>OX336886.1:28399191-29599191 GCA_946959425.1 Argyrosomus regius | reverse complement strand
GTTAGATGTCTTACATGAGGTTTGGTATCTACCTTGATTGGATGAATTCATAATGTCCGCAAGGACAGCCAACATTGTAAACACCTTTCATCATTTTGTATTCGTGCTGCCTCTCTCGGGTCATTGCAAGACAGAAAACATACGGTGAAAAATAATGCATCTGTTCCTTAACGAGAGCTCTAATTGTTCTAAATGAATTTAATGTCACAATCAGAAATACTGTAGAGGGATCTGAGGAAAGCTCACAAAGCTTAAGTAATAATACTAAGCTATACAAAGGAATTATGTCATCACAGTTAATGTTGACAGTGGTCATTTATTTTACATAACGTGTGATGACATAACATTATTATGTCTAGATTTGGCAGGCTGACTGAATTTCAAACTCTCCAAGCTCATAAAGCTGGTCATTTTGTTCCAGATGGCTTGAAATGCCAAATATTTTCTATCCCTATGCAATCCAACTTTTGATTTCTTTGTGACAACACCCTTTTTTTTCCAGAAAAAAGTAGAAAGCTTGAGCTGCAAAGGATGAACTAAATCCTTTCTGCAGAAGAGAGTGTGAGATAAACATGGAGCGATTAGCAGTAATGAATTATACTTCCCTTCAAGATCGGCACTGAGAATATCTCTTTTAATAAACAAATACATGTTCGTAGAGACTTTGTTTGACACGAGTACGGAATTAATCAGACCATCTGTGTGAAAGTGAAGAATATACTAACTTTATATTAGACTCTCATGTTAAAAAGGACATCTGTTGGACATCTTTCTTCATGGATTTATTGAGCTTTGGAGTTATTGCAAGCCTTGTGTCTCATTTCTGCGAGTTGCAGTCATGGTCGAAAAAGTAGTGGATGTGCCCAAAGTAGTATTGAGCGTGCACAGACAGTTGTGCAGTCACAGATTAAACATTTCTGGTAACTAATTCCCCGTGCAGGCTAGAGAGGGTGGTTCTGTTTTGGACATTCCTCATCCCTGAAAATAACAAGGGATCAAAGAATTGGAAATATTTCCTTCAGTCTTTAGAGTAAAAAATCAGCCTTGAAGATAAATGAACAAAGCATATTTAAGATGGCTATAATCAGTTGAGCACTTTCCAGCTCAGGATATAAACTCCAGCTCTGGTTTTATCTGTGTATCTGATTGGCTGCTGTAAACATTATTACTGTTAGCTTACTCAGCAGTGGGCTTTTTTTTGTTTGTGTGTCCTCCAGGCCTTTTTAGGCCCACTTTAAACACTGGCCGATATGAAGTCCTTTTGACCCTGTCATGCATTCTTGAAGCTGTGTCTCAGTTTTTCTTCCTCTCTTCTCATCAAAAACCTTCTTTTCTCTATTTTCAGCTCTTCTGCACGTCCTTCCTTTCCTGTTCTGTATTTTCCTTTCCCTTTCTCCTTTTTTCTATCAAGATTAAATGTCAGTATTTATCTTGATCTGTATTGTCATTAATTTTTCAGTTTTATTTATATAGCGCCAAATCATTTCAGAAGTTATCTCATGACACTTTCCATAGAGAGTAGCTCTGGACTGAACTGAATGTTCTGAACTGAATTCCCACCATGAGCAAGCAATTTGTGACAGTGGCAAGGAAAAACTTCCTTAAAGAGGCAGAAACCTCGAGCAGATCCTGGATCATGGTGGACGGCCATCTGCCCTGATGGTTTGAGTTTGACTAAAGGCCTGCTCGTCAACATTTAAAGTGGCAGCATTTTGCCGTGAAATCATTTGTCTTGAATAGAATCATCGCAATACGTGATTTCACTTGCAGGGAAGATATAAATATGACTCAGCTTTGGCAAACATTGATACTTGAAATTTGTGCTGTCTTTACAGTGCTGGCCTTTGAGGATACTAAAATGGAGGAAGCTATTGTAGCCTAGCTGTGTTGCTCCATTCACCTTCATTTAACCTTCCTCTACTGTAATAAACTTCTCCACACACGAGGAATGGTTACAGACAGTTATGAGAGGATTCAATGATACAAATATGTCTTTAGATTAATGTAACATTATGTAAATGGCAAAAACTGGCCTTAGCTATCAGCTAGCAAGCTTGTTAGCTTGATCATTAATGGAATAATAAGTTCACGCTGTTTATGGTTTCACAATTTAAACACTATAGTTGTATTATTGACAGTGTGAATTCATTATTCCCTTGGAGAACAAGCTAACAACCTCGCTAACTGACAGTTAATACCAGCTGACTGACAGTTAGTTAGCTAGCAAAGCTAAGTCAAGCTAGCTTCCCTCCATAGCTTACTGTAGGATCCCAAGAAGTGAACGGTGGCACAATACAGAGAAAATAGCTGTTAGCTCACTAGCATACCATCTAACAGTTTCCTGTGTCAACGGGCCTCTAGCACTGATTATTTGTATAGACTAACACATTAGAAATATTCTTCTTTTGGTTGGTTTATTTTTGCTGTCGCCATTTTCATTCACATTTTTGAGAGAACAGAGAACAAATATCTCATCAGTTCGCTGCGGTGCTTGACACAGACGTCAACCCCTCCGCACACACACACACACGCACACACGCACACACACGCACACACACACACACACACACACACACACACACACACACAGTGAGAGAGCCCTTTTGGTCAGTGTTTTGTGGTGACAAGCCTCATTTGTCCTCAACTGAAAAATGTCACTGTTTAGACGTCTCTGTTCAATGTGAACAACATCCACTAATCCTACTTAGTCACGTTACTTCGTCCTGTGTTTGAAGTCTTTGAACCAAATTCACAGGTTTGTTCATTTTACAGTTTACTGATGAGTCATTCTGATTACACAAATCCTAAATGGAATACTACACCATGTGTCAGTATTTGGACATTAAAGATTAAAAGGTTTTCAGACTCACTGTACTTTAACTGAACTGTATTCTAGCATCATAAATACATGAGAAATGTTTGTTTGAGTCACTTGGTTCACCAAATGCATAGCGCATTAGCTTGGCTTTGAAACCTTCGTGCTGTTACCGTGCCGTGCCAGATATTTTTTTCTTTTTACTTTTCAAGAGAGAAATTTAGCCCAGTTCCAAGTGTTCAGGAAAACTGGGGGTGTTGTGTGTGTTGTGGTTTGCATTGCAGCGGTGAAGTCATACTAGTGGCTATGCTACACACACACACACACACCTCGAGAGGATTATGAAGCAATGTTTTTCATAATTGGAGATGGAATTCATTTCTCCAAAGGGGAAGTACAGCTTTCAAAAGAGCATATCGTGATTTAATGATAGCGTCATTTCACTTCATCCCAATAACAGTTTCCTAATGACTGTTTTGGAATCATTAATGCAGAGAAAGTTAAAGAGCTAATTACATTTTAAGGGAAATAAACTCGACTGTTTATTCAGTGTAGCTTCTCTGATGAATGAAGTCATGCTCCATGCGGCCTCCTGAAGACATTACAGTAAAACCAAACAGTTGATACGATCAGTCTATGTTATGTCATATTGATTGATTACATGCAGATTACAGGGGTCAGCTGATTTATACAAACTAGTCTCAGCTCAAGAGGCTCCACTCCAGTTTAATGATGCCTCCTCTTTATGATTAAACAGGAAGAATGATTGAAATAGCAGTGACTGGAAACCATGGTCCCAGATGAGAATGAGTTCAAATTAGACACAATTGCGTGCCAGTGTTTGAATTTTAAAAGAGTCTGCAGTCTGTGGAGGAAAGAATATTGCTGGCTTTGCTAAAAAAAAAGAAAAAAGAAAGGACATCCATCCAGCCATAGGGAATTAGGGAATGTCATGGCCACTAAGATGTAAGCACACAAGCTGTAAACAAATACAAATAAAGAGGGACTTCCGTTCTCAGATTTCATGTTTTTGGAACAGATAGAAGATGAAGATAGACAGATGCAGAGAAGAAGAAGCTTCACCTCTTTAATTCATCCAGCACTGACCCCCCCCCCCCCCCAGGGCTGCTGGTGGCAAGAATCCAAAAAACAGGAGTGGAGACAAGACAGGCCTGGACGTGGCAAGAGAATGTCTGACAGATTTCCTGAGAGATCAGGGTTAGATCATAGACTGTATAAAACCTGGATGTAGTCTCTGTGATGTCACTCACAGGTTTCTGAAGAGCCATTATGAAGCTCAGTCATCATGGCAGTGTGCTCAGTAAAGCCTGGTTGCTCACTACACACCACAACACATGTTAATCCTGCATAACTTTAAGCCTTAATATCATTTGAACAGGTGAGTTGTATAAAAATTCACCCTCAGTACAGTTGTCATGAACGGGGAAATTAGCTATAGAGACCAAAACTGTTTTTTGTACCAGGCTGTAAACATGTTTATTTCTGCTGTGAAGTTGGACATTTTAACATGGGGACTTATGGGGATTGATTTGTATTGTAGCCAGCCTGAAGTGGGCATTTGAGGAACTGCTGCACAGGCACAGAGGTTGGACAAAGCAGGTTTCCAAAAATTCATTAGCTTGGCTGTAACATTGTTACCACGAGGTTGACTCAACGATCTGGCAGGTTGGGAGGTTGAACCGGTCTTTTACCCTATGCAGGTTGATTGGATGATGTGTAACAGGTATCATGATGATTAGGCAGGTGAGAGGGAGGCCATGCCTAGCAGCAGACACAATTAGAGAGACGAAAACACAAGGGGAGGTTAAGGTTCAACTATGGGAAAACAATGGTGAAATAAGGAGGTGAAAAGCCTCCATCAAAACAGACTGAAACCACTGAATTCAATTCCCTCAAAAGAAAGGCTTTGTTACACACTTATCAACTATAAACTGGATTGTTGTAGCAGTGTGTCATAGGCACAGGAGGCTGTTCAACCCTCTTTGGACCAACAGACCTGTAGCTAACACAAGCTAACACGGTCACTAAGGCTAGCTACAGTAGCTAGTAATCCCTCCATCCAAGTTTTTCTGCTTCTTATGCACATCCAGGTTGTATTGATTTAATTTATCATTAGGAACTAGTTTTATGTACTGCTGGGACGTACTGACAGAAGTGATGTAATAATAAATAATTCTGGACCATATTTTCTCTGCTAGTTTGTGTTTTTCCATCCCCTGCACAGTGTTCTTGTCCTTTTCCTCTCCCCTCCTCTCCCCTCCTCTCCTCTCCTCTCCTCTCCTCTCCTCTCCTCTCCTCTCCTCTCCTCTCCTCTCCTCTCCTCTCGTCTCCTCTTCTTAATCCCCCACAGAGTACTAATATCTAGCCAGCACAGACCCATGAAGCTGTCACATGTGAAATAGTTCAATTCTCTCTTTGGCCACAGCCATAAAACATGCGGTAGCCAGTCTGGTTGGGCAAGATAAACAAATCTGGCGACTTTCCAGACCTCTGGCCGTGTATTATAGAGTATTTTGTTAACTGTGGAAAAAGAGGCAGAACGCCTCCAGAAGGAAATCTACATGCTTTGCTTTTTATTCGGTTACAGCTTTTTGCAACTGTAATAGAATAGTTCTGCATGAAGTTAGAGAATAAGGAAGAGCACATCAAACACATCATTAGCTGATTCAAACATGTTGAGAGTGAAACTGGATTTTATAATAGAAGGAAACCTAAACAGCCCTGTTTTTTATTCTCACTTCTTTCTTTTTGTAGACTTAGAAGAGCACATCAAAGCTTTCTTTATGATGAGATTTTTGTATTAGCTGGTACAAAAATGTTGCTTCAAACCCCCATTATTCCTCTGCTCCACACATACGCACAGCCACGAGTTCCTTTATGTCCCACAGACATGCTATGTGGTGATGCATATTCTCCTCTCATGTGGAAAACAGAATACATGAATGTAGGTCAGCGCCACAGACTGTAGTCCACACGCCTCCTCGCTGGAACAGACTGGAAGTGCTGTTCATGCTTTCCCAGACTTCTGCCAGGAATTCCATAGAAAATCCAGGACGGCATGAACTCACAGATAGAGTTAATGGATAAAACCTGCATACTGCGGCGGATACATTAAAGCCAGAACAACTAGCTTGTCCAAACTAGTACTGCTAGCTAGCTTATCTGTATCATGTCTGGCTAAGATCAGTGTCCTTCCTGGTTCAGGTTGAGACAGAGTCACTAATCTGATGGGAAATGCAGTGTGGCGACATGCCATCAGGCTGCCATGTTCTTCACTTGGAAAGTGACATCATGGCAGTCTGGGTGAATGTGGTTGCAACTTGATCGCATCATCTGAAACGAGACGTTTGGTATGCAGTGAAACAAAAAGTAATTGTGTGGTGTGTTCCCTGCCTTACCTATAAAGTGTGCAGCTTTGCAGTAGTTCATTTCTGAGGGAAAAGTTACGATGTTGGTCTTTGTTGCCATGATACAGGGGTAACATTACTGTAGCAGTTTTTATTCATATATCACAATATACAGTAATTAATACAGAGCCACCCAAAGAGCAATAAAAATCTGAGACTGTTTATTTAAGACTATATTTAACCTTTATTACAGCATGTTTATTTTATCCTTTTATCACAAACACATTTTACAGACTTTTACATCATTAGACAGTTCATATGACAGTGACGTCAAACTAAATATTTCTCACTAACCCCTCGTTGTATCTGGCTATTCAGACAGTTTTGGTTGCATTTTCCTGTCTGTCAGCCTCATAAGATTTGTGTTTTCACCCTGGAAATCTGTTTGTTGATTCTCAGCATGACCATTTCAAAAATTAAACAGGCATTGAGCAAGAATCAGTGTTCCTGATGCTCTGGATAATCACCTGATGGCTTTCAGCAGTTCTCTTAGCGACTATATTTTTGGTAAAAAAGTAGTCCCTGTATGAAAACAGCATGTTCTGTGGATGAGCCAGAGTCAAAACATGTCGCTGTTACATTTTTAAATATAGTTTCAGGGCTGTGAGCAACACAGACAAACAACTGGGATGAGGGCAGAAATCTTCAGAGAGGAAAGCCCCAAAGCCTAAGAAATAAAACCAAAACTATCTGCATGGCTAAGGCTAGATGCCGCTACGTGTTAGTGATAAAATGTGTTTTTGTTGTATTTGTGTGGTGGCAGAAACCTCAGAGATGGAGATCTCAAGAAGTGGGGAAGGAAAACCTTAACATACACCACCAGAGCTTTTTTGGGAGAACTGAGCCTTTAACCTGAGGGTTTTGTTAGCTTCTAACCAGCTTTCTTTTTTTAAAATTCTATCGTTTTTTTTCTACCAGGTGCCTTTGCCAAGGTGAAGGAAAGCCAGCGGATGAGTGACGAAGGGAAGATGGACCAGAACGAGGCCGACGGCATTAGGAAACGCTGCCGGACGGTTGGCTTTGCCCTCCAGGCAGAAATGAGCCACTTCCATCAGCAGCGCGAGGTGGACTTCAAAGACATGATGCAGGCCTACCTCAGGGAGCAGATAGCCTTTTACCAACGTGTTGTCCAGCAACTGGAGCGCACCCTGCGCATGTACGACTGTCTGTAAAAAAAGACCCCGAACTGCTGCTCAGCTTAAGATGCCAAAAAACAGAGATTAGAAGGAAAAGGAAATTCCAAGTCTTGATCAGTTTGAAAAGACTTGCATTGAGGTGAAGCAGCAGAGACCGGAAAGACAAAGCCAGTCAGTCCTTTGCTTTGATGAGTTCAAAGTCAAATCTTTTGTTTTTTTTAATGACCTACTGTACGTTTGATTTCTGAAATACACATCACATAGGCAATGTCACAGCGTATTGTTTATTTTACATAATTTAAGGTGTTTGTAACATTAAAATAAGAATATAGGTTATAAATTCATAGATCGTTGTTTAGCGTAACTTGCCATGAAACGGGTTCTGGTTTGAAATTGTCCCCTTCTCCATCATCATGCACTTTGGCTTCTCCCGGGACTGATTCAAGTGGATTCTAATATGGAAATTTAAACATTCCAGATGGTTTTTTTTGTTTGTTTTTGTTTTTTTTTTTTTTAGCATTTGAGGATTTTATTGAAATCGGTGATTTTTCTCCACAGATCATGAAACAATAGTATTTCTGGCCAAACAAGTGCTGCATAGTGAAATTTCACCATCATCTTCTAGAGTGCTCATCTCGCTCAGGTGTTCACCACCTCCAAATCACTTCAGTCTGTCTTCACTTTGCACCAGTACCATGTAATAGCGTAATTTTCCTGTTTTTCATGCAGCATGTGCCTTTAAGGATCTGAGGCATTCTGATGGAATGGAAATGTTTTGAAATGGACCATTTGTCTGTAGCATAGCTTGTGTTTTACAGGGACATTTTCTGGAATTAATTGTATTTAGAGATAAGTTTGCACATGTTTTTATGAACTATTGGGTCATTGTGTATGTTGGGGTGTGTTTATGAGTGGGCGAGCGAGTGAAATGAGTCAACTAGTGTGCTGATCAATTCCCTTTTCCGTGGTAGCCAGGTAGTATGAAGAGAAGTCTGACAGTTGAAGTGGATTAACTGGTTGAGTGAGGCAGAACATGAACTCGGCACTTCAGTATTTGCATTAATTCATTTAGTTGACAGAAGACTCTTCCTATTATCAGAGTTTAATGTAGACCGGGTCAAAAAGTATTAGTATCAACATCTAATGCACAAAACCTCATCATATCATTCAGATTATCTCCATACTGCACCCATAATAACTAGAAATAGTTTAATGTTTTGTCAAATACACTTTCTTATCATGTTGGATGACGCTCACGCTTATGTATGTCTGTTAAACAGCAGGCAGTTAGCTTAGCTTAGCATAAAGACTGGAACCAGAGGGAAACTGGCTCTGCGATGGTGGGGGGTTATGACACTGCACCCGTTCATAAAGTAGTCCACACATAACTGTGTATGTGTATGAATTACTATTACTATACTACTACTATACTATTACTGTGTATGAATTAAGCAAACAAAATTTAACGTCAGTGAGCTTTAGAGGTGCTGATAGCCAGATTTTGTTGCCTTTGGAGAAATGCAGGCTAGCTGTTCCCCCATGTATGCTAAGCTAAGCTAACCAGGCGTGAGAGTGGTATCAACCTTCACATATCATTCAAATTATCTCCATACTGTACCTATAATAACTTACAGAGGTAGTTTAACATTTTGTGAAATAGACTTTTTCAAATTCTTGTTGTGAGCTGGATGAGAAAATACTTTCCACTCTCATGTCTGTTAAGCAGCACATTCGCTTAGCATAGCATAAAGACAGGAAACGGGAAACAGCTAGCCTGACTCTGTCTAATACTCTCTAATGTTACAAAAATGTTACATGACATTTGTTTAGTCTGTACAACATCTCTACATCAATTTGGGGCTTTACGGGTGGCGGGGAGTTATGACCTTGCACCCATTCATGAAGTAGTCCAGCACAAAACCTCCTGTTGAACCACAACTTATCATCGTTGATGTACGGATGAAACAAACAAAATGTGGCAATTAATCAGTGCGCTTTAAGGTGCTAGCCAACTAGCTGTTCCCCCTGTATCCTAAGCTAAGCTAAGCTAAGCAGGCATGAGAATGTTATCTTATAAATCTATAATCTTTTCATCCGACTCTCCACAAGAAAACAAATTTGAATTTTGCCATGAACTATTTCTTCAATAATATTAATAATAATGGGCCTACATATCGCTTTCTGTTCTTATTCCAGCTGTGATCACAGTGAAGTGTCACTTTTTTAACATTTAGTGAACTTGAGATTCCCACTCTTCTCTTTGGTGCTTGACTGAGTGTCCATCACTAATAAGAGTTGTTCCTGTAATATTACTCATCCTGTTTAACAAGAGAAAAATTTCACAGGAACAGAACAGAAAGTTTAACGAGGCTATCTTTAGCGTCGCATTAACTTTAGAGGTTTATGTGCATTCTGCGTTGCAATTATACCTCAAGACATGCGGGGAATGTGTCTGTGAGTTTCTCCTAGAGCTTATTCCCACTGTTCATCTGTCAGGTTCGATGATTCTTCTTGTTTTGACGGCTAGAGGGTTTGATCTCTCTGTGGTGTGTTTGGGCGTGGATGAAAAGTGAAATGACAAATGTTTTTTTGACGTCAGTGCCTGGTGTTTGTGAGTTTTAGAATTCGAAGTTAGAGCCTCATTATGGTGCTTCCGTAACAAAGAAGTGCTGATTCAGAGGGCAGGTTTCTGGGTAAACAAATGGTCCCAGTGTGTTTGTACGTGACTCAGATGTGAGTGTTGTATCAGTCACTGGTACTGTTCAGTCCACTTCTGCGGCCTTTAACCCTTTGCTGTCTACATGTGCTGTTGTTTATTTTTGAACAAACTTTTCATACTTCATTTCTTTTATCTCGGCCAACATTTGCACTCATCGCAGTTTCTCTAAGACCAAAGAAGACATTTTCTACTGGGCTTCCTTTTTTTTTTTACTCTGTTTAGGTTGTAGTGAAATGTGCTCTCTGGTTTTGTAATTGAATCTGTTCGACTCTGAGGAAAATGTGAAGAGAGCATTTGGAAAACATTCCACAAAGAAACTCGAAAAGGACACCAAAGGCAAAAAGACAGATCTTTGGGCAAAAGAAAGACGTGCAAGGTGCAAAAGGAGAGAGAGTGAAAAACAATTCAAAGAAGTGCTCGCAGCCCCAATCAGGTTTCATAATGACACTTCCCTCTCATGTTCCAAAGCTGCGTGATAAGTTAAGTGCCAGGCATTTCACACAAGTGACTGTTTCTTAACATGGATGTGTGACCTGGTGAGTAACTCTGTGCTTCAGGTTTCGGTCTCTGAAAATAACAGATGGTGATTTTCAGTAAGTCATTTGTCACTTGATTCCACTGAAGGGGACTTAAAAATCTTAATAAAAGTAATGATGGTGACCGCTGACTGTCTTTCTCTTCTTTGTGGATTTATAGAACTGGAATATCAATCAGTAATCATTGTTTTTCCATGCACATATTCAGTCTGGACAAGTTAGGAATTCTCTTTCATATTTGAAGCTTGTGTGCATCATATTTTATTTACAGTTACCTATATAACTTCTGTCTAAACTCTAAAAAACCCAAATAATCTAGCAATGAAAAAGCTTCCATCAGCCTGATCAGAGCCTTTGTTTTCATGCCTGTTGTTATATTCTTACTGTTTTCTTCTGTCCATACTCGGTACAGCAGGATATTTGCGAGCAGGATGTGATGACACATACAAACAGTTTGTCCTGAATATAACCAAAACAAGGACAGGAGCCACATTTCTGCACACATATAAACACACTGACGCAGTGACGTTATAGCAAAATAAATGAGACACAAATAAATGTGTGCACGTTCCAGACGGCTAAACAGAGAAGAATATTTCAAATCCAACGTTAGGGTTGGATTAGGCAATCTGTTGAGTTTATCATCTGTGTGTTTTGAACAGAAAAACATGTTTTTCTGTGTGTGTTTTCAGCCATGGTAACACTGTGGCCGCTGTTGGTCTGTCGGCCAGACTGAAATATCTCAACACTTCATGCGTTGAGATTGCCGTGACATTTTGTACACACGCATGTCCCACACAAGATGACGTCGACTGAGGTTTGTGATGCCCTGACCGTTGCTCCTCCATTGGTTCCTTTGGTTCAGAAGTCGACCCTTACAGAGGTGCTACAGATAATTAAGGGGTAAAGGATGAATCTGTGACCTCAGTCTTTCATTTTTACAAAATAAATTCTATTCTCTCATTTGTACTGTACGTGTTTAGTGCTAACACTGATAGCATGTTGACACGAGCAGTTACCTCACTGCTCTGTCTGAGTCACCGACGGTATAAAGAATGGACGACATATGTGTGACGTCACCCACAGGTTTCTGAAGAGCCGTTGTGAAGCTCAGAGTGTGTTTGCTGTGCTCACAGCCATGTTGGTAGTCCTTCCTTTTCCACCTTCCGGCTAATCTAAAAATCGGCAAAGACGTGGACCATCAGCGGACCTGAGGCGGGCTGAATGACACGCACTGTTAATTCTGCATAACTTTAAGCCTTAATATAATTTGAACAGGTGAGTTGTATAATAATTCACCCTCAGTACAGTTGTCATGAACGGGGAAATTAGCTATAGAGACCAAAACAGTTTTTTGTACCAGGCTGTAAACATGTTTATTTCTGCTGTGGAGATTTTAACATGGGGACTTATGGAGACTGACTCACTTCTCGAGCCAGCCTCAAGCGGCCGCTTCACTTCACTACTATGGAGGTTGCCACTTGGTCTAAGTGCACCCATCAGAGCCACTAGCAAGGCTACACACTGTTTTATAGTTATTTAAAGACTTGTTCTTTAGCTGAATGGATCTGGAGGAAAACCCAGCAAGAACTATAAAGAGAGCTTTTTTGAAGTTGATATAAAGTCTAAGAACAGTTTATTGAAAGTTTCCTGACATGAGTGAGGCTCTCCTGCTGGGTTAATTCTTTGAGACAGCTGATGAATGCCAAACTATAGCCTAGCACAATACGTTACAGTGAAACCAAGGCGTTGCTCTTTAATTTGTTCCAGATGTTTGAGAAGCAAACACTTCTGGACAGCTCAAGTCAACAGCTCTGTTTTTAAAGTGGATGAAGTGTTGGCATGAGCCTTCTGAATATTGAGCTCCCTCTTCTGAGTTAACGCTGACAGCAGGCATCTTAATGATACTGCTGTGTACATTTATATTAACACATCCTTTGTGCTGACGTGTAATGATGCTAAAGGATCACAATTACTCCACTGTCTGTCAAGAACAAAGTATCAGTGTGCGTTACAGATGCACTTGATGATTTTTTTTAAATCCAGATGTTTCTATTTGACCCCAGGCCTGGGGCTGATTGTGATGTTTTAGGTCCTCTCAGGTTTTGGTATGCAACTGGAGCAGCGGGACGATGATGTCATCTTCATGATATGTGCCAAGAGGAGACATCATCAAGTTCACTTAGAAACCCAAGACTGACAGAAGAATGAAAATCTAAATTTGAAGCATAGATCACCGCACGAATTAGAGTGATGAAAGCACATTTAGAGGGTATTTTTCAGAATAATTAAGTTTGTCTGCCACACACTTCGGCGATGTACACCGCAGAGTGTAAGTGAAGCAAAAAAAAAGAGGCCTCAATGGCAGTAAAATGACACCTTGGAAAAAGTTCCAAAACCTTGAGGTATTGCCAAAGTAATGCTAACAGTGCACTTCTCTGCAGCAACCAATTTGTGTGCGCGAGGAAGTGGGTGAGATGAAAAACCGGTCAACTTTGCCTTCTTTTAGGCTTTTTCCATCAGACACATGTGAAGCCGGGGTGAGCTAACCTACCTCTTTTCCAGGAGAGGGGAGCGGCTATTGAAACAACTCCAGTGTGGTGCGAAAAAAGAACGTTATATCATGAAAATGTCTGGAGGCAGAGCAGCATTTCAGCTATCACACTGTAATGTACCTGTTGCTACTGGTTTAGTCATGCTTGAGTGTCATGTTGCAAATCACATTTACATCGCTTAGCACATTCTCAACTTCTTTTCATGCCCCAAACTTCCAAAGCAGCTCACTTGGCTCGTCTGAAGGGGGGAAAAGCGTGGACTTCTCTCTGTAGCACTGCTTGCAGGGGCACATGGTAAAAGCGTTATGGCCTAAAGTGCCAGCAGATGTCTATAAAAGAAAAAAAACAACAAAATGCTGAGTGAAGGAAAGGCGCAGTTTCATGTCTGCATAGTCTGGGGAGGGAAAACTGCACCTCCAGCCCCTCAACAGCATACCTCAGAGGACACGACGTACCCAGAGTCCTCATTTGTTACCCATAATGAAAAATCAGTCTGAGCTCCAGAGCACAGCAGCATATGTGTTTAGGTCCCAGTAGCAGTGCAGCTGTCTGCATCAACAGTTTGACTGCAGACATGAATCACACATGACTTTTTCAAACATGTCGAGTTTCCAAGTCTTAAATGAGAAAAGCTTCCCTGAAGTATCCGACCGTCTGCACGGTTGTCAAAGAGGTACGAGAATTAAGAATTTGTTGTTGCGATCACTTTCATGGTTTACCAGACGCAATTGTTGTTTCACTCCTGGGCTGACTTGAGTGACACGGACTTGACCTCCGCCGTGCAGAGGATTACAGCGGCCTCCTCCCCAACCATCTGAGTGAAACAAAGGCAACAGATGGTCGAGTCAACACACATGTTGGGGTTGGGTGATCCCTCCTCCTCTTTGCTCCTTGCTGCTTTCTGCTGGGGCCAACGTCACACCAGGGCCAAAAGCCAACATTTCAAGGCAGAATTGTGGCTCAATTGAGTTAGTCTGGAGGAATCCTGACACTGTAGGTCTTTGGGGGTATTTACTGTCCTCTCTCTGAGGAGGAGAACTTATGAGGAGTTATTTTGAAACCTTTTAGTGTGGCCACAAATTGTGAATAGTTAATTATAACTATATTTACTAATAATTATAGGTAAAATAGTTCTCAAATGTATTTCTTGTACTTATTGAAGAACTTTTGAAGGCCTGAAGAGGTAAAAATATTAGCAAAAATGAGATAAAATGCCATAAAAAACACAATTTTACAACATTATGCAACAGAAAAGCTTCATTTTTTCCCTTTCTCCTTTAATCATGTGGTAATTCTCAAAAATACGGACTCTTGGGAGGTCCAGACACCTGCTTTGGAAACCACTGGCTTACAGCTACTGTGAATTTTGGTATGTTTAAATTAGAAAAGCTAAACTATCGCTTTGTGTTTGACACAAACATTTATTCATAAGGAGTCTCTCTCTAAATAATGAATCATGTTTCTTCCTTGTTTGAACATTTATTCTTCATCCTGAATCAAAGCCCTCCGAGAGTAAACAGTACACAGATGTTACTATCACTTCTGCTGCCTAATCCTGTCAGTGTTTGACTTGTCAGCTAATAGTTTAATTTACAGATGACAACAGCATATATCCAGAGGCAGAGGGGATTTAAAACTCATGAGAGTGTGGCCACTGTAGAGCTGAGATGCGCTTTTAAAACATATGGAAATTATTAATGAAACACTTTGAGGTTTTGCACAAGAGTTAACAAACCCAGCTGCAGTGAAATAAATGGAAAGAAAGACAGAGAACACGAGCCTCTATGGTCATGCTAGCAGCTCTGTGAGGCTGTACTTTGGCACAGTTGTGCTTTGAGCTAAATGCTAACGTCAGCATGCTAACATAGTCTTAATATCAATGTTAACATTAATTTTTTTAGCCGGTATAATGTGCACCCTCTTAGTTTAGTGTGTTAGCATGCTAAAAAAAACAAACTAATGCTAAACTAAAACACAAAACTGAGGTTGTTGATGGTGTTAGATGATCACTACAATTCCTACAATACATAGTGAGGACATGAATGTGTGTAGGCTCTACCAAACCTCATGGTGGCACTAGAGGAGATAGTCATAGGATGGCCAGCAGTGTTATAGTACCTGAGATCAGTCTTGGACACTGGATTCAAGACCACTTTTTAAAGGCCTCTGTCTCAACTCGGAATTGACCCCATTCTTACTCAGACAAAGAGGACTCTGGATTTTAGTTCAAGACCAGCTGACCAAAACAGCAGGGATGTCACTTAATTGTCTGTGCATCGTCTGATTTATTAGTTTGGGAGGAGACATCAGCCAAATCTTCTAGAATAAAATCTGCTTTCCTAAACCGCAAAGAGTTCATCTGCAAAACAGCATCAGAAAAAACACACAGTGGTTTGTAAGTACTGCAAGGCAAAGCTTAATGAAGTGACTCAATGTAGCAATGTAGGCTATATACTGTCTGGTCTTGGTCTTGACTGGGCCTCACAATCCCTTGGTCTTGGTCTTAACTTGGTCTCAACTTCTCAGAGTCTTGGTCTTGTCTTGGTCTTGATGCATTCTGGTCTTGGTCATGACTTGGTCTCGATTTAGTTGGTCTTGACTACAACACTGGTAGCATTGGGTAAAAATGACACCTGCTCTTACAAAATATTTGCTAGAAAAAAAGGAAAGCTGATAAAATGGCTATTGGTTTTAATGAAGATCAATTAAACTTATAAATATCGCTTTCTTACCACTGTAACAGACTGATGTACTACTTAGTGTCAGTATGTCATTTAATTTCTTACACTATTATGTCTTTCTAATGTCTCTGTCTTTCTGTCTGCCTGTCCTCCCTGTCTTATTACCATCCACTCACACATACTGACAAGTGTGAGGGGTTGCCCAGACTTCAGACTGACTGGTTCCAGATGCATTTCAATGCCCAGACCCATCAGCAAAGTGCACATCAGTTGGCTTGAAGGGCTTTTGTTTTGACCTAATAAAAATTCCAGTTGTAGTCATGCCACCTATAACATGTTATAGGGTCGCCTGCCCTACAATACGAGTGAAAACATGCAGTGTCAACGCCAGTGAGCTGCACAGAGCTCTTAAAGATGTGGCCTTTGTATAATTAAAACAGCAATTTGCACACACAACCACTCAGTTTCCATTTTGTTCAGTGTAGATCAAAGGTGCCGATGCTCTGAGGTTAAAGGTCACATCTCCACTGGCTCCACTGTTCCAATGAATGTTTGATCATGGTCCTGCAGGACACTTTGGATAAAAGTATCCATCCTAGGACATTCTAGTGGGTTGGGCCCAAAATGCTTCCACATTCTTCCAGAAAGTCCCCCCCAAAAATGTTTTGCTGTTCTTCAAGCGGATCGCCTGACAAGTTAATCAAGCCACAGCAGCCTCAGTATGGTTGTCACCGCTGGGTGACATCAGTGGCGTCCACAGAGGAGAGGATGTATCATGAAAACCTATTTTTCTGTTCTCTCTGCTGCACAATGAAAACATGCATTTGAATGCTGATTCATCAGTTTGCTCTCAGGATAGTCCACTCAGCATTAATCAGCATAAACAATTCTCTGGCAGAATAAAAAGCCAGAAGAGAGAGCCAAGAAGTCAGACTGAGGTACAGCCTGGAGCCGCTCCACGTACAATTGTCAGGAAACTGATTTTATGGACTCATGGAGTAAATTCCTGAGCCAGAATCATATTTTATTTGAGCTAATGGTCCTCAAGCACTGTATGTTCATGTGACATCAGGGTGTGACAGACTCCTCTGACAGGTTTTTGACAAAGACGATGAAACTTTTTATACTGCTGACACTGTGATTTCTGAGGCAAATTTTCCACAGGGACAATAAAATATATCTTATCTTCAAAGTGCATACTGTGTGAGTGCTTACAACATACTTTACACACTGTAATACCTGTGCTTTTGGTTCGCTCCTACACAAGTGGTGAGGAAAAAAAATCCCAGGACCCAGCAGATGTCTAATTGGGCTGTAAATGTGTGTGTGTGTGTGTGTGTGTGTGTATTTGTCTTAAAATGATGAAATCTTTTCCTTGCCACAAGCCCCGACAGGTAATGCATGCGTAAGTTCTCTGCAGAGCGTTTACAGGATGTCACATGGCAGACTTGTTTCTGCAGAAGTGAACATGATTGTGAAATCCAGAGATCTTCAGATAGCGAGCGAGTCGGCAGCAGTAATAGTTGTGTGGATTGCGGGGACTGCTGGGAAAATAGAGAGAGAGCTCAGGCTTAGATCAGACAAAAACAAGGCTTGTTAACTATTTTGTTGGTGGCACTAAATGCTGCTGTTACATCCGGACCACAGTACTCTAATTGAGTAAGACTAAGAATGAAGTAAGTATAGCCTCAGCACTGCTGTGTCATCACATGGAAACTGCAGCAGTGGTAGTTCTAATCTGAGCACTTCTGTATCTTTATAAAGCTTCCATCAACCTTTCAAATGTGCTATTTAAAACTACATTTCTGTTCCAGACACACGTGTTTGGATCTGGAAATGTTAGATTGTTAGGATGACCATGTAGCAGCTGGATTCACAAAACAGGAGGCTTGAGGCAGAGGTTGTGTGCGAAACCAACCAGGTGTTTTATTTCACCGACATTGACATATTGGACATACAGACATACTGTGGACTGGGAGCACAAGTGGTCCTACCAGCAGCTGCTTGTGGTGGAACTGGCACTGGAGTATTCTAATTACTTTTTTCGTGTAACCTATAACGTAAAGCGTTAGTTTCGTGCGTTAAGCAATCAGTAACTTCGTTATTTTTTTAAAAAAGTAATCTGTTGCTTTAAGAATTTCTCCGGATAAGAAAGAAAAATTCCAACTGCAGCCTGCTTTTTGTCAGACAGTACTGCGCCACCTGCGGATGTGTCAGCGGAGGCGCAGCGCTGTGATGATGCGTCTGTGCCCTGCTGACCTACGTTACCTGTGTGTGTGTGTGAGTGTTTTCGAACCGCCGGCAAGATGGCAGAGAGGACAGCTTTTGAATCGTGGAAGTACGCACATTATTTTCAATTAGATAAGGACAAGAACAACATAACGGTAAAATGCACACTCTGCGTTGGTGAAAAGCTTCTGTCGACCGCAAAAAATTCCACTTCCAATTTAAAAAAAACATCTTGTATCCAAGCAGGACTTCTCGGTGCATTTAAAGGAGGCTGTGTGTCTGTGTCAGTTAAGTTGCAGCATGTGCGAGGCGCTGCAAACGGCTTTGAATTTCTGGTAACGCATGAGTACTCTAACGCATTACTTTTATGCATGGGTAACACTGTAACGTAACAGATTACTTTTAATTGATGGTAACGTTGTAACCTAATTAACTACTTTCCAAAGTAACTATACCCAACACTGGTGACAACCACCACCTCCTCAACTGCACAGACTTGGACTTAGTTTGCCATTTCTGTTACTATGGGGTCATGACAGTAGTCAAAACAATAACATAAGATGTAGTTTGATGATGAAATAGTAGGGATCATGGGAGTTGTTGTTGTTATTGCTAATGAAATTCTGTCTGATGTGAAATTGTTTACGAATGAGGTGATTCAAGTTTTATTCACCTTACGTGTATTCACATTTGCAGACCTTCCTCGTTTGCTGACATATCTGATGTATGCCGCGTTAACCCCACTGACAGAATAAAGAATGGTCGCTGTATGTATGACGTCACCCACAGGAAGCTCAGTGTGTTGGCTCTGGCCATCGCCATTTTAGCAGTCCTGCCTCTTCCGCCTACCGACTAATCTAAAAATTGGATCATTGGTAGACCTGAAGTGATAGATGCCTTGTTGCTCAAACAAGCCATTTTTAATGGCACCCACCTGTCAATCAAAGCATCCACGCTCTTAATTATGCATAACTCTATGCCTTAATATAATTTGAACAGGTGAGTTCTATAAAAATTCACCCTCAGTACAGTTGTCATGAACGGGGAAATTAGCTATAGAGACCAAAACAGTTTTTTGTACCAGGCTGTAAACATGTTTATTTCTGCTGTGAAGTTGGACATTTAACATGGGGACTTATGGAGACTGACTCAAGTGGACATTCATGGAACTGGAGTTTTTGGCACTTCTACATTGGCTTAATTTCACAGGTTGCCGCTTGGCAAGGAATCACACCATTACCCGAATAATTATGGATTTCTCTGGGTTTAAACAATGTAGGAAACATTTGGGGTAATGTAACTACAGAGTCTAGAGTTTATAGACACTGTAATGTGGAAATGTTAGATATCTTTAAGTGGTCTTGACTGCTCCCCTGTTAGATGAATTTTCCAGTTGTTTTCATCCAGAAAGGACTACATTTGGTATAAATAGATCTGATCATATTCATGTTCAGTTGAAGTGATTCACAAAGTAAAGGGTTTCAGCAGGAGACGACTCAGAGGTGGTTCTAACATTTGTGTGACTGCTTGTGAACATGTAGAAATTTCCGATCACATCCTGCAACCTGAAGGCCTCTGAGCAGCTGCCAGAGATCGCTTATTTGATGAACTGCTGAAGTGATGAAGTGTTGCAAGATCCAATGTGACTGCCAACCGTATTTGAAACCGATATTCCATCCAAAATTTATGTTTTCAATATAAAAATAGTTCCTGGGCCTAAAAAGTGGTTGTAAAATGTCATGAAATGTAATAACGAATCTGTATCTGAGTCTGTATGATCATGCATGAAGACACGATGGGGAAGAAAACAAAGAAAGAAAGACAAAGAAGATATTAAGATAGTGTTTTGTAAAGAACAAAGTGCACACGAGGAAAATATGAGAAGAGGGAGAATGATTGCAGAGATACAATAGGGACTTTTGCCTGGAGATGATGGGTCATTTCACTATTTGTGAGCCAAGAGCTACAGTAGTTCATGTCCTGCTAAAAAAAAATGTGTAATGTCTAATAAATATGCTTTAGTTCGCAGTTTACCTAATAAAGTCAAGATGTAAATGTCACAGTGCTTAAAAGATTTCTACAAGTTTGTTTCAGTGGCAACTGAGATGCAAAAAGCACAATAAAAAAACACCCAAACATAAAATCTGGAAGAAATTATAGCATTCTGTTTAAAATAGACTTCAATAAAAGGCACCAAACCTTAAAGAGTTTGGAGTTTAGGGGCGACACAGAATTCAGATCAGTGAGTCCTCATAGTCTCTAAAGTCTTTAACTGCTCATTAACAGCGATTTTCTAACCACCTATTATTCTCTGTGATCCACAAGAATGACATGAAGGAGCAAACCAGTTAACCAGCATCCACCCGTGCCTATGAAAGGATCTTCAACAGGCGGTTGAGCACTGTTGGAAGGAGAACCACTTGTTTCCATCACAGAAGCTGGTAAAACCATCACACAAGTCACCATGGATCATTTGACCCAAGACATACGTTACTACGTAACTAAGTAGGCTGAGCAACACGTGATTGACAGTTATCTTCTATAAATAAACACAAATCCTTCCTCCTTCCTTCACTTTAACTGGGCTGTCATTGGGCGCTGCTTCTAATTTTGAAGCTGTAAAAACATGTGGCTGGAAATTCTTTTAAACTATCTACGAAGATCAGCTTCTTAATAAATCCGAGGTCAGTTTAAGGCCATAAAGTTGCAGATTCAGGCTCATTTTATGTGTCTTCTTTAAACGTTCTCCATGGTTAGCTGATTTGGTGAACTGATTCTCAGAGGATGCTTCCCAGACATCTGTGAGGTTATAAACAGGTATGTTATATCATATCTGTTGATGTGGAGGGAAAGGTTCAACATGTTCTCTGTGTCCCTGTCAACCTTTCCCCTCTGGGTCTCGAGCCTGGCTGTAGAAGTTCCCTCTAGAGACAACAACCATTTCCTCAGAACACAGTCTGCATTCCTGAGACGCTGTCCAATCTCTGTAAACAACATTCCTGCTTTAGGAAACAAAAGCCACAAAAAACCATTATCTCACTGTCCCATCCAAAAAGCCTCCTCTTCACCATGTCTCTCTGTCTTACACTAATGAGCGATGTTTGTTCTCTTTCCCAATGCTCCCAACGTTTATTGAAAACTGTCGTGACAATGTCTGAGCTCGACTGTAGACAACCTTTAACCGATATTCACATCCTCTTCTTTTGACACAGCATGACTCCAAACCCTCGACATCCTCAGTGTCCCCAAGCCTCAGAAGAACAATGAAATCATGTAATCACAACTGAGACCCTTTAATTTACAGTTTGCCTTGTTCTTATACCCAGTGGGACCATTGGTCACAACATTTGAATTATTTCCTGTAGCTGATATCGAGCAATTATCCACAACTGGAGTCTCTGTTTATTGTACAGTTACAGTTGATGTAAACATCATTGTGTCCTTGGCAATCTATTAGTCCAGTTCTGAAACTTTCATGCACCATCTTCTTGCGTTTGGTACTACTTACGTAGCTTGCACACAAGCTACGTAAGTAGGGTGGATGTAAAAAGATACAAATCATCTTTAGAGAAGTATTTTTGCTAATCATGGGGCTGAATGAATCCACCTAATGCTCGTACAGATCACATGTTGCTACCTAGCCACAGCTAACATCTTTACTGTTGTACCAGTGGCTTATTCATGCAAATAAAGTCTTCTTGTTCCATCGAGCACACCTTAAACTAACGTTTAACTGCAGCTATGGCATTGCTGTGCAGTTCACCAGCTGCACTGACCTAAGTTGAGAAATTCCAGAGTTTTCCCTCTAAAATTTCTTTTCAGAAACCGCTGACAAGTTAGCAGTCAGTGAAAGCAAATGAATTCAAAAAGGGAGGAGGCAGATAAAAAAACAACAACCCTAAAACAGGAAGGAGTCATTAAGTAACAGGCGGGCAAACATGAACAGAGGCTGAACTACTACGGCTATGGTGGCACAATGGACGATTTGGCAGAGAACTTGCTGCTTATGGCGGGGGCAAAGAGAAGATGAGTGGGGAATAGAACCTTTAAAACAACAGACATTTTGATTTGTCATAGCAGGATGTTGCCTCAGTACCTTTAAGCAAAACCAGTGAGCCAGCGATGCACAATACAGGAACATCTAAATGGAATACAGCCATCATGTCACATCTCTGTCATGTCGCGGCCTTTACGCTGTTTCGGTCCATCCTCCATGCAACTTCAAACCCCACCGGGAGTGTTTTAGAAGCAGTTTGTGCAATTTTGTTTACTTGGTTTGGTCATTTTTTCTTGGTTTAGGTGCTTCTAAATATATAATTATGCTACACAGTTAAACTGTTTTGTTTTTGTCAGTTTGTGTTTTATTTTGAAAATCGACCGGCTCGCAGCATCCATCAAAAATTCTGAACCGGACCTTGGTGGGGCTGGTGAGGTTTGAAACATTGACTAGAACGGTCGGGTATAGCTCCAGTGGCCGCAGCGCAAACGGAATGCGGCGCATCCGCACCCATTGAAAGGTCTGTGGTGGCAATCAATGGACGGGAGCAGTTCCAGTGTCTTCCCTTGCTCATAGAGTTTGTACTGTTTGTACCCGGATGTCCCATTGTAAAATTGGCAAAGTATTTCAATGCTCTCTGGATGACTTTGTGAATCCTTTATGCACACTTTCCGCAAGTCAGTATGAATTAGATGTCTTGCTTGTAACATTGTGTTCTGCAACTTCAAGTACTACAAGTGGGAAGGATGTTTTGGTTTTACACCAGCCAAAAAAAAAAAAGAGTTTTGAACTGAAAAAATCTGAGGAATTAGCCAAACCATGTCACTGTTGTTGATCAATAAACCCCTGTAGATAATATATCTGCAGGGGTTTATAATAGTTTAACAAGGCATTAAAAGGTCTAACATTTCAATCTAAGAGGAGAGGAAAAACGCATGCATGAACATGGGGATGACAGTGTCAGCCATCTAGTTTGGTCAAACTCTCTCATACCAAACTGCCCCCAGCCTCAGCCCCCCCGGGGACAGTCTACTCTGTCCGTGAAATGGGCAGAGCGAACATCAACAGTGGAAAACTAACATCAGACTGTAGATAGCATACAGCCAAGCGTGATTAAAAGGTTTTATTCCAACAACACAGACACCCATGCACTGCGATTCACTGCTCCCTGATGTGCAATATGCTTTGCTTCATATTTCCAGAGAACAGACGACTAGCCACAGCTAAAGAATGACTTTATGCATCACTCGTGTTTAATATCGTCCGCAGTGTTTTGGTAAGAGTGTGACTCAATTTTGAAATGGTGGATGTCTAATGTTGGGAGGAAAATCTGCAGGAACATCCATCACTAAACACAAAGTCTGAGGGTGCTAAGTCAATTTCCTTCAGGCTGCTTGTCTGAATGCACAAGAGGAAAAACACACGAGACGCTTCTCCTGTTTTTGTTATCATTGATGATGAAAGACAAAAATGTAGAGCCCTGATTGTTAGCTTCTGAGGGCAACATATTCAGGCAATGAAAATAGATGGAAAAGTTACATCAAGTGAAATATTCCATTAGCAATGTATGAAGTAATAGTGCATGTTATTACTTCACCAGATAGGATTTACACCCACACATTGATTTGGAAAACACTGCTTGACCAAGCCCAGAGCCGTAATACCTCTTTATCATCGCAGTGAAGCCGACGGTGTTGGCCAATAACTCTTCAAAGGTGAAATTTAAAGTAGGGAAATACAAGCCCAAGATAGCATTATCAAACAGTGCACAAATCAGGCACACAATGCAGGAGTGTACAGGCTGACGTAGTTAATCTGCTCACATCACGCCCTGTGCAAATGTCAGAGCTCCGACACAGAGCAAGGGGAATAAGATAAGAAAAAAAAACAAAGAAAGAAAAAAAGTTCTGCCCTGGTTGTTCGGCAGTGGAGGCATGCCAACATTTTTCCCCTCTCGTCTGCAGCTTGGTGATTTTCTTTTTTCTTCCCCACATTCTCTCTGACTGTGGTTTGAAGCATTCCTGGATAGTTGGAGACTGAACTGTGAACAGATATTATCAGCAATTAGACAGATCCCAACGAATCTTCCAGAGAAAGAAAGGGAAAGAAAACATCCACCCACTTTGTCAACAAGTCGTATTCCCAGTTGTTTGCCCTGTCGTGAGAGCTCTTAGACTTAGAGAAGTAAGTATTCTGTAGTATTCTGACATATTCTGGTGAATATCTGAACACCCAACAATTCCTTAGAAAGATGAATGTGGCAAAACAGCTGCCGCAACCGACAAACATACTACGTACTCTGAATCTGAAGAACATATGATGAACAGCTTGTGTTGAAAACACTGGTGACACATCATGTCTCATGTTGTCCACATACATTTTTACTTCACTGTTCTTTATTTAACAGCTGTTTTACAGTCAGATATGTCCTCGATCTTTTTCTTATGAAAAGCAGGAAACACTCTACTAACTGTAATGTACTTTGTATAGTATATGACGCATATAACACTTTAGCTCCAAAAACAATGGTGTCAATATTTTTATATTAATAACAGATGGAAATCACTACGTATGATTCAAGTGGCAACCTCTGTGGCTGTGAAGTGAAGCCTGTGCAGAAGTGTGCAAAACTGCAGTTCCTGAAACGTCCACTTGAGGCCGTCTCCAGAAGTGACTCATTCTCCATAAATCCCCATGTAAAAATGTCCAACTTCACAGCAGAAATAAACATGTTTACAGCCTGATACAAACTGTACTGAGGGTGATTTTTTTTAAACTCACCTGTTCCAATGATATTAAAGTCTGTGTAAAAGGAATTCTAAGATTTCTTTCAAAATACATTAAATATGTTGAAAATAGTTGCTGAAAACACGTGAAAAGACTTTGAATATATATTACTGAAATGTGGAGTTAGAGGTTCAAACAGTTTTTCACCAGTTTTAAGTCCAGGATTTTGTGGGCGGTCCTTAAAGGGTGGCTTGATGACACGCTGAGGCCACCCTGAGCTTAACCCTGCACCCCTAGCAGAGAGGTAGAGATGAATTCCTCTTGCTCAGAGCGTTTCAAAGTTAGTCAAGCAACAAATGTCAGCTAAAGCTAGCAACTAGCTTTTGACCATAGTGGATCATTCAGCAGCTGTGAAGCTAGCTATTTCCCTTAGAAGTTGGTGAAGAGAATAAATCAGAGCTAGAGTGAATAATGGACTAACACAACTCTAAATAAAAGCTAATATATCTCCATGTCTGCTGCCTCTGTGTTGTGTTTACAGCTTGTTGTGCTGCCTCTAATTATTGCTACATTGAAGTACATCATGTGTAAGGAATGTAGAAGATTATATTGATCATAGCTGCTTTGAAGTGCATTTTATCCAGTGCATTGACATGCTGTACACATTGTAAAGTGCTTTTGGACATCATTGAAGAGCACAGCTCTTTTCCGTCTTTGTATGACTTTGTTATGTGGTGGCCTGTATAGCAACCTTGGTGATGAAAATCAGCAGAGGCAGACGGCTCTGAGTGAATTTCCAGAAGTGCTCTTCCTTAAAATAACTTCCAGTAAAGTCCTGCATACCACGTCTCTGTGTGTGCCAGAGCCAAGCCCTCCCTGATGTGACCACCACCTCACCCTGCTCAATACACCTTTCAGGACCACCTCAGGATCACGCTGGTCATATTACAGTTCATTCTCTAAAATCAACAGAGGAGAACTTGCACAACTTTTCAATTTAATCACAAACCCGCCTGTGAAGAATAACAAGGACTGGAACTTTTGGCAAATTATGAAAAACTTCCTGCCAACATGCAGAACATCATCAGTGTGTGGAGTATGTGTCATATTCTCCAATGAGGAAAAGAAACCAAAACCTGTTTTGCATTTTTCATGCATGTGTGCATTCAAACTGATGCAATTCCTTTCCCTGCTTCATGTAGTGACACAATGGCGCTCCACCCTATCAGCTGGAAGGAGCCACAACACGAACCAGATCTGAAGGCATGAACCCTGAGGTTTCAGGAAGGGGTGATGGGGCGTCCACCCTGGAGATTTCCTGCCCAGACTGTTGGCCTTTCTTCATCCTTTTTGGAGGGCATTAGGACGGATGAGAGGATGGAGAGGACGGAGGGTGGGTGGTGAAGGAGGGGAGAAAAGATGAGGTGCAATGACGGGAGGGATGAAAGGAGGGTGGGAGGCAATATTTGACCAGTGCTATGTTATTCTTGGCTAACTCTGTAGTCTGTCCCACCCTGCTGCAGGGTATTACACACACACACACACACACACACACACACACACACACACACACCACACACACACACACACACACACACACACACACACTCACACACACACACACACACACACACACACACACACACACACACACACACACACACACACTCACACAAGCAAAACACAACAGAGATTTCCATGACAATAGTGTTCCAGCCAGTGGGAGTAACAATGGAGGGCGACCATAGTGCATTTCTCACAGAGGAGGAGAGGGTTTAAGTCTCACTCTGGGCTGGATCCAAGGAATCATCTGCTCCGCTGGTTGGGCCACAAAACCAAATAAACTGTGTGACTTCAGGAGCAAGCTGGCGTCTAGGCAGACCCTCGGGGGAGGTGGCTCACTTGTGGGGGTCTGTGGTGAGTTGAGGAATAAATTGTGTTGGATTAATTAACTTTCATTCAGTGAAAGTCACTAGAAACAAGTTGAAAACACAGAGAAACTGTGCTGTAGTTAGTTATCATTCTGTCCACATGAGCCACTAGAAAAGCTCCACAAAGAAGCTGAGTGGAGCAAACAAGTTAACTAGACTGGAGTTATGATTATCATTCTGCATATACAGTATTTGATGTCATAAACGTTGGGAAGTCTTACTTTAACCCGTTTGTACCTTTCAAAGATGACTCCAGTTTATCCCAGTTCCACCATGGTTCCTAACCAAACTAATAACATGGAACTCAGCCTGCTCAGTTTGCTAAGATCTGTGACTGCAGCTAAAGAGTCATTTAGGGGAAGAAAGAGCAGTGAATCTTTTTGGGTTGAGGAAACTAAAACAAGTGGTAACATAATTACCCAAACAGTTTACAGACAAATCTACAGCACTGACTTCATCATTAGCAACATACTTCACTGGATTCTTGTTGTCAGACTCCAGGAAGTCTCTGCAGCCAGCCAAGAAGTACTTCCCACATGCCGTAAAACCGCCACTTGTTTTTACATTTCAGTTTGTGTACAAATTAAACAAACAGGATTTAACATTTCAACTAGTTTTGTTGAATTTTGGCCTTTTTGGAGGAAGCGGAAACCAGCTGTAAAACAACATTAACATTTCATAGATAATAATAATAACAGTTGCTTATGTATTAATTAAGCAGATGTGGAGCAAAACATTCATTCATTAGCAGTCATGTCTGTTTCTACCTGAATTTAAGTCAAATATTCACTCTCCTTTTAGCTTTCTTTGCTCTCTACTAACTCCTGAAGCTGCTAAATGCTGCACTATATACACCAGCTTCCTAGTGTGGAGACAAACCTACCCTATGTAGTGCCAGTGTTCTTGTTCTGGGCTGCTGTAGAAACATGGTGGTTCAATATGTCGAACTCTGTGGAAGGTGATTATTTTGTCCTTATATCCCATCACTGGGACTTTTTTTTTTTAAATGAAATATACAAATATTAACAGAATGGAACATGGGGTGTTTCACATTTACACAAGAAAAAAATATTAAGAAAAAAGAAAATGACAAAGAATTAAACAAAAGAAGGGCGTTTAGGAGCAATATACCTTTTCCACTTTTCCTCAAATTTAGTTTTCTGTAGCCTCACAGAGAAGGTGATTCTTTCCATCACAAAGATATCATGAATAGTATCATACCAGTCCTCTATAGATGGGCTAATAGGCTTAAGCCATTTCTTTGTAATTGTTTTCTTAGCTGCTACACTCAGTAAACCAAACAGGTATTTTGTTTTAATATTAGCAGATGTTGAATGTAGAAACCCAAAGAGTAGTTCATCCCAATTAAAAGGAACTTTCGTCCCAAATATCGTCACTAACTCTGTGTAGATCTTACGCCAGAAAGCATTTACAATTGAACAAGTGATAAGTATTTACTTCCTGAGAGCCACATTTTCTCCAGCAACTGGAGGAACCTGAGTGATGAGACTGCTGAACAGGTCTCATCACTCAGCCAAACACTCTCCAAGAGGTTGAGCTTGAAATCTGCCATTGAAATTCAAAATATTTTGTCCAGATTTCCTCTGTAATACAGCTGTTAGTTTCCCTATCCCAGCTTTGTTTAATGTAGGTGCTCCTAGTTGTCTTAACTCCTTGAAGTGCCTTATAAAGTCTTGTAAGGCCCTGAGTTAGCCCCATAGGCACTAATAAAAACATTTAACAATTCATTCTCAAACACTTTTTGGCTTTCAGGAATAGAACTATTAATATGATGACGTACCTGAAGAAATCTAAAGAAGTCGCTATTGTTTAAACCATGTTGTCTCTTCAATGCCTCAAAGCTGTCCACTGACCCCTGACTGAAAAAGGTGCAATATGAAGAGAGACCTTGTTTAGCCCATCTCTTATAGCTAATATCTCATTTACTAGGAATAAAGTTGAGGTCATACGAACACCATCTCAGGATCTGTATCTCTTCAAGTAGGCCACTTTTACCAACAATGCCTGGCCAAGTTTTCAGACTCAAATGGATCCATTTATTGCTTGTTTCCATGAAGTTTCTAATCAGTCTTTTATCTCCTAACCTTGCCTGAATAGGAATTTCCCCAGACATTCTTTCCACAATTTCTTTCCATCTCGCCTGGTAGTCGGAGTTGCACCAACAAAACAAAATCTTCAATTGGGCCGAAATATAATAATCTTTTAAACATGGAAGTGCTAGCTCCCCCCTATCCTTCGCTTATTGGAGAGTTTGAAATTTTATCCTTGGTTTTCTCCCCTGCCAAATAAATCTTGATAGTAGCTTGTCCCATTCATTAAACTGTTTCACTTATTTCAACTGGAAGAGTCTGAAATAGGTACAGTATTCTAGGTAAAATGTTCATTTTTACTGATTCAATGCGTGACTCAAAACTCAAAATTCGTATGAGTTCCACCTCCTTATAGCGTCCTGTATTTTCTGATTCAGTTGGTTGAAGTTTAAGTCATACAACTTTGTTGAATCTTTAGCGATGTTTACACCTAAATATCTCATGTATTCTAAGTCCCAATTAAGTTGAAAAATGGAGCTTATATTCTGGCTAGGCCTATAATTAAAACTAAGTATTTGGGCCTTTTGAATGTTTAGTTTGTATCCTGAGACTGCGCCGAAAACATCTAAAAAAGAGATTAGTTTCAATATTGAAGTCTCTGGGTGTGACAAACAGATTAGAATGTCGGACTGGGACTTTTAATTTTTATCACTCCGCTTCACACGTGTTCTACATTTGTTTCATTAACAAGTTATTATATATCTTAAATTGTAGGAAGATGAACATTTTGATTTGAATAAAGAGGATGAAGGGAAGGAAAGAAGCCTGGATACACTGTAATATTTAATGGCAAAACCTTTATTTTATTCATGCTGTATTTTCTTGTCAATTATATGGCAAATCAGCATTTCTTTTAATGGAAAAAACTTGTAATTATACGGTAAAATATGGAATAAAACACCAACATTAACTGTAACTGTAATATCCTATAACCGTAATAGCAGAAAAAGTTCTACAGTGTTTATTATGATAAAATTCTGGCAACCACAGCTGCCAGTATTTTTACCGTAAAAATAATGGTTTTATTTTTACAGTAAAACACTGTAATATTTAATGGCAAAACAGTGTTTCTTTTAATGGAAAAAAATTGTAATTATACAGTAAAATATGGAATAAAACACCAACTTTAACTGTAAAATCAACAGTGCTAATATCCTATTACTGTAATATTAGAAAAGGCGATACCATATTTATTACCGTAAAGTTCTGGCAACCACAGCTGCCATTTTTTTACCGTAAAAACAACAGATTTTTTTTTTATAGTGTACTTCAGCGCAAACCTCCAGTTGTGTTCATATAACATCAGCCAACCTAGACAAATTAGAGAAGAGCAAACGCTGAAAGGCAAATGATACGGGCTTTGAACTCTCATGTATTGTTTAAACAAAAACTAAGTTATGAACTACTATATTCTGCAAAAGAACCCTCTAAATCTGACACACTGGACCTTTAATAAAAGTGCAAAGAAATGTGTGATCTATATATGTATATGTATATGTAAAATATGACAAAAAGCTTTAATGTGAAATGCAATAAAATGTGATTTGCATCTAAAATCACAGCGTATGTGTGACTGTGTTGCCTGTCTTTTAATTTGAGTATCTTCTTTCTTCTTTGTGGTTTATGTTTTTTTTCTTTGTGCCTCAGTTTTTCTGAGCTTGGTGACACAGTCACCAGAGACCTTTTAAAGGAAGAGTGAAGGTGAATTTGCTTCAAATCTGAGGAAGCTATAATAACTCTGAGAATTCTAAATTCAAGATTTATCTTTCTTGACAAATATTTTTTAAAATGATTCAACTTAATATGTACAGAAACTAAATGATCCCTGACCAGAAAATGAGAAGCCTTAAGAGCCTTCCTATGAAGAGTTAATGTAAAGCTGATGACATGCTACGAGGAGCCTACTGTGAATGGAATGCGGCCTGGAGTTGTGGTTAATCGTTCAAGGGGAGGAATTCAAACTACAGTATATACGTTTGTCACAGTACATAATAACACAACAGACATAAAGCTTTTAACGTCTCATTAGCTGTGTCATCTGTGATCCTCAGTCCCTCCGTTCTTTCTTCTTTGTTTGTTTGTCTGTTTGTTTGTTTGTTTCTGCAGTTAACAGACAGAAGATCAGTGAGATGTTGTGAAATTCTGAAAGTTGAGACATAATCGATACTGCTACATGACATTTATAAAAACAACGCGCTAATGTCCAGGCTTAAGTAACAATTCCACAAAATTAGACAGTCTTCAGGATTAGATTACAGGTAATCCTGCTTCTTGAAATATTCAACAGGGTGCAGCTACATGACCTCAGGGACAAACACGATGTAGATCTTTGAGTTTCACAACACTACTTTTTCACAACACTCCCATATTTGACACATTTAAGGGTTTATTTGGCCACAAGAAGATATATTTGTGGATTTAAGTAACAAAAACTATTTCAATATAGTTTTACATCTCCTCTCTCACATATCTTTCTGGAACACTACCAACAACAGGGCGTTTAGTGTTGTGTTTTGTCTCATTAATATTAATGCCCTATCTGCTGACTGGCTTTCTGAGTGACACACCGCAGACCACAGTTAATGGATTGTAGCCTGCCTGAGCGGTTGGTCCAGGTATGCCATGCTGGAGGTGTGGCTGAGAGCGGTGACTTTACAGTTGTAACATTACAACCTTAGTCCTGATGAATCATTTAAAGGTGCAGTTTCTGAACGTGGGCTCTCACTCTCTGGAGGCTTGACAGGTGGCTGTGTTTGCAAAAAGAATGAAAACATCTGCAGGAACTTCTCACATCACTCCCACGGTACATTACTTCTCTGCTGTCTGTCCGTATAATGTGCATGCCCTGTCATGTCTGGCTCATAAGCCGTGGTGAATAACGGCATAGATGTGGAAATCAGTCACGTACGTGTGGTGTAGATGAGTGACCACACCCAGCAGCCCAGATAGCTGTCAGCCTACTACATACTGAACAATGATGTCACAGTGTACCGACACACCCTGGAGAACATTTTTACATCACTGCAGGAGGGTGAGAAGTTAAACAAAGACAATATTTTCAGTGGACGTGGCCTTTTATATAAATAATTCTTTATAATTCTTTACTTTATTTTATTTGAACACATTTTTGTTTTATTCTGAAACACGGTAACATCTTTTGTGTTACTGCAGCGAGGACAAAATGATTCTTAATCTCAGTGATGCGAAAGAAGGTGAAGGTGTTTCTTATTAATATGAACATTTACAAGTTTACCACCCCCCACCCCTTCACACACACACTTTACTCTATCATTCATCCCTCTTCCAGCTGTCTGTGCCTGTCCTGACTGAAAAGGCCTTTCTGAAGCAGCAGGGCTGTGTTCGACTCTCACACTGGCCTCTGCTCAGCACATTAAACTGCTCTCATGACCACAGCATATGGCCCCAGGGAACCCACCTCCAGTGTTCTCTGACAGCTGCATGTGACTACAGACTACAGAGAGTCACATGTGTTCAATATGAATTTCAGAGGATGCATGCACAAAATATCAGCCTGACTTAATAAATTAGCCTGTTTCTAATTTGGTGCACGGACACAAAGCAGTAAAACATCACAGTCTTTTACTGCTGCATGCAGACTTTTTGTAACTCAGTCTCCAGAACATGTTGATGTGCCACAAGTAGACGATTTTATGGAAGCAATGTTACTTTACACAACAATGAAATTAAGATTAAGAGCCGTGTGAGCAGGTCACTCAGTGCAAGCTGATGTCACCAGTGCCTAAAAACAAGCTTTTACATTTACAGCTCTGCTTGCGCTTTTCCTGGGAAAAATCCCTTGGCACACAGCAAAGTGACTGCAGAAAGACAGACAGCAGAAACGGCGGTTTTATTGGAATAAATAGATGAATGCAGCCCACAGAAATTCATCAAATGAGACCCTAAATAATAGGACATCACAGCGCTGACCGCATTGCTCGATTGACTCATGATCCCTGAGAACTGCAATGCAGCAACTCTGCAGCTTAACACCAGCTATGTTGCCAAAATAAGAACAAACAGGAACTTGTGGAGGACCACATCAGTTAGAGAGAAATTCACTCCGTGGAGAATTCAATTGGACAGCAGTGATGCACCGATCATGCAGAGAGGTTTCATTTTCAGGTCGTGACCTCCCTGCACTGACGTGAGAGATGTTTAGCGAAGGTGGAAACAGCGTGCACCCAAAACATTTCCAGGATCGGAGGTTTGTCTTTTTGCATGCCACTTACTGCATGTCGGGAGAGCTGATGGAGCCTGTAGATAATGCAGGAGTCAAATCCAAAGCAAACAGGCATGTCTCTTCCACCGAGGCTGACTCAGAGCCTTCTTGTAAGAGCTAGAGCCAATGTCAACACAACCCAGCTCAGACTTATATTGAAGGTTAACAAGCAAACTGATGGTCTGAAAGTCGAAGAGGCTGGAAATAATGCTGACTTAATTGCTTGATGCTTTGCTTGTAAAGTCAGGTTGTGACAGATGAGGCCAAACATCTGTTGGTCTCTTTGTAAGCAGTTTTATACCAGAGGGAGTTATTCTCAGATTTTGCCATATTTCTAACACTCCTGTTGGCTCCACACCTTCAAACACAACTGGACAATTCTATCTGTCTTCACTGACATGTTACTACAGCAGCCTTTTAAAAGCCAAACGTAATGCAAGCCAAAACAATCAGATGTGACACTTCCTACTCCTAAGTAAAAAGCTCAAGCATTTATCATCATGGCATCTTAAAAACACTTCCTCCTCCCCTCCTTGTGTGTGTTTTCATTCCCGTTGGTCTGTTGGGACCGACAGGAATGAGATTGGGACTGTTCCAATCAGCTCATTCTCTCTGAAACACATTAAAGATGTCTCCTGCTTTAAGAAAGACATTTGAAAACCAAAACAAGAATCCGAAGCAGATTTAGTGAGAGGCGTGTGGTTACAAAGAAACATCCAACTCCGACATACACAAGCTTATCAGTGGGAGTGGACAGTGGGTGGCGTCCAATCAGTATCAGGAGAAGGATTTTTCCTCAAACACATATACTTAGTCTCTACACGGTTTGCATGTTTGGTAGCAGAGTTAAGATGATATGAAGGATATGAAGGCTGCCTTCAAGTTGTTTATAACTCATCTTAATACATGCTTATGAAGGCATGGCAACAAAATAGAGTGCAATCTTCACAACTTTGATCAATGTTCGATCTTTCGAGAAAAGAGACATCCTCATAGTATCCCCTAGATGCAGTTTGTTGAACTGAAATCCACATTACATCTGTGCTGTATAAACATCCACCAGGGTTGCTCTTACTATCACTTTCAGTTTTGCTTTTGTTACTGGGATTTCACTTCCACGTTTCAAAGGGCATTTGCTAGTTGTAGTTCAGTTTAGACTCTATAAAAGTTCCGCTTTAGTTTAGTTCAGTTTAAGTTTAGGTTTAGAATTGGATGTGCACAGCTGGCACCAGTGGCAAATGAGACACTGTTGTGTTTCATTTGCATTCAAAAGTTTTTAAGCGCAGTAAAATAAAATGATCCTCACTGTATTCAGTTCAAAGAACATACACAGTCTGGACATGCACAGCACAGTGACATAAGCAGACACATGTAGAGCAACAGCTGTGCCAAGCAGTTCATGAAACCTGCAGGGTGAGCACTCGGAAGGAGAGAAACAGACCGACCAATGGCAGAGCAGTGACACCGGGAGAAGACAGGAGAGCAGGAACATGTGAAAAGCTGAGAGAAACACTTGAACTAAAGGCCATTCACTGGAAAGAATGACGGATGGAGAGATCCTTGTTAAATGCTGACAAATGCCTATGAGAACTGTTTAGAACTGGTTTCTTCAAAGGCCTGTCTGCACCCTAACGCCACCTGGTGGTGCCTTATAACATTTATAAAAAGCAGATTGACCAAAAAAAAAAAAAAAGCTTCCCAGGGAAAGATGCAGCACTTTCTTTGATTTTAAATAAGTAAAACATAGACGAGGCTGTGTCTATTGGTTGGAAAGAATATTTTCATTCATATCTTTTAATAAAATGAATCCTTAATTTTCCCCAATTCCCCTCAGGCCATCACTGTGGCCTTTAATGCTATTGCCAAAAAATAAAACTAGTATATATTATTTAGATATTTTATTTTTCATTCATGAGTCTGGTTTGAATAGACATACATTTGCATTACATTTCAACACAACATACAAATAAAAAAATACAAATACATAATTCAGCAGGATGTATTGTCATTATGTTGTGCTGAAAGGTAACATTAGCGACTAGCACTAACACCTTAGCCAGAATACACAAGCTGTCCTTGGAATAAACAAGTTTTTAAATGAAATATATAGTGCAGCTCTAAAAGTGATGTAACATTAGTTGTTGCATGAACAGCAACTACCAAAGCAAAAATGGCCCAAAATGAAATGAAATAAAATAAAAAAATGTTTTTCTTTAGAATGGCAGCCTTTTCTATTGTTACAATTTTCAGGCTGAAATGATGTGAATAAAGATTTCTTTATGTAGCACTTTCAAAACAAAAGTTAAGCGTGCTTCACAATAAAAGCATTTAGCATAGAATATAAAACAGACACAAGAGCAAGAAATCAGAATAAAACAGAAAGAACACAAAAGAGCAAAAACATCTATTTAAAAAAGAATGAGAATATGTTTTTTTATTGTCAGCTAATTTGGAAGATTCCAATTCATTTTAAGTCATGTTCTGGAAGCATCCAACCTTATATGGCCAGAACCATTCTGAACGTTGGCTTGTTGTTTAGCAATAACTAAAAATCTATATTTAATTTTAAACTCCACTGGGAAACGAAGAATACAGGGTAACACTGGAGAAATGTTCTCCCTGTGCTTTTTCTGTGTTGAACACGGGCTCCTGCAGTTTGAATGACCTGAAGAAAACCTCTTTGCAGCTACTCTGCCAAGATAGGAGTTGAACTACAGTTATCATGGCATGAAGACACTAAAACATGGATTTATTTCCCATCACGTTGAGGTGATCTTTAAAAGACTTGTTTCAAAGTTTGATCTTTCTTTGAGCTTTAAAACAGACAATCAAGAGACATTAAAAGAGCCTTGCAGTGTTATATCAGAAGTCAACAACAGTAGAACAACAGCGTCACTCATAAGACAATTAACACAGGTGTTGCATGAACATTTTTATTTCTATGAGCGCCAAGAACAAGCACAAAGGCAGACTGCAGCAACAGACGTTTCTCTTGTTCAGAATTCTCTTGCTCAGAATATAAACTTTGCTATAATTTGTAAAGGCACCTGCAATTACAGTTTAATCTCTGACAAAGCACAGAACTTGAATGAATTGATGTATGGGGAATGACAGAAATAATAAATAATAAAAAGGGGCAGGGTTTAAACTCTGCAATGAACTCAGCCTTGAGGAAGCATGAAACAGATGAGTGACAGAGTGGAGTGATGGGAACCTGCACAAACACACACTCACACATAGAGACACATGCTTTGTAGTCTAATTGAATGTTTGAATGTGGTTACATGTACATATACCGTTGATGCAACAAAGAGAGAAAAAGAAAGAGACATTAATCAAACACAAATAATCTTACTCAAAAACAGAATATTTACACATATAACTGGTAAGATGAGGATGTGAAACTTGACAGAGGGACCAATATTTTTATTTCAGCTATCTGTAACTAGAAATACACAGTCTCCTGAAACACATCACTTCCTGAGCTCTGTGCTGTTTGTAAAATCTACATTTCCTGCTCTCAAAACACTACAAAAATATAAGATCATTAGAAGATGAATACCGCAAACAAAATATTGTATATTCAGTATATGACTAATGAAGAATAATGTGTCATCGGTATACAGTATGAGAAAAGAAATGTACAGCAAATAGTAGCAAGAAGTTGTTGTTTGAGTCTTTCTTTTCTTTAGTGGATCAAAAAAGTTATCTGATTCTCTCTTTGTACACTTTCTATTCCACCTTAATTCTTAACATTCAACAGCCAGATAACTGTCACAGAGTGACAATAAAGAGGTCTAAAGAGGAACAAGAAGATCTGATTTACAGTAACGCTCTTCTTAGTTTCAACATACAAAATAAGTCTAAAGAGTCAAAAAAATCTCAATATGATCTCAATATATGACAGTGTGTATATTCAGCTTACATATGGAATGCTTAAAAATCAAAAATAGCTTTGAAAACTTAAAAACAAACTGTCGATTTTAGTTTTTTTCAATGCAACTTAACAAGTGGAGCATTTTATTTATTTTCCCCAAACCAGCACCAACCAGTTTTTTGTTTAATGAATTTTTAATTGCAGACATGGAAACTGGAAACATCCCAGTTTGAGATGACCTCACCGCTGCCTGTCAGCCAGTATAGATGTGTTTAACGCCAATACTACCGAAATAACATCCTGCTCGTGGTCTACAAACTGTGCACTGTGTAGTTTTGCGGTCAGTGCTTTGCCAGTCCAGTGAATATTTACAAGCACTGTGGAAGCATGCAGAAATAATAACATATGACAAATGATGACATCACTCTGAGCTAAATTCAATCAAACCTGTGCATGTTGCACCAACAGGTTTTTCAGTTTTTCTTTTCACACAAAAGTCAAACTACGAAAGCATTAGCATTAAAGTGGTAGTTCGACATTTTGGGAACGTACTCGCTCTCTTACAGAGAATTAGATGAGAAGATTGACACTCTCATATTTGTCTGTTCAGTGTAACAGCACTACCAAGGAGACTGTTAGTAGAGCATATAGACTGGAGACAGGGGAAACAACTAGCATGTTTGATCAGTCAGATCAGTCATTGCATCTGGCCAAGAAATGGGCACCATAAAACCAGAACATGTTGTTTTCATACTGTGGTTTTTGTATGGGTTATACAAATTGAGAGCTTTAAGGGGCCTGCAATTACTACAGCCAAGTTCATTGGCTATAATTTCAGAATTAACAGATAGTAAAATAAATCTTCTCATCTAACTCTGAAAAAGTGAATGAACCCATTTTCCAAAATACTGTACTATTTTTTAAACTGAATTTAGCCCTGAGAAACATAAGACAACGGTATGTTAAAAACATAAAGAGAAAACATAAAGAGGCAGTTTTTCATCTTCTTGATAATACAGCATATATTTACCTCACCATCTATATACAAGGCTTATCAACTTTCCTGATGAACCAAAAACTAAAATCAAACTATTACAAAGACTTTAAATTACCTAGCCACACAAATTAATAATAATGGCCTATGATATCATATTGAATACAATGACAGAGCACACCCACAATACTGTTTGCAAACACATGGCATGTTTATGTCTTTATTTGTGCCCTTTGACAAAGAGGAATGATAAAACTAAAATAAATAGAGATGGCATGAGCCTCCTTAGATAAGAAACTGCCTCTTTCTTTGCCAATAAGTATTCAGTGTTTCATTGCCTGAGAATTTGTCCACAGTTACATTGAGAAGAGTAAATAACCAATGATGTCAAAAAATAATTTTCTTTTAAACTGGTGTGGCAAGAGGTCTTTAATACTGAGAGGAATGATTTGAGGAGGCTTCCAAACACTTGAGAATCCACCTCCCTCTGTGTCCTATCTCAAAGTGTCTCAGACCCAGTACTGGTTCTTTTTCAAGGCCGGGTTTGTTGTCCGACAGTGCTGCAACAACTCTGGATCTGTGTCTTTGGAGTCCATGTTGGACATGGGGATGTTATTGACTGGGTCAGTTTTGCGAAAGGTTTCTGTGCTGGCCACCTCTCCGTTTTTGGGCTTGGATGCTGCCGTCTGGACATCATGCTTGCCTGTCTTGTTTTTACGGATCAGGTAGTAGGCCAAGATGGCTGCCAGCAGCAAGAGGAGGAGGATTACCAGGATCGGGATGAGAATAGACCAGAAGTTGCTGCGCCTGGAAACATGTTTTTTCTCATGGGAGCCAGAACCAGAAGATGTTGTAGTGGGGGCATCTCCATGGGGCCAGTCCATGTTGCCCCTCCAGCGGGGGCTAGCTGGAGTGGCACGAGGGGACCCACCTACACCAGGGAGATCATTACTGTCCTTTGGGGGAATCCTTAACATTGTGGCAGGGTAGATGCCAGAGGCGTTGTAGGGGCCTGTCTGAAAGGAAAGCACACATTCTGCAGGAGGAACCCCATGGGCTTTGAGCAAGAAGCGAGCCTCATCCTGAGTGACACCATCTCGTGATCCAGAAGAGCTATTTAGGATTTCCATAGCTACACGTCCCTCATCCAGGTCCTTCTGGCTGAATGTGTCTACTGGCTGGCCTGCCCCAGGACTTCCATACCTCACAAAACGAGCCCCCCTTGGCTGTTGGATAACAGTAAATGTGGGAGAGGTTCTGGTCTTGTTCGCCAGGGGAGTGGCATCGAGAAGCTTCCTGTCCAGTTGGACAAGAGAACCTTGGGGTAAGAGAGGATCCTGAGCAATGTTGGCCAGAGGCTGGACTGTGATGTTGAGGACAGAGGAGACATTAGCAGCCCGGCTGCGGGCCACAAATGCAACACTGTCTCGTGGTGAAGTGGACTTAACAAAGCGGACACTGACTCTGCCTTCTTTGATCTGTTTCTGGGTAAAGGCGGATGTAGGCTGCCGATCTACCATGACCGCTGCATATTTAGGAACACTTGTGATCTTGTAGAGGATGTCTTCCTCAACAGGCCCCCCAGTAGTAGCCCTCAACATCTCCTCAGTCACCAGGGTCTCATCATCACCTTGCTTCACCTTGATCTCAGGGGCTTTGTCAAGAAGTAGTGTGCGAGCTAGGACACCGATGTGCAGTGTGTGCGGCTCTGTTTGGTGTTCTCCATCTGATACGATGAATTCCATAAAGCCATCTGCAAGGCTGCCATCGCTGTAGAAGCCCACCTGCCCACGATTGATCATCTCTTGAGTGAACTCAGAAATGGGGTCCTTTGTGAATGAATCAACGAGTCGACCATTGCTAGGAGCTTTGGTCACTTTAAAGTGTACCTCATCTGGTGGACTGTCTTCATCTTGAGTGTTAAGATGCTTCTTGGTCAAGATGGTCATGGAGCCTTGAAAAACCTCCAAGAGCATATCTACTGTAACCAGTTCAGGGGGTTCAGATCCACGCCGTTTGACTGAGATGTTAAAGACCTCCTCCAGGATCACAGATTCAGCAGGTGAAGCTACACTACGACCCTCTGACTTCAGACGGACCCTGAAAGACAAGCTGTCAGTGGGCGCTCCTGAGTCATCATGAAGATACTCCACGATTCCTTGAATTAAATCTTCCTGTGTGAAGGATGGGGCATTTCGCGGTAGGTCCTGACCACCCAGGGTGATACGACCATGGTCCGGGAAATGCTTAATCTCAAAAACTACATCCACATCATCTCGCTGATCTTCGGGTAGGCTAGCCAGAAGGTTGGAGGCATCAAGAATTGAATCGTCAATGACTTTCCTCTGGCCTTGCACAATTTCCAGACCTGAGTAGAGACAATAACAATATTTAATTATGCAGCACAGTACATTATGGCTGTTGGCATATTAGCAAAGACAGATGGAGCAGGGGGCTTGTTGTCCCTTTATGACACTGTTTAGGCAATGAAAAATGAGGGAAAAGTTATTCTAAAACTAGTGACTCAGTTGTGACTGCTGGGTGAATTAAGTTTTTTTTTCTTTCAAATCTTCAAATAAACTTCAAATTCAGCAGATTTCTTTGAACCATTTTACGATTTTTCCACATAGTCTTAAAAAAACAAGATTTTCAAAATAAAATACTTTCAAACAAGTACAAATATAACACTTACTTTGTAGAATTTGCAGAATTTGTAACATTTCTCATGAAAATGAATGAAATTAAATTAAAGAAATAGAGTTGATACCAGTGTGTGAATGAAAACAGCTAAAATAAGATGACTGCAGCCTCGATTATCGAGTTTTTAATGCTCAAAAGACTTTGGGTTTGGGAACATTAGTAATTCTCTAAATCCAGCTTTCAAATCATCATCCAACATGCATATCAGTACTGTATACTTGAAAGGTGTTAATAGTGTATATAACTATTTCTATTTCAGGTACATCTTATTTTTTTCTGTATCTTTCTTATTTGTGAGTCATTTCTTATCCACCTTGTGTAAACGAGCTGCTGTAACAAGTGAATTCCTCCAGTATGGGATCATTAATCTTATCTCTTATGGCAACAACATTTCCACGTTGTCACTCGAGTACCATTATTTTAGGCAGAGCCTTCTAATGAGGCTTTACAGGCTCAGCCACTCATCTGTGCATCTCAACATCTGTGGAACTGTTTAGACAATGACTACAATATTAAATTAGTGATGGAGTGGTCATTTATTTAGACACTCATTTATTAGAGTGGCCATTTAAAAAAACATACCAATGTCATTCATTATAAAAATATCGTGCTCTTCCATCACTTCATCGTTTACCTTTGTTCTTCCACAGCTGTGAGGAGACGTTGCTGTGAGCAGCATAAAAAGAGATGGTGATGGGCAGGATGTGACGGACATCTGGGGCTGGTTGGGATGACAGAGTGAGCCCGATGGAGTCCCTTGCAACCCAAAAAGGCCAATCGGGTATCTGGTGCTCATAGAAGACTGCTCCTGACTCCAGCTGTGTGTTAGAGGAAACAAAATCAGCGGAGTATATAAAGTGACCTTTGATATACTCCAATACGTCAGATCAAGATTTCGGTGAGTTGTTAAAAAAAAACAAAACTTTAACGACATTGAGTATTCCGGCCAAATATTATGGTGTCAAAATGGATTTTATCCTGTAGACAATATCTTGATCTATGAGCTTGATCAGTGACACCACAATTGCAGTCACTTGATATTGAATTGAGTTTTTACTCGAGTGATTTTAAAAGACAAAGACATTTTAGTTTGGTAAAATATTTTATTGCTCTCTTTCCCTCTGACGTTTGTAAGCACCACAGCAAAATGGGAGCTCAAATGGCTGCAGCAGTGGTTTGGCTCAGCTGTACTGGGATCAGGGTTTGAGAACTGGAATGCGACACAGCCTGTGTTCGCTCTCTTGAGGTCACTGTGTCCTAAACTAAACTCTTTTCTCTCTCCTTTCCTTCTCCTTTACTCTCTCCTTCTCTTTTATACGTACAATCAAGAGTATTCATGCATGAATGAATGCACAAAACACGCTGCTGTAAACCCTTAAATCATGTTTTCAGCTCAAAGTGCTGTTACATTTTCTTTTGCACTCTAAACAGAGCAGTTTGCAGGAGACGAATTTGTTCTCATGCTCATCCAAGCATGGTCATTTGTCAAGAATAAGAATCAAAAAACAGGCTTGAATCAGACGGAGATGAGAGTGAGAACACACTGCCACCTTAGCAGACAAACACTGGATCTCAGGTGCATGCTGTAATAATACTGTAGCCCATAATCCTGAACCAAATCTAGTAAATGGTGATAATGATAATGTTTGTTTTTCTTTTAGTGATGTAATCTTTCATGTAACTATGAAAGATAGAAGTGTTTCTTTGTTTTACAGACAGCAAGTTAAAAAAAGAAAGAAATCACACTCAATAAACAAAGGAGCTCTTTGAAGGCAAGGACCACACCCTGATGAAGAGTTCTGTTCAAACACTTTAACCATTTTATCACACTCAGACTCAAAGAGGCTGGAATTTCCTCTTGTCTATTCACTCTGAGGTCACTTTGCCCAATACAAATGTAATAAATTCACTGAAATCTCTTATTTTGTGTCTCTGTTTGTTTGGTGTTATTCTTTGTCTGTGCCCATGGTGTTTATTTTAATATTTAAATGCTCACATTGTCCATCACATCAGAGGGACATATCAGCTTATCAGCATGAACGTTTGTGCTAATGCTGAGCGTTATCATCACGATGACACAATGTCACATTCAACGAGGCCCCCTGCTGGTGAAGAAGAGGAATGTGTGTATGATACTTGATATGCTGTCATAGACAAGTGAAACACTGCAGCCATGTACAAGTGATCTGTTGATGTTTGGTATAAACTTAATTTGGGAGGATATTATCTGATGAACGATCATACAGTCAGCAGAACTTAACTGAAAGTCAAAAAGCTGTGTGTGTACAGTTGCAGTATATTCAGGGCCGGCCCTCGGCTTTTAGTGGCCAAAAACAATATTTCTTTTGTTGCGTTGTGACTCAGACAGCAGAGAGACAGGCAAGCAGCACCATGCAGCACTTCAGACTATCAGGAGGAAAGTGAGTAATATGAATGTGTAGGTTAATGGACATGTAGCAGGAGAGCATATAAAAAAAGGGTTAATTGCGTGAGTCTCACAGTCATTGCATGAGAGTTGGTGGTCCCTGAGCGAGTCAGTCAACTTAACACCATATAAAGCGAGAAGCAAGCAACAGAAGTCCAAGTTATTGTGTGAACCCCCCTAGTAAGTTGTGGGCCTAAGCAACTGCATAGATAGCTCATAACAGCGGCCGACCCATTCAGGAGTGGACCCAACTGCAGACACAGACTTATATGAAAAGATTCTCAACACACAAAGGAACCAAGAACCAAAACTGGGAACACAGGCAAGCTCCAGAAACACAAGAACACAGCACAGACACAGAGTAAAGACTTAGAACGGACAGACAAGGAAACAAAGGAAACACTGGAACTATAAATAGACATGCAGGACTAATCAGGGGCAGGTGCAGAATAAAAAACAGGCGGGAAAACAAGGCAGGAAGTACAAGTAGACACATACAGGGTAGAACTACAAAATAAAACAGGAAACACAGAACAAACTCTAAACTGTTACACAGTGTTATGGGCCTGATTCAGGTTTTTATAATAATCCTGTAACACTTCTTAGGCCCAGGTTCAAGGTGTTCACACAAATATTCAGCACTATGAGCCTCTGCCTCACAGCCACTGCCACCATGTTGGCTCATCAGATCTTTTTGAGGGTCTCAGTTCCTCTGACGCCGTTATCTCTGTGGAGGGATTCCAGGCTTCTTTTTTCTTCTTTTTTTCCCGAGGTACATGCTATAGTGAATGTTCTCCTTGATTAAATATGATTTTATAAATTAAGACTAAACATTAAGTTTGATTATGAGATATAATGGAGTATATAAAGTGACCTTTGATATACTCCAATACGTTTCATATGGTTTATATTACACTTTATGTACATACATCCCAAACTACTTCACCACACTACATAGAACTAATAGCCTTGTGTCACTCTTGCTGTAATTTGTAACACAGAGTACATTTCTGGGGTATATTCTATTACAAAATATAGTTTTTATTGTCAAAATAGAAACGATGTTGACTGCTGGTAAGAGACAGAATGCAGGCTGAGATCTTCAGCGTCTCTGATGACCCTGAGGTCATTTTGGAGTTACTGGTTATTCGCAGCAGTTGGTTGATTGGTTGGTTGGTTGGTGGCCTCTGTGTTCTGAGTGCGTCACAGTCTATTTAAGTCCCAGCTACAACTTGAGCACAAGCTCACCTCTCCCACCTACAGACACAACTAACTTTCAGTTTTGTTGTGTTTTTTGCTTTTACTCATGCACATCATACACTGCTGATTGATTCCCACCCCCCATATTGCAAACATTTAATTAGGAGTTTATTTTTTTAATTGGGAGCTTGATTCAATAAAATATTTTGGTGTGTCTCATTTGTGCTGTCCAGACTAGTTTGGGTCTGGACTGACTTTGGCTTATTGTCGACTTTATCGCACCGACTTCTGTGATCTAAATAAAAAGTTAATGCTGAGTCAAATATATGCAATAACAGTATGATTCTGTGCAGATGTTTAAAAGTATTCAGATAAATTAAGAGCTGCAAATATTTTAATGTTTTTATGCATTAAATGTCTTCTTATGTGACTTCCTGATGGTCTATAGTGCCTCTTTCAGCTTTGACTGCTTAGTTACACAAACTTGCTATTACTAGAAATATTAAACCTTATTTGAAAAGAAGCAAATGATGAAAATCAAAAGATGCTTTTTGCCTTTGGTTCTCTGCCATAATCTTTTTTTTATGTGTGTATGTGTATGCTTTAATTAATTTTACTTTTTACACCTCAACTAATAGTTTTTTATAAAGGTTAATGTAGAACATTAATTTTAAAACGGTAGGAAGGGAAATTGGTTAAATGCCTCCTTAAAGAAGTAAACACACACACACACACACACACACACACACACACACACACACACACACAGAAAAACTAATTACCTGTGTTTGTGAGAAGCTGGTAATTTCCTCATATTGGTTCCTGTCATTGGCCAGGATGAGTCTTCCCCAACGAGGTGGGCGGATCAGTGAGTAGCTTATCTCATTTCCATCTTCATTGGTTACAGCCCCCAGATTGGCACTTGTGATAGGCTGCCTTGTTCCTGTGAACACACACACACACACACACACACACACAAACACACACACAAACACACACGCACGCTCTGAGTACTGAAGTGATTCTGTGGAAAATGGTCTCTTGGAAGTGTAGCCGAGCTTGTGAAATTAAGTCTGGAATTGCCTCAAACTTTAGCGGTTACAGTAAGTGATGCACATCACCATGCAGAAGAGTTTCCTGATGGTGAGAGTTTCATTTCCAAAATTTAATCCAAGCTTTCAAACTCATCTGCTATGTCATGCATAGAAATAAAGTTTATTTTTTATGGAGCTGAACTTATTCCCTGAGCTGACAGTTGACGCTCATGAAATTCAGGATATTAATTTAACCACTAAAAACAAAGTGACAACTTCTCGTTGTTGCTCTGGAACATTTTAAATCAAATGTTGACTGCCAAAAGAAGAGAAAGCTTATAACAACAATATATATGAATGTTTTGTAAGATGCAAAAACACAATGTTCCTCTTATGAATAAAAAGCAATAAAACACACCCTTGTTGATTGAACACACTCAGGGCAGCTTCCTTGGTCTGGTATGACTGGTAGCTTGTAGTGGCTAATCTTAGCATAGATACGGCATGACTGGCATTAATCATTGAGTTTGCTTGATTTATGGCTTTACTCCTGCTCCTGTTACATACCATGTCAGCATGTTTCAGCTAAACATAATAAATGTCTTCAAAGCAACTGACTGAATCGTGGGAAGTTAAAGTGAGTCCATTGTGCTATTGTCTTGGTGGTCAGCAAAATATTCCTTTGAATTACAGTCCGACATATTCATTATTACACATTAATAACACACAAAATTAATATTACATCTGAGTGTGTGGGATTTTCAGATGTAATAGAGACATGATAATATGTACCTAAAAAATGTTGTTTTAAAAATATGTATTTTTACACAACAAGTGGTTAATTGTAATCTATAGACATACATATCTATACTCTGTGTGAGTTTTGCATAAGATCAACAACATCAAACAAACATCCCAGACCAACTACATTAAATGGAAGAAGGGTTTCTTTGTATTGTTGATCGTGATCTGTCTTTATGTCCTAAATATAATAAGATGAATATGTTTACTTGGTGTATTTCCTACTGTAGATAACTTAAGGACTTATCTGCATACCAAAATATATAATTGCTATGTTCTGTAAAAAATCCACAGAGAAAAAGAAAAAAAAAATTGGCTAGTAGTTAAAAGGAGTTTTAGGTTTTGATCAAAAATTAACATTTGCAGAAAGAAAAATGTTTGCTGTAATGACTATGCTATGACTAATGCTGCTTGCTGTAATGACTATGTCTGAAGGATATCGACATCTTACCTGGAAATACCATGAGCTCCTCCTGCGTTACCATGGTGATGGTAAGAGGCCTGGCTGTGACAACAAACCGGTAGAGAGGAGACGTGTGCTCTCCGTCTGTCACAGTGAAACTGAAACCACCGGACTCCTCACCTGGACGGAGAGACAGAGGAGTTTGGATGTGACTTACTGCTCACTCAGTTTGTGAACTAGTTTCTTTATTCTTATATTTTAATTTATATCATACTACTTTTTAATATCTGCTACTAATTTATGTAATTTGAAAGATGCCAAACCTTCATAGCGATGATGACATTTATACTTTTCATTCAGTATAGAAGGTGATAAAGTTAAGAGATGCAGTTGTAATACCAGCAGTCAAAGAAAGAGGTCAATAAAGGTCATAGATTCATGTGTATCAAAAACTCAGTCAGAAGTATTATATGCGATGTATGAGATAGTTCCTGTATTCTGAACCTTGTGGCCTCACCCTCATGAATGAAGATCACCTCCCCTTTGTTTATCTGAGCCTGTGTGAAATTCAGGACTTCGTCTTCGGGCGACTCTTTCAACGCCACTATCCCACTGGTCAGCAACTCGACATGGTAAACCAGTTCCTCTGCACGGGTGTCGGCGTCATCGGTGTTCAGCATGCTGGAGGTGATGTCAGCTTCCTCTCCAGCAAGAACCTGTGAAATATCAAAGAGAAAGACAGAGAGAGAGGGAGAGAGAGATGAAAAGACAGCACAGATTACTCAGACTTAGAGTTATGTTTGGAATCTAAGTCCAGCCAGAGGTCAGGAGTTTATTTGAAAATGATCAGAGGCTACTTAGTGTATAAAAGACAATATGATGCTGTTGGAAGTTCGTCAAAAGTACTGGTGAGTTAGTAAGTAATGTGATTTCTTAGATAGAAAGAAAGAAAAAAAAAGAAACCAACCAAGTGGAACAAAATAAATAAACGAATCCTACAAATATCCTACAAACATCCACCTCCAAAGTGACAATTTAAAAGGTTAATTATTTCTCAGTGGCAGTCTAGACGCTCCTGTTATCAGAAGATGGAGCACAGCAGCGCAGGCTGAATGACTCTCCCTGGGTGGAGGGGCTTTAATGGACTCCTAATGGTTGGCTGGCTGAAAGGAGCATTAATTGAAAGAAATGGGCCAGATCCCCAGAAAGACATTCTTAAATAGCTAGAATCAGTTGGGAGAGCGAGCCGATGGTGCCCTGCAGTAAGAGGTCTGTATCGATCTCGAAAAAAAACATTCGCCCCTCTCTGATACCTCCCTCGCTCCCTATTTATCAAGATTCAGGATGGAGAGCAAGAAGCCTCAGGCAAGAGGAGGGAAGAAGCCTCGGTTGTTGATATTATAGCTTCAGGTGTCAGCTCAGAGTCAGTTATATTTAGAATCTAATAGATGCTGTGTGGCACGGACAAGCACATGTATAACACATACTGTACATCAAGAGGTACTCTCTAATGAAACAAGAGAAGTGCTGTAATTAAGTTTTTTTAACCTAGTTTCTCTCAATCTTCCTCTGTGCTGGTTCCCTGAGCTAACTTTAATGACTTTCAGTGACCGCATGTGAACTTGTCGCATTCATCTGTGTGTTTCATGTGTAAGTAATGAGAGAAATAACATAGAAGCATAAGAGCAAAAGGTTTTCCAGTTAAGAAACAGCGACCTGTCAAGACATCCTTTTTTCAAAAAACCTGAAGTTCATTGTTGATATCTAAATTGCAGAAAATTGCTGTTATCATACTTGTGCTATAAAAATCTTTATATGATATCACATTACAGTATAATGTATGTGCTTAGTTTTCCATGGGAAAGAAGCAAGCCAGAAAGGCATGGTACATTAACAGCAGCTGTTTCCAGCAGTGATTAAGTGCTTTAGGGTGGACCTTCTCTTTAATTTACTGTAATGGCACTCTAAATACTTCATTTATGTATGTTCATGCTGTAATCCAAACATTGATCTAGACACTAACAGTTGAAGACAATAAAGCAAAAATGCAGAGTCACTTGAATATACAAACCATTCATTAAAACAAGATTTAGAGTGTGTAGCCATGCTAGCAGCTCTATGAGGCTGAATTTAGCTTACTTTAGCTAAATGCTAACGTATATATGCTACTGTAAGAAGCTCACAGTGAAAATGCTAACATGTTGATCTTTAGCATGTTTTAGCAGGTGTTTAGCATTTCAAACCAATCTGGGCAAGGTGTTACCATGCTAATGTTCGCTAATTAACACTAAAAGGTGGGGGCATGACAAGTCAGGGGGCAGCTGTGTGTAGCAACCAATAATGTAATACCTTCCGATAACGTAATAATTTTGACCATTTTGAATGTAATAAAGCCAATAATATAATAACATGCCAATAATATAATAACTTAGTAATAACTAGACTGATTAGACTTTTTCATCTAACACTGAGCAAACACATGTAGGTCACATGACCACTGTTCTCTTCCTGAATACTAGCACATTCCACTAAGTGATCTAACTACCATATATACTTCACAGTAATGAATTAAATAATACTCCTCCATACATGAAATTATGAATTTACATATCTAAGCAAATAAACAATGTTCTAAATAAAGATTTTATACAACAAATAATTCTCAACTTGGCTCTTACAACCATAATTAAGGAGAGAGAGTGCTGCATAGTACGTACCCTTGATGAATGAATATGACGACTATGCCATCCACTGTATCTATTTTTGATGAGCAAACTGCACAAAAACTGCAAAGTAATCTTTTATTTCCAAGAAATTCAGTCCTATTTATGTATTATTACATTATCGGATAACAATTTTTTTAACACTACACCAGTAACGTAATAACTGATTACATTATTGGCAAAATGTTATGTTATTAGCTCAAAAACTTTAGTACATTATTGGCATGTTATTACATTATTTGCTTTATTACATTTAAAATGGCCCAAATTATTACATTATTGGACTTTATTACATTATGGGTTGCTACAAGGTGTTTCAGTCTTGAACAGAATGGTGAACTGAGTACATGGGGTCACAGTAGCCATGATGCTATTGCGGCCCCATTTCCACATTTTTTTTTACACACTGACAAAGTGAGTTACATCCTCTTTACACCTCATGTTGCGGAATCAAACACGAAGACCAAACAAACAAACAACAAAATCGCTGTCTCTTTCGGTCCTCTCTGACATTTCTGGTCTTTTCATACCCATCTAGACTGGTTGAATATAACACGTGTTGCGAAGTGTATAATTTAGTTGCCACAGTCCACTACTGATAACATCCCATTTAGTCTGACACTGCATCAAAGCTCTATCACCATGACACACGGCGTCAACAGTTCAAAGCCATAATCCATCACTGCACACTCTGATTGTGTCTTTGTTCCTCCTCAAATGATAACTTTGGTAAGTGGTGGTGACAGACGAGTAGGGTTTGAATTGAAGTGAAATCAACAGAACTGTTCATGTTCACAGCACATAGTGTCTCCATGTATCTGTGTTAAGGTTGTATAACTGAGAAACTATGTTTTCATGCGTGTGTGATGAGTTTACATAGAAAAGAAACAATTTAGCACGACAAGCAATATTATAGCATTAAAGCTAATGGAGAAGCTTGTCAAAGAATACTTCATTTTACACTTTGTGGCCTCTGGTCGGATGTGGGCAGCAAGTCTGCAATGTACATGAATGTTTAATGATTTTCCTGGGGAAAATATGAGTGGACGTCTAAGATGAGATAATACAAGAGAAACCTTCATTGATCCCCAGAGGGGAAATTGGGTTGTTGCAACAGCACAATGATAGAAATACAGACAAAGAAAGTTTATATAAAACTAAAATAAATGCAGAAATAAACATAGAAACTATACAAGAGTAATTCAAGTCAAAATCAGGAGACAAAGTGACAGTGAGGTCTGTAGGTCTTGTTTAAAACCAGACTAAAGCCGGTTGAAAGGTTAACATTTTTAGACGCCTAACTTACATAACTATTGTTTCATCAACATTTAAATCACTATATTCAGATGTGTATTCAGCTCTTCCTGCACTGAATATAGTCATTTGAATCCTTACTGGGCAGCCATGGGTGCCAGGGCGTGGAGAGCAGAGGTGCTGATGTTTGGAAGTCAGCCGCTGGCTAAATTTGGTATAATCCCTGGACCATGGAGCTTGGAGGGGAAACTCTGTGAAACATTTGTGAAACTTGGATTGATACCAGAAGTCAGCAGCAGCAGCAGCGCCCACAGAGTCCGCAGAGACCAGATTGCAATTAGGTCTGGTGACCATTTAACCATGAGGGACGCAGACCGGAGAAGTCCTGTCCTGAAGGATCAAAAACCCCTCCATGACAGAATGGGGGTAGTCTGCCTGAATGAGCTCAGTAGGTGGCATGTCACCTTCAGAGGAAGAATGTCACATCATCCATGCTGGAAATGATTATTTATGCATAACTTCAATCCACAATTTACCCCAGTATTTCAGGTAGAACTGACAACTGCATCATATGAGCCTACACCAACAAATAGGGTAGCATTTTATCCGCTCTGCTGTTGAGCCTGCAGAGAATCTGTGAAATCGGGTGTTGGAGAATCTCTTCCTCCTCTGGGTATTTTTATATCTCAGGCCTGCAGAAAGCTGATAGTTTGACTGGGGGCACGGCCCAGGAGGGGGAGTGGAGCCTGAAACCCCTGAAAATTTCTGAGCCAAATCTGGACTCTGTTAGGAAAAGTGGAAGTGGATTTGCTTGCCTTAAGGCAGAACACCCACGATCTCTTCATGCACCACGGATGAGACAGATGCTCTACACTTTCCCTTCCTTCTGTTTTATCTCTCCTCTTTATCGAGGCAGACATAAGAGCCTGATAGTCCTTCTGGTAGCTCTGGACATGATATGCAGAGATGACTTAGCTGATAATAACGCCACCCACCTCAATTTCTCAGCATTAGGGAGGAGTGTTGCAGGTGAAAACCGGTGCTACAATACCTCACCATTATTCTACCACCACTACTAACAGAGCTGATGTTGTCAAGGGTTGGGAGAATCTCCTGACAACAGAAAATATGGTCTTAATTTTGAGCAAAGCCTCAAGACAAAAGCCCGTTTTCTCTGCCATAGTTTTATTTGTTTACAGTACCTTCAACACAAGGTATCGCCATTATGTCAACTATAGTATTTCTTTTTAAAAATTTAGAAAGTTCTCCATCATATCTCTGGAAGCCCTGATGCAACCAGGCTTTAAAGGGTAACTTCACACCAGACTGAAAAGCATTTTTTCCCTGTTTGTCTCCAGATCAGAGTTTCAAGCCCGTTTCACCTTTGACCACATGCATTATCCCTGATCGATGTGGTCAGAAGTGTGCTTTGTGGAACGTGGAGCCCGCTTCCAAAAGTGATATCATGTGGTCCTGGAGTATACTTGTACATCACTGCTGAAAGGTAGAGTGTTTCACCGTAGGAGGTCAGAACAAGGATTTTCCAGGGATTGTGCAGCCACTTATTGAACCTTAGAGTATGCTGCAGTTTGTTCTAGACAGAGAACAAAGTCAAAAACAACTGAGAAACCTGAAGCAACAAGGTTTATGTACAAATGATTTTGACTGAGCAGTCAATGCTTTATTTTTGACCCAAATAATGATTCTTGTAATACTAATCATCATGTATGCAACTACTGTGCTAAAATGCATCTTTGACTTTCACTGGGAGAAATCTAAAACAGTCCCAGGAAGCAGAATTCTCAAATACTAAAAAAAATTTCAATATTTAAAATTAGGTCACATCTCTGGTTCAAAGTACAGTCAGTACTCATTCTGACTGACATTTTTTTTACAGTGCAAGACCCACTCCCTGACACTAGATGGCCACATCAGCCCACCCTACAACCCAGCAAGGCACCAGGCAATAGGGCCGCTCCTCTGAAAAATTGCAAATGAATGGTTTATATAACAATCAATGCATTTAGCACCTAAGAGGACGGACTGCAAATGTAATTTGATTGGACACAAAGGCTGATATTTCATTTGAAGGCACTGATGAAGGAGTTGCCATCTGCAAATGATGACTCAACAGGATACCCCCACTCGTCTCTTGAACGTTTGAGACTCTGAGGGGCGCCAGATGTCTGAAGCTGCCCGGCCCTCTGAAATCTTGGCTGGTTTAAGTATAGAGGACACCAGGGTGTGTTTCTAAGTCTGTATTGGGGAGGAGGGGAGTAAAGGTGCACAAACTATTGGAAAAACAAGAAGGATGATTGTCAGTGACCGAGCTGCAGTCTATGGCCATGAAAGAAATGGGGTGGTGTTCCATTTTGATTCCAGCTCCCTATCTGCAGAGATGGTTTTTCATGGGAGACACAGATTAAACACCCAAATACCTGGTGTAACGTCTCTTGAGCTCTGTGTTTTGATGAGGGATGAAAGAAAAATACTGTAGTTCATCTATCACTCACTAGTCATGTGCACAAATAACAAGGGGCTGTGATTCATAGCAAGCATAGCTCGGAGGGCTGCAAAAATGTGAAAGACTCAAAAGAGAGAAGGCAGTAACAGAAATGTTGATACAAAGACTACAGACAGACAGACAGATAGATAGATAGATAGATAGATAGATAGATAGATGTAGAGGAAAATAAGAAGCTACACTGTCAAAACGTCAGAGTCAGACTGACCCAGAGGGACGACTCTTCAGAGAAGTCGAGTAGAACCAGACACAGACAGACAGACAGAGTGTAAACCCTAATCGAGACCAGCTGTATCCTATATATACTGGGCCAAATGGGATCAATTGTGAGCTTGAACAGAGCCCATATCGCGGCCATGTTAGTCATCGTGTCTGATCATCTGCTGCAGAGGTCACTACACACGCACACTTCCTGCTTTAAATCAATCCAAGTTCCACTGGGTCATCCGTAGCTCTAGCGTTGGGAGACCATCCACATATCATTATGTTACATTGTGCAGCCGCAGCGGCAGAGGCACAGGGATTGGATGCCGCCCTCACTCTGCCAGAAAGCCGCGGTCTCGTCGACCATCTTGGTTTTCCAAAAATACGAGTTGCCAGGGAGACGCAGAGCCGCAGGCAGAGAAGGGAGGGCTGAATGACACAGTTGGTTTCCAGTTCTGTGAGCTGATTATTGCTGGCTTTTTCCAACTGCCTGCCTACTCATACAGTACAATCTACTGCAAACTTTTCTTTCATGACGGATGTAAATCAGCTTGAAAGCATGTCACAAACACACTCTGAAATGAGTGACAGAAAAGATTCTGCTGAATAAACACCTTTCTTTTTACATAAACATTGATTATTGTGATTATATTAATTATAAGAAAAGAAACATATGTGAGGTACACAGTCTTGAAGGAGTTTAGTAATATGTGCATCACATGTAGGCGCAAGACTATTATAAATCAAGAATATGAAACAAAAGATAGATCTTCTCATGACAACGTGTAATAATGTGTGTACATGTAATATATTTTATATTTCCTTTCCTCTCATGTCACTTCCTATTGTGTGTCTCTACTTACACTCTTTGGCTTTGACAGATTATAAGAGATTTCATTGTGTACTTCGCTTTGAGATATTTATCGCTCTAACTGGGTTGGACGGTTAACCACACCTGTCACTGCAGAGTCTACTGAGAAATATACCCTGCCTATTCAATTGGTGGCCTGCGGGCTACATCCGGCCCTAGACACAACCTCTGAGTGGCGCGGCATACATAAATCTGAATATGACAAAATGAGTAACTCTGGCAATTGTATCATTTTCTCATGTGAGTATCGACCATTCTCAGTAGCTTGTCAAAACATCTTCCTAATGACAGTCACAGGAAGGGAAGTGCTTCATTGAGAGTGTGTCTGTCAACACTGAAATGTTAAATGAAATCGTCAATCTAACCCTGTTTGGATGGGCAAGTACTTGTTTATTCTAACAGTACCACCATCTCCAAATGACAAACCAATGTGTTTAATTTGCAATGAGTGTGTTGTGGTAGTTAAAAGAATAGAATATTTGAAAGCACCACATCTTTCGGGCAAAGTGTTCACAGGAGATAGACGCTAAAGTGCAGTTTGCTTTATGATGGGAGCCGTATTACACCTTATTCACACCGGGGATGTAAGTGCCGCAGAACGGTTGCACCGCGGTTTTGCTCCGTCCTCTGCCTGGCGTGTGATGGCAGCGTAGCGAGCCAGCCGTATTCACGCGAGATCATGCGAGGATCCTGAACGTACGTGAGACCCCGCGATAAACTGTGTATAAAGGAAACAACAACAACAAACAGCTTACTTTGCTTCACCGACGTGGAAGAGATTATAAAAAGGATCTGTTGTGTCATAAATTATTGTGTGTTGTTCCACTTCAACAATTAGTCTCTCATCGTTCATGTTGAGACTCTTTTATCGATTGACTGCTGACCTGGTGCCACCGGTCATGACGTAATGTTGATGTGAAGTTGTGATAGGCTACATGAACTGCTTATTGTGTTTTATTTTGAAAGGGGGCGGAAGTGTATTACGTTGATTCTGTGTCGGATTTCCTGTCTGGTGCAATCTGCTCTGTTGAGCTTCACGCGGTTTAGCAACGGCTCGCGTCAAAAATAGAAGTACTACGGAATGATAGCGCTGCAGAGTGGAGAGTCGCTGCTGAGACGTTCCGCGGCGCGCCCGGTGGGAATTGATTAGAGTGGCAGCGATCAGCTCCGGTTCCGCGGCACTTACGTCCCCAGTGTGAATAAGGCTTTACCCTGACGCCCTTGTGCACAGTCAAAGAAAGAGCTGCAGCAGCTTCCCTTCTTGTATCCTGCATCTTGGCAAAGAAGAAAAGGCCATTCATGAGAAAGAATTCATGCTGTCCGTCGCGGGTGATAAATAATGACTGATAAAACCAGCGAGACATCCGCTATTAAAAATGTACCTCTGTCTGGCACTTTAAGTATTCACAGGTACAGACGTTTTCTAAATGCTTTTGGAAGAACTACAAAAAGTTGATGTCATGTCAGTGATTAGCCAATCGCAGTTGAGGAGGCCACAGACAAAACTAATGCACTATTGTGGGTGTGTGTTCAATATTTTGATGGCAAATTCTTGAAAAAATAAACAAAAATGTTTTAAAGCGGCTGCTGAAAATGTCCACGTACATGTCCTGGTTTAAAAATCAGTTGAATTTGTAACTGAGTAGACCCGTTGTATACAATATATGAGCCAGTTTAAAACATTTTGATCTGCTGATCTGTTCCAATAAATATTTGATTTGGATTCATTACTCTCTTCACTGACACAGACGAACACTCACACTACCTCTGCCTCTGGAATTAGCTCATAAAAGCAAAACTATTATTTCCAGCATACTTCTAAATCAGTATGGTGTCATGTTAACTCAACCCCATTAGTCTGATGGCACTGAATCCAAACACTTAATGCGAAGAGTTAAAAGCTACGTTTCAATGAACAAATGTGTTTGACTATGTTATTAGGGATGGGCAATAATAAAAATCCATTAATTATAATCTTTTCATGTAACCCCTTTGTGATAAACGATACTCTTACAGGCTGAAATATGTTTCCAAATTATATATGTTATAATTATATGAAAGTTGCTTATTCTGTATTGGATTGTGGATAGATAAACAGACAGATCTCTTTGCGAACTGGTGCTGCGATATTCCCCGTTCAACTGCAAACTGAGATATCTGCAAATTTGAGCCTGCATTAAAATGCACACGTAGCTGAAATTCTGCTTGTCTTGCATCAAGTGTGCACAATAGTGAATCAGTCCTCGTATACTTCCTGTATGTGCTTTACATGATTTGTGAGGCAGTCAAGCTGAGAATCTACTAATTCACTTCTACATAATGTCTCGTTAAGTAAATATGCTCGTGGAGGTCACTGATGAACCGCTGCAGCACGCCTCGTCATCTGCGAGGTCAGTATCCTTTTGTGAGAATTCTTTGCATTCATTGTGCTCGCTGCATGGAGTGAATTGAATTCTCAGTTCATACAGGATTCATTCAGTGGACTGCAACCGCAGCTGGAACTATCCAACATAGATGTGTGAGAAAGATCCGCAAAGACTACAGAGTTCATTCAGAGTTCAGAGCCCATTCATCCTAAAAAATACTTTTTTATATCAACTTAAACCTCCATCACCTTGTATCTCTTGGAGTTTATATTAGTGTGTATTGAATTCACATGCTATTCAGACCTTTTCAACATGGCAGAATCCCATCAACCATTATAAAGCATTGTTTCATGTTGTGTGTGGCTGTGGGCATCAGACCAATCATGCAAAGTCTGGAACAGGTGGATGCCCACAACTTGTCTATCTCAGTTTTCTTAGCATATTGCAGGAAGGAAAGCAAAGTCATCCACAAAAATAACCCAGAATGAACTCAGCAGTGGATCTGTGTCTGACATGAAGCTATAAAGTGGTTATTTTCTCTCCAGTTTAACCTTTTAGAAAAAGAAAATTCTCTTGTTTTGAAAAGTCGCAATAAAAAGTTTGTTCTTTCCTCCTTCATACAATGTGACGGGTTGTGTCAGCTTGAGTTCTCATCAGTTGAAATGTAATAAAGGAAAATCCAACAAACTGAAAGCTAACATTTTACAGATATAAAATATTTTCCACACAGACCACTGTAGAATATGTCGGAGGAAAGCTCAAACTATAACAGCAAATACACATACAAAGAGCAAAACATTACCTCCAGTCCCGTGTTACGTGTCAGTTTTGGCGGCTCATCGTTGACTGGTATGACAGTCACTGAGATGGTGACAGGGAGGCTCCGGCGCTCAATCTCATAAGCCGAGGCAGAGAGTGTGAAACTGTCCTCTGTGGTCTCGGTGCTGTCATGCATATAGTAGATGTGTCCAAGTTTCATCTGGAGAAGACAAAAAAGGATCCAGTTGTCACTCAATTCGGAATCAGAACTGAATGGTAGGAAACATCATGAAATAGGCAGAGGCTGGGTGAGTACATTTTCACAGTGTGGCTGTGTGTCTTAACACAGTCATCCAAGGAGCATTGCTTTTGAGAATCCATAGGTCCATCATGTTATGATTAACCTGGACTCCAATTAGAACTGGGAGAAACATAACTTACATGATCTCCACCTCAAACTCTTGATTTGATTTGAATATTTTGATGCTCATTGTAATTTTCTCAGATATTTCTACATCACCTATTACGCTAATAATAGTTTAGTTATTGTTTATCCTTCCTCTTGTGTTAGGGTCAGCACCGACCCGTTTAAAATTTTAAATGCATAAAAGAATCACATAAATTTGTTTATTGCACCAAGGCTTTTTGACTTTGTCAGGAACCTCTATTTCAACACAATGAAACAAAAAAAAATCTTTTCACTAAATTATAAAATGCTCTGGTTGAAATTATGACCTTTGTGTTGTTAGGGTCGGTTTTGACCCAGTTATAATAATACGATTAAAAAGCAATAATTAGAGCCAAAACTGAAATCATAAGTGCACTGTCAGCTGACACGCTGACAGCCAGCTCCTAATCATGTGAGCTTTAGGGGATTCTCATTTTGCGTGGTTTTCCAGTATACCTGCACAAAAATAAAACAAACAAAGATGGGCATTTCCAGACATGTGAGGTGAATTCACTCATTTGAGTGGCCATTTGACTTGCAGAGTGCACATTTACAATCTTTCAGCTGCTCCTGCTGAAAGATTCAAGTCCAAAATGGTAAGATCTTTTGGAGCTCAGTACCTCATGATGTACATGGCAGGGCAGCTGCTGCAAATGTCATCAAAATGACCCCTGGAATCACAAGGTTTGCTGTGACCAGAGTCAGTGACATCAAGACATGTTTTGAGCTATTTATGCCATTGTAACTAAAAAGAATCATCATTATTATGAGAATCTGCATCAGCATCCTCCTCAGCCAGCCCTGCCTCAACACCAACCAGAACAGCCCCAACCCCAGTCAGGCCGCCTGATTCGAAAAGAAAGAGGTGTCAGGTCTGCCCAAGCAGTAAGGACAGAAAGACAAATGTATTGTGTTTCAACTGCAAGAAATATCTCTGCAAAGAACACACAAAAAGTGTCACTTTTTGCCACACATGCCTCTAAACACACACATACACAAGCATGTTCTTGCACACAGAGGCTTTTACTCTGATTTAGCTTTGTATTAGTTTTGGAACTAGTAATTGATTTCTATTCATTTGAGTTGCTTGATTGGTTGTTGTTTATTTGACCATGCAAATCTATATTTTGTGTCATGACCTGTTGCTTTTCATTTTTTTCAGTTTATGTTATAGTTCTATTGAAGAAAAAGATACTTTTTTGCCTTTTCTTGATGTAAATATATATGGGTCGAAATTGACCCGTAACACCATAGATGTTACTTTAGTTATTAATATTAAAATGAAAAAATAAATAAAATAAATTTATTTAAGAGATGTGTTCCATACCCCTCAGTAATAGTCAGGTAACACAACAACCTTTTATTTATTAATATGATTCTCTTGAGGTTCATTTTACCATTTTTTTTCTATTGAAATCGAGGGGTATACTGACAAAAAAAGGCCCAGAGGCCCACACCAAAAGTATTAAAACCAACATTTTCATGGATAAGGAAGCCTAACAAGGTAACCAAGAGATGAGAAACAAATTGGATGATAGCTTATTGTTTTTAGTGTATTTTATATCTGATTTAATACATGGGTCAAAACTGACCCGTTAACATAAGAGATGATAACAGAAAGCTAACACAAGAGGAAGGTTAAACTATGCTGCTTGTGAAAACAGTTGTGTAATGTCTTGTGTGGCTCTAGGAGATCTGTTTGTATCGGCTTTAGCTCGGAGCCTACGAACAGAAAACCTGCATTTCAAAGTGGAGTTTGAAACACGTGGGTGTACACTACACAGGAGACATCCAATAAAAAGATGCTGTTGGTTGCCTCATGGGAAAGGTAGGATTTAGGGTTTGAATCTTGACTCATGACTAGAGACTAAAAGTCAGAATGTCTTGGCCTCTCTAGTTCTTGTGAGTCCAACAACTTTATGGAAAGCATAATAACTTTGCATAGGACACTGCAGTATTGTATACACTGTATACACATTGTACACTGAAACTTTGGTAACGTTGGAAAACAGCATGAATTTGATTAATTTTTAAAACAGCAGTTGAAAATTTAGGTAAAATAGTTTTTTTTCTCGAGTTAGATAACATTTACATTTACATTTAGTCATTTAGCAGATGCTTTTATCCAAAGCGACTTACAGAAAAGGGAATAATCAAGGTATAGTGTGATAAGAAGCGTTAGTGCAGCAATAAGTGCTAGTGACGATTCTTTAAGGTGTAGAATTGTTGTGTAGTGCTAGGAGAGAAGGTCCTCTCTGAAGAGCTGGGTCTTCAGGAGTTTTTTAAAGGTGGAGAGGGACGCCCTGCTCTGGTAGGAACTGGTAGTGCGTTCCACCAACGGGGAACAACAAACAAGAAGAGTTTGGATTGCCTTGAACGAACGGGTGGCAGAGCCAGGCGTCGCTCATTGGAGGAGGGCAACGGTCGTGAGGTAGCATAAGGGCGTTCAAGTAGGTATGTGCAGTACCGGAGACAACTTTGTAGTCAGCATTAGAGATTTGAATTTAATGTGGGCTGCTACAGGTAGCCAGTGGAGCTCGATGAGCAGCGGGGTGACATGTGACCTTTTGGGTTGTTTGTAGACCAGGCGTGCTGCAGCGTTCTGGATCATCTGGAGAGGTTTCACTGTGCAGGCTGGCTGGCCTGTCAGGAGGGCGTTACAGTAATCTAGTCTGGAGATGACCACAGCTTGTGTCAGGAGTTGAGTAGCATGTTGAGTTAAGTAAGGTCTGATTTTTCTGATGTTGTAAAGTGCAAAGTGGCATGACCGGGCAACTGAGGCGACATGATTGGAGAAGGTTAGTTGATCATCAATCATAACCCCTAAGTTTCTCACCACCCTGGTGGGGGCGAGACATAGGGAATCAACTTTGATGTTGATGTTGTGGTGTATAATAGGTTTGGCTTGGAGGACCAGCAGTTCAGTTTTTGATAAAAGTCAGCAAAGGGACAGTTAGCCTAGCTTAGCATAAAGGCTGTGAATTTGTTGCCCAGATGGATCAAATAAACAGAATAGAACATCGTACTGAGATTTGGCAGGCTAATTGTTTGGCCAGTTTACAGTCTTTGTGCTAAGCTAAGCTAACTGTCCCCTGACTGTAGCCTCATGTATTTAGTGAACAGACACAATATGAATCTTCTCATCATCTTTTAGTGTCTCTGTTTAAGGGTCTGTTCTAACCTACAGATACCTTTATCTCTGTACAGTACACATTATTTGTTGTTCTAAGCAGATACATGTTTTCAAAGTCTTGAGAGAAAGGCTATAATCAGGTCTTAAAGTCTAGCAGCACGGGAACAAGGAGAACGTCCCTTGTGGGACAAAAACCTTGAGGGAAGCCAGATGCACAAAGAAATCAGTCATCCAGTGTCAAGTCAGCTAGATGGAAAACAGCACCTGCGGCCGGGCCAAGCCAACTTTGTTGACTTTCTGCATACAGAAGAGGAATCTCAGCACCCAGTATCCTGTATTCCTGTTCTTGTCCTATCTGGATCAAATAAGCTGCCTACCCAATATTTTTTCACTGATAGTTTTCTGACAAATTAACAGAAATCAACAGTCCTTCTCTGCAAGGAGAGTTGGAACTTTGTCTAGACAAAAGCCAGTAAGCTGCTATGATGAGAGGACCTGCTTTAGAGAGCAGGAAGTGCCAAATGGATCCCATATGACTGGCATCCCTCTGGAATAACAACCCCCATCATCATTACTGATCGGGGGGAAACTCAGCAAGACAATCAGTCTGCTCACTGGGACAACAAACAGTGGGTGGTTGTTGGACACGTGGCCTTGGTTTTTACTCCAAGACAGATTGACGCGGATGTCAATATTTGATACCAGCTGCATAATTTATTTTATTTTGAGTTTTGATTGATGTATAATCTTGGGTTCTATGTGCCTACTGTTTTTGTAAATTAGTAAAATAAACCGTAGAAGCTAGCTCACTTGCTCAATGTTCTGAAAACATTTTGTACTGAGTTAAAAATAAAGATGCCTGCACGGATTGAAGATCTAATTGGAACCTGATGGACAGCTGAAGTGGATTACAGCAAAGGTGCGTTAAAGCAAAATGTTTAAGATTTCCTGTCTTTCCTGAAGTTGGACCCCACTCAACATCACATATGTTACTGAGTGTGTACATGACTGTACTGTTCAAAGCTGGAGTAAATCATAGGAAGCGCTGTAGTTAGCAAAATGCCTCCAATGTCTGACTCAGATGGTTATGTTACACATCTGGGCCACATGGAACATAGAGTTGCTTTACATTCTTGCGGCTGATGTTCATGTAGATCTTTTTTTTTTCTCTGCATTGGCCACTCATTTTTTCTCACTGTGTTACTGTACACTTACATGACCTCAGTGAACCACCACAACTGATGACTTTAGCGCTAAATTACTTCACACACCAGTAAGTCCAGTGTCCATTTCCAGAAGGAGAGTGGGACATACCCAGTAGTGCTTGAAACAGCATTAAACTTGGTGGAAAAACACACACACACTGCAATACATAAAAGTACAAACACATCCGACTTTCATTTTGGAACAATTACAGTCTGGTTTAAATAATGCGCAGACTGAGGCTTGGACATTTCTTCTTCAATGTGGTACTCATTTGGTGGAACTGGCTTTGTTGGATTCTCTGAGTGTAGTACAGTAAAAGAAAACAGAAAAAGAGTACACACATAAAAAACTCTCCAAGAAGCAGTATAAAGAAAAGCTTTTCTCCATTATGGCAGATGATAATATGTTAATTTCAGCCTCAGCCTACTACGGTAGGGTGCACAACAAGTTGCGCATTGGGATCTTGGAGACACAGTATGAGCGAGTCTGGCAGTAGCAAAGCGCGGGAGATTTGTGTACACTCACACATTATTATAGGAATATACCAGGCGGGTTTATTTTGGCTTCAGGCGGTCCAAAGGCATCCGTCAGTTTTTCCACAATGTTTCAGCAAAGTAGAGAGGAGCAGAGGCAGACCACAGCTAGATGTTGGAGCTATAAGATACGTGTCTAACTAGCTTCACTAAACTATGTGGTCCTTTCAGAATGCATGAGGTTTTTCCACCGGTAACTACTCATGCATTTTTAATATTTTCCTAAAGCTGGGGCCTCTGAACCACATGGAGTGAGACCAGATAACTCTGCTGCAGCAGCTCCCAGATTCCCCTCCCCTCTCTATCTGGTACAACACAACAAATCCAAAACAGCTCTGAGTAGTAACTCCCTGGAGTTATTAAGGCCGGATGAAATATGGATTATTCGTTTTTTGGGTCTTCTGGGATGTTTTTGGTCCAAGACTGACAAAAATATAAGAATCTTTGTCTGAATGCAGAGGCTTTGTGTGGACACTATCCCTTGATGAAATTAATAATCAAATCTACTTAATCCTTAAATTTTAAGATATCCAATTCAATATTTTGGTGGATTTGGCGATACATGTGGTTCACATATGCTCACGATTTAGTAAAACCAACTATTTGGTCAACAAAAAGCCCAAAACGCATCTTTATGTCAGTAAGCGGTCAAAATAGAGTCAGAATTTTGAAACTTCAGAAGTAACAAGAGAAAACCAAATGGAAAAACACTGTTCTTAAGAATTAAGCTCACATTTTTGTTGGCACTCCTGCTAGTTTCTGATGATGTTAGTAGGTCAGAAATTATATTCAAATTGAATAGTGAGAGAAAATTTTACAATGTATTTCAAAATAAAGCATGTGGAGGAGAAGAGCTGGATCATTAGGGAAAGCCTAATAGCCAATGACCTCCCTCATTTCATGGAGGCTCATCAAGCCAATAACAGCATTGACAAGCAATGAAAATTGTTCCCTGATTAAAAATGCATTGAGGCTTTGCGAGGAAAGGGATTGTATAAAACTTTAAAATTGTGGTGATGTACAAGAGTTAGACATCTCTGATGACATCTTTGTCGGAATATGTAACTGAATTGATCATTTCTACATTGCTTTCTTCATAGCATTACGTACCTCTTCCCATGTAAAGTAACTAAGTTCATCTCCATCCAGGTAGCGGAGGTCCCCGTGCTGCGGTGACTCTTCCACAACAAATTCGATGTTCGCTGAGGTGTAGAAGGGATGCACAATGTTAATAACGTCTGTGTTAATTGCCCTACTGAGGCCTTCCTTCACAGTAAAGTTGAAGGTCTGCAGGGGGATGAGCCGGGGCACGATGTTCACGGAGATGTGCAGGTCCTCCACTGTCGTAAAACCATTACTGACATCCACTGTGAAGGCGTCATTGCCCTGAAAGACATGAACGTTTAAGTAAGTTATTGATATACTAAAAATAGACCTTGTACCTTTGACACACTGGAGGCTGAGGTTATCTTTTGTCTGTGAATATGAAAAAGAACATGCTGTCTGATTTACTACAACAGAATAAATTAAATAAAAATAAACCTGGGTGGATGCAGACACATAGAGAATGCGCCCCTGATCAATGTCCTCCTGAGTGAAGGAGTGAATGTAGTCGAGGACAGGCGAGGCTGTGCTGTCTGAGCTGTTTGTCAGTTTGACCACATGACCGAGACGGGGAGGCTCTTTAATGGTGAACACCATTTCCGTAGGAAGAATATCAGCTTGCTCCACCTAAAAGTCAAAAGCAAATGATTAATATCATCACTTACAGTGTATAGTTGACTCGACAAGAACCATTTTCGTCAATAGCACACAATAGTACAGTGCACACTTCTTAAATGTATTGTAAAGGGAGAAAGCTGCACACTACTGAAATATGCATGGAGAATGCTTTTTATCTAAATGTTTTTTTTGTGTGTGTGTGTAGTAAAAATATTAAGCTTTAGCTCAAACTAAACTAAAACTGATAACTTTTGCAGTGTCTTGAAGATAGATGTTGTTGTGCCCTAATGCAAAACACCATGGAAACAGAGGAACTGCTCACAGCTGACAAAAATAGCAGATGGTTGTGCAACTGTTCCAGTGATATTTGGTTACACAAATCAAATAAAACTTTGCAAAAGAGTTTTTATTTGAAATTGGCAGTAGTGTTTCAAAGTTGGACTTACACTGGACATCTTTTATCAGTACCTTTTAGTAGAGGGACAGTATTGTAAGTTAAAGTCAATACTTCATTAATTTGTTGTTTACTATATACCAAAAGAGGCCACAGTCAATTTGAGTACAGTTTAATCCTAATGCTATAAGTATAGCATATATCTGTCTGTTTAATTGGGGCACTGTGACTACAGACATTTGTGATATTTGGCAACATTTAAAGTCATGCTGCAGATTTACACATGGGCAGATTTATGGCCATCCCACTTTGAGTAGAGTAGTAATAAACTCTGGAGCCTCAGTGTTTGGGAATCATGCTTGCATTTGACATATTTCAGAAGATCATACTACTTTACATTTCACAGTAAGAACACACACACTGGAAAAGCTCCCAGGAGCCAAGTCAATATTTCAGCTCTTGCAAAGGCCATTCTGTCAAGGCTTTGTTCAATACATATTTTAGTAGTATGTGTACCGGGCATCTAGGTTATTCTCCAGTCGATACTGCTGATTTAAAATGTGTGCACTATGGTGAAATTAAAGTTTAAAAGAAAGAATATTTTACTTTAAAAAAAATGTCCCTCATCATTTTAAAAACGAAGATATATATATATATATATATATATACACACACACACACACACACAGACAATGTGTTATGAATGAACCAACAATTTAAACCTCATTAATTGTGTTCAAGATGAAGTGCAGGCAGGCTCATCTTATAAATTACAGTGGGCTTCAGGAAGTTCCTCAGGGGATACTTAGTACTCTGTTTTCCGCACTTAATAGACTGTAATTTAGTACATAAACTAGATTAAAAGCAGCAACCATACAGTCATATTTAGTACTGCTTTCATGTGGTTGTAGCATAGATTAGAGACGGGGTTACAAAACAACGCAACATGTTTAAATGAATCATGTGAAAGTATTTCATAAAGCCAGAATAAGCTTGAAAAATACAAAAAGAATGTTCGGTCACATAATCACTGCCAAATTATATAAACATTAAATCCTGTCTTGGTGAATACAAACATAAAATGTGTGCTTCATAGATTAAATGTCCCCAAAGAAAAAAAGGTCAGTTTTACTCAACATATTGTAGAGATTGTAAGAGCCAGTAAACATTACCTTGAGATTATCCTGGTTGATGATGGTATGCTCTCCCTGATAGGAAATGATGACCTCATTGGTTCTCACTTCAGGCTCAGAGAGGTAACCTTGCTTGAATATCTTAATCCTGAATGTGCCCTCATCAGAATGTCCTTTCGCTTGGACAGTGAAGCTGAAGGAGTCCTTGGACCTCAGACTCTCATAATTATGCTCATATGACACAACACCTTTCTTCAGGTCCTTCTGGGTGAACACTGAAGCCTCAATCCCACTCACAATAATCCTGCCGTCACTGGGTGGAGATGTGACCTGGAACTTGATCTCACTGTCGTCTCTGATGTCCATGTTGGAGTTGGCGCTCAACAAGGTGGTGTTAAGGGTCTTAGTGCTTCCATGGTCTATGACAATGATTGTGTTGTTTACTACTTGCAAGTAGGGCTCACTTGCCTGAATCTGAAGGAGTGTGGTGGTCTTGTGGAAGCCATCTGACACCTGCAGTGAGAAGCGTTCCCGGTCTGCTCCGTGGTGAATGAAAAGGATCTTCTTATCTCGCAGATCAGCTTGTGTGAAACGGAAAAGAGGCTGTGAGGGATTAGATGTTGAGACAATATTGCCTGATAGAATTCCCTCACGAGCGTAGACTATTTGGGTGTCATTAAAACCTGAGTCTTCATCCTTAAACTGGATGACATCAGTTGTTAGCAGACGCTGACCATGGCGGACTACATTGAAGACTTTATCCACAACCCTGACAGGAGCATGCTCGTTCTTGGATTGGATAGAAATTCTGAAAATACCATTTACTATTTGCTGATTTCTGCTTTCAGCTGCTTGATCAAATGTTGAAAAATGGAATTCATCAGTGCTTGTCTTCGAGCCATCGTGCTTGTAAATAAGCCTGTCAAGCTGGAGGTCTTCATTGCTGAATACCCTTATGGCCCCCTCAAATCTAGGCTGCCCGGGTGGAGAGTCCCTTATCAGTCGGCCATACTTTGGCTCTTTTGTGACCTGGTACACAAAATCCATATGACCTGGAGACTGCATCCACAGATAATTTTTGTTAATAGTATGTTCACCACCCTGCAAGACAACCAGGTTCTCATTGGTCAAAACAGGGGCATCTGCATTGGCGAGGATGTTAATAGGGACGGTGTATAGAGGGGAGTACTGATCATCAGCAAAGACTCTGAACTGGAACTGGTCTATACTATCCACAGCTCTTTGCACACGCACCTTGTAGCTAACATTACTGTCCGAAATGTCCTTCTGTGTGAAGATGTCACCCTCAGCCAACTCTCTGTCAAACAACTGGAGACTACCGAGTGTTGGCGGCTTGATAAGGATGTATTTTACAGTTTGTGGATCTGGGTTTTTCCCGCTTACTTCAGCTTGAAGCTCTGCGACTCCGATTGTTTGCTCTTCACCGGCCTGCATCTCCAATACGACAAGATTAGAAACTTTCACTTGTGCAGGCATGATCTTTACTAAGAAGGTGTTGTTCCAGAGAGAAAACTGCCCCAAATGGACGTCGAACTGAATCAGCTCAACCACAACATCTTCCTGGTCACTAGAGTCTGTACTGATATATCTAATTTGGTCTTGATCCAGATCGGATTGATGGAAAGTTGTAACCTGCTTGTACATCCCATCACTTGTCATTTTCCGTAATTCTCCAAATATCAGAGGTTGTGTGATGTTGTACATAATATCTCCATTACGAGGATGAGCGAGGACAGCAAGATTTTGAACACCTATAGATGCATTGCTTCCTTGAGACAAAAGAAGTCCAGTGTTGGTGACAATCGTTACGTGTGGCGTTGTTACAGATAACTTAAAAGTAGTTGAATGACTCACTGATTGTCCATCAGACACTTCCAGGGTAATTCCAGCAGAACTTCCACCTCTGTGTACAAAATAGATATTTCCATCTTTCAACTCCCTGCAAGTGAACTCTGAGATGCTTCTTCCTGGCTGCTGACCATTTTCTAAGTAACCAACTTCCATGGAAGGCGCAGAGGTTACAGTTACTACAAATTCATCACAGCGGGTGTCAGAATCCATGATTTTAATAAGGCTGGGACTCAGGCGAGTCCTGCCATTTTCTGTGATGGTGATTTCTCCTCCACCAAGTTGTGGTATATCATTGACGGGAATAATTTCAACTGGGATGACATACTCATGAGAAGTTTTTAAACATTCTGGAAGGTAGCTGTTACTGTGAGCAGTCACCTCTAGCACGATTTGATCTGCATGCCTCTCATGTCCATCATGCATATACTTAATTTTATTATTGGCAACATCCAGAAGAGTGAACTTTTTTGTCCGTTTTGTGTTAGTATTAATATCGAGCAAGCCATATGCAGGTTCATTCTGGAGAGTAAAGATTATATCGGACTGGCGTATTCCTGCAGCATTGAGGTCAAATGTAGGGCTTAGGATGCTGAGATCAAGAAAACCTTCCCCACTTTCAGACACAAACATTAGGGTGACATCAAGAAGTTTTCTCACATTTTTGAATATCTCTGGTGTGTCATCTGTTGGGTTACAATGCTGTTCATTGAAGTCCATATCAATGTACCGGATGCGAACAGGTGGGGATGTTGGAGATGTAGTTGCATCTACGTCGTAGTAACTTGAGTAGTCATAGTCCTCTCCTTCACATTTAACATGAACATCTTTGGTCACTAAAGCGTCTTGCAGGCTTCTGTCCTTCTGATTTACTTTGATTTCACCCAAGCAACCAATGAAGGATTCCGCTGTCATTATTTCCTCTACATGATTTAAGGACCCACTCTCACGAAAGACATCCTTCATTTTCCCCTGGATGCCTCCTAAATACAAGTTTCCAACCAAGTCCAATTTTTGTGACGAGTCAAGAGGGAGTGACGAGGACTGGCTATCGACGTTAATGACAAAAGAATCCTGACTGACCTGGACCTTAACTCTATGCCACTGATCATCATCCAGCTGCACCTGGGTATTATCCAGCACCTTTACGCCATTGCCCAGGTCCAGCATACCTTTGAGATAGCCTTTCACAACACCGACAGCAATGAAGTCTGACTCTCGGCCAGGGTGGAAAACAAGCAATGCATCCTCAATGGTGGTTTTCATTAAGACCTCCAGGACCCTTGGTGCACCACTAACCCCGCTCCAGGTGGGGAAGGACACAAAGGAATCAGGAGTGCTGAAACTAGTTGCCTCCCCATCGCCAGCCTCAAACTCACTGCTACAGGATTCCTTTGTGTCATGGCATTGTTTAAAGGCTGTGCTGAGAATATCGAACTGATGGGACTCAAATTTGACTTGAGTCATGCAGCCACGGAAAGGGGGAATGGCATTGCTAAGGTAAGGAGTATCCAGGTCTCCTGTTCCTCCAAGCCAAATACCCTGGTCAATATTGAGCTCTTCCCCGTCATCATTCACTGGAACATATGTTGGAAAGAGATCATCAATGGTCATGGTGAGTTTGCCATCTTGCAGTGTGAGTGAGATTTTGTGATCCAGAAGGTTATTCAGCTGTACTCCTTGGGATGAGGTCAGTGTCACCTCACCAGCCCCCATGTTCATCCGTGCCTATGGAAAAACAAAAACATTTCATTTCATTTAAAACCTACTTATTAAAAACTATGTTTTGTAAAGATATATTGTGGTATATGGGATATTTACTGTATTCTTGTATATTTGATTGGTGTAGTCATTACATTACATTCCTGGATCCTCTCTTACCAATTATAGAGAGCTAATTCACTGATTCACAAACCACTTAAATGTAAGCTTTATTTTAGAACATTTTACTGTTACACATACCCTGAGAATTCATCTCATTGAAAATGCAGAGATATGTCCTTCCTGAGAAAAATATGAATCACTATGAATGCCGTGATAGCACACCTGATGCTAATTCTGCTGCTTTCCGAAGCAATTAATTATAGATTTAGTTTTTGGGATTATAGCAGAGAATGAATCAATAGGTTATTACCCAACTGAAGTAATAACAATGCCATTTTTTATCTCACTTCTTCACTGCAGAACACCACAGAAGAGCACTGCATTAAAAAGTAAGCACATAATTATGAAGATGTCTAATTTTTGAAGTGTTTCTCTTCATACTGAAGTAGTGACATTGTCTCACTGTTTTTCAATAAAATTAACACTGAATCTGCTCCTGCTTCAAAATAGTGCTGCTGTAAATGCTCAATTAGCTATTTTTAGCATAACTAATGTCTGGTGTACTAAACTGTTTTGTCATGCAACCTTTAACAGTTTAAATTAACAATTCTTTAGTGGGTGGGCATTGCTAACCTACGTAATTTATTTTACGGTGAATATTTCAGCGTCCTCCACAGTTGGTTTACTATTTACCTGTACTTTCCCGTTTTGGAGCTCAAGGAACAGGTAGTCCTCCATTCCTGCAGCCAGTAACAGCAGCCCACTTCGCCGACTCGTCTTGATCCGTAGTGACAGTTGGAAGGTGGAGACATCTTGGAAGGCTTGTATACTGCAGTAGCTGTCCCCAAAGTAGGATTCTGTGAAGAGTGGAAGTAGGACATAGTATTTAAAGTTAAGGAGGAGGCATCAAAGGCATATGACAGACCTGCAGCAGTCAGTGATTTTCACACAAACACATATTTTCGTTGACTGTGCACTTTTGAATCGAGACAAAACTGCCACCTTTTGCCATTTAGACAAGAAAATCACCAAATTCTAGTAGAAAAAAATGAAAAAGGCTGACTTAACAATTTGCATTTTATATTTTCTACACGATGGCAACATCGCTCACTACACTGGGATAGCACAAAAAGACACCTGCACCCATCCTACAAGTGCTGGACAACAACATTGTGAATTCTAATGGGTAAATTTGTTGAATCCAATTAGATGTGCGTTTTTCTGTGTCTTGTGTTATAGCATATATCTAGCTCTGGATTGATTTCTATATTATCAGGCGTCCTCCAGCTGCTCCTGGCTGAAGAGGAGCTCCTCCAGCCTCAAAGGGATTCTCACACTGAGACATCTGTCATTACCCCTTCGGAGGTTTTCCAGGCATATAGAGTCTTTGGGTGCAGGATTTCCCAGGCTTGAGCTGTCTCATTTCCAATGATATGCAAATTCAGCCACCTGCCTCGGACTGTGCTCTCTGGGGCTCTTGACAAAATGTAAACCGTGGAGGAAGTCAATTATTTCCCAGTGCACATGCTCTGAAATTAAACTGGACCACCTCCAAGACCCTGATTCTTCAGCATGGTTTTTCCATGGCCTTAGCCAAGAGATATAGAAAGGGGGCTTTCCATTAGCCACCCACTCGCTCTTTTAGGGGTGATAGGTCAAGAAACAGAAACTTATTGTAACACAGCAAAGAAGGCAGTTTTCTGATGACACAATGCTAATGCTTTGGAATATTTGGAATAGTGAAGTAGAAAGAGACATTGCTGTGTCAAAGTTAGAACATTCCTATGAGATCATGAGGACCAAAATATTCCCAACAACAACTCCAGTAGCCTTGCAAGACGGTGGGCTTGCTGCCATGTGGTAAGACTCTCATAAGATCTCATAAAAGTTCTCAGACACGACTGAGTCATAAAATAGAGGAGTAAAATACAATACAAAACATTCATATTCATAGCTATAAATGGGAAAACTATTTTCTCAAGACTGGGCATTGAAGGTGTGTGAGAGAAAATGTGTGTGTGTGCCTTTAAAAGGTCAGCTTGTGTCTGTGTTGCATCAACATTAATATCATGCCAACTTCAAAACACTGAAGGGGTACATTTGTCCTTTGGTTTCTCGTCCCGTGAAGGAACCCCTCCATCCCAAACCTGCGACAAACACTGGAAATGTGAACAAAGACGATCATTTTGATGTCAGCAAGGACAAAAAGCAAAGCCATTTATTTGTGCCCGTGGTTTTGTGATTTCACTAAGAGGCATTTGCTTTTGCTTCCAAGGCTGCTCTGTCATGAACAAAGTCGGTGATGAATGGTCTCAGTGCAGGGCCAAATACACACAGACTATCGATTATACACTCCTGCACAGTATCAGTTTCCTGCAGCCAAAGACATGCCACGTTGGTGGCTCTCATTCTTATGATGGCTTTGTCACATATTGAAATTTATTAATCCATATTTTGTGAATAAAAACAAATTAACTGAAGTGAACAAAGGAACAAGATTCTTTCCCCTACTTCAACACGAAAATGAAAATATCATTCGTCTTATCAGAATTACTCATTCTCCAAATGTCACTTTTCAGAGGCTATGGTCGTTAGCTAGTTCCAGACTGTGCCAGAGGCTATCAGGGTACAGTTCAGAGAGTTTCTGGTAAGGCTAAGGTATTCCAAATGAAAGAATAGTGCTAATTGCACGGGAGCCTTCAGGCTGAAAATGGGGGAACAGAATCTTTTCTTACAGGCAATTGCATTAACAAAGAAAATCGCAATGAGCTCCATGGTTCTTAAACCTGAGCCTTTGTTGGATTGTTCACTGAGCATGGGGATAAAAAGCTGAAGGAGAGAGCGATGCCAAGACAATTCTGCCTGGGGATTTTCTGGTTCAAATTCAGCTTGCTGCTGTTGCCTTCAGGAAAAAAAAGAGCACATTTTCTAATGATACACACAATAGCTTTACTCTCTGCAGTGTACCTGGACCTGGAATTCATTAGTTCCTCGGCTAAGCTGTGTAAAGCTCAGGCAGAGAATAGGCTTCATGTTGGAAAAGCACATTTTCAATATGCTATCTGTGTAAATGACCTGCTCTGTGACACTTCTTTTGTCTCTGCTCCCTCGCTTGTGTCTAACAGGTATGCAAAAAGGGACTCAAACCTCCAGGATGAGAGACTAACATAAACATGAAGGCCTTTGGAGAATGAGAATGTGCATCACAAGTTTCCTGTTTCCACTGCAACACAACACTCGGGGCTGGGTGTAAACGGGATCTAGCTGGGGTGACAAGGCATCATTATGTGTAAAGGATCATCCTTGTGCCTTAAGAGTGTATGCTGGAGCTGTGAAGCTGCTGCCACACTTGGTGTCAGTCTTTGTGTGGAGGTTTGAACCACCTAAGAGGACAGTCTCTGATCCCCTTTAGCTACCACACCCCTTCTCACACTACTTTATTGTGCATCAAGCAGAATCCTGGTCTCAGTCCAATGCAGATGGCTATAATTTGATGACTGACTACGCTTGTATTTATAATGCTCCGAGGAAACTGAGTCTTCCTTTCTTTCACAGACGACTGAATGAATTACCCTGTTGTCTCTCTTTCCCTTTCCTCCTCCTCCTCCTCCTTTTCTCCATCCTCTTTTGGTCTCAGTCTAGTGACACATGTCCGGAAAAGCGATGGGGAAGAGAGACATGCTGACCACAAGTGCAGGAAGATCGGAGACATTCAGATGACTTTGTGTCCTGTGACTTGTCTGTTGCGGATAAATCAGTCAGTTCAGTTCGTGTGAAGATATGCCGGACAGACACACAATTTGAGATGCTGATTTTTGATGTCCTGATTATGCAGGTCACCAAAGAAAATACTGAAATCACATGAAGTCCACATTGCTTTGAATAATATGTTAAAATGTTCTGTGGAAGCAGCAGCAATGATATCCAGTGTGTGTTCCTCAAAAACAATCTTACCATGGTAACACTGCCTTAGAATCCAAACAAACCAGCTTGCGCAACCCCATGGTTAAACTATGGTTAGCTTGGCTATATATAGTGGTTATGTTGGTCATTTGTTTCCTTTGCTGGGCTGTGCCTACTACAACAGGGCATAATGTCCTCTGGATATAATTACATGAGGGATAGGGTGTTGTTAACCATAGATAGAATTGGAGAGGTTTTAAGGGTGTAATGGCGTTTAGCATATGGCAACACGGTCATTAACATAATGAGCAATTACATCTCTCACAAGGGTCAATAGCACTTGTGCTTGTGATAAACATTAGTTTTCCGGTTATGTCTGCTGATAGCAATCCAGTGGATCAGAACATGGATTATAACAGATGAGGGTGACTGTACATCAAAAATCTAATAGTGCTTGATCAATAAGATGAAAATAAGCATTAAAAATAATTTGATAATAAATTGGATAGCTTTAGGTTTATGGCTATTTGTTGACAAAACAAGAAACAAGATAATTATAACAACTGATTAGTCAAAATATATGAATTTCTAAATTATATTTACATATAGAACAGATCATTCAAAAATAAAAGTATTGATTACTTGCAGATAGACATATTTTAAGTGTAGTGACGTGTTGGTCCCGAACGAGCTGGTTTAAGTGAACGATGGGAGCCAGCCTCTGTTTTTTTGTTTTAAAGTAATACGGTGCGCTACGGGTGCTAAATGTAAATCACACACTACACATTCATTCAGTTCATTGTCGCAATGAACTGAATGAACTGAATTGCAACAGCAAACATGTCTTGAGAGAGAAGCAATGACACCTGACTTACATTTATTGTCAACATAATAAAGTGTGTATTTTTATATTTATTTATATTTGATTAATGTCTTTTATGGTCACGTTTAGGCATCTCACATCTTCAACAAAGATCATGGTCTAAGTTAAATTTAGAAAAAAATCAATAATGACTTGAATTAAGAGACAGGACATGAATTCTTTATCAACATCTGACCGAAAAACAATCTTTTTTTCTTTTTTTTAAATCTTTGTCTCAAATCTAAAGTACTTTTGTCGCCCAAACTGAACCACACACTGGACTGAGGATTATATGATACACATCCACCACCACCCTGACCTGCATGCTTTAGATAATCTGCCACTGAACATAATCTGTGATTATGTAATTAGCAAAAAATTAATTAATAATAAAATACATTCATGTAGCCAGTAGTTACTACACTTAGACACTGTAGATTAGTGTGTCAATCAAATGTTCATTGATAATTATTGGAAAAGCATCACTTTCAACTTCTACTTTTGTTTGATAATCAGATGTGTGTTAAATAAGATAAATGCAAAGAACAATGTAACGTTCATAATGTCTATTATGAACCCTTAATGATCTTATTCTTCAACATATTATATCCCAACACTAACCACAGCACACTAGCTGCTCTTAAAATGACGTGATCATTTTGGTGCAACATGTTTACAGAGCTAACTCTGAACACAGCAGTCTGTATAGGAAAATACTGTGAACAACAGCACTGTTAAACAGCAGAGAGCAGAGCCACAACTCTACATACCTTGACAGCGCTGCTTTATAAGGACCCCCTCCTTCCCCGCTGACTTTTCAGAAGTCACCAGGGACACACTTTTAGAGGCTTTATAGAGCCATTTCTCAGACCAGACTATGTCAGTGTGAGAGCAAACACATCATCATTTTAGTCGCCTTTCAAATCCCCATCTACCTCTGCATCCCTCTGAGACACTCCTATGAAGTGGTACAATACGTTTAAAAAAAAAAATAGGCTTGTGGAGCCTCAGCGGGTGGCCTCTTCCCTGGCAATAATTAAAACTTTTCAGGCACTCTCTCTGTAAAACTCGCACTTACACAACAGACAAGGGGTGGCGGCAGCAGCGAGAAATTATGACCTTTCCCCGTGAAAGGAGAATGGCAGTGTAATGTAATTTCAGCGTCGGAAAATGGACCTGTGAGAAAAGGGAGGGGAAAAAGCGTGGAAAGGATGTGAAAGACTCAGTGTTGTCTCGGTTTGTGCTGCTAATGCGAGAGGGGGTCTGAAAGGCTGGGGTTCTAAACAGAATGAATAGGAAAAGCCAACTTTCTTTGGATGGATGTAGAAAAAAAAGAAGGGCCTTTTTCTCTATGGCGACAGGCTTGTTTTGTTGAGGACTACTGACATAAAAAAAAAAAAAAAAACGAACTGATGTGTTTGCATCTGCCGCCATTCTCTTCCTCCATCGCTGGCTTGAGTAGAGATCAAGAACAGGAAATCAGGTGGTGATGATAGAGGCGTAGCTCAAAACCACACAACATCCAGTCAAATGATTGGAAATCACTGTTTTAAACTCACCGTGAACTCTTCTTTGCGGTGTGTTTACTCTCTTGCACAGCTGCCAGAGAAAACATTTCCATCAAACGTTGGCTGCGTCTCAGTTAAGTTAAGTCTGAAATACTGTATTTCACGGCAGCAGCGAACAAAGAAATATTGTACTACTTCAGAAGTACACAATGGGACATTCTCAAATCTTCAGCTACAAGGTAAACATCTTTACTTAAACTCAAGATTCCGTCCGTGACGAATTCACAGTTTGTTGGCTCATCGCACTCAACTAAAAGTCTTGTTGCTCATAATGACTTTGGACTGATGATCTCACTCACCTAACAACATCGTAAGACAAACACGGCCGTGAACAGAAGCATTGTAGTGACTCAGGACTCTGCTGTAGTTTATGACTAGCTAATACAAAGCATGCCTCTGTCAGCCCGGCTGAGCTACGGAAGCCATCAACCGCTAAGGTCCCAGTGGGTGGGTCCTGTTAAAATAATCCCCCCCCCCGTGACATCAGAGGACTGACCCCCCTCTCATACTATTTCAACTGACCCCCTCTACACCCATTCACACACACCATCTTTTGCCAAATACTGATGTTTTGCAAGAAACATTCTAACAAGTGATTGTTTATACATATAGCTGTGAATTCTCTGTTTTCCATCAGCCAGAGAAAGGCTGTTTATAGACCGAGCTGAAGGACATTTTAACACACCGGTAATGAATTCCTGCGTGGGATCTCACCACGTGAAAAGTGAGGAGAACAGCGTGTCAAGGGAGAGGACAGGAAGGAAGAAAGCAGTGCCAAATAGCAGTGAAAATCGCATATAGTCTATTAAACATAAGAGTTTTACAATGATACATTTCTCATCTTGCAGCATAGAAAGTGTTCTGTACTTCTCCACCTTTACACCTGACGTATCCCTATAAATCTAATTAAAGGTCAATAAAGGATTTTCAGACTAGAGTACTTTATATAAAAAAAAGCTTAAAGGTGAAAGCACAAACTGAGAGCACTGCATGACTGGCTAGACTGCTCTGGCTTTGTTCCACAGCACTGACTGTCCAAGGTAATAGCAGGAGGAAATTAGACAGCGGTTAAGTACTGTACAGCCACTTGAGTTTCTAATATTTACAATGTCAACACAAAATGGCAGTGTAAAGAGGTCCTGTTGCTACATACTGATTAGTACGGATAATTTCACTAAATTATTTTAATGTTGGTTGTTTTAGGCCACCAGTTCGAAGGCCTCATTTTCCTACTCTGCAGCTTGGTTTAAGAGCTTTTCCCATTTGTCATGACCTGTACACTTTTTAAATAGATTGCATCAGTTTCCACAATGCCTACGTATGCATATTGGCAGATGCGTGTCTTTCGGTCTGCAGAGAAGGTGATTGGCTGCAATCTGCCATCGCTCCAGGACCTGTACGCCTCCAGGACTCTGAAGCGTGCAGGAAAGATTGTGGCTGATCCCTCCCACACCGGTCACAAACTCTTTGAGACACTCCCCTCTGGCAGGAGGCTGAGGTCCATCAGGACCAAAACCTTACGCCACAAGAACAGTTTTTTCCCATCCACTACTAGCCTTATCAACAAGGCCTGGAACCCACACTGACACTCTCCACACTCCACCTCTGCCCCTACATCACATTGACATTGCATTCACAACTTTATGCGTTACATTAACGCTCAGCTCGGACTTCCCTGTTTTGTTATATACTTGCATATTTAAAATACTCTGCATTCTGTGAACATTTGCACATTGACTGTACTTACTTAGCTGTACTGCTCTTCTTATTTTTACTTTTATTTTTACTGATTTTCTTATCTTTCTGATATTTAGAGAATGTTTGACATGCACCAACAACACCAAAACAAATTCCTTGTATGTGTAAAAAACGTACTTGGAAATAAAGCTTTTTCTGATTCTGATTCTGATTCTGATTCTGATGGACTTGGATGGAATCTTAGACAATGATTCAAGGATTCCATCTTTTGTGTATCAAATACCATCCATAGCCTTGAAATGTGGCTCTAAAATGTTCATACCTGGCTCTTTAACTCATAGGAACACTTCCTATGAGTTAAGGACAACTTCCTTATGTCGCGCTATCACTGCCTTATAGCTCCAAGGCTCCAACGGAGGCAGCATAGGTAGCAATTTTTTAGCAAAGCATTGAATGTTTGGAACACAATGAATGCTAAGTATCAATGGTATAAAGACATTGATTATACTGCAGGCATGGTATGGCATTGATATGTTTCTGATGGAATCCATTTGAAATAATTAGAGTTATCCAATCTACAGAATGTCAAGGACTGCAAAATGACATTGACATTTTGTAGAAATGTGCCACATAAGGTCTTCTCATTGTGTCAAATAACTAAACTAAACTGCAGTTGACAAGTTACAGTACAAACCTTTAAATGAATGGGAGTTAGATGAGAGCATCTATACCACACTCATGCATGTGCATTACCTGTAGGGCTGGGAAAATAGCTAGCCTATCTATGTTTAAAGTTCAAACACATCTACCAACACCTCTAAAGCTCAAAAGTATTCCCTTGCCATTGTTGCCAAGTGCTTGCTCATAGTAGGAATTGCTGGGTCTCTGTAAATAATATTAAAAAGAGTACAGTCTAGACCTGCTCTACATGGAAAGTGTCACCAGATAACTTCTGTTATGATAGTAACAACAGCAATGTAAATACTCTATTTCCTGGAGAACAGCTCTAAGGCAGTTAGCTAAGCTAATCCGTCAGGCTCCAGCTCCAAACTTAGAGAGATACTCATCTTCTCATCTTCTCATCAAAGCCAACAAGTAAATTTCCCAAACTGTCAAACTCATCCATTGTTATGAGCATTGAAGAGTGCCCAAACATTTGATAGACTGATTTCCTTTAGTTCTGACTTTTTTCATAAGCAGTCACACATTCTTGCTGTCTGTCGTTGTGTTGTGACTCACACACTACTCGACTATTCCTGGTACTTCACTTAACGTCAGCGTACTGCACCCTTGAGGTTTTTGTTATTCTGTGGGTTTTAATGTTTCCATCATACATATGACTGGTGTGCTTTTGCACACTATTGAGAGTGTTTTGAGACATTATGGAGATTGTCACAATTTTAAGAATGAATGAGCGGAGAGCACTTGGCAGCACCGTGGTTTGCTCTCTTTGAAAAGGTATGTCTGCATGTTTGCTCTCATGATGATTCTTTTTCAGTTCTGCCTCATTCCCTGAAACAGTCGTTTCTGACACATCAATAGGTCCATTCAGCCTTCACTCAGAGTGCCCTTATGACTGCAGTTATGAATGCGAGTGCAGGCATCAGTCACTCCACCGCTAATTATCAGTATGACATTGGCTTTTCAGTGGGCTGGAGAACACTTTGCTGAGTAGCAGCTCACTGTCATAAATCATTCCACTTAAACGTCAGCACAGGGGAAGAGATTTAAGACCTGGACCCTGAGAAACCTCACTCAGCTGGGGTCCTGTGCAGGGGAACACTTGATAGAAATCAGGTTTACGTTGGATCTGTCTTCTGTAGAGGATCCAAATATTTCCCAGACTGATCTCATAAATTAATTGACTCTCTCTTTCTTTTCTTTCTGTGGTTGTCCATTCTTGTCTTTGTCTCTGTTGAGGGTTTCATTTATCAAAAATGATAGATGCTATTTATAGATTTTATGTATACTATAGTCAGCCCTGTGATGAATCAGCGACTTGTCCAGGGCGTATCCTGCCTCTCGCCAATGTCAGCTGGGGTAGGCTCATCACCTCACGACCTGGTCACCAAAAATGGATGAATGGATGTATACTATAAGTTTTGGTATGGATACTACGATAATACTACTTTGGGACTTTACTTTGAGAAATATAAATATGTTTTCTTTCATTCATGGGATGGCTATGGCTCAGGAGGTAGAGTGAGCTATCCATTAATCACATGATTGGTGGTTTGACACCTTGATTCGCGTATCCACATGTCCACAAGTGTCCATAAGCAAGACCCTAACCCCAAGTATCCCAATGGCCAGGCCAGCACTTTGTCTGCCAAGGTCTACTGAACAAAACAGAAAATTCCCAAAATTGATTTATTTAGCAATAAAACTTAGAATTTGAAGTCAAGTTTCACAAAAGTATTACGTCTGGAGACCCCCATCAGTTTCATAGCTACACACTTTTCCATGACCAAATTCGCTAGTCATGCCCTCCTATAAATGAGGCCCCCAGCTCGCTCCGAGCAGGGAAACTGTGATACAGAAGCTGCTGTGAAGGGGCCTCCCAAAACCCATATCCGGCTTTAACCTGGGTCTGCAAAGTCAGTGTGTGTTTGAGATCAGAGCGTCACATTAGCCCCATAATGAGAACCAGCTGAAGGCACACACCACCAGACTGACCCTCTTCAGCTCAGACTGAACCCCCCTTTCCTCACCTCACCCTCTCACCCCTTCCCCCAAACTCTGGAGACACCCCCCCCTCTCTCTCTCTCTCTCTCTCTCTCTCTCTCTCTCTCTCTCTCTGTTAACTCAGCTGAATTTAGGTTATCCAGATGCTCGCTCTCAAACCCTTCCATCAACCGATGTTACTCTAAACCATTCCAGTGCACACACCCAAAGACAGAAGTACATGGTGCAAACATAAACACCCACACTCACCCATGCACATATTAGTGTCCATGAGCACACACACACACTCTCTCACTCTCTCCATGACGAATTACACGTCTCAAAACCAAACAGTCATTCCTCCTTTGCCTGCTGGCAGAGTCAGCCCACCATGTCCCGCCATTCACACAACTGTTTTCCACCAGGCAACCATTGGGGAGAACCCGCCCTGCTCCACCCAGCCCATCCAGCCACTTTTCTCCCTACAATAGCTCAATACGCATTCAGGAGAAGAAGTGAGGAGCATTCTCCAACCACCACCACCACCCCCTTCTCCCACCACTTCTCTTTCCCGCCCCTCTATCCTACTCTCACTCTTCCTCTGCCCGCCGTTTTCAACCCAAAATAAACAGCGTATTACATGGAAAGCCCGGGAATGCTGTGAAACAACTTAAAACAGTTCTCCAATGTTCCAGCTCCAACTTATACATCCATTTCATTTTCCACAATTTGGATTACTTAGTTTCATTATTAAAGTACTGACTTGAAGATGGATAGCACTGGTTTCAAGTGGAAAATGGTGGTAAGTGGTGTACATGGGGAGAACCCCTTTGGGGAACTGAACTTGAAAAAGGCTCTTTTATCTCTCGTCTTCACTATAAACAAATTTGATTTGATTTCCATTCCAGGTTTGAATCTATGAGTTTGAGTTTCATATGAGTTTATTTTTTGTTCTGGCAGTGACATAAGTTATTACATGGCTCAAACAGGAATGATTATTTGAAAAGGCAGTCAGTAGCACAAGTCGAGATGAGCTCCAGTGTGAACATTTTGATTTTGTTTATTTGACCTTTCCTGAAACAGAGAAGATTCACTGAGCGTGAATGCCTTTTCCAGGAACGCCCTGCTGCACACATTTACACACACACACACACCTGGAAGCTGACAATACAATGGGAGGTAACCCAGATAGCAGACCAACAATCTGCTTTGAATTAACATTGAATCAATGTTGATGCACCAACAAAACTGTCACTGAATCAGCGTTTCTCAACATTGAAAAAGCAAAGAATTATCAGCATTGATTCAATGTTATCTAGCCTTGAATATTCACCTCAACAAAAACGATGATTCTGATGGAATTTCAACATTGAATCAATGTTGCCATGCTATCTGGGAAGTTTCTTACTCAAGAACATCTTAGCAAGTGGTTACAGTATGAGGAAATAACAATCACTGCTCTTTGCCTTCTTTCTCCCAGATTTGTGGGATGTTTCTGGTCACAAGCCAGCTTCTTTTTCACGTCTCAATTTTCTCAATCCAAAGACAAATTGTGCCATCTGGCTTGTGAAGTCATTCCTGCCTACACATGGTATATGAGACTTCAACATAGAAAAATTAAAAGTAAACACTGGTTTTGTTGGGACTAAACGCGCATGCCACATCTTTCATAATGTTTTAAACATGTGGTGACAAAATTGCCCCAAGGGGAAACAAAGTGCGTCCCTGCCAAATCACTCAGTGACAGTGGCCACTCTGCGCACCGCAGTGGGCCTGGAGGGACGTCATGGCAACATGCGTCCTCTAACACAAGCCACCGTTTACAGTACATAACTCATGCCCTTTGACAGCTCTGCTGTGTACAGATGCAGCAAGAAGTCCAACCGTGTAATCTACGAGGGCTGCACCAACCTTCACCTTGCTGGTAAAAAAAAGAAAAATTTTTTCTTTACAGCCATCTGTCATAGTTTTCAAAACAAAAGCTTTGCAGTTGCCGATAAATTCAGTAGATATTTGTTGCCCTTCAAAGACCACACAAAAGCATTAAGATCAGCTGCTCACAGCCTCTTTTACTCTAAGGTCTGAATACCTCCAATATGGCTGCAAGCCATGACTTCACCTGGAAGCACTTTATCCACTTATACTTTGCAACATTTGAGACAGAATTATCCATCTTGGCTATGACTGTGCTGGATAAAAGCAGGGTGGGAAAGTTGTTGTTATATGAGGCAGGAAGGTGCAAATACTGTGTAACAAGGACCACATTCTTTGTGGGGCATTTATGACTTTATTTGACCACTTAAGACAGACAGGAAAGTAAAGACGAGAGAGCAGCAAGGCAAATCTCAGGAAACACCAACCACACCAATGTGTTGTCAGATAAACTGGAGTTATAGTGAGATAGTAGGAATGTTACATTTGGTTATATTTAGGCAGGTGAAACAATTTTCATGTTCTTCAATGTTAAAGTTGGTTTGTCTAGCAAATTATTTGCCCCCACCTACAGCAAGAGGTTGTGGTTGCATACAAAGTGACATTATGTCAGGGCAGTCATTATTTGCATGACCATAAAGGGTCACTCATCAGGAAAACATGAACATAGATCTTCCTAAGCGTTGGAACCAAGAACCAATGGTGTAATTTTTGTCTGTCTGGGTTAATGTGTGAAAGTCCTGAGAGAAAGGATAACTTGTGACAAGGGTCATGAGTCACATTGGGAGCCAGAGTGCCACGAGTTCGTGTGCATCATAGTCTGCTGAACCTCACCTCAGGGATGCCTTAAAGACAGAAACCACAAAAAAACATAGCAAAAATTTGTTCACAAAATGTTCAGATGAAAAAGATGTAGAGAAACTCAGAAGCAGTCTCCTGACAAAAAAAGAGAAAAAAAATCAGAGAAATACCCAGAGTGAAAAACTGAGAGCGACAGCAGACATCCTTTTTTCTTTTTGCTGCTCCTGTAAGTTGGCGCAGAACTTAGACAGACAAGGTCCTTATTACATCCAATTTGCATTTAGATAATAACAAGAGCAGGGAGTTTGAATGGGCTGTTGTTCCAACAACTTCTCTGTGTATCCAACAGATGTAATTACGAGTAATGCACCTCATTGCCTCTGACTGATTACAGTTATTTCTTCATTGCATTGGAGACAAGTTGCTCATAATCTTCCTTTGTGTAACCCACAAATGTGCATGGCTGATTCAACTAAATGCTCATCACCGTGTTTAAAAGGACCATATGTATCGCAGATGACTGTGGAGAATCAAACTCACTCCCGTGCTGTACCACCCACAGCAGATCAGCACAGCTATTGTTGGAGGTTGACTGCTTCTTAACTACAGGACTGATGTATGGAGATGTGTGTCCTGAAAGTGAAACTATTCTACCACAATAAAAGATCTGTTTAAATTCCCAGAAAATTGCATACAAGGACTAATCATCTGTGACAGCTAAATGTAACCTTCAGCTATGTTTAGAAGCCATGAAGCCAACATGATCTCAAAAGGGAGAGCACAACTATGTTGGTGACCATGTATAGTAGAGAAGTAGCTGTAAACTTATTGCATCATATGTAATGTTCATACCTCAACAATGTATCAATCAAGCAAGTTATTTCAGGGCTCCAGGATTTCCTGATGCAGAAATCCATTTCATATCTGACTGGCAGGTGGAGCACTTTAAATGCTTGGATGGACCACTAGAAAAAATGTTTACCCACTTTATTTCCCCTAATTGAATGATACAGTTGATCTGAAATAGGTCAATCAACTTTAAGCCTCATGGCAAAGAGGTGGTTAAACTGAGTTTACTTGGGTTTCGCCTCAACTCCTCTGAAGCATTTTTGTAAGTAAAGTCACTGAAAGAGGAACACATGGGATGTCCCTGCACCTTCAGGGTTGGGTTACAGTGTTAAAATAACAACAAACAGGAACATGTTTCAGCATTTTGTAGAGACAGCTGATATAAAGTTACAAAAGTGGAACAGAAGCTAACTAGAATCTGTTCCACATCTGCTTTCAGAAGACAATTTTACCATTCAGCGAAATCCATTCCTCAGCTGTCTCAAGTCTTTTGTGTCTCAAGGCTATTTCATCAATAAACTATCATAGCATCCATTAAAATTCACCTGGTTTGTGTTTCAGAGCACATGTTCTTCATACTTGTGTAAACTAGGTTAGAATGTACCTGCTAATCCAGATCTACTGCATCTCGTGAGCTTTCATCGATCATCAGGAAGACAAATGTTTAATCTTCCCACAGCACAATTACGTGTACTGATGAAAGTGCCACACATGGGTGAGTAATTTGATGGTATATGACATGCCATGGGCACAGATGGCTCGCACAGATTTTGTGCATAATTCACACGTTGCTACATGTAGTTTTACATACAATGCTGACAGCTCCACGGCTGTATTTAGATTTATGAACACATTTGTTCATCTCGTTGAGGAGCTCGATGGCTTTTTGCACACTTTGTGTGGAGAATATTGACAAGGCTGTCAGACTTTGATGAATCTGGGGTTTTCGGAGGAGTACTATGTTGAAACACAGTGTCAATGAGAGAGAGAGAGATCATCAACCGGGCCGGGTAACGGTGCTGCAAGGGAAAGTGAGGAATGTGTTTTTTATTCACTGCTAGAGGCGAAAGCTCAGTTGAGACAGAGTCACTGTCTAAAAACAAAGCCCATGACTAAAATCAATGCTTGCCTTCACGAAAGCCTGTAGCAGAAAACAGAAGCTGATAGAGGCAGCCATTGTAAACTTTGACGTGGTGAAGAAAAAAAACAAATACAGACCCCTGAGGGTTCCAGACAGTTGCTAAGTCCAAATATTGATTGAGTCTGTAATTCAAATCTGTAATATTGTTTCTTAACACAGCTATACAGATATATGGAGTCAGTCAAGACCTGTTCTATATGGGAAGTTATAATTTGATGCAATATAAATAATATTTGAATTTAATTTAAATCATTTTCTTTATATTGTTATTTACAGACACCTAACAATTCCCATCATGAGCAAGCACTTGACGACTGTGACAAGGAAAAACTTGACAGACATCTGCTGCGACTGAGTTTAGAGAGGGAGAAAAAGAAAATATATATTAACAGTCCTATTTGATTTGAATTAGCTGTAGCTAACTAGCTAACTTTGGCTGTGAGTTGGACACTGTCTCTGACTGACTTGTTTTAAACTAAGGACCAAGTTAACAGACGAAATCACATTACTCCAATCCTGGCTTCTCTCCATTGGCTCCCTGCTTAATAGATTTTACTTCATGTTTAAAGCTGGGTGTCGCTCCAAGCTATATAGCAGAAATGTTGACCCCATATGAGCCAGTTGGCAGCCTTAGATCCTCAGGTGGGGCCGTTCACACTTGAGGCTTAAATCTAAAGGTGATCGTGCATTTGTCATCAGGAGGGCTGCCTGAGGAGATAAGGCACCCAGAATCACTGACTTCTTTTAAATCACCTCTTAAAACCCATTTTTATAGACTTGCTTTATTGTCACGTCGTCTTTTTATTGCTTTTTTATTGCTTTTATTGTTTTCATTTTGTATTAATTTATATTCAAATGTGTCTTTTTATTGCTTTTATCTCTTTTACTGTGTGAGCATCCAACTGATTAGATGCTGATTAATCAATTGATGAGTTAAATTTCTGTATTTTTGTAGCAATGTTTTACTTTTAGCTGGACATGCTAGTTAGCATTTTGAGCTATTCGAACATACAGACACAGTGTCTAAAAAAAGACTCTTTGGATACTGAATATTAGCCCTTAGAGCACGTGGAGAAATCCAAAGCTTGACATGTTGTGATACGTTGTTGTGATTATAAAAAAAGAGCAGGGTGAAATACATGAGAAGTTGTGAAATGCGATGCTGTTGACAGTTACAGTTTGTTAGGCAGTAGAGCTTATTGCAGAGAAGCAATATGAAAGTGTAATTTCAGCATATTGAAAATTTCATTACTCACTCAGTTTGTTACATGCACATGAAGTCATAAAATGTACCATATTATCATCAAGCGTACTAAGAACAAATTGTGTACCTTGTTTAAAATATGTAAATGAATTCATTAAATAGTCTACTTCTCTGGCCCTGCTCCCTGTGGATGAATGAAAGTATGTCATGATGGTGCTATTAAGGATAATGGTCTTTTTCTGGAGCAAATGTTCTATGTTTCACCTTCACCATTTCCCTTCTAATGTTTTATGAACATGTGCTCAACATGATGTCATTTGGCAGTCATTGGCACCCTGACCACATGTCAGGTCAATTATATAGAACTGTGTATGCACTGTGTCACCTTTGAGTAGTGAAAATGAATTTAATTTTAATTATCTAATGTAACATTCACATTTAAAGCTATGTAGACTTTGACTGTTGACTGGCAGCTGCAAATGGAAGCAGAGGATGCTATAAATGTAACAATTAAATTGTCGATTAAATAATTGTTTGTATAACTTTTCAACCTTAAACTAACAGATTTTAACTCACGTTGATGCTACACTGATTTTTAATCAGGTGAATGGTGTCTTTGTCATTAGTATGTCTGTTCTGCACTATGTTACTTTGTGCTCCAGGTTAGATCACCTGCAAGTATGTAATGCATCACCAACTCTGTCACTGATTTTGGTGAAACTGGATCATATTTTATTAAGAACATGTTTCCTTTTTTCTATACTAGCCGGTATCATGCCAGAACTGGAGCTGGGTGAGCAGGCAAGCAGTTCAGCAGCCTCTATGGACATAATGGCCTGCGAAGAGCGACCGAAGGTGAAGTTGAAAGAGGACGCTAAGAAGAGAAAGTGAGCGAGCAAGAAGCCACCGGGCAAGAGTAAATCTGGGACTGACTTTTAGTGGTTGGTGAAATAAAAGGCTGAAAGACAGACGCTGAGCTGTAATATTAGCTGGCTGCTATGTTTTGTGTTGTTGACCTTGCTTGGCTGTTAGCAAAGTTGTATGATTAGTTTTTGATCATAAGTAATGTAATCAGAACAAATACACGTGTACAGCTGTCCATATTTACCACAGTGGGATCACACTGTTGGCACTAAATCACAAAAATTCAAATTTCTACGTTATGTTGCTTTAAATTTTGGAATGCAGACATCTATTCTGTCATCACTTTATTTCAAAGGATGCCGGAAATGGATAGATATATATAGGCCAATGACTTAATGTTGTTCAGTTTAACTTGTTCCAGACTGATTTCGCAGTACTGTTCACTGTTTGTATTTTGCTTTTAAGTTTCAGTCAGGTGACAACCATCAGAGATGAATCTTACTTAAGGAGTCTTATGCAGAAAATTAATGAGGAGCCTTCTTTAGAAATACACTCATACAGTATAACAATACAGGTTTTTCCACAGTTGTTAATTCCATGCCCTCTGGTTTATATCTTTTGACAGTTGTCATCTTATTATTAAGATGATATCAGAATGAGTGGAGGGTATGGTTGCGGGTTGTGTTGCTTTGATTGACAGGCTTTCCAGGATTCCACTAAGAAGCACAGTTTTAGTTAGGACTCATAATGTCAGAAACTCCACCCTGGCTCCTTCATTGTTCCTCAAATTTAACTCTTGTGACTCATAGAAATAAATTGTAGTGCTCCAAACTGTAAAATGTCCTTTCAGAAGCATGGGTGGTGGCACAGACAGTACATCCATGTGTTTATCCCTGGGCAGAGAAAAGTTTCCAACATCTTAATTTCACTGCTGCAGTTGCTGATATTCCTCTCTGTTACACTCACTTTAGCTCAATAAGAAATTTGGATTTTAACACGGAGTTACAACTTGCCTAATGTAGCTTTAAACAATACGCAGATTTCACACTGATTCACTCTAATCAGTGTCTATTGATATATGACTTCTCAACTTCCTCAGCTCATAATCACAATGTGTGTGTATAAAGAACTATCACAGAGTAAATGAGTGTTGAAATAAAGTGCCTTTAAAATCCTTTTCCCAGCAGACACAGAGGAAAAAACATGATCCCAGGCTCAATCATGGAGCCAAACATCCAAAAGTCAGGACAATGTTTCCCTTTGTAAGGTTAGATTATTTGGGTTTACGAAACTTCAGGCAGTCTTTTTGAATTTTACACATTCTCTTGACCTCCTCCAGATATTCTCCTTGTACACCTGTGTTTGCGACGTTCATTGTGATTCATTAATTGTTACTTGAATGTTGGCTGCATAAAACTGCTTGAACCTTTTCCAAAAAAAAAGGGTGAATCATCGTACATATGTTCCATCTGGCTCTTTTTTGGGATGCGGAAGAGTTTGTGAAGATTAAACTTTTCCATCCTCTTTTTGATGATATACCTTCACCTGTAAATAATGGGATAAAAATGGGACAGGAGGCCTCCTTCAGTACAAACCTTCTGCAGATGTGTTCACCGGTGCTTAACCACTAAAGTAAGCAAACCTCGCATAATGTCAATATGTGTGTGAAGTGATATGCTACATGGTCATGGTTAGCATGCATATATTACATCTCATACCTCACAGGGAGATCAAATTCCACGCCAAGGGATATGATAATCATAAATCTGAGGATTAGCTTTTGGTGTATTTCACAGATCTGGATGATCTGTCAAGCTGGCAACACGTTTCCTGTGAAAAGTCTTTCACAGTGAGTAAAAACCTGATTACTTCAACATCCGTTACATTTCTAACATTTAATGAATGAAGAAATTAGATGTTTTCTCATTAGATTCTTATTTCTTTTTAATTCAAGGAGTAAAAATGAAATATTCTACTGTTTTTCCCAAAGACAAATGTGTCTAGGAAACAGAGAGGTGCATTAAAGTGTTAAAATCACGCAACCAACCAGTCAATCAGCTGACCATCAGCGTACAAAAGACTTGAATCTGAATCTGAGAGGTCTGAAATGTGAAACAGATGTCAGTCTTTGTGAAATAGAGACTGGATTCAAGTACTCAAAGCTCTACGTCTTCATTTTTTTATGATTATAAATGTCCCTGACATCACAGAATTTCACGTGGAGTTGTTGTCTACTCAATTACTCCTGTTTGAGTTTGCGGATGAAATGAAAACAGCTTACAAAACTGTTAATTTACCATCCAAAACAACACAAGCTAACCCATTTGAAATCTATCTGAGTGTAATTAAAAATTCCTCTGGATTTAAATACATTCTCGAGTGCGCATGCTAACGGCTCTGTCAGGAGCTTCGTGGACTAATCAGAGACACTGAGAAGTGTGTTCCTTTTGCTAATGGGTGAACACATGATTTCACAGCTCGCAATGCGATTATACTCTTATTAGGGTCAGACATTCATAAAGACTCATTAGCAGTTTTTCCCATCATGTGTGTGGGTGATATCATTTCTATCTCTTTTGCTGTGTGCTGCCTTTCTTGCTTTGATTCTGCTCACTCGCTCCCTTTGAACTAATTTGTCTGCCACTGAGCCGCTCGCACCCAAACTTAACCCAGACTTAATAACAAGCAAAAGTCTAACCAAAAAGACAAAAAGGCTAAGAGACTCCTCATGGCTGGTTTGATGTGACAAATGTTCACATGGTTCAGTTTTTAACAGACTTTGAAAGATCATGAGATGGTTAGTTTTCTGACAAATTTCAAAACCACTGAGTTTGGATAGACAGCTTGCACACACACACTGCTGTTTGAGACAAAGTGACATGTGTTGATGATGTTGAAGAGGCAAAAAAAAAAAAAAGGTCAAGTCACCAGCCTGGCTTCATATGAAAATTATTATTACTATTTGTGACGAGAACAACATCTCTCAGATTCACAGCTGCATCACACTTGTGAATATTGGCTTCCCACCTGCAGAGATATTTACATTCGAGTTAATTGAATAATGTGCAAGTGCTCATGCCACGATGGCAGCGTAATTATCGGTTAACAAGCCGTTGCTGCGAATGGCTGGCTGTGGATGCGGCTTTGTCTTTCTCAGACGTTCTCAGTTCTGTCGGAGCTGCATGACATTTTGTTTCCTTTCTTTGAGTCATACAAAGGGTGTGGTGCTGGATCCGGCGCTGATAATTCTCAAGTTCCCGTATATACTATATTTGGTCATGCTGCTGTTGATGTACTGTTTATAACTTCTAATGCTGACTGCACAGTAACTTTATATATACAGATATACTGATAGGGGTTTTTGTGGCTGTGTGTATGCACAGAATTGAAAGAGAACATGACTGCTTTCACCAAATACAGAATAATTTATATTATTGAGAAAAATCTACATTCAGTTTGTTTCTGAACCATATTTTTGGCAAGCAAGTTTTTTTCCACAGGACAACAAAGGACATAAATATGGCTAAAAATAAAACAACGGAACTAGAATATGTTGGCAGTGATGAAAGTGAGAAGCTTAAAATGTATGACTCATCCTTCAGATGGCCACACACACATGAAAACACACACATATACACGCACATATAAACACACAAGATCCCCATTTCCTGCTCTCGCAGAATCTTCCCGATGAGCCACAGACACGCTCGGTTCAATCCACTGAGGGAAAACAGGCACAAACGCACAGCCTTCCACGCAGATAAAGGACCTCCTGATTAAGCGAAAGCATATGCATGTGCTGGTGGCGTGAAGGTTATGGAGGAGGGTTTATGACTGCAGGGATGTCAGTTTGAATCCCCAGATGAGCTGGGGGTTGAATAATGTCGGTTTCCTCCCACTAAAAATGATGTGCCTTTGAGCAAGACATGTGATCTGCAGTTAACACTAGTTGCTCCCTGGCGTGAAGGTGCCTAATGATGTGAACGTGAAGCCGGGTGTTGCTACAGCACGGTGCTGAAAAAATTCCTTATCTCTGGAGCGCTCATCGCTATCCATACCTGCCATATGGAGAGTATATCAACATTCATGGTTCTGCCACATGAAAAGCAAACATACAGGGTGTGGTGGGCAAACATAAACTGTGAGACGTGCAGTGAGTTGACAGAACTTTGGAAAACTAAACTGCACGCATGCACACGTGGATTTAGTTCACAAACACACAAACTTTCAGGCACAACCGGCACTGTTTTGTGGAGCTGATGACATGGAATGTGTTTGCTGCGTTTTTACTGCGTTCGTCCTTTAACTTTGCCAAGCTTTGAGGTGGTTTTGGAGCGAGGAGAAGAACGCTCTTTTTTAAACATTTATAAGCTGCAGGGCGACTCTGTTGCAAAAGGGAGAGGCCATCCAATCCAGGCTGAGGAGGAAACCGCCTCCCCAAAAAAAGCAAACCAAACAAATGGCACAAAAAGTTATTTTTCAAATGGCTACTGTAAAAGGGAGTCTTTGTGTCCTCAAAAATCTGCTCCAACCGACACTTGACTAAGTGCAGCAAAAAGGAAAGGACAAATGGAAAGAAAGACTCAAAGAGAAAGTACGCAATGTACCCAGTGGGAGGAGGGGATTTGCTGGTGAGTAGCAGAAGATGTATTTTGGGGAAAAGAGCTCCTTCTGGAGGTTTCTGATCCGCTGTTTCACCAGAACGCCTTGGCGTAGTGTCAGGGCGTTGGTCTTGTTTCCAATAGCGTCACTTTCTGCGCGACAGCAGATTCATAAGACCTTAATAATGTGTTTTATTTTTAACTGCTTCGGTTGTCTGATGTGGCGACACTAACCACAACAGTCATGTTCAATGAGAAGCTGTAGTTAAACTAAGGCATACACAAAGTTTGGATTCATTTCGACAGACAACTCAATGCTGAAATGTGTTGCTCTTTTTTTGTCCATTGGGAGGAAACCTGTGTGAGCCCTCCTCTTTCAGCTGCAGCGCCGGATGACTTATGCCTTATGAACACTGATGCTCTCAGCTGTTGCAATGTGACTACAGAAAACCCATTTGAAGCATTTTTTTGTAATTTACAACAAAATTACATTCTAATTATAGACATGTAACGTCAAGCCTTCGCTCCTCTGAGCACTCAACAGCAAGAACATATACTAAGCCATCAGTCCAGCTGAAAATACTGAGGAAAAGATGCCTGCTGTGAAGTAGGGCTCCTTGTAAGCTACATGCTGAGTGGCTAAATCCCATGATACAACCATCCATTTGAAAATGAGTATCACTCAGTTTAGAATACAGTTCATTCAAAGGTCTCACACTTATTCTTTACATGCTTGAGAAATCAAAACTTTTCTAAATTTCCTAAACCAATAATTGCCTCGATATGTCAGTGTGCTCGGGATCCTAGATATTGTAATGGGTTTGTAACACAAATGTAACACGGCATATGTCGCTTTTCAAAATTCATAGCCCTGGTCCTGTGAATGTGATGTAAATGAGTTCTGGCCTTTAGTTATGAATATATTCACAGTTGTTTATTAGAATTTAAATGAGTTTGAGGAATTGAATTCCACAGGCCAAATGAAGCCTGTATATTTCTGACTACTAATGAATGCTGCTCTGAAACGCACTGATTCTCGATAATCCTGCCAAAGGCATCCAATACCATCCAGCTGGCATTCAGATGTTCTACAGATGCGCTGAATTTACCAAGAATAAAGGCCCATGGAAATAAATGCACTTTGCAGTGCAAAGTATGGAATGCGTGAATGATGCATTTTCATCAACATGCTTAGCTGTGTGACTTTTCAAGCCAACAGTTTTGGCTCGGACAGTTGGGACACTGTAGAAATACAACAGTCCGCTTGTTGTGGAGTGTCTTTGTTCTGTACGATGCTGTGATTCAAACTTTGCGCCCGTAAAGTCAAATGAGGTGACCAGTGTTCTGATACACATCATCCACATATTCGTTATTGTTCTCCACTGCGTTTGATACATATCTCTTGGTTTGAGTGTCAGTTCGTCTTTGTTGTATGTTCAAGTGTCCTGGCCATTTCTCGTGTTTTGTTGCCCAGTCTTGTTTGGATTGATATTCTGGTTTCTTGAACACTGCCTGTTTCATAGACTAATAAACCGTTGATCTGCATCATCAGCCTCTAATTCTGCATTTAGGTCCTTGTTCTTACATTCCCCTTGTTCCCTGCTTGAACTGTAACAATGTCATCCCTCTGGAAAACATCTAAAACATATGCATCTACATCTACATATGCATTCACTGATACAATTGGCTGCTTTACATTGAATTAACGGTCCACTGAGAAATGTAAATTCACATATTAGTTATGCAAACACTCTGGGACATAAGCAGGAATAATTTTCAGTTAGTTTAGTGGAATATCGTTGGATGAAGCCAAAATAGCCACATAATGGCTAAGTAAGATGGAATGAAGTGTAGTGAAAACAAGAGGAAGGAGGTGGAAGCTATTATTATGAAGTCAATCTAGCCATAGCAACTTATCATAGCTGTCTTTGTTATCTGATTTTATTTTCATCATGTACGCCATAGTTATTAATATCACAAAAATCACTGGATTCATGTTTTCGAGTATTTTCCTTTCTCTATGGCATGTTGTGGAGAGCTGACACAGGAGGGCGAGGCAGGGTGGAGCTGGCCATCCTGTTGGATTTGGCAATAATGTCCAGCTCTGCAACACCACAGCATCCTGCTCACAATGTGTGTTTTATGTCGTCATAGTGATTCACTAAAATCATACCATATGAGATGCCTGAGGTCCGGTGGTTTAAAATTATTTATCTATATTTCACTCAACAATGCAATGAGGCCCCTTTTTTCTAAACAATATATTCTTGTAGCACGAGACTGACAGGAAGGAAATATATTATACCTGTAACACAAGACACCTGCTCACAGTTAAAGCCTTATTCATAAATCCAACACAACAGCCCGTTAGAGTACATATTATCCAACTACACTATTGACTGTTGCGGGGCCACTAACTTTGTTTCCAAATGATCTCACTCTGGAGCGATGTGATTCAGGAATCAGCAGTGGGTTCACACAGAGACCACCATCAATAATTTATGACTTGCATTTAAAAGAGGCCCAAGGAGGTCTGTTCTGGTCAAGGTAAAACCATTATGGTCTGTGAATGAATCATACATCTGATAGTGAGACTTCACGTAACCCAACAAACCCAATGCTGAAAATGCATGCTTTGGAAAAACAGCTGTTTGATAATCAGGGGGTCATTTGATCATATATAAGGGGCTAAAATGGAATATTTGACAAGATGTAGGTACTTCAGTGATGCCTGATGATAAAAGTAAAAAGATGAGCTGTTTTGATCCGTTCTCAACTTTTATACCCCACCAGGAGCGTTTCAGAAGCAGATTTGAACTTGCTCAGATTTTTTCAGTGATTTTCATTTTTCCTTGGTTTTTGTGCTTCTACTATGAGTAAGTAGACTAATCAGTTATTTGTTTTTCAAGAATCTGTATTCTCTATGTCAGGGGTCTTCAAACTTTTTCAGCCCAAGTACCCCTCGGACGAGAGACAAACAGAAATTGTATTTACTTTGTTCAACTTTTATTTCACATTATTAATCTATTTATATACATATATGGGTTATTAGCCTATATGTGTTTATGACTGATAAAAAGTTCATGCATAATTATTATTGGTTATTAAATGCCAAGAGCTGTGCTCTTGAGCTGTTTGGACATGTCCACTGATATATCCAGTTGGAGTGCAAATGCCTCTGCTGTTTGTGGTTTCTCAATAGTTTAACACCCTCACATTCACCATTATTTTGGTGAAAACTGTCAATTATTATGACAAAAATTGGCAGACCCCCTGCAGGACCTCTGCGGACCCCTAGGGGTCGTGGACCCCTGGTTGAAGACCCTTGATCTGTGCCATTTCTGTATCTGACTTACAGTTGGCTCAATCTGCTCCGTGCTGCTTGACATGGCTGGTCACAGCATCCGTGATATAATACTTGATTGCTTATAGACTGCTTTTCAAAGGAGCAAAGCAGACATGTTAGCATAACATGTTATTTTGACCACTTCCACTTCTGATGGAATCACAATTATTGTCTAGGTCACGGCCACGATCGGATCTGGTGGCAGCCAGAACGCTTTGCAGCCATGCTCGGTGGAATTTACGGGTAAGAATATGAATTCTTTTTGGAAGCCTGTATTGCCAGCCATGTTTATTATATCCCACAACATGAAGACATTGGAGGAAACAATAACACACGATCAACCTTTAGTGATGTCCTGACCTTTTTCACGTATTCTGGTAAACATCTCAAAATCTACAAGATGGAATGACATTTATGGCTTCGATAGAATGAATTCTGCCAATTTTGGTGATTATTTGTGGCTTGGATTAAAATAATCTGATAAGTATTGGGTGAATTTTTTTACATCATGCCCTCCAGGATTACCAAACAAATTTGGGAATTCCTTCACTTTCTGTGGTCAGTTCAGATCAAATTTTGAATTTGTCCAATACTTTGACCGAATAAACCAAAAACTTTATATTTAGTGCTAATCAGCAAATGTTAACATGCTAACACATTGCACTAAACACTAGGACCTAAAATGGTAACACTTCTATGCACCTGTTTTACATTTCATTCCCACTTGAAGGTACTGCAGAACTAATTCCCTGCATAAGCCTCCAAACTGTATCCACTGAGCCTGAACAAGGCACTCAGGAATGCCGGCCTGCATACACACACGAGACAGATGTCAGGCAATGGCCGAACATTCCCTGGCAGTTATGCACTTTTTCAAATTTCCAGAGACCACCTGATCATGTTTTTATGAGAATGCGGACTGGATTTCAACTTTCAGCACAGCACTATAGGTGTCATGGTGAAAACTGCCTCTTCTGCGGTGCTATCTGGAGGTGAACATTCCCAGTAAAGCACTGAGGCAGACGTTTTTTTGGTGAGGAGTTGGCTGCTCAGCAGAGTTATGTTCAAAAAGTCAGTCAATTATGATAAGTACTGAAGGTTTCCCATTAGAGGGGAAAGGAAGGTTACCGCACCGCCAACATGCATTTCACTAGCACATACTGTAATTTGTTATGGGCTGCGAGCAGAAGTAGTAGCCTGAAGTGGGCCTGTTTGTGTTTAGATTGAACAGCCTCTAATAAGAACGTCATGATTAAACCTAATCGTTGGTCTATTATTATTCTTGATTGTCTGCAATTACAATTACAATCACTGTTATCAAAGTGATTAATTTTACTGGCATGAGATGTTTACTTCATTCCAGTTATCATCATAATTCCCTGCTCTTGCCGTGTAAATGAATCGGGAAAATACTACACATAGAAGCTTTACGATAACATGACAGTCTCTGCCTTTGACAACCGTGTTCAATCGAGTCTGGAAAAGAAATCGGAAGAAGAAATCAGGAAGGCGGTGAATTCAGTTTATTCCACTTTCACTTGCCAGGAAAATATTTGTGCACAGAAGTAGATGCATGTTGGATGACACCATGATTTCCCTGCAACAACAGCTGCTGAGCGAGATATTGTCGAGACTTGCCCCAAATACACAATATGACAAATAACAGAAGGCAAATTTTTTTCTTTTCATATTTCTCTTACTCTGATTGATTGTATTAAACTCTATTTCTGTCCTATCATTTCTCTGAACCCAACACTCCTCAACAAACCGATGCGCTATCTGGTTTGATAATGTCTGTTTGCAAAGTGGAAAACATAAAGTTTGCTCAGAAAAAGTTTAGTGAGGCTATAAAACTTGTGTTTTTTTTTTTTTTTAGATGAGAATGTGATCTAATCATGGGAAGATATCCCTGTTTTAGTTTAGACCACACTTTCCAGTGATCTCCTTCACTGTCCGCTAAAACTGTCCGTGTGTGTGTGTGTCTGTGTGTAACGCTTTAGACCCTCCCTGTCCGCCCCTTAAACTTGCTCCCCCATCCATGATGTCTCAATTGACTCATAAGTTAAACCTGATTAGAAACGCCTCCTCCTCTTCACCTAAAACTCCCATTTGAGACTGAACTCGGACTAATTAGTTAGCTCGATAAAGGATCATAGCTTTCAGCTGGATTTACCTGCTGATGTGAGAAGAGCAGATGTTCTTAATATTAGTAGCACACAGACCTTTACAGATGGAAAAGTATGAGTTCAACACCTCAATGATCTAAAGTATTTAGGACTTACAGTAAATGTCAAACATCAGACTTTTCCTTCAGTCAGCTTTGACTAAATGACCATCGGTTACATAAGACATAAAGTTTTTACTTGTTCCTTTCCGTACATCTGTAAGATTATGAATTCAATGGAAAGAAGGCAAAAAAAAGCAGAGGTAGAGCTTCCTCATTTTTCTAATGAATTAACATGCATTAGAGAATCAGGCAGCCAGAAACAGCAGGTTAAATTTTTCCCCCTTAGGCTTGCCTTAAGCTAATTGCCATCCAATGGTTATTGTTACCCTCTATGTGTAGCACAATGCTCTCTCCAACAGCAAATAAGTTATATGGCCTCCGGAGGTTATTAAACAAGGATTGGACCACATTGCTGTTGGACTGGAATACCTTAACAGGTCACGTGTATCATTAGTTTGTTTTAAAGGAAGAAATGGAAGCCAACGTGTTGTGACAACGCCTACACAGTGTTTAAATCGACTGCACCCTCCTCTTCAGAGGACCATAAAAACAAAATGAATCTGAGCACACTGCAATTAAGGTTACTAAATCTAAAGTGAACACAACAATGTTTAAAACATCTAGAGTGTCTCCTCTGTGGCCTCTTATACAATAGATATTTGTCTTGAAGAGAAGATCTGGAATGCAGTTTTGGCTGAAAAATGACAGGATGCTCCGGGGTCACACATGGTCAGCTTCCCTATTCGGTATCTTTACGTTCCCCAGTGGCCTATTCCCATGGCCCAGTCTGGCACAATCTGGCACATCGGATTGCCTAGTTGGCCACAAAAATACTGGTTGTTCTTTGTGCGCACACATCCCTCCTCTGCATTTCTTCTGGTTTGGCCGATCATTTGTTGACTTCGGCACGTTCAGCTGCTGTCAGTTGTCTCAGAGATTCTGATTATGCTTCTCATTTCTCACAATCTTTGTTTTCTTCTGGAAGATAGAGTAGCTTTATGAAATCTGTTTACTTCCTCTGTTTGTTGAATCAAGCATGTAATCATTTTTGAGCTTGGTCTCCCAAAGTTTTAATGAAACATGAATAATGTCTGGAAATGCAAATATGCGGTTGGAGGCGAGGAACGAAGAGCGAGTTTCTTTTAGCGCGTAAAAAGGATGAGGGAGTCTCAACTAGTCACCTTCACACGCTCAGGTGGAAGTTTGTATTCTGCATGTTTCATATTTGAGAAAAGTAGGACACTGATAACTGCTAACTTTTTATTTTAATGACCTGTGGATCAGCGTTTCAGCACATCTTGTAGTTTCAAATCACTGTGTTCAGAGTGAAGTCAACATGACTGTAGGAATAGAGTCAGTAGAGCTGTCATTTAAAGATAAAAAGAGACCAAAAACATAAATATGTCCACCTTAAGAACCAACAAAACAATCATGAATGTATAATCACCTGAAAATAAGAACCACTGTTTTTTTTTCTTAACTTAAAATGATCCGTCATGTTGAAAACTGTTTTTACAGTAGGTCAGTTAGTGCAAACTAAATTCTAGACAGGATCTTTTTTTATTTTTTAAAGCAAGTTTGGTTGACCATTGGATGACAGTAGCTCAGTCCATTGGGACTTGGCTTAGGACAGGGGTGTCTTTTAAAGAGGGTCAAATTTGACAATGTGAAGATGGCCGGGGGCCAATACTAACATTTTAAGTTTCATACAAATGCACTGTTCTGTAACAATTTTGTTTTCATTGTCACGATCATCATTTTTTTAAAAATGGCAATGTAACCAAATCTAAACCAATCAGGCATGAACAAACCAATTCTGCCTTTCTTTCACATCTGGAGTCAGATAACAGAATAAATTACATGGAACATGTTACACTTGCATGAAGATGATACAAATCTGAACCTCATGTTCATTTTAAACATGACTTATTATGAGTAATGCAAAGTCTGTTAACATTTAAGTTTTAAACGTATGACTCTTGCTCTTCTCTTTAACAAAATCATTCAGAAAGTAATATTTTTTGTCACATCTACAGATATATAACACCAGCAGTTATGTCCTTAGAGGTTAATGTTTAGCGCCTTCAAATGCTTCATTATGTCAACCGAAAAAGACAAATCTGTTACAGTATCTGACCATTCGTAGCAGGCCATAAATAATACAATTATAAAAACAAAGCTGTGGGACGAACGAAATCTGACTGTGGGCCGTGATTGGCCCCCGGGCCAGACTTTGGACATGCCTGGCTTAGGAGAACTGGAGGGTTGCCGGTTCAAGACTGGTAGCTTTAGAGGTGCCAGTTCACCTCCTGGACACTACCATGGTGTCCTTGAGCAAGGCACTGAACCCCAAACAACTCCCAGGGTGCCGCTATGTGGTTGCCCATCACTTCACCATCTGTGAGGGATCAATAAAGTAAATCTTATTTTGATTATTATTTGACTGTTTCCATCTGTTTCCAGTCTTCGGCTGGCTGCTACAGTAGCTATAGCATCATGTTCACTGCACAGACATGAGATTGTTTGTCAGTCTGCTAATCTAACTCCAAAGTTCCAAAGTTCAACCATCCCAACACCAGTTAAGGTTAAACCCCAAAATGTAACCATAATCACTAAGTTATAACTCAGCAAAATGCATAGATTCCTATTTCAACCACAGTTATTCTACACGCCTGAATGTAATCATGATCTACATTTTCTGTGTGAAAACCAGCAGAATTTTATAAGTGAAGGAACACTTTTGTGTTCATATGACTGATGCAGAAAAAATATAATTTGACCTGTTTGAGTTGTACTCTGCAGAACTTTTTAGCATCTGTTTTGCCACAACTGTGTAAAGGATTCAACATGACTGCACAAAAATCTTGGTTGTCTGGCTTGTGCTTCAGCTCCACCATGTAGCTGTTCTCGGCTTCATGCTACTGTGGGCGGTCATACAGTCAGTCAAGGCAAACTTCATGAGACACATCATTTCCTCTGGTTATTTTAAGCCTTCATAACCAGCAGGATGACGGAATTTGCTCTGGCCTCCTAACACTGGGATCTGTGTGAACCACAGCACATACACGCCCTCATGCACACACACACACACACACACACACACACACACCTATATATATATATATATATATATATACACACACACACACACACACACACACACACACACACACAATCCCCACCCTGGATCCCCTTCCCTCCTCTTTCAAGCTTTCGTCGACTCATGTGAAGCAACATGCTCTTTTGTTGGTTCTCCCATCTAGTTATATTTATATGACGCAAGCTATTCCAGACTGTCATCTGCCTGATCCCAGTCCTAGTACTATCCCCAGCCCCCTCGATTCTGTCTGAACCCAGGCTGTAATGAGGCCGTCTGGCATCAAATTACTCAGAACCCTTCATGGTCCCTCGGCGGTGCTGATGAAGATTTTCAACAGGATGGGTGCTGGCTGCTGATCTGCCTTCATGTCAGCATGCTGTGAAAAGTGGCCCTCCTAAAAGGGGATATTCATATTTATTTAACATAGCTCAGAATCATCCTGCTGGAAAAAATACAGCCGCTTTCTTCGCGAAGTTATCGATCAGGTGTCAGGTGTTTTCCAAATCTCTAAGTTTCGTTGGAGTATCAGGACTTTGTCTGTGACCAAATTTACCAAGTAGAAATAGTTTGTAATATTTCACAGCACCATGCGACTAAAACTAAATCCCCAAGTCCTGGAGCAATACCGTTTGAGAGTCGAGAACTAATTAGAAGCACAAAAAACTATTAGTTTGGAGCGTGATGTCTCATGATTAACCACTGCGGCCATGTGCTTATGAGTCATACACCCTCTGGGCTGGAGGGAGTCCCTGCACTCACAGTGCATTTCTCTATATTTAAAATAGTGAGTCATATTCATGTGCGAGCTACTGTCCCTGCTGGACTTGTAAAAATAGCAGACTTGAGTCTCTAAGGTATGGCGCTATATGGAATGAAACTGAACGCATGTGAAATACAACATGCAGCACATGAATATTAAAGACGTTTTCAAGTTTTGCTTTTAATCCATTTGATGTAATCGAGTTGCTGTGTGTAGTTTACTGAATATAGAACTTGAGATCTTGGTTCCCAGGAGCTGGAGCACTGCTGAGGGAGCAAACATAAAATACATCTGATAGCAAACTCTCCTTGTAGCTCCTACTATATAGATCTAATACTCTGAATTCTTCAAAACTTGGCTAATTGCGGCACACTCGCATTCTTTTACTGCAGTTGTTTTGTCTATATTAGGCAAGAGAAGCGGAGGGACAATTTGATTGAAGCCTCCAGCTTTGGCTTGTTACTAACTGACCAAGCAGACTCCAGATGTTGGAGTGGAAACCTCAGGCTTTTCCTAACACGTCTCAGATGAATCAGCCAAACACTGGAAAACATTTCCCATGATTCATGCTGCTTTTCCAGGGCTATAGCGAGCCTTTTGTTACCCCAACTGGCCACATCAGTCTGCCTCCACTGATCGGGGCATGTGAGTTACATGCGATGCGGAGTGTCGAACAAAGCAGGCATTGTTCCTAAATCCGATTTAGACATGAATTTACATCATATGATGATGAAAGATAATGATATCTGATGATATTAACAGCCGATAACGAGAAGGAAAGATCTTGAGAGGTGATCTTTGGAGGTAATTCCATAAAAGCCCTTTGGGGTAAGAAGGCATTTTGATGTTCCCTTTCCCTTTTAATTTATTTTTATTGGATAGGAGAAACAATGGCAGTCAGAACAGAACTGATTTCTCTTTATTCAACCAAAAAATGATAAAGCAGGCTATTCTCCCAAAAAAAAATGAAAAAGGGAAAAAACCCATAGAGGCCACTCGTATCGAGACATCTGGTCATGCATAATTCCTGCTTATTGAACACTTGGCAGTTCTGTGATGATGAGAATATCTCTGGAGTTTTCATTTTGGGCACTAAACTCCCCAACAGCTCTTATCAAAAATAAACATGCAGAGTTCAGTTGCTGCAGTGGGAGAAGCATATAAGCCTGTCTGTCCCAAGGCCATAACACACTCACTAACACACTCACACACACACGTTGGATTTGAAATGTTCCACTTCAGGTCTTGGCCCCATTGTGGTCTTAAAGGCAACCTAATGTGCATGACATTATCAGTGTAGTGCATCTTGGTATAGGTCGTATTTGTCTTTTTGATTTTAGGCAGTGCTGTTGCTTTTTTATTATCACTTCCTTGTACTTTACAGAGTTTACTCTTTATGTATTTATGTCTTTTTATTATCCATATCCTGTTGCTTGGTGCTGCAAAGACCCAATATCTTCATAAAAATATCAGGAATCAAATCGAATTTACTCTCTTCCAGATTTTTCCGAGCAAGCTTTTGGCCGAGGACACAAATTTAATAAGTCGTATCCCAAACACTTTTTGCTCTTATTGGATTTGTCTGTGACTGGCAATGTCCAGCACTCTGGTCCTGACTAAAATATCTCAACCATTCAAATTTGTGCAAACATTCAAGGTCCCCAGAGGCTGAATCCTATTGAACTGCTGATTTATTAATTTATTATAATGTTCACATGAAATCGCTTGCTGGGCCTAGTCCTACCGTATAGTATCTGTGAAGTACTAAATGTTGGACTGCCCTTCAGCAAGTCATTTGACCTTTTTTTTGTTTTACAGTGCAGTCCTCTGAAGTAAAAGTTGACAATTCTATTCACGTTGCTGTCGCTGTAGGTCAGACTTTGTCCTTAGAATTGCCTAAAATTGCATGGCGACAAGGTAATCACAGTTTAACAACAATTTCAAATCCCAAATTGGCACTTACAGCCTTGAAACCTGGGTGTAGACCATCCGTCACTAATCTGCTGTAAAAACCCCCTCCACCGACTTATCTGATTGACATGGAATGGGTTAAAACAACATGGGAGCAAACCATGAGATGGCCTTTGACCTCCCTCCTAGGGACAGAATCTGGGCCTGTGTTTATGTACAGAAACTCTTTTTTGTACACACCCGAGGCTAAATAAGGTCTGTGTGTGGGCTGTCTGCCTGCTCTAAGCAGATCATGGCCCTAAAATATAATCTGAGCAGGCTGCCGTTGACAGCCAGCAACCTCAAAGAGAGAAATGTGGGAATGATCATCTGCCAGGGGAGTATACAGCCTTCAAGGCGAGGGACATGTATTTTTTTTCCAGTGTTCTTGCATCACAATGAGAATAAACTGAGCTGTGATGTATGCTTTTGAAGTGATAGAGTCCTCTGCTTTAAGTATGACATTGATGCTTGTGATACATTCAGAGGAGAGAGAAGTATTTCTCTCTTATTTTGGAAGGGTTGTGCATCTGGCACATCTGTATCTCTGTGAGGGCCAACTTGATAGCTTCATTCCATGTTTGTCCTGCTTTAAAGAATCACCCGGATTTATTACAACTTTGGTCTTGTATTGCCCAGTTGGTAATCTAGCCTTGCCTCAGGGTTAGCTCATTTATCTGGAAGAGTAAAGTTATTACCAAAACTGGCAGTTGTAAACATCCATCAGACTGGCTCAAGTTTGGCCTGTTCATGTTCAGCTTTACCTCCAGAAAAAAAAGTGTTTTAGATAATCTGGATAAAATACTGACTCATTTCCTCCCTGACTCCTCTCACTTTTGTTGGACTTCTTTTTGTAGGGATGTCACTGTGTTTCTTGTTACTTTGGTGAGTATGAGTGTTATGACACAAATGATGGGCAAAAAGTTGTAATAAAGTGAAATTATCCTTTAAATAGCTGCCATTTGATGAAAAAAAGGATAAAATGATCATCAACTCTGGCTTTTCTAAGGCGCTCTGTCTGTCAGTCTTGTAGCTGACACTCTTATCTGTCCACAGCAGCTCACTGTGAATGAGCAGCAGTGGACCAGTGTCTTGCTCAAGGACACCTTGACAGAAGTTATTGCTGTTACGGGAGTCAAGCCTCTAACATTTCCATTATGATGCCGACACTGTAATCACCGGGCAGACATGCTGCCCACCCTATTGCTGCAGGTCAGATATAAAATTCTACCTGTAGTAACAAGATGAAGTTATAGAGAGAAAAGGAGCGAGGTGAGGCGGGTTTGCCCTTACAGCTAACTTTGGATTCTTGATGTTTGCCTCGGGCCAGAATCTCCCCCCCAAAAAAGTTAATAAAGCATGACTCACTGAAAGTTTCTCTTTGAAGTGCCGGATAAAACATCAGGCAGGCAGAAGTGAGGGAGGTTATATCATATTAGAAACGTTATCAATATTGATTTTCTCCCATGCCCAGAGATATTATGAGGTCTCATAATGTCTTCCAAAGTAGAAGAATGTTTTAGAAGATATGAAACTTGTTCTACAGCTGAGAAACCTCCAGAATGTATTCTCTTTAATAAATGACATATGTTTAGATAAAACAAGTACATTTTGCATATTTTGTGCACTTCCCATGAAACAGAAAGCAGTGCGGTGTTTGCTTTATCATTTTTTTACGTGTTGTTTGGCTCCAGAGGCTAAATCAGTTCAGTTAGCTGCACAGCTAATATAGTTCGCTACTCAGCAGTCTTTCCATCAAGAAAGCCTATAAATCATTTTATTCCCCTGTTGGTCTCAAAGGCTGTGTTGAACCTGGTCCAGTCGGGCTTTTGAGCCCGGTTCTGTTGCCTGCTAATGATAGATTCAGTTAGCAGCAGTTAATTAGCGGTTAGCTACTTTAACAGGTGGTTATCCTAAAGCTATCTGTCCATCAGGAAACTCTGTAAATCACAGAGAGTTGAAGCTGAGCAGACATCAGAGGGAAAACCAGCAAATATATTCTGTATGTGTGCAGGGTGAGTCATCAGCAACTTTTTATGGTTCATCAGGAAATGACAAACTCTAAAATACCATGAAGAACACCTGAAAATACTGAAAACATGACATTTGTTGGGCCAGATACTGTTTGTGATTTATGTATATATTTATTTATACTTCTTCTTGCTCCTTCATATGAAACACTGTATTTTGTTCCAGATTACAACTACAGCTAAAGTGGAAATAATAATAGAATGTAAAACTCACTGCTCAGATATTTATCACAATGACCATTTGTTTTTGTGGACATTCAGTCACATGAGAGATGCCACAGAGAAAAAACAGATGAGGGTCTAGCTGTGCATTCTGCTCTGCATTTATAAACACCCTGATTTTCTTGTTTGGATTCACTCCAAATGCCCCATTTCTATTCTGTCCTAACATTGTGTTGTGTTTAAACTAAGAGGCGCGGGAGAGGGTCACAAAGTCTGCGTCTGTGTGAGCACCACAACTGGCACAACACTAATCTCATCAATTTCCCAATGCAAATATTGAATTTATTAATCTTCCGCACAGACACTTGTAGTCACACAATTCTTCCTGCCAACTCTCAAGGAACACATGGAGGTCTCGCATACAGACACTCGTTTATTTTTTGCTTGTTACCATAGGGACCTTATAGTCTAGGGGAGAGAGCGGGCTCATATCCAGTCTTGGGATGCAAATCCTCTCGTTAAGCTTTGCCATCGGAAATGCAAACACATTCAGGAGCAAGACATCGCTAAAACACTTGAAAACGTGCATAAGCCATTAGAGACTGTTTGCAGTAGATATTGTCTCATTATATGTTAAAGACAAACATCCACAATTCAATCGATGCTCCTTCGCATCACACATACTGGTAGTATTTTACACAGAGCATCATTAGTTCTGCCAACAGAGTTGGACAGGAGTGTTATTTTCTCCCCACGCCGTCTGTTTCATCTGTCAGGTCATATTTGTATTTTAGAAAATGCCAATATTTTACAAATGGATTTTCAGAGAACAGCACAAGACAAAACAAAAAGACAACAAACAGTCTTAGACTTGGAAAGGTTGGTAATGGGGCAAGAAAGAAATCATTAAATTTTCACACTGATTGGCCCTCAGAGGGGAGCGCTGGTGGTGGACGTGGCTTCCACAGGAGTGAATAACTTCCTAACAGACTTACATAACAGCATCAAACTTTGTGTGCCTATCAACAGACGGAAAAACAGAAGAAAAAAAAAAAACAACAACTCTATTACCAAGCCAACCAAACAACATGTAAGCACTGGAGAGCAATTTATGGTTTGGAAATAGTTACCCTGGCAATATTTCCAAAGCTTGGTGAAGTAGTTGTTAAAGAGCAGCCTCCCAGCTACTGAAGAGATATATGTAGAGCTACAGGCTGTTTTAAAGACTCAGAACAGGAACGTGTCATGTCCAATTTCAGACAGAGTCATGATAAAGTGAGCATCCCTTGATTTGAGGAAAGTGCTGTCACATGGCTGGTGAATACAGAACATGCTGGTCGTCTGCTTTCAATGCCAAAAAAAAGATGTGACTCTTGAAATGATATTCCCTGTTGTATGAAGTCTAAAGGGGCTGGCAGGTATTCAGAGAGCTTGACGAGGTGAAAGAGGGTGTTATCAATCACAGGTCCAGTGTTGAATTGAAGGCCACAACATCACCAGGAGGCTAAACGGGCAGGTCTTTAAGCTTCAAGTGCTAAAATATATTAACCGTGAAACACTTAATCTCATACTTTAGCGTGCTTACATTTTCTTCATATATTCTATGTGAAGAGAAGATTATAGAATTGATTTGGTGAGCTCCTGCTTATGCTCACTGCATCCTAACCATTCCTGAGGCTGCTGTGTGGGCGAAAGAAACACGATGGCATAAGACTATGGGAAAGTGGTAGGTTGCACCACTGCTGAAAACTCATGGAAAATATCATTATAGGGGATGTCACGTTCACGATTTGACTCAATTGCCTTCTGCTAGTGAGCAAGATGTTCCCAAAGGCAGAGAAATATAATAAGAGTGGGTGAAGGTGTACCACTTCAACACTTGGAGATTGCTTAGTGCTTTTGTAAAGAAAAGGTGGCGATGACGTGAAGAGCGCCCCGGCATCTGGACGTCATGTGGTGCATGGCCTGTGACATTTGAAGCTGTAAACCCGGGGAAGAAAATGAAACCTTCTGTAAGCCTTCTAGGTAGCTGGTGGAAGAGTCCCATGGCAGCTTGTGGCAGGAATTCTGTGGAGCAAAGGGGGGGCCAAAATCTAATCAGTGGCTCGGTACATCTGGTCAGCATTAGCATTTAGTTCTCCAGGGTCAGTGGGTGAGTACTGTTCACACTGAAGCAGCAGAGATACTGCCAACAGATAATTAGATGAGGAGAATAGGTTCCTTCATACATTTTCCTGTTTTATTCTGTCATTTTAATTAGAGGAACATTTGGTTTTGGAAGATTACATCTACTCTACCATTTAACCAGTCTGTAACGTCTATAATCCCAACCGTCTACTGTATTTATTGGGCGTTAAAGTGACCATGAAGGCAAAATTGATGTTTAAGTGTTTTCATCACATAGTGCTATATGTCACCTATACTTCAGTATCTGGACCAACGGTGACAAAAAAGTCATTTTTTTTAGAGTTCCTAATAAATGATAAAAAGTTGATGACTCATCCTGCCCTTGGGGGTGTATACTAATTTTGATAATTCAGTTCAAATGCTGTCTCGCTTATGATGCCACCAGAGTGGAGTGATTCCTGTTTGGCCGCTACCCATCTATGGCCGGGCCTCACTGATTACCATACAAAAGCACAACCTCTAATTAACTGCTGCCAACTAAATCTGCCATTAGCAGGCAACAGAAATGGACCACACCAGGTTCGAGTACAACCTCTGAGACCAACAGGAAATAACATTATGCTACCGAGGTGACTTACACACTTTCCTGACGGAAAGATTGTTAAGTAGCGGACCGCTAACAGTAGCTAGCTGAACTGACTCAGCCCTGGTATGCCAGGAGTCAAACCCAGCACGAAAACCACAGCTGAACCGGTAGTGTACTGTATTGGCAGACTGGTTGCTGCTGGTTTTGGAGGTCTGGCCGTGTTTACTGGAAGGTAGATGCTCACACAAGCTCATAGCTCTGTCTGAAATGCATGGTGTTTTAGGTAAAACACACCGTCGCCATTGGCTACTGTAAAGACCAGTTATTATCTGTGACTATTCCCTGTCTGTTAGCCTGTTTTTACAGGAAACACACAAAACATTAGAAAGCAAAGAGCACTCTGTGTTTCCCATACTGCACACTGTCACGCAAAAAGTTTCTGGAAATTGTCAGCAAATGAAATGTGACCACATTCAGCAGCCAGCAGTCACAGCTCACACAGTGTAACTAATTCTTTAGCAGAGGTGTTGCCATCATACCAGTCAGTGGGGTTTATCTATAAATGAGCAAACAGAAGGGCAGATGACTCTTTTCATGCTCATGGTGAACAGATCACAGCGCAGAAGAAGTGACTCCAGCTCTCCAGCTAAGCTTTGATTTCGTGCCACGGAAACAAAGCGATACTCCTCCGTTCAGATCAAGAGCCACTTTTTCACTTTAGCTGCCAATGAGACACTCATGGAGGAGGTTTGCCCGGACTTAATTGGAGTGGAATTTGCAGTGAGAGTTTTGAAGATGTGACAGCCGGCGGAAGACAATGGGCTGAGCAGCTGTTCTAAGTCCAAGGCTGATCCTGCCAACTCACCATATGTACAATTTTGTACCGAGGTGAGTTGGTTAAGCTGCTTGACGACGCTGTTTCGACTTCCCATCCACATACCAGATTTGCTTCAACCAAACACTGTACACCCGACACTAACTCACACTCAGGGAGGAATAAGAAGAAGAGCGGCTGCATCAAGTCACATTGAATAAGGTACATCTGTAACTGACTTTGCTCATGCACTATGGGGCCTTTGTATGGCCTTCCAGCATCCCCCTCCCAAACACACACACACACACACTGCGTCTCTCACTCTCTTACTAGCCCCTCTCTCACTTTCATCTCTCCTCTCTTGGTGGATAAGGAGCAGCTTTGCCTGCCACTGTGCACTTCCCTCTGAAAGAGCCATTCATTGCTGCCGGCAGAGGGACCTCAGCTCACCTCCTAACCACAGAGGGCTTCGACTTCACTACCTCCTGCTTTTTGGTAACATACTTTCAATGCAAACACTCTCAAGGTAAATGCACTCACACACACTCGGCCGACAGACTGCAAGGCAAAAGGGGGGAAGTAAAAGAAAACTGCATTGAGATGAAAAATCGACAGATGTCGTCTCAGACCTTGGACCAGGGTCAGACCCTTGGCACATCTTTCTCCTCATGTATTGAGTTTCTTCCAGGAAAAGGAACTTTTCACTGGTGAGCAATGAATGGCATGAAGACTGTGAGGGTGAGGCACATCAAAAAAGTAAAAGAAAAATAAAGAAAACAGAGACCTGAACCTGAAGTTAACTTAAAAAAAACATTTTTCTTAATGCAATAATGGTGCAAGTTTTGTTTAGTTTAAGTTTAAGGCATAGTTTTAATCAGCTTGTCATGCTTTGATTTATGCATTGGGGAAGCCTCACACAGGAGAAGTGATCTGATCTCCTCCCGTGCATCTCTGACAGAGTGAGCAGAGGGAGGAAACAGGACACTAAAAGAGTAATTTGCAGTGGCACTTACCTCCATGACTGGGGCTGGGGAGGCAGAGCAGCAGGGTCAGGAAGGCACCGACCAGGACCGAATGTAGGGCTCTCATATTTTCGTGCTGGAAGTTAAGTCCTCTACTCTGACGTTAAAGACACTCCATTCAGAAGGGACTGAATGAGTTTCCAGTTTTGGGACCTGCTACAGGATACTCCTCTATGTGAAGGGGCAGGGCTGGGGAGGGACCATGAGAGTGACGCCCTCTTTTAACCCCCCTCTCAGCACACTTAGACAGACACACACTCAAAGACTGGAAAATCATATACTGTATCCTGCCTCTCCCTCCTGCCCCTGTACTTACTCATTCACGAGCTCAAGACCTGTTAATACACACATATGTGTACTGTGCAAAAGAATAAATACAGTTGTTCACCTTTCTTTGTACTTAGGAGCAAACCTGTATATCTAATCATCACATGTTTATAATATTAGTTTAATTATTTAAATATATGTTTTTCAAACATCAGAAAATGGTTTGAGTTCTAGCATTGAAAAAATAACAGTAACATTGTTAATAGTGTGCTACATTCAGTATGTAGTACTTGAGATCGGTCTTGGTCTCGAGATGGGTCTCAAGACTACTTTTTGATGGTCTCGTCTTGAAATTGACAGCATTTTTACTCGGTCTTGTCCCAAAGAGGACGTGGGATTTTATTTCAAGACTGGTCAAGACCACAACTGTGGGGAGTTTCCTTTTATTCACTATTATGACTTGTTTGTCCTGCCACAGTTTCATATACAATACAATACTCTTAAAGAACGCAAGTTTCACTTTTATTTTATGTTGGTGCTAAGGAGATTAAAGCCTTAAAGTCCACGTAAAGTAAGAATAAATATGTGTTCTGAGTTGTCACAAGAAGAAAGTGTTATTAACCACCCAGCCAAATTTGAATGATTAAAAATATTTATATTTATATAAAAGTTTATGAAATTAGGTGTCAAAATCAGGTAAAAATGAATTCTCAGCTCCAGGACTGTGGGGGCGTGTCCTCTGAATGTGCTGAAGCCATGCCCTCATGTGGGAGCAGTCGAGCAGCCATTTTGAAGCAACTGAAACGTGTCAGATGAGTTCAGAAAATGACTAACTTTGAAACACTCTGAGCGAGATGAATTCATCTCTACCTCTCTGCTAGGGGTGCAGGGGTATGCTCAGGGTGGCCTCAGCGTGTCATCGAGCCACCTTTTAAGGACCGCCCACAAAATACTGGACTGAAAACTGTTTGAACCTCTAACTCCACATTTCAGTAATATATCGTTCAAAGTCTTTTCACTTTTCAGCAACTATTGTCAACATATTTAATGTGATTTGAAAGAAATCTCAGAATTACACAGACTTTAAAAGAAATGTAGTGAAAGTGGCTGAAAACTGTTAGAAAAGTTGTTTAACAGTCTATAATTATAGAGCAAACACCAGAAAACAGAAGAGGGGGCAGATCGAGGTTTAACCACAAGACCACGAGCCGACAGCTGGAAAATTCTTCCAACAAAACAAACTCAGTATTTTATAAAGCAGATCATTAAAATGTTATTACATGTTAGCTACCTAAGCAGGCTATATACTGTCTGGTCCAACTTGGTCTCAGTTTAGCTGGTCTTGACTACAACACTGGTTACATTACAGAGAAATACCAGATTTACCAGACCAAATTTTACAAGGGGCACCAAGAGAGCTGTCTGTTATATAACAGCTAAAGCAATAATAATTCTGAATATGTCGGAACAACCAGCAAGGAGATATTTTGTTCATTCATCACAGTATCACACAAGTCTTGTTCAAAATATGGGAAATAAATAACCTCCAACTTCAGAAAAACAAATACTCGTTAACATAAGGCCAAATTTCACTGGGCACGGATGCAACGTATTCCGCGTGCACCGCAGCTGGCAGAGTTAATCACGGCTGTTCTAGTCAATGTTTGAAATCCACAGCGTAGAGATTTCAAAATAAAACAGCTTGTACAAACTACCGATCGTAAAAACAGTCAAAACGGAAACAAATTAACTACGTAGCATATTTACATAGGAAGGAAAAATGTCCAAATCTGAGCAAGTTAACAAAGTCTGGTGGGTGAAATGCTCAGTTTCTGAAACGCTCTTGGTGAGGTTTGAAGTCGTGTGGAGAACGGACCAAAACAGCGCTGTGGTCGTGACTGAGATGGGGTTCTGCCCCTAGTAACATGTTACTTATAACTGGGCAGCCCAGGAGGTAAAGTGGGTCGTCCACTGATGAGATGATTTGAGGTTTGATCCCCGGCTCCTCCAGTCTGCATGTCGAAGTGTCCTTGGGCAAGATACTGAACCCCAAACTGCTCCTGAAGGCAGTGCCATCGGTGTGTGAATGTGTATGAATGGTTAGCTCCTCAAACTGATGAGCAGTTGGCACCTTACATGGCAGCTAATGCCATCAGTGTATGAATGTGTGTTAATGGGTGAATGAGATATGTAGTGTAAAAGAGTGTAAAAGAGACTAGAAAGGAGATGTATCCATTTAGTACAGTCCATTTACCATTTATAAATGATCTTGGTACAAACTGGTCCTGCTCCCATTTCCTGCCTCTCCTGTGATGCAAGAATCCACCTTGTCCTAGTTGGAGAAATAAAAAATCACCTCTTCCTTGGTGTTAAACTGGCCTCCATTGGTCTCCAAGGCTGTTCGGTCTCCGCCGTGTTTACTGGGAGGCTGCTGAGTCAAGTTACTGTCCACTCACCTGGCTGTGGTTCTGGTGCTCATTTTAGTTGACTAAGACTCATCTCATCAATGTACATTTTAGTGGATTTTTAGGGGCAGTCCAACAGTGATTGCTATCTTTGAACATGTTCTTCAAAGCAGTAATTGCCTGACGTGGTTACTGCGGTGTATTATACACTAACCATCAAGTGAGAGCTGTCTTTAACATTTATCCACTTGCGTGTCTAAACTAGTTCAACTCACATCCTGATTGAAACTTCAGCCTTTCTTACAATGATTACTTTTAACGTTCTTCATTCACAGGAGTGTTCTTCTTCATCTTTATCCAGCACAGCGGCTTCTTCAACCTGCTCTTAGTCTGACTCAAAATGAATGTGTTCAACATCACTGAAGGGCTTGTCCCTTTTGCGAGTTTCATACAGATATTATGACCTCAGCTTTTGGAATATGTTTCCCTTATGCTGTACGAAGAAAACCACCTTTTTGTCCTACAGACGCCCGCTTTTCATCCCCTAAGTTGACTGTGATCCTCCCTGGGGAGAGGTTTCAGGCTTCAGGACCCAGTGTCTAACTGTGCACAGCAGACCTGTACACATGTTTCAAGGAAAACTCAATATAAGCTTACTGGACGAGCTCCCAAATTGTCGTGGTAATTAGAAAACCTGATGCTGTCTAGTGTTGGTGAGATGGCTGTAATGAAACACTTACACACACCATTTTACCATGTACTTGCATATTGCAAGCAAGAATCACCCTTTACACACACAGGAGACACTAAAGTTGCATTACATTTCACACTGTGTAACACACAAGTTACTTCAGGTCCCCCTCAGATCAAGTGTTGATATCGGTCTTATCGTACACGTTCTTCACAGTGGACTTACATGTGTTCTCTGCGGTACTGTATCTATTAATCGTGTTAACCATCAAGGTCAGCAGCGAAGAGGACATATACAGTATGTTCTCTACAGTAAGTTCCCTCTAAGTGGTGACACAAGTTGGGAAGTCGTAACTCACCCCCCACCCTTACATGCTCACTGTCTAGACTCAGCAGGTTATCATGCAGTGTTATGTAATTTGTATATATGTACACGGACACACAGCAAAAGCTTACTGCTTCTCCAGATGTTTACCCTTATTTGGTAATACGTGTTCTTCCCAACAATCACTCTTAGATTTGTGCATGTTTCCACTTACAACCATGTGAGCATTTGGACACAAGCACTTCATTAGATACACCTTATATGATATATGATCCAACAAAACAGCCCTGCTATGAATTCTGCCTTCAGACAGATGATGTTCAGTTCTGATTGACTTGTCAGAAAGGGATTCATTTAACTATTTGTTATTATTATTGATAGGTGTTTTGGCCGCCCCATTTACATACATGAGAGGGGCGAAATATTATAAACACATTCCAGTACACCGCCACCACCCACTACGACCTCAATAATAAGGATAGAGTAGATATATTACCTTTCTGACAGTGTCAACACAAACTAAAACATTTGAAGCTTTGCTGGGGAGTATAAATATATAAATATCAGTTCACAAACATGCTTCCTATACTAACCCTCTCTCTCAGTCTGGACACCTCTGGATTCACGGAGCTTCCTTTTGTCTCTTTCAGTAATTGGAGCGGCCTTTGGAGACCAGCTGCTGCCTTGTGCAGGGATAACCCCTTTTACTTTTAATTAAAGACAAATCAGGTTGCCCAACTCTTTTCGCACTGTATCTTCCTAGCCTTTCCCTCGATCAATGTCCCGTTCTTTATGTTTTTGTTCAACAAACCTGCTCCTGAAGTTAATTAAGCTGACACTTTAGCGGGGAGTCGAGGTGGGTTGCGTTGGATTTGCATTCACTATCTCTCCTCTATTGATAGGACGGGGACAATGAAAAAGTTTCACTGCTCGAGTTATCGAAGGCACTCTGAGAGAGACTTTAACCGTGGTGAGTGCTGTTGCTGATTGTTTTCCACTTGGCTTTTACTTTCAATTTTTTTTTTGGTAATGAACATGCACACACTCCTCCCAAGGATTAGTATTTTCGGTTGGGTGCTGAGATTAAACCTCGAGTTCAGTCTCAAATCCTGAACGTTCAATTTCACCTGTCTCACAGTCAGCTGGTTGGCAAATTATTCCTCGTTCTGTCTGACAATTGAAATGGGAATACAATTAGAATTTTCTAAACACTTCCTCTCAGGTGTGGAATAACTTCACTTCACTGTTGAACTGTTGAGTGCAGCATGTGCTATTCAAGTTTATTTTTTTCCAAATGAACAAACAATTCCTCTGAAATTATCTTCAAATGAACTGGCATATTAAATATGATAAGTCATTCCAAAACATCTTTGGATCAACAGCACCTCTGGTGGCGAGCAACACCCCGGCTCTGCACCGATGTGGCATTTATGTGCTGGGAAAACAACAAGCACGGTGAAGACAAAGTGGACCTCTCACCCTCTTTACTCCGCGATGGGATGCAAGCTGTTGCAGCTGTAAGGAAACCTGTAAAATAACACATGGCATCTGTAACACAACACCGTTTATTGTGGTCAGCTCTCTCTGACATCACAAGCCTCCGTGATTATTTCAGCATGACACAGGCTACAATTAAAACGCAACCAACCATTTGCACCAATGACATCTTGCCTCCCTGGGGATGCATGATTTGCCCTGGAGGGATACCCACTGACATGGGCTGATGCAGTATGTGAGAGCACAGGCAGTGTTATGTAATCCACGACAACAGTGGCCCGCCTTAGCATAACCACAGCTGATATAAGTAGATGCGTGTGAACCCACCTTGATTAAAGTCAGTTGATGCAGCTCTTGATTTAATTTTTTTGGCTTAATAATGCAGAGACCTGCTTTGATTAAAGGTGTCCTGTGGAGTCTTCATTGTTTGTTTACATTCAACTATCCTCATCAAAATACATTATATATATCCCAAAGGCCTTAAAACATGTTGAATGTATTTTCCATGTCATAAAACATCTGCAAAGCCTTTTCTAATCATTTCAACCTGTATTGTTTCTATTAGCATGCACTCTTCTTCTTCTTATCTTATTTTATAGCTGCATTGCTACATTTTATGGTGACAGTTTGAGCACATTAACCCCCTGCTTGTGTTGCGCATCTGTGCATCTTTATGGCGGTGGGACACAAGATAAAAACAATATGAAAACCCATTTATAGAAATGTTACACGAAAGCAACACATGGTCAAAAACTTTATCTTTAGTTTTTTCTTTTTGGCCACTAGGGGGCAGCAGAACAAATTCAAATGCAACATCTGCCATGTCATGTTGTTGCAACAAACCTGTTAGCAACATTTTCATTTTCTGAGTTGTATTTCTATCCTAAATTCAATCTCTTTTCAGCTCTGTTTTGGTGTCACCAACTCCTGAGGGGAATATCTGCACCGTAGGCTGCTAAATGCGTCACTATGTTAAACAGCTGGTTGCTTAATTTGTCTGTGTACTGTTTGGTGCTGGGCAGGTAACAAAGTGCGAGTTTTTCAGACCTTAATTTGCTGAAAAGAAACAGAAAGATAGACTGTCTCTGTGATGTACAACTGTAACAGCACCCACCCATGCTGTTAATTCTTCATAACTTCATAACTTTAAGCCTTGATATCATTTGAACAGGTGAGTTCTATAAAAATTCACCCCCAGTACAGTTGTCATGAACGGGGAAATTAGCTATAGAGACCAAAACAGTTTTTTGTACCAGGCTGTAAACATGTTTATTTCTGCTGTGAAATTGGACATCTTAATATAGGGTTTTATGGAGATTGACTTGTTCTGTAGCCAGCCTCAAGTGGCTGTTCGAAGAACTGCAGTTTTTTGCACTCAGGCTTCCCAGATAGCGAACCAACATTGAATCAATGTTGATGCATCAATGAAACTGTCACTGAATCAACGCTGCTCAACATTGAAATATAACATAGATTTTTCATCAGTTTTGGACCCTGAAATAATGTTATTTCAATGATGAAAAATCAATCAAGAAAGATCAAGACAGACATGAAATCAATGTTTGTTCAACTTAAAATCAATCACTGTTTTATCATTGACCCAACATTGAAATAACATTAATTAAACTAATCCCCAGATAGCAGACCAACATTGAATCAATATGGAATCAACATTGAATCAATGTTGCAAAGCTTATTTGGGTTCATTTCACAACCATGGAGGCTGCCGCCTGGTCAGAAAACTAAACTAATGCGCTAAAACACCTTCAAACAGCTGAATATTTTTTGATAATTTTCTTTTCAAGTCTATCTTAATACAATACCAATATGTACATCAAAAGAGTCACTGCAATCCTTCTCTTTTCCATAGTGACAGTGAAGTGCTCCCTTCCTATGTAAGAGATGAGGGTCAAAATACACGGTCCTGTGGCAAAAATAGCTTCCAAAATGAAGCTGAGGCTAACACAAGGCCTTAGCAGTCTGACTTTGACAAATCAAAGTGGTATCTTACAAAATAATAGCCTTTTTAGGATAAAATTTCATCGTTGTGCTACTGTCCCTTCCTTGCTGCTCAGCAACGAAACACTGGAAACACAAAGCAGACATTTTGTACTAAAATGACTGTAACTTAAGATCCCCCTTGTGATTTGACTAACTCAGACTGTTGAAGCCACATATTCTTTTAGGATACAGTTTTATACTGAAGACAAAGAAGGATTTTGCCCATCAATCCTTACATTGTTATGTTTCTTCACAAAAGAAAAGAGGTAGAAATGTGTGTGTTCTTCTACAACAATATAAAGCATTTGTTTCCACCACCTCACAGCATTACCTTACTGTTATATCTAAGTAACTTTCCCAAGTTTGGAGGCAGGTCAGACATTCTTATCTCATTTCTCTCCCAGTTGATGTAATCTTCACACGGAGCAGTAACTTGGGACATTTTGCAGAAATATCAACTCACAAGTAAAGAAGCTCAGCTTTCACCACACGGTCTCGGTTTCAAATATCATCTTCGTGTGTTGCTGCAGCCGTCTGGCCAGACCACCGCTATGCTCTCAAAGCTCCAGACTTGATTAAACCGCAGCAAGTATGTCAATGTTATTCTAAACCTTTTTTTCCCACTGTCAGGATAAGAACTTGAGCCAAATGCCAGATAATCACAGCGGTCTGTTGTGAAGTCTGATCAGCACGATTTACTGCTTTTAAAATACGCTGTAATAATCAAGTGGCCTCTGAACAAAGAGATATGGTACCATGGACCCTGCTGTGGGAAAATAGAACAGCTTCACAATAAAAGACTAATTTTGTCTAGTAGATATAACTCTTCTATGCCTTTTCATCTAATGTGAGCCCACTCATTTTCGTCTCTTAATACACTATAATGGCTCACTTTTCATCAGCTCAGCTCTTATATGTTCAAAATATGAATCCATGATTCGTCACTACTTTTTTTTTCCTTTCCATGACCTAAATTGGCAAACTGAAACCACCTGCATAACATGAATCTACTGCTCCCCGTGTGGTTCACGCCTCAAGCGTGGTTGCTGGGCAGGATTTCATGAGTGGAAAGGTTTCTTGAGAAGGTTGCAGGTTGCAGCTCTTGTCATTTAAGAGCACAGGTAAATGCTTTGGTGAGTAACCATGAGAGAAAGCAGCACACTGAGAGGCAAAGTTCGCCGTGCTATTAAGTCTCTACAAGGCAAAGAAGGTTATTTTCAAAGTGTGATCTGTTATAGATCAATGATTATTGTAGTTAACAGATGAAAGGGGAAACTAGTATATCATTACAAACAGCAGGGTTGTTACAATACAAATAAGATTTACAGATTATTTATCACTAACTATTTTGATAATCAATAAATCATGTGAGTCATTTATCATAGAAAACTGCTAAAGTTATGATTGATATTTTTGACTGTTTTTCATACACTAAACTATTCATTGATTAACCGAGATCAGAAGGTTAATCAACAAGCTGTTACAAATTGTGCAAAATGCTAATAGAGTTCTGTCAACAATAAATCATCCCAAGCAAGAACTTTTACTTTGATATTGTGTAATCTCTGCATCTGAATCTATATTTATACACTAACCTTCTACTCTCCCTGCGTGTGACCTGATGCATGGCAGAGATTTTATGAATTTTAAGTGTTTCTGTCCAGGAATAAGCTCTCCAGAGTCCAGAGAGGCATTTGTCACATCCCGTATAGATAGGATTAGGATTCCAGCTTCATTCTGTCTGTGGGCTCACTGCCAAAAAGCTAAATATATCCTGCATTGAAGATGTTAACAGGCTTATAGAGATAAATTTTAATAGATAATAAATTCAAATAGATCTATTTTAAGCTGTGAGAATCTATGCGCGCCCATCTCTCAGAGGTAGAGGCGTTGAAGTGTGATTAACAAGCCTAAGACTGTTGTAAATGTGTTGATTGAACTCTTTGAGGTTGTAGCCTGGTGTTTATGTCAGGCGGCTAAGATGAAGCTTTAAAAAAATGATTAGAATTAATTATCAAGGGGTTTAGCATTTTATTTTGCCCTGACTGACACTAACTGCTCGTGACACTTTTAACTTTCAAAGGACTCCCAGTGACCCACAGCCAACATTTCAGATAACACAAAAGCGTGGCCAATATCATTTTTCAGGCTTCTATTTTACACAGCGACATTAGCACACGCTAGTTGTCAGAGTTACTTTCTTCCCACTGTAAGCCTATTACAGTTCCTTTTTGACAAACCATCTGCGGTGTCAACTTAATTTGCTTTTCTTACCTCAGCTGTCGCGTGTGACACCGCTGCAACACCACTGCAACACGGTTGACTCATTTGCATCGTGTACATGTGCATTGTTGCACCTCCCATGTTTATAATCTGTTCTTCAACAGGTTTGATCAGACACCCAACCCCCCCCCCCCTTCCCCCGGCCCAGTCATCCCTGCTGCAGCCCCCCCTTGTCAACACACCCTGTATTTCCCCCCTCCATCACCCCCACCCCCCCACACACAGCATTCAGATTGCCAGTCACCACTGCCTCCACCACTACTGCCCCATCCCCCCCACCGACACTCTCGTCTCCTCTCACACCTCCACCCCCCCCTCACATCCCCAAACACCATGCCCCCGAGCCCCAATCTGTCCCTCTCTGCCGACCAGGTGAGGAAAGAGCTCAGGAAGATCAAGGCAAAGAAAGCTGCGGGTCCAGACGGCATCAGTTCCAGGCTCCTCAAGTCCTGCGCAGACCAACTCTGTGGGATTGTGGAGCACGTCTTCAACCTGAGCCTGAAGCTGGGGAGAGTTCCACAACTGTGGAAAACATCCTGTGTGGTCCCGGTGCCAAAGACGCCGCACCCAAAGGACCTCAGCAGCTACAGGCCAGTGGCGCTGACATCGCACCTGATGAAGATACTGGAGCGGCTGGTCCTCGTCCATCTCCGCCCTCTGGTGGGACCATCCATGGACCCACTGCAGTTCGCCTATCAGCCTGGCATCGGGGTGGATGACGCTGTCATCTTCCTCCTTCACAGAGCTCTCTCTCACCTGGAAAAACCTGGAAGCACTGTGAGGATCACATTCTTCGATTTCTCCAGTGCTTTCAACACCATCCAGCCTCTGCTTCTGAGGGACAAGCTGGAGCTCTCCGGCGTGGATCATCACCTCACATCTTGGATTATGGATTACCTCACCAACTGTCCACAGTATGTGAGGACCAAGGACTGTGTATCTGACATGGTGGTCTGCAGCACAGGGGCTCCACAGGGAACAGTCTTGGCTCCTTTCCTGTTCACCCTGTACACTGCAGACTTCAGGCACAGTTCTGGACACTGTCACCTGCAGAAGTTCTCTGACGACTCTGCCATCGTCGGCCTCATCACTGATGATGATGACAGGGAATACAGAGAACTGATCCAGGACTTTGTGGACTGGTATCAGTGGAACCACCTCCAGATCAACGCAGGGAAAACCAACGAGCTGGTGGTTGATTTCCGCAGGCGCAGTCATGCCCCCCCCGACACCGGTGAACATCCAGGGAATGGACATAGAGAGAGAGGACTCTTATAAGTACCTGGGTGTTCACCCGAACAATAAACTGGACTGGATTGGTTGAAGATGTAGTCACAAAAAACTACTACTCAAACCGTCTCTTTATCTGTGTGTCTCTCTCTCTCTGTCTCTCTCTCTCTCTCTCTCTCTCTCTCTCTGTCTCTCTCTCTCTCTTTCTCACCATCTGTAAACATACGTCTCATCAATGCATGTATATGCATGTTACTAACTAAACTTCTTCCCTGGAGTTTCTGTGCTCTCTCGTCCAGCAGGTTCTCATGGATCGTGGCTGCTGATGTGGTCCTGCACGACGTCCACTACATATATTATTACTGTCATTATTGTTACCATATCTCCATTACAGTTTATAGTTAGTTAATGTTTTGCTGCTGCTGTGCATCTGTGTCTCTCTATCTCTCTTTATTTATCTGTCTACCCCCCCCCCCCCTCTCTCTATCCGCCCCTCTCTATCTTTAACTCAACCAGTCGTGGTGGATGACTGTCTACCAATGAGCTTGGGTCTGCCCGAGGTTTCTGCCTGTTAAAAGGAAGTTTTTCCTCGCCACCGTCGCCAAGTGCTTGCTCATGGTGGAACTGTTGGTCTCTGTAAATAATATTATAAAGAGTACGGTCTAGACCTGCTCTGCATGAAAAGTGTCATGAGATAACTTTGTCATGGCGCTATATAAATAAAATTGAATTGAACTGAATTGGTTTGGTGTTTGCTGTAAACTTCATTTCTGGGTCTTAATCTCTATTAGCATGTAGGCACAGGGCTCCCTGGCTAGATCCTCACCACATCCAGTTTGTTTATCTCTTTCCTGACAGCTTTGTGACTTTGAATCTCCGTCTCTAATGCTATGCTCTGGGGCCCATTGTCTGCAGATAGATGGCGGATCCTCAGGTATTAAATGATGCTCCTGGAGAAAAGAAACGTATAAATAAATTGAACACACAGCATGGAAAATTGAGGATGAATAACCAAGCAGAGGTGTTAATGAAAACAGAGCTGTTAAAGATGGATATAGCATATCAAAAATTTTAGTTTTCCTGTGTCAGTAAAATAGTCGAGGAGCCTCATTTACCAGCAAGGTAGTTACTAATAAGCAGGGTACCATTTTAATCTGTGCTGAATCTTTTTTTTTTTTTTAGAATTTCAAGGTTAAATTTCAACAAATACGCTCGCTTTGTTACACAAGAAACTTTTTCCAATCTTATTTCGTGACTCACACAAAATACTGTGAGGCATAGCAGCATCAAAGCCAACAGATCATCAGTGTGACAGTGGGACAGAAATCTTTCTAACAATCAATTGTGTGCCAGAGTCAGCATGTACACAAAACTAAAATCAGAATTTCATGCACTGTTTCACTTGATAAAGAGAGGAATGTCAGCTCGCTCAGCTGCTCGCATATGAACTTGCAAAATGGAAGGTGGCAAACATTGTTACTGTAACACTGAGTCCCCCTGCTGTGCTCTGAACATCATGGTGCTTTAAAGCAGCAAATATGCCAAATGGAGTAGACAGAGTATATGACGCCACGCTTTTTTTTTTTTTTTTTTTTTGCCAAGCAAAAGCAGTTGCCAAGCAGTGATTGAAACATTCAGAAAAAGAACAGAGAAGTCACACAAGGCTGTGAGGCTTTTTTCATTTGAAGTGAAAGAAAACATCCTTTGATTTCCCACCTGAAATCAATAAGTAATGTATTGCAGCATACTCCTGAAACAGCACAAACAGGAGAGCTGTGCAGAAGCTGTGCATCAAACCTTTGTTTCATGCACAGATACTGAAAGTAATTTAGAAATGTATCTCTCTAAGGTTTTTGTCTTAAGTTTTTGTCTGTAGGGTCAATTTAAAGCTACAGCTTGCTGCTGCTTAGTTTAGTGGGAGGACTGCAGACAAGTTAAAACGGCTCGCCTGCTGTCCAAATGTAACAAAATATGCCAATCAGAACTTTAAATGCTCACTAATGAACCCGTTGCATCTTGTTTGTTTGGTCCATAAACTTGAGACAAGTGTAGTAACTTCATAGAGTCTCCACATGAAGTTCACAGTGTCAGGGTCGCTGTTATAGCTTTTGAAGTGCTGGTGGGCAACCAAGCTGCACCCCCGTATCTGTGAATTGAAGCCATGTGGAAGGAAGTGCCAAAAACTGCAGTTCCTCAAATGTCCACTTGAGGCTGGCCTCAGCAGAAGTCAATCTCTATAAGTCCCCATGTTAAAATGTCACAGCAGAAATAAACATGTTTACAGCCTGGTACAAAATACAATTTTGGTCTCTGTAGCTAATTTCCCCGTTCATGACAACTGTACTGAGGGTGACTCACCAGTGGCTGCTTTGATTGATAGGTAGGTGCGGTCGCAGGTGGCTTGTTTGAGCAACCATTCATTCAGCCAGCTCCACACCTCTTTCACCATTTTTAGATTATCGGCCAGAGCCACCACACTCTGAGCTTCACCACTCTTCAGAAACCTGTGGCTGACGTCCCTGTTCTATACTGTCTATGCCAACCAGTATTTGTGCTAACCTAAGGTAACCGAGCGACTGGCTGGAGCTTTATATTTACCTTATTTACTGTACATCCATCCAAACCTCAACCATTCATTTAAGCTGAATGACAAAGTTGGTTATAAACACGATCATGTAGATATTTAATGATCTCTTAAAACTGTAATCATGATGCTCCCTTGTCATCACTGCATCGAGATAACTGAATTATGTTGGAGTGTTGGAGCACTGCAGCTGCAATGAATACGGTAAACAAAGAAGAAAAGTCTTCGTTCTGGTGATAGAATTTATGTTGGCTAGAGAAACAGATGTTCAACAGATGTTTGCACTTTTCAGGTCTATATATTTACTGTCTGACGGAATCCATGCTCATGTCTCCTAGAGTTTTTTAGTCATATATCCTCAATGTTATCTTTTCATCCTTGCAAAACTCGGCACACATGTACAGTAATAAACAAGACATCATTCTCACTTGCAGAGTACAGAGAGACTTTATAACTTCCTGAGTTGAAAACATATATTTATATCACATAATGTAAAGTAATCATGCTATAATAGATTCACTCCTGATAGATCTGTTGTTCTTAAATCATACAGAGTGCTTAAGTACAATAGTGTGGTTATGAAAGAGTCTGGAGGCTAATAAGATGCCTTTTCATTTTTTTTAAATTTAATATTCTTGTAGTGAGCAGTACTTGATAAAGCAGCTTTCTAATTTCTTCAGCTTGTCATTGGCTTTCCTTCAAAAGTGGAAATTAGCTTCACGGTGCACAGACTTAAAAGATTTAATTACCTTCTATTCTCTAACACTGAGTGAGGAGGCCACATGGAGACAAAGTATCTTTCTTTTTTTTTAACATTTAAAGAAACCTGTTGTTGCCTTTTGTGTTTGCACTGGACTTGTTCAGACACAAAAGACACACTCAGATACAAGGCTCAGCACAGCGCGACAAGGCGATTATTAAAAAAAAAAGCTCAATTTCAACACTTCTGTGAAGCCTCTGTTCTTGTATTCTTTCTTGAGAGGTGCTGGCACAGATCCAAAGCACTTCCCATCGATGCTTTGTGAAAAAAGGAATGAGGGTTTTGTGCCGTGCAGAGGAAAGAAAAGTTTCATCCCACATTGTCTCAAAGTTAAAGCTGTGCAATGCCTACTGAATAGTGCTGCATGCTGCAGGAATCCAGAATAAACCATTAATCTATTGGACAGCGTTAACATCTTCAGCAATTACTGGTTGTTTTTTTTATACTTGATCTTATCCTGCAAAGTGTTCCAAGTGTGCTGAGTGCAAATAAACACTGAGATACAGTAGTAGGTGGGATCTGATGCAGCACTGCCGGGGAATCAAGCAGAGCTCTGAGGTCAAGAGAGCACTTAGCACTGCCCTCTGGTGGAGGACCAAATGAGCTCTGATGACCACAAATCAAACCTCTCTGCCTGCACACTTTTCAATGTGTAATTACAATTATCATAATGAAAAGACTGTTGCAACAGTCAGCAATCCACTCTTGTTTTTCCAACATAAGAGTCCGACAGATGCATGACTCACCAGAATCTGTTCCATGAGAGAAGAATTCTCATATTAAATATGCTTCCGGTTGACAGAGTAGGCACTTTTTCAGTGTTGTTGAGTGACATCAAACACTGATGGAACAAATCAACCGTGTGAACAAACATTGTGGTGAGTAAACAATCATTTCCGGTGTGCGTTCACACGACAAACCGAGATGCTGAGATATGCAAGGTCAGTCTCCGGGTCCCTGGGAACAGGACAGTGGGTGATGCTTGTAAAATGAACTCATGCATGTGAATGTAATTTCATTAGTTAACTGCGGTCAAAGGTTTTCATCACTAAATGGCAACTGAATGAATCATAGAAAATGATCGTGTCTCACGTGGGCAGTGTGCCTGCTGCGTATGAAAATGTGTTCCCGTTGCTGAATGTTGCAGATCTCTCACTATTTGCAGAGGCACCTGGTTCCATCCTTAATATCCAGTCCTTATATTAATAAAAATCTCACCACAGCTCATAATTTCGCTGACATTTAACCACGAATAGTGTTTTCATGTTGGCAATCAATCTGCCAAAGGTTTCCTATTTGTCAAAAAGCTGCCATTCTTGTTTTATGAGCTGTGTAAAACCATGTGGCAGTCCATTCACATCTCAACAATGCAACATCCCGGAGTGATAGAGGAGCTTCTGGTAAGTGCTATAGCGAGATTATGCAGAGTGCAGCCTGAATGGTTTCTAAATCACTGTTTTAAAATGGACAAGATGGCCTCCTGTGTGTTTCTGTCGGACCCTGATGACATGAATGATATCGTTGATGAAAGGCGCTTTTGTCAAAAAATAAATAAATAAATAAATAAATAAAATGGTCTCCTGTGCAAAGACTTCTATCCAGATACGAATGCATCGGCGTGAGACAGACACACACAGCTTATGTGAAGATGTGTGTGTAGGTGCGAAATCAACGCCCACTCCTGTGTCCCGCCAGCCTTTTAATGCAGCTCTATGAATACACCAATGTTGAGCCAACTTTTTATGTGTTTGTGAGTTATGGTGTTTTTTCCTTCTAGACCTTGGCTGTCTCTGTCCCTCTCTCTCTCAATCGCCATATCTGCTCTCTGTCTTTTTTTTTTTCTTTCTCCGCCTCTCACTCCCTCGCACCGTCTCTTCCTCTCCTTCTTCTCAGTGCACCGGGGCCATTGTAAAACACTGGCCTGAGTCCCAAGCCCTCAGGAGGCTCAGGGGCTCAGGGTTGACTGATCGCTGGATTTCACCACAGGCTCCAAGAGCGGGGATTGTTCAAGAAGCTTTTCCTTCCCACTGAGACCCCTGTGGATTAAGGATTCCTGGCTTCTGTTGCAATAATAAGGCCTCACACACTGCCAAAAGATAATACTGCAGCAAAGCTCTGCACTGCTACAACTGTAGATGCTATGCATTGCCGCATTTTGTCCCTTATAGCATATTTCCTTTTTAAAATGTTTGTATACTTATTTTTTATCTTCAACATGGTACTGTTAACTCTGTTCAGAATGTTCATCATTAGTTATTAATTCAGTATGTTTATTATTCTCTCTCTAAACATCGAAAGGATATCTGTTCCATGAAATGAGTTGTATTGTCAAAGTAACATTTTAAAACCAATAGTTTGGATTTAGAGCAACATTGTGTAACGTCTATACTTTAACTAACACCACCAACTATTCTGCCTAAACTCTCTGTGATTTACAGAGTTACCTGATGAACAGTAAAGTAAACTGTAGCTGCTGTAAGCTAATGTTAGCTCAGTTTGTTAGCCGTGCTGCCTGGACTGTGAGCCTAGGGTGTTATGGAATTTTCTATCCTTAGGTTACACAAGGTCAAGTGTGGGCCTTGAGGTCCTCGGCAGTACTAATTGTTTGGCTTTGACTGGGAGCAGTAGGTGCCAGTCTATCTCAACACTGTGGTGGCCAAGGTCGAAGAGACTCTTGCTGCCTGCTTAGACATAATAGATAGCTTGCCGTTGATGTAAACAGACATCTGTGTCTCCAGACTAGAATATGTTGACGATAACACCGTTCTTGGTAAAAACATTCTCTTTGTCTCATTTGGGGCGTATAGTGTTGGTGTTATCTCGAGGTTTAAAGTCTATCCACCAGCACGAGTTCGGCAGAATGTGAGACCGACTCAGGCACTTCTGATGTACTTTGAGAGTGTCTCTAATTCTCCTTGGCCAAGCGTCAATAAATATTACAGCATAAGACATCAGAGGCTCCTGAACACTTCTTCACTCCTGACCTCACCATTGACCATTGATTCTGCAATTTCTCCACAACACAGAGGAGTGTTAGTGTTTGTACCACAGCCGTTTTGGACCACCGGGAAGAAGAAGAAGAAGAAGAAGAAGAAGAAGAAGAAGAAGAAGAAGAAGAAGAGGTTTTCAGGCATGGGGCATGGGAGATCGCTGACATGAAGCAGAGCCGGTGTCGTGGCAAGCTTTTATGGACATAATGACAGAGGAGAAAAAAAAAGTGAAGAGGATGATGGACTGAGCAAACGAAGGAGAGAAAAGGAGAAAGTAACCAAGCAAGACAAGAGTAAATCTGGGACTGACTTTTAGTGGTTGGTGAGAGCTTGGTGAAATAAAAGACTGAAAGACAGACGCCGAGCTGGGCTCACTGCTGTTGGACTAGTAAGTAATATTAGCTGGCTGCTATGTCTGCTGTTGTTCACCTTGTTGATGTCTGGCTGGTAGCAAAGTTGTCAACTTGCTAGTTTTTGATCATAAGTAATGTCACAGAACAAATACTCGAGTACAGTTTAGCACAGTGGGATTACACTGGAACTGGGGGCAACAAATCATAAAAATACCAATTTATCTGTAACGTTGCTTAGATTACATTATTAAATAATTAAAGATTGGCCTTAATTATTTCAACAGGAGACATGCAAAGCCTGATCTTTTTGCTTCATGAATATTTTGGAAGTTTCCTTTTGCCACCTGCATGGAAAACCAAACTAACAATATGTAATGAAGAGATGATTTGCAGCTAGAGTAGTACACTTTGAGTAAATACAGACATGAAAGGTTGTAGCTAGGATTTCTGCCCACGCCCTAACACATGTATGTACATGTATATATTAACACCCTGATGCCTGTGAACATTAAATTACATATGCAGACGCCAACAGCAGCTTTGCAGCAGCTGAACCGCTACAGAAAAAAATGCATATGCTCCCCACGTTCCTCTTCACGAGCACTTTATTACTCACTTAGCACTCTGAGCAGAGTGCCAATAGGTTGAATCAGAAAGCAAGAGTGAGCCAAATGCAATAAAGATGACACAAATCCTCGAACCAATAAAGATAGTAAGACAGAGGGAATGAGGCCGATCGGTGGAAGGAAAGAAACATCTATGAGAGGAATTAAAATGATAATGATTCTTTTTCTATCAAAGAGGTACAGTGTGTAGTTTTGAAGAATAAGAACAGTGTTTGTCAGCCTCTGCTCTGCTCAAGTTTACCTCCAGCAGGTAAGAAGTGAGGAAGACACTGCCTCAGGGCTGCTGCAGGGCTGCTCCAGTCTGCACTGGGACTGGGCTGTACACTTAAATCAATATCACATTTTCAGTAGCAATATTTGTCAGATAACAAAACTCTGTACACGTGTGAAATCAAAATTTATTTCATTTCAATTTATTTTAAATATTGGACAAACGATTTTTGAAAAAAGATAACATGATGTGAAAATCTATACATAGTAACGTATTATTACCAGTGTGGGGGACGTATAGCTTCACAAGCCATCAGTTCAACCATCTACAGAACTCTTCTTTACATTTTTTTTCGACTTCTTCTTCTTATCATCATTATGATTAATTATTATTATTATTATTAGTGAGCCTCTTATCATTTAAGATAAAAATAAATCATACAAACAGCACCAGGACTAAATAACAATAAGAGCAGCCTTGTGTCAAGTTTCAGTGTGATGGTGAGCTCTCACCTTTCTGCAATCACTACCACACTGTTAATAATCAAAGGGAAGCTCTGAGGCTTTACATTTGTAACGTACATTTATTTTATAACACAAGATTTCTGCATCGAGCTACAATCAGGCTACATTCATGATTTTGTACAGCCATACTAACCAAAAAACTTCTTATTGATTATTATTATAAAGCTATAGGGCATCCCTGTAACCATGGTAACTCACAGTGCCAAAGGGGAGGGAGAGACGCCATTTACACAGATATACTCCAGACTATAGTTGTTATTTCATACATGTAGCACAAAACAGGAGACTCTGTGTCAGAGTTCTCACATGTTGACTAAACTTTACAAACCGAGTCTGAAAATGACATCACAGCTCTGTGACGAAGAGTCCGTGCTAGCTAAGCAGCTAAACTTTAGATCCCGCCCTGTGTGGGTCATTATACTGTCATTGGTCAGGCGCACACACGCTGTAAACAATACCATTGGCTGCAGAGTATGACAATCTGTCAGTTCACTAACATGGACCACACCATCAACAAGATATATGTCACAACCTGGCTCTTTGGGCCATGACAAAACCGGAGTTGCACTGTTTTTAGAAGGTTAACATGTTTCTTTATTTAACATAAAACAACGGAAAATAGAACAAATGTTACAAATGGGATGTGGACGTCAGTATTATCAGTGGTGTAGGATGTGCATGTGTGTAAAATGTGGTGGATGTGTGTTGTCAAGTGCATTTAACTAAAAAGAAAGGTTAACCCTGTGGCTGCCACACCACTGCCCGGACGTCCGCTGGAGAGAGGGAGGGAGAGAGAGAGAGAGAGAGAGAGAGAGAGAATCAATCAATCGTGGGCCTTTATAATCTCAGGGCACCGGGCCCAGGTGCCCCAATCACCAAACCCAGCCCACAGACTGAAATCCCACCGGAAGGCCGCTGCCTTAACAGCAGGGGTCGCCACATATGTTTAAATTATTTATTGACAAAATGAAGGATTGAGAGTGAAGCGTGATCTCGTGTACTTCTTACCATAACCCTAACCCCCCTCAGAACCCTATGGAGAGTAGGAAAGAGAGGGGAAAAATGTGAAAGAAATAGGGTGGGCGGGATGGGTGTGCGGAATACGACAGGAAACCAGAGAGTTAGGAGGGTATTTATAGGACTGTCGGAAGTGCCGCAGTTGAAGTGTGGTCCGGCTCCTGAAACTCTGTGTTAAGCTCCAATAAAAATCAGCCATCAGCCAACCCCTTTATTTTCTGCTGGGATCTACATTGATCTCATAAGTGGCCTCTGTGAACTCAATACGATACAAAAAAGTCAAAAGTTCACATTTGAGTTTATTGTAAAAGGTTCATGTTCATGTACTCTTCATGCAGGACATAAAGGCACAATGTAAACAAAGCTCTGCTGGCACCTATAGCTCATAAGCTACAGGCATACAGTGCTCTGTTAGCGTTTTCAGGGTGCGTCTTCATGACGTTCAACGTGATGCGGCTGACTCTCTAATTAGCCATCCAGCATGCAAACTGACGTTAGCAACCGTCTTTACCTCAGTGGATGTTTGTTTGCTAACTGGTGCAGCAGGTCAAGGTGCATCATGAGATATGTCTCTATGTTTGTGGGAGGGGAACAATGCCATATGCAAATGAGTTCAAATTTAAATGATTTAATGGGCTGTATGCAAAGCACATCTCTGCAAACACCGACAGAAAAGAATAGAACATATACAGTATGCATTTAGTCAGTGTACATTTACTCCCTTTTAGGTTCTCAAAAGAGAGCACAGAAAAACAGAAAACAGAACAGAAAAAGAACTATAGATATGACACAGGGGAAGAGATGCGGCAACCACGACTGAGATTGGGACCAAGACATTGCCAGCCGCCTCCACATGGTGGGCTCCTTATGTGACGCTGACTGGCTTAGGTACAGTAGGAGTACTTATTGCTAATGGCATATGCAGGCGGCTGCCATTGGGCTGCAGTTCCAGATGGCTCTCTGCGGTGTTTTTGACGCCACCGCCTTCTCTATGCAAATCAGTGGCAGTGCCACTAACCAAAATTATCTCTTTATGGAAGTCAGATTCCATTAACGCCATTGATTACATTATTGTAGAGTGGCCCCCTCATCATCATGCTGTCCTTCTGGCCCCACAAGAACACAGAAAAAAAAAAAAGATCAGCGTCTTGGGCGCAGTTGTGAATGCCCAAATTAAACCTTCTGCAGGCAGCATTTCAAGCCTGAAATAAGCAGTTAATACAAAGTGGTGTAATGACAAAGTTGGACTTGAACACCAGTTCAATAGCACTACTGACATGACCAGATGCTAAACCCTTCAGACTCTTGGGAACTGACATTCTGCCAGTTAATTAAATGTAGCCCTTGACGGCTAAATAACACAGATACAGTGAGCGAGATTGTCCATGATGAGGCTTTCAGAATGGATCGATCTCACTGGCCTCCATCAACATTGAAGCGGTGAATTCCAAACGTAAGCTGCTGTGAATATAACGAGAAACCACTTCTATCGAACAATAGCAAGGATTACAGAAGCCTACTTTCCTGATCTCCCCGAGGTCATAGGGAAAGTAATTGCTGGAATTTTAGACTTGATAAAACGAAGCCGGAGACAAATGGACGGCCTCCTTTGGTTTCGCCTCAAAGTAAAACTAGTCAATAATTCCTCTGTTAATCCTTTCTCCTTGCTTTGAGATCTCTAAAGAAGAACTTGAAAGACAATTAAGAGGAGGCGGAGAGGGAAAGACGTGGATCTTTATTTTTCTCTTGAGAACAGACAGAAAGATGTGATTTATGAGGCATTCTGCTTTCTATTGTGGACATGTCAAACATCAAACAGCCCCACAAACAGGTCTGACTTTCCAATACCTATTCAGAGGCTATGAGCTACTGTGGAGAACTTGTTTTACTTTCTAATGACTGCAAAGTACTATTGATTGCTTAGTTTTCTTTAAGTAGCGCCATATTGACCAGACCTATTTAACCATCCCTCAAAAAGCAGATCTTGTTTGCAGACGGAGACAAAATAGCTGCAGGTGTGAATATTGTCTGTGTGTGTCTGTGCACAAAAATACACTCAGGCAGCCATTAAAAAAGACTGAACATCAGCAGGGGCACTTCAGTGTTATTAAGGTTTAGCACTCATGTCTAGCATATCTGCGCTCTTCTCACTCCACCTAGATTGTTGCAGTGTTTCCTGGCACATTAGACGAGCTCTGTGAACTCGCATGATTATTGACAGCTTTGAAAAGCGGTTGCAGCTCCGTCCTGGTCAGTTTGCACACAATCTGTTGGCTGTACAATAAATGTTGCTGTAGTGTAATAGCAAACAGTGAGTCCCTTCACATGTAGCAGCTGATAAGAGCGTACAGAGGAGGCAGGATGCTCTGCTTCATTTCACACATGAACACTACAGCTACAACAGATATTCAAATACAAATCTGCTCACCCTCGTAAGTACAGGTAGGTCACAACTTACACTGTGTATTCTTTCAAACACTCTTTTCATTAAACTTGAGCTAAAATATTGGTGGATCTGAAATCGTAATCTTGGTGGTTTCAGACATACTTTTATGCTGTAAGGGGTATTCTGTCCTGGCAGTTGTGTCCGTTACAAAGCACTGACAGATAGCTAACGAGAATAAAATGAAGAGCAGGACTTTTCTTCCATGAAACTTTACTTGAGCTAATTTCACTTCTTTTCCATCTCTCACTTTCATTCCATTCAGATCCGTAAAACTACAAAAGACATAAAAATACAGAAAGTCACTAAGTGACGCCTCTTTAAGCTGTCAGACATATTCACATAGATGTAAACGACTGTTATCAGATTTAACGATCTCATACATAACGGTACTTGGTTGCTAGGCAACTTGTTAGCGATACACAGAGTGGCTAGACATGTCATGCTAACACACAAATTCGTACATTAAAACAAACATTTTGTTTACTTATTATCTTTAGAAACGTTACGCTTACTGTTTTATAACTATTAGTATCTCATTCATTGAACACTTACGGACGTATTTACTCCAAGGATCAAAGCGAAGAAACAGCTGTTGCACACATCTCATCAAACTGACGAGTAACTGACAGGCAACGGCTAGGAATACATGTAGATGTAGTACCAAATTCTAGCACCAGGTGTCACCATAGCAAGATAAACATGACAGAAAAATAACAATTACACAGGAGTCAGAACAAGGGGCATCTTACGGTAGACAGACTTTGATTTGCCTTTATAATTACTGTCCACCAATTCTTAAGAACCAAGTGCCAAAAACTGCAGTTCCTCAAACGTCCACTCACAAAAAACTGTTTTGGTCTCTATAGCTAATTTCCCCGTTCATGACAACTGTACTGAGGGTGCATTTTTATAGAACTCACCTGTTCAAATGATATTAAAGGGGACATATTATGGAAAAAAATCACTTTTCCAGCTCTTCTAAACTAATATTTTTGAATTTGGGGTGTGTACAACCCCCCCCCCCCCCCCCCCCGTGTTAAAAACAAAAACCGCCTCCATTTTGCTTGAGCTGCTGCAGCTACACTGTCTCTTGTGGCTTGTCTTTAAAACATGCTGTTCAGATTCTGAGCCCCTTGTGACATCACTAACAGGCTCATGAACATATTCCAGAACCAGAACCATGTTTCTCTCAGTGCTCAAGGTTTAAAGTTGAAGTTGACAGGTAGGTGCCATCATAGGTGGTTTTTTTGAGCAGCTTCTTTATTTTGGGATGCACAAAAAGAAGTAAAAAGAGTCCAAGAAACCAAGAATTGCCAGTTTCTCAAAATGGTTGGCAGTGGCTACCTGGCTAACTGTTCCTGTTGAGCCCTTACCACTGGCTACCATTTGATAGCTATGTTAGCTTTTTAGAATTTATTACTAATTAACTAAAAGAAATACTTTTCAGGATGGCACGGTGGTGAAGTGGTTAACGCTGTCGGCTCACAGTAAGAAGGGTTTTGCATGTTCTCCCCGTGTCTGTGTGAGTACTCTCTCATGGCTCCAAAGACATGAACCTTAACGGGGTAAATGGTGACTCTAAATTAGCCGTAGGTGTGAATGTAAGTGTGAATGGTTGTTTGTCTCTATGTGTGCTGTGATGAGCTGGCACTTGTCCAGGGTGTACCCCGCCGTCAGCAGGGATAGGCTGCAATCCCACCCTGACCCTGATGAGGATAGGTGGTTACAGATAAGGGATGGATGGATGAAACACTTTGCAGACAACCTGCTGGAAACAACTGACCAACATGAGACCATGCGCACTGCATGTCTTACAAACTGAGCAGACTTAGTCTGAACTGTGCAGCTTCTCACTTGCCACACACCAAACCTCCTCAAAATCAAACACAACCTTGCAAAGCCAAACAAAAGAATGTGACTTCTTTTGAAGTCAAATCATCAAATATCTATGAGTGAAACAACCTCACAGGAGTGTGAGGCCTCATTTCCAACTATCCAGAGTCTCTCCTGGACAAAGGTTGTGTGCTTTTGTGAGACAGGTTCAGCATGGACACTGCCCGCGAGCTTTTCACCTGCAACATGAGCGAGCAAACAGCATACTGACTACCTAGTGTATACACATACAAAATGAACTAGCAGCAGCTGGCAAATGGCTGCATCATCAGAACACAGTGTGGGAAAATAAACCATTAGAAGACAGATACCATGTCACCGTCCACTGGGACTCCAAGACAGCTATTAGTCATTTTAAGTATGTTGGCAAAGACTGGTTAGATTTTCTCATGAAAGAAAAGTCACTCAAACACTGTAATAAAGCAATGTTGTGTCTAATAGACAGCTATAATTGGTTAATTAGATTAAACAAATAATACAATTATACAATAAATTAATTAATACATTTTTATTATTGTGTCATACATATATATGCTCAGCATGCATGAGTTTAGAATACAAAACACCATGAATTCATTAAAGCCAGGTCCAGAATGTAGCGTACAAACTTTACAAACAACAGAGAAACAGAAAGCAGCTAAAGCAGAATACATGTTAATCATACTAATTGAAATTAATCTTATTTTGGAGACAAAGTTGGCAAATCTCATCTGTACACCAGAAATATTTTCAGGGTTTTGTCGAGCCATTTCATAGAACATTAACTCTCTTAAGTCATCATATAATCTGTTCAGTAAAAAAGTAAATGGGACCACTTTCCACATTCTGTAGAGCTCACACAGTTCTTCTCTTGAATATTCTTAACCCTTGTGTTGCCCTAACGCTATAGGTTGTTTTGGGGTTTTCTTTTTCTATTTTGTCTTTTTTTCAAGGGTTGTTATTCATTTGCTCATCTCATTAAATGATTAAATGATTCCCACCCCCCAAAAATTATTGACTGTCTTCAGCTTGTGATTCACACGTTCACATTGAATTAACATGAAATAATTCAGTATAATTCGCAGTTTTTTTGTGCTAATTCTATAAATACTTATACAATCAGTTGCACAGAGTATTTATTTTCTGTAATACATGGGATTTCAACAATAAAAATAAATATTTTTTATCTGTCCCTATGATCCACTCAACTGTTATCTCTATTATAAAACCACATAAAAAAACCCTACAGCATTCAAATAAAAATATGTGACCTGCACCCAGTGATGGCACTTCCTCTTGCAGAAAAGATTTGGAGGGAACTATGGTACGTTAAACTTTGTCTCTCATTAATTTGTACAAAATGTTGAGAATACACCAACAGTAGATTAATTATATGTCACATCTGTTACTATGATATTCAAGTGAGTCTGTCCATCATTTTTTTTAAACAATTATATGATGAAATTATGAAATAAAATTGTTTTTTTTCATGACATGTGGTATCTGGTTTTAAGCTAGCACGTGGAGTTAAAGCACAAAATGGTGGAAAATGTCAACTCTGTTATCGTCAACTCTGTTACATGTGTCAAAATTTTAATGATAACAGAGTTGACAGTGACTAACAGAGTAAGATGTTCCCAATCACTTCTAAGCATTTTGCTTTAGTTTATACATTTATTGTGGGTTCTGGGTAATTTTATTGTAAAGGCAAGATTTCTGATATCGCTTTCCAGGTCAAGAAAATGTTATTATTTTCTAGGTAGGTGAAGATGAAGGTGTCGGCAGCAGAAAGGCAACGGCAATACAGGGCATGGCGAAATGCTGACCCTGAAAGGAGGGCAGCAAATTTGGAAAAAGACAGGGAGAGATGGAAGAAAAAGAGAAATGCAGGGTTAACCAGCACAGTGGCTAATCTGAGTGAAAGGGAGCAGAGGCATAAGCGGAGGTATTGGAGAGAGGCTCAGCAGAGGTGCAGAGCAAGAAGGCAGAGAACACCACCAAGTCCTGAACCAGACCCTGAACCACAGACATCCATTTGTGAATGGTTAGGTGACTGCATAGGTCAATGAATGTATAATTACAGTCCAGTCGGCAAAGTTATATATATAGTAATAATTGTAGTGGTATATATATATATATATACAAGAGGAGAAATCAAGTGGGAGAGCAAAGATGTGATTGGACAGTGGTGTGTCGTTAAATATGATGATGACTTTTATCCTGGGACCATTGTTGAGGTCAATGAGACACATGCAAAAGTCACATGCATGCACAAGGTGGGGAAAAATCACTTCTGCTGGCCAAACCGTGAGGATACTTTGTGGTATCCCTTTGATGATGTTGTCAGAATCATCTCACAACCAACCAAGTGACAGGGCGCCATGTTGAAATAGACAAAGAAATATGGGCTGAAATCGCCAGTGAATCATTTTTCGAGGGAGTGAGGAGGGTGACAGTTGTTATTTTGTTGTGTTGTCATTGCTTAAATTGATGAATTTATAGATTTTCATAAGTTCTATGAAATATTTCTACATTTAAAAAGTTTTAATGTTACTGTTTTTGGCCTTTTACGCATGGTTTGTCAACTCTGTTATTCATGTCAACTCTGTTCACATCACCGTCAACTCTGTTTCACCAAGTTTTGTTTCAAAAAAGCTATAATGAAATATGTTTTATTGTTGACAAATTAACCAGAAGCTGTGTCATAACTAACATTCTCACTACATGAAATTTCAAAGCATTTCATTCATTTTTGGAGCTATATTTAGAGGAAATGCAAACCGAACTGACAACTTTCCAATTAAATGTGTCAGTGTTTTTACTCCTGAAAAAAGAGTCTATCTTAGAAAACTTAAAGTTGAATTAGTGGATTTAAAGACAAAAGTTCTCATAGGAAAGACATGGTTTTAAAAATGTATTACATTTGAGTACTATAAATATTTACCCTAATTTGTCTGCAACAGTGTTGACTGATTTTACTGTTAGTACGATGATTTTCAGATTAAATATTTTAAATCTTACATGTTTAAGCTTGGCAAATGCTGGAAGTGTTACATTTAAAGTATTCTCTATGGGAATGAAAAAGGTTTTACAAAAATAAATAAATATATATATATTTTCTTATTTTGTCTAAACTTGAAATATACCCGCAATTCTGAAATGGGCCAAAAACAAAGCGAGTTTGTCAGTCTGAGGCAGTGGTGGGACCATGGAAAGGTTCAAATTAAACTTTTATGTCAGCAGCATGGGCTCAATGTCACACGTGACATCACCAGATCTATCAGAGATCTGGAGACTGATATTGTGGATCTCGAGTGTGAAAGTGAGTCCACAGGAAATCGAGGATATATTGAAATCCTCAAGACTAAAAAGATGGCATTAGCCAACCTGCTGGACACTAAAGAACAGGGTGCGCTGGTCCGGTCCCGGGTTCAGAATATCAAAGAGACGGATGCTCCATCGAGCTACTTCTTTGGACTAGAGAAGAGACAAGGGCAGAGGAGACAGATCCACTCTCTGCTCTCAGAGACGGGGCAGGAGCTGACAGAGCCAGGCCTGATAAGGAAAAGAGCTGTCGAGTTTTACGCCTCATTGTTTAAAAGCGAATTTAAAGAGAATGAGGAACTGATGGAAGAGGTCTTTGGTGGACTTCCTCAGTTGTTGGAAGAGGCTAACTCACAGCTCGACAGGCCACTGACTCCACAAGAGCTGTACGGTGCACTGCAGAGCATGCAGGGGCGAAAAGCTCCAGGCATCGACGGCCTCACTGTAGAGTTCTACAAAGCTTTCTGGGACATCTTGGCCCACGACGTCTTAGATGTGTTTAATGAGAGCCTGGTGTCTGGATCATTGCCATTATCGTGTCGGAGAGCCATCATCACCCTCTTGCCCAAGAAAGGAAACTTATAAGATATTAGAAACTGGCGTCCTGTCTCTCTTCTCTGCACTGATTATAAAATATTATCCAAAGTCTTAGCCGATAGGCTGAGAGGGGCCATGGAGCAGATTCTCCACTGGGACCAGACGTACTGTGTGCCCGGCAGGTCTATGGTAGATAATATCTACCTCATTTGGGATGTTTTGAAGGTCTCCAGTTCATTAGGCATAAACACTGGATTGATCTCATTAGATCAAGAAAAGGCTTTTGAACACGGCTTCCTCTGGAAGGTCATGGAGAGGTTTGGGTTCAGCGCTGGTCTCATAGCCAAGATCGAGGTGTTGTACAGTGACATTGAGAGTGTGCTGAAGTTTAATGGTGGCTTGTGTGCTCCTTTTAGAGTGCATAGAGGCGTCCGGCAGGGCTGTGCACTGTCCGGGATGCTCTATGCACTCTCCCTGGAACCCCTCCTACAAAAGATAAGATCATCTATTTCGAGGCCTGTTTTTACGTGGTTTTAACAGCAGTGTTGTTTTATCTGCTTACGCTGACGATGTCGTCGTTTTTATCAAAGACCAACAGGATGTGTGTGTTTTAGACTCTGTAATCGAGAAGTTTTCTGTTGTGTCGGCTGCGAGGGTGAACTGGAGGAAGAGCGAGGCCCTTGCTGTTGGTGAGTGGCGTGAAGGCCTCCCTGTTCTCCCTCAAAGCCTGACCTGGAAAAGAGAAGGTTTAAAGTATCTGGGTATTTATCTAGGAAACAGCGACATCAGAAAAAAAAAAACTGGGATAACATCACAGAGAAAGTAGATAACAAACTGGCTAAGTGGAGGTGGCTCCACTCACAAATGTCCTTTATAGGGAGGGTCCTAATCTTAAATAACCTGGTGGCCTCCCTGTTATGGCACCGATTAGCCTGTCCGGACCCTCCATCAGGTCTTTTTGCTCAGATTCAAGCAAAGATGGTCAATTTCTTCTGGGACAAATAACATTGGATACCGCAGTAAGTGTTATTTTTATCCAGAGATGAGGGGGGCCAGGGCCTGGTACACCTGGCTAGTAGGACAGCCACCTTCAGGCTGCAGTTTATTCAAAGATATTTGACTGGACCTGAGGATCTGGTGTGGAGGGACGTGGTCAGCTGCATACTCAGGCGTGTCAACAACCTGGGGCTGGATGCTGCTCTGTTTTTAACTGATTTTAAATGTCTAAAGTGGGTTGCCTCCTTTTTTATCAGGGTGTTTTTAAATCCTGGGTGCTGTTTAAAAGTAAAAGAAGTGAGAAGTGTGACTCTCTGTACTGGTTGTTAAAGGAGCCTCTAATCCAGGCCTGGGCAATCTGTTCCACAAAGGGCCGGTGTGGCTGCAGGTTTCCTTTCCAACCAAGCAGCAGCACACCAGACTTGAGTCATTTAATCAACTGATCTCAGTCTTCAGAGAGCTGATTGGTCAAACTGTGTGCTTTTGGTTGGTTTGAACAAAAACCTGCAGCCACACCGGCCCTTTGTGGAACTATTTGCCCAGGCCTGCTCTAATCTGTGGTGCCAGGCTAGACATGTGCTGCAGCACTGTGCCTGGGCTGATGGGGGCGCTGTGCAGTTAAAAAATTGTCTGCCTGAATCAGCTGGTGAATGCAGCACGGATAGCCAAGCTCTGGGCTCTGTACTGGGGGTGCGCTCTGTCCGGCTGATGCAGAGGAACCTGGAGCTCTGGAGGAAGAGGCTGACAGAGAAAGAGAGAGGCCTTCCCCTCAAACACGGCAGGGGAGAGGCTGAGCCTGACCCTAAAGACCCATATCCAGAGATCCACTTGTGCCCTGGGTTCACGGAGCTCAGCAGCCCCCTACTGAAATGCTATGATGAAGAAAAATTAAGCCTGCACAAGGTCGATAAAAAAACTCTTTACGCAAGTTGTGTAAAAACTATACACAAAATTTGCCTGTGCAATAGGGCGGATTGTGTGTGGACTGAGAGGCTGGGTGGGCTGAGCCCACAGTGGAGAACACTATACAAACCTCCTTTGAAAAAGAGAGTTGGAGATCTCCAATGGAGGATTTTACATGGTGCCATTGCAACCATTGCCTTTTTATCTGTTATTAATCGCAGTGGGTGAGTGCCCTTTCTGTGGTCTGACTGAAAACATTTTTCACGTTTTTACTGAGTGCAGGAGATTTAAAATATTAAAACATTTAAAATTCCTTTAAATGTTTTAACCCGTGTTTTTAACCTATTTGGTGTTATTTTTACTACCCCTGGTTTCATTTGTGGAGTTAGATATAAAAAAAACAGACAAGTGTCAACTCCTAAATTTTTTAATTGGAGAAGCTAAAATGTCGATCTACCTTACTCGTAGGGACAGACTGCAGGGAGGGCCGACTCTGTGGAAGTACAACGTGAAGGCCAGACTGAAGCTGGAGTTTTGCTTCCACAGGGTCACAGGGAATGTGGATGTTTTTGCACAGCAGTGGGCTCATGAAGAGTTTTTGTGCCATAACCGGTGGAGAACTAAGATTTGCATCCTTCTTGAACTGATTCATTGATTAAGTAAACAGTTTGTTTTATGCCCACTGTAAATAAAGTGCTGTTCAAAAATCAAAAAAAATCTTCTTCTTCCTGTTTGTGTTCTTCTTGTTCTTCTACTTCTTCTTCTTCTTCTTCTTCCGAAACTAACTCTTCTTCGAGGTCTTGGTCAACGGTTGAAAAAATTTGGTCTAGGACCTGTTTTGCGGTGAAACGCGCGGTAGTCATGGCTCCAGCTCGCTGCGGACGACCGACCGTGCTATGCGCCGATGAGCAGCAGGGACAGCATTAGTATCAGTTGTGTCCCGTCGTAGGGTTTCACGGGATATGGGTGGATGGATGGATGGATGGATGGATGGATGGATGGACGGATGGATGGACGGATGGATGAATGGATGGCTGTGTGTGTGTGTGTGTGTGTGTGTGTGTGTGTGTGTGTATGTGGGTGGGTGGCTGCCGAGTCGAGCCCCATCGGGTCGTTCTGACCTGGGCGAGGGTGGCGCGAGGGCTGAACGCGACGGTCAAGAATCGTTTTACTCACTTAAAAATTATCCTTTTATATCTATGGTGGGGGAAACACCATGTTTCTACAATAGCCCAGAACAGACAAATTAAATACTGACTCTAGACATTTCAAGTGTTGTTTCTCCTTTACACTAGGAAGGTGAGGGTGATGTAAGGAGATGATGCAACTAGATTCTACACACTGGACCTTGAAATCGACCTAAATCGATGATGCATTATTGTAACAGAATATGCCAGAAGCGGAATATAATATGCATAATTATGTTTTCATTAGTGTATAATCATCTGAAAATAAGAAATGTTTTTGCCACCTTAGAATGAGTCTTTTATAATCTACAGACGCTGCAGGTCCTCTGACTCTAGATAGGCCATTTCGTGTTTTTCATGTGTTTCGCAGTCACGCTAGAAAAGAGAGGGTGAGGCGACTACTACTGAACCGTGCTAATTATGTTAGCTACACTGTGATCGACAGAAACATAACAATGCTGATTCTCGTCTGTTGTTCCCTGTTGGTGGAACGTCCTAGCAGTTCCTACCAGATCAGGGGCGTCCCTCTCTACCTTTAAAAACCTCCTGAAGACCTCCAGCTCTTCAGAGAAGACCTCCTCTCCAACAATGCCAACAACTGGACATGATAAATCTACCCCCCTCTAGAACTGGACCTTTATTCTATGTGAGTATTGCTGCACTAACATGTTCTTGTCACACTGTATCTTGATTTCCCTTTTTGTAAGTCGCTTTGGATAAAAGCATCAGCTAAATGACTAAATGTAACATGTATTGACCACTGGGGACAGCAAACATGCCTCGGCCAGATATTCTACAGTAGAACAAGAGCAGCATGTGCATATGTTTGTAGCACAGCCAAACAAACTGGACTGGACTGAGGGAATTATGAAGATGTAGGATGTCAGCTTTTGTCTTCTGCATCACATCCAATACATACTAGTGAATCCTTTGTGCTTGGGTACACATTTTGAATCCTGAAGTTTCAAGGCTAACAGGTGAAACAAGTTCAACAAGACGCTCAGAATCCCAGTAAACCCAAGTTTAATGCATCCATATCAATAAATCCATAAATGGTATCAAAAATGTCAGAAATACTTGAATTCAAACATGGAATTTTTGTTTAAAGTTTGTTTTTACATTATTTTACTTTTAAACTTTTTTTTGTGCCAAATAATAGATGTACTTGTAGAGTACTTCCTCTACCACAGATTGCACACCCACACATTTACCTCCATCGCTCCTATGCCTTCAGGGCTCTTATGCCCTACAGCCTTATGGTATGAGCTCTCTGCAGTGCATCTACTTCACCAGTGACAGCAGCAACTGAGCTGACCTGCAGATGGAACATCAGCAGCCTATTATTATTAATGCAAGAGGTAAAAGTGAGGGTACATCTTTCAGAGGTAAGGTTCTTATAGAATAGGTAGCTATGACAGATAAATCCATTTGTGTTATGGTGGGACAAGAGTGGATGAATACCAACTCCCCCCCTTGTGAGGACATCCTGATGCTTTGAATGAGATTCTGATATCGAGGGTCAAATAGTCTACATTTCAATCTCATATGAAAAGAGAAAAGAACAAACTCACTTTGGGGGAATTATGTTAGAGAGGTGTTCAGAGAGACACAAAACAGTGTGCACATTAAGCTGGAGAGAGAGAGAGAGAGAGGAAGAAAGGGAGAGACACAAAGACACAGAGGGTATAGGAGGACGTATGAGGCCAAGCAGCTCTGGCAGACTAAGCATAACAAGTATCTCAGGAGGGGCGGCTCATGTCTCTGAACTGCTCTGATGTTAGGAAGTGAAACAGTGGTTTGATAATTACAGCTGCTGCTAAATCCATTTGGGTCTTCCTTGGCTCATTAAAGATGGAGACAATGAGATGTTAATAAATATCAACTGTTAAATATACTGGATTTTTTATTTTTTTATTTTTACATGTCAGCTAAAATACTAAAAATACAGTGTACTATCAAGCTTTATAAATCTTAATGTATTACTAAATTATTCATCATTTTATGTTTATGGATTTGGTTTATTCTTAAAGTGATTCTATTTTCAGTTACTCTAAAAACACTAATAATGTATTATACATGCTATGAAGTCACATATGAAAGTAGAAATATATATAATAGATATTACACCCGACAGAGAAAGTTTTATTTCCTAACAACAAGTGACAACAATCAACTCAACAATAATACATGTATACAACTGAAAAACAGAATTTTTATATTATTAAATAATAACATTAGTTTCTTCTTTTGCCTTTTTGATGCCATGTTTTCATTGCTTTAGGGCTGATGTCAGGTGTGTGTCTGACTGGTGTAGCCTAATGGAACAAACCACTTTGTGATGGGGGAGCTAGGGCACCAAACCATGATGTATTTTATTATTCTGAGGAAAGTAGACTTTTGTTGGCTTTAGAGACACTGTGGCCTTTATTTGATCACACACTGTAGCCTCCACTGTACATTTATTCCTAACATAACTCCTATCGCTAACCTGCAGCTCCTCCATCCGCATGCACTCACTCACTCGCACGTCCACTCACACCTTACGTACACACCTTACGCACAGCTGTATTCACAAAGGGAATTACACTACTCTTATAACATGATGATAATTGGGCCATTTTGGTGCCCCCTCCAGCACTTGGTGCCCTAACATGCGTTATGGTTGAGTTGAGTGAGTTGTTGCCATGGCGCTGTGTAGTTGGCTGCTAGTTACAGTAGCTCTGTATTTTTAGTACTTTTTTGTACTTTTTTCATGTTTTCTTTATCCGTTTTGTGCAAACATGGGCTTGAAGTATTTTTATATTTTTTTCTGTCATACTTCATGATACATCGGTGACCCATTCAAATAAAGCCATGAGAACAGCTGTTAGCATACTCTCCGTGTGGAAAGACTGCAGATCCCTGCTGCAGTGAGGAGAAGAAAATGGGGTTGCACAGCTGAATCTAAGACGGTACAAACCATGAGTAAGTCTGTCATGATCTCTCTCCCCAACATCGCTAACTAGGCTAAACAGGGAGTATGGAGAGAAAAACGGAGACATTTCCCTTCATTTGCACCCTTTGTTTAGACGCAAACGGAGAATTTGCCTCTGAAAACGATTCTTTATAAAAACTCCGGCCAGAGTGGAGATTTTGGAAAACTCTGTTTGCACGTTTGCATGTAAACTGAGAAAAACGGAGTTTTAGGCAGCCGACGTCACATTGTGCGCCGAAAGTTGCACCTGAGTCAAAAAGTGCGACATATGTTTACATGTTGCTATGGTGATCATGGATGCATGTTGCTATGGTGATCATGGATGCATGCAGAGTAGCAGTCGCGTTTATGTTGGTGCAAACCCTATTCATCTGTTTGCACTTACAAGTACAGCTGCTCTATTATGTCGAGGAGCATAGACGAATGAGTGCTCGGAGGTCAGCAATATTACAACAACTTGTCCCTCTAGTCGGTCCGCATCGCATCGAATTTCGAGATTCTGATTGGCTAACGTGGGCTTGAGCTTCTCGCTACACTGCCACCTACAGGTTTGGCATGCTCTTGGCGGCATATATACACAGGTTAGTGTAAATGGAAACTTTTCTGAAAACGGATATGTATGCACGATGTTATTTTTGTAAACGGAGAGGGTAAAATGTCCGTTTATGAAAATATCCGGCCACGTGTAAACATAGCCTTAGACACCTAGATCAGCGATTGGCTGAGCCTGCTGCTCTGGTCCTGCTTGATGTCCACCACATATACTATGATTATGATCATTATTACTATCTTCAGTCATAACTCCAATAAACTTTCTAGTTACGGTTATTGTTATTTTATTTCTGTAAAATATGCTGTGCATCTGTGTCTCTATCTATGTCTTAATTTGTCTATCTGTTTAGATTGCTGCCCACCAATAAGCTAGGTTCTGCACAGAGTACAGTCTAGACCTGTTCTATATGGAAAGTGTCATAGATAAATACACAGATTATAATATAAAAATAATTGAATTGAAATTGAAAGTTGAATCAGAAAAGAGAGAAAAATGCAACTTAAATAGCACATACAAGTTAACTGCAAGTGCAATATAAAAGGACAAAAAATTGAAACTTTCATCTTCAAAAATGTTGAATTTATCTCTGCATATGATGACAATAATATGTCCTGCCCTGCACACGTAAGAGTCCGCTCCCAGCCTCAGCCTCACATCTGTTTAACGGCGTGTGCATAGTATAGAGATGTATGTGTATGTGTTCAGATCTCCATGGCTGTCTGCAGAGAGAAGACAGTGGAGACAGTCCAAATTCCCCCTCAGGGCAGATCTTGGACGGTGGAGTTCAATAGAGTAGCACTAATTGGCTTTACTCCCTCCTACATTCTTTGTGACACAAAACTCGGAGCTGAGCGTGCTCTAAAGGGGGAGCTGTTGCTTAAAGTTCAATATCTGCCAACCTCGTGATCAGCAGATTACCAGGCGGCAGTGTTAGTCTGCTGAGAGACAGCTTGTCACACCACAGCTCATGGGAGCTCTCAGACCTCATTTGCAATCAGACTGTCAGGAGTTTAAGCACTTAACCTGATGGAGATGGTTCTACAGCTCGCCTTTGGCTTCCTTTCCCCTCCCCTGCTTTCCTAACCTCTTTTTCTGTGACATCTTCAAAGCTGTGGGCTCGTCAATTTCATTTGTTGCCGTCTTTCACCATAATAGTAATTGTTTTAATCTCCAGGGATCATCGTTTCTAGTTATCATCATTTGCATGATGATAAAACATTCTGACAAATCATTTTTAGTATTATAAAAAGGTTGGGCTCTGTCATTATAATGAAGTCTATAAGCAGCATAAGATCGACACCCTTTAGAAAACTTCATGGCATTTCAGAATATACACACAGCCTTGTAACTTTCAGGGATGCTAACAGCTGTGACATTTTCTAAACTTTCAGATGAACATAATATAAATATATGACACATTTCTATGTGTATCTATCTATCTATATCTATATCTAAATATATATTATTATCATATACAGTTATTATTATTATTATATACTGTTATTAACAATAACATTACCATCATATCATCAGTACTACTACCATCATCTTGCCACTGCACCTTATCTACCTATTTATCTTGTGTTTGAAAAAAAAAAAAAAGGTTGTAAAGAGAGTTTAGTTGTGTGTCATTCGTAAATGATTTGTTCATTTTGAACTAATCTTTTTTATGACTGGGGAGTAATGAGTAGTCTCAGTGAGTGATTTGTCAATTTTCCTGACGGCAGTGAAGTATATGACGTCACCAAAATCTGCCTCTGATTGCTCCAAAAAAGTCTTGAATTGGCGGTGATTCAGACCTCTGGACTTCAGGAAATTAACTGTCTTCACAACAATGTCCATGACATGTTTCATTTCAAGTGTTTGAGCAGCGAGGGCTTCTTGGTGTATTATACAGTGATATTTGATTAGTTTCTCACCTCCGTTGTTGGCCACTTTCTCAGAGAGAAGCGACACGGCACCTGTCTTTCTCCCGACCATTGCCGGTGCTCCATCTGTTGTGACACCGACCATAGATGGCAGCTTCACATTGTATGCATCGAGACTGCGACACACTGCATCACAAATGTCGACTCCTCTTGTTCTGTCTTTGATACTCTCCAAGCTTAGCAGCTCCTCGCCTATTTCAAAGTTCTCCGTGACTGTTCGGATGAAAATCAGCAATTGCGCTGTATCGGAAATGTCCGTGCTTTCATCCAGTGCGATTGAAAAGGCTCCCTTTCCTAGGCCCTCCACACGTTGTCCCAGTTCCTCTTTGAGATCGCTGGAAAGATCTTTGATTCGTCATGTCACCGTGTCATTCGACACAACTTATGTCACAGAGCTTTGTTTTTTGCTCCGGGCATACAATGTCGGCCACTTTCAAAATACAGTCTCGCACAAATTCTCCGTCACTGAACGGCTTGCTCCACCTGGCTATTTCCTGAGCTACCACGTAGCTAGCCTGTGTCACAGCTTCACCGGATTTGGCCAGGTTTGTGAAAACTGACTGCTGCGCAGTGTAGCCTCTTTTAAGTTGTTCAAGATTACTGGTGCGCTCCTCACCGGTGAATTTGTGGAAGGTTTTATGATTGGTATCATAATGGCGTTTTATATTGAAGTCCTTGAGCATTGCATTAACCTGCTTGCAGATCAGGCACATGACTTTATCCGACCCGTGAGGTATGACAAAGTACGTGTTTGTCCACTTATCTTGGAACCGCCTTTTCTCCTCGCTGACACAATGTTTTTTTCTCATTCAATCATCAGTCCTGGCTTACATTTATTCAACTGGATGCTACGCACATTATACCTCAAATTAAGTGGCTTTGTATTATACAGTGTTTACAACACTTGTCACATTCACCCACTGATGAATGGCTTGCTCAGAAGCGATACAGTGCTTCCTATCCAGAGCACTCACGATAACACTAAAATCTCCCACACACACACTTGCACACCAATGGAACAGCGATCAGGAGCAATTTGGGGTTCAGTATCTTGTCCAAGAACACTTCAACTGGGGGAGCTCAGGACAAGAAAACAAGCGTTTCAAACAAGAAACGCTTCGATTACTAGACTACCACCTGCCCATTACAAAGTACAAAATCTTAAGCTAATAATACAGACTGAATGACCAAATACAGATGGTTAGGTTAACTTAATGGGCAGTTTAAGAAATCATATAGTCGCCTAAAAATATAGTTATGAAGCTGTATTTTATCTCATGATGCTACAGTAACTTAGCAAACGGGTTCTAATTACTGAAGTTAGTTTTACTTTTGCAACCAGGTTTAGTAAATCACTAGTTTGAACCTAGCCAGTGACTAAGACCTTATAGGAAGGACCTTACACACAAGCCTATAGTGAAGGATTTGCAAATAGCTGGTTCGAGTCCTGTTCCATAAGGTAAGGAGACTTAAAGCTTAGCATAAAGTCTGCCAGCTCCTCTGGTTCTATTCTGTGGCTGATCAAGTTTGGCCTATGACCTCCATGTGAAAGTTAAGACTTTCTAAAGGGGGTTAATATTGTAAATTAATGGACAGATGAAACAAACTAATAAACAGGAAAAACAATTCAACACTGCTCCTGAAGTCATGCAGTGATAAAACACATTTTTTGAAGGTCCTTTCCCAACAGGAAGTGGCATTCACTATGCAGATACAGCAGAGACAATGCAACTTTACAAAACCACACTGAAACAGATCCACTGTGACATGCAAATTAATATGTAAATGACTCCTTTTCGAGCATCACATCCACTTCCCGCTGAATTAAATATCTGGTTCCAAAGCATGACAAGTCACTTCTCCAACATGGACCTTGGACTTTCTTTGTCTGTTTCCCTGAATTATTATATTATTTTCTTAAGGTGGAATATGTCAAATGACCAAAGTCATTGCTCCAGGTTTTGTTGGTTTAAGAAATGCACTTGGTTCAACAGTAGTACAAGAAGAAATACAATGAGTCACACTGTTGTAAGATGTCAGCATGAAGCGTTTGAGCAGGAGGTTGTGAAATTCCAAGGAATTGATTTTAAATTTATATTTATATTAAGGTTTCTTATGTGCATGGAAATGAAACCACAGCTTTGCAACTTACTGACATGACAGGTTGTTCCACAAGCATTTAACGGGCCGTAAAGCATTTCATTCCTGCAGCTCATGTAAACATTACTAAGCTGTTTCATGGTGGGGAGATTAGTTGAATTGCTATCTTTATGTACTGTAATACACAAAAAGTCCCGTCATAATACAGACCCAGGCTGACTCAGATGTTTCTTTTCTCCTGAAAGATGCCACAAGACATTTTACAGAATAGGCTCCTGTAAAATGGAGGTAAGACACCACCAGCACTTCAGTGTTGGCGGTTTGTTGTGAGTCAGCCAGTAATCACTGAAACAGATTGCACTTTTCTTTCACAACTCAAAGAGACCAGCGAGAAAACCTGAGCTGCCTTCTTTTTAGTCTCGAGGAGATTGTCCTTCTGAGTCAAAGCCTGATTCTAGTCAGAAAAGAGCTGTGTGAACAACAATAACATGATGCATCCCCATATTCAGCTCTGCAAAAAACACAAGTAAGCAATTTGAGAGACATTGCCATCATAACACTTCTCTGTGATGGCAAATAGAAGGTGCGTTTACTTAAAGAACAGCCTTGCAACTGAATAAATTAAGTGCAACAAGCAATAATTATTTTAAAGCAACACTGTGTAACTTTTCCACCATAAAAACGTTGATGGCACACTGAATTGTAATCTGGTCAGTGGTGTCTCATTCGTACATCTGTTCTCACTCTCATACAATCACCTATGAGAAGTATGTGACGCTAAGATTTAGTGTTTGGTAGATTCTGTATTTTCCAACTGCATTGAACTCAACACTCTTCGCTTTGTAGAGGCTACCGTGGCCTCACGTGCCAAAAGAGGTTTTCATCACAACAACGAGCAGCCCCTAGAGTTTAGCAAGCTGGTCTGCATGCTAATAAAAGCTAAGATTAGTGGTGTGAAGCTAATAAGCTAATCTATTGTTGGCGTTTAGTCTGATAGCGAGATAGTGGGGGGATCAGGGCCAGGAATTTCTGTGCACTTTGCACTGTGCATTTTGAAGTGGGTAGCAGCAGTGGAGTCTGAGAAAGCAGCTCTAATATGATCACATCACTGCATGGAACAGTGTTCAGCGATGGCTAATGCCATGGTAGTCTCTGCCTTTTTTTGCAGCGTCATTTTTTTTTTTATTTAGCCATAGGCTAAATGGCAGTTTGTTTTGCATGGAAGTGTTGTAAGGCTTTGCCTTTTGTGTATGTTTTTGTGTTGCCATGTGTTTTTTAACATCACTAAGTTTGGCATAGAAATCAGCCTTACAATACAGGCAGTATTGATTCCCACTCCTTTCTGTATTTCTGAGCGCATAGTTTAGACTGAGACATGATGAGCTAGCCAGCTAGATGTTTAGCTTATGTCACAGAGAGGCACACACAGTGGACAAAGTGAGAAAGTGACTGAGGCTGTGAGAGTCAAATGTAGTGATGTAACATAACATCAGCATACAGAACAGTTCAGGGGAGGCAGGAGCTGCAAATGGTGTAAGTGGTAGGACAAAGCGCACACTGCCTCTGCGGCTGGGGGTGGTGGTGGTGATGGTGCTAGTGGGGTTGGCTGAGTCTGTGGTGGGGTCACCTGTTTGTCTGTGGGAGGCGTTGTCTGCGGGTGACCAGTTTCTTCCTCAACTCCTCCAGGAACAGCCTCCTTCTGTGGGACTTTCATTGCTGGATCAATGGCCGTCCACACAATGTAGGCGTTGAGGGAACTACTGTCCAGCATGTTGAAAAAAAAGGGCCAAGGGCCACTGTCTGGTCCTCCTCCTGCAGCTGTATGAGATCATCTGCAAAATAAAAAAGGACCAGCTTGGTAGATATCTCAGACAAGCACCTAAATGCCGAAAAAAAAAGAAAAAGTCTTTGTCTATCTATATGTTTATGGATAACGTAAAAAAAACACCTCATCCATGGTATCCACTCCTCCTTTTTTAGCGTTCAAAATCAAGTATGATCTGGGGCTTCCTTTTCTCCCCGCTGCTGATCTCAGGCGCCCGGTGTTTGGTGCTGAGCAGGACAAAGTTTTTGCCCCGCTTTGGGATGTAGGAAAGCAGGGTGTGAGTTGGAGTGAATGCAAAGATAGAGAGGGCCTCTCTCCCCCATACAGTAGTAGCGACTCAAAAGGTCCCCTTCAAGCTGAAAGCTAGCTGAATGGCTGCCGTCTTCCAGCCAAGTTCCAGCCAACTCCCAGCAAAGTTCTAGCGGCTGGTGTGACCCCCCCTCCTTCTCCTGGGCGTGTCTATTTTTTTACTGTAACTCCACCTATTCATGTAATTACAGGGTATGACCAGAAGATGGCGCTTCTCTCGCAGAATTTTTTTACACTTGTTCTACCTGGAGATGACGTAGCTTACACACCCCAGTAGCATTCTCATTGCTCATCCTTTTGTTTGCACTTAATGGGCTTTATGGTCTCCCAGTGTCACAGAAATCACAGAGCCAAAAATGCAGCTGGTTTGACTACCGTATACTATACAGTAGCCTTGTGATTTGAGTGTGTTCATGAACAGGAGGATGACTCATTTACTGTATTTTCATTTTTGTTCATCCCATAGGCTAAATCCTGCATAAATAAATTTAATTGATAGGTGTTTATATCTAACATGTCACCGTTTACCAAATCAACAACATCTAGGCTATTCTGTCCTTACATAATTACTGAAGCATCTATTCTCTTGTGCTCGCGCACTCTCTCTCTCTCTCTCTCTCTCTCTCTCTCGCTCATCTGCATGTAGTGAAAGCCACACTGGTCTATAACAGCTGCTCATATGTAGCCATCAATATGACTGCTATGACGGTCTGAGGAATAAATACTCAGAAATCGAGTGTGTTTCATAGGCTTAAGAAGGCATCAAACAGATATAGCCCTTAAAGAAAAAGTTACAAAAAAAAACGGTCCATCAGACGTTACGAGCGTAGTTTTTTTTAATAACCAGTTTATGTTGGCATGTTGTTGTTGTTGTTGTGCGCGACAGAGTTGCAGATATGAGCGGCTGCAGTGGTGCCTCAGTGTTATCTTATCACAACTTTTTTTTTCCATCAACCGATCCGCGGACCACTTGGTGCCAATCTGTGGGAGCGATCTGAACGGATCACGGACCAACAATGATCAGTTGCACCACTAGCCACATCCATGATTGTGCTCTGTCTCAGCTCATCGGCTCACCCGCTCACCCGCTCACCCCAGCGTCCCCAGCGTATCTGTTCAGATGTGTCTTTATACAGTCTATGGTGAGAGCAGAACATTAAAATCACTGCTCCTCCCCGTGGACAAATGAGGCATTGCAGCTGGTTTTCACCCAGGCTGCTTATGGGCGTTTCCAGTCGGGGCCTCACTGACTACGTCATCGCGGAGGATCACATTACCGTCACGGACCTGCGAAGGACCTGTCAAGGACCAGTCAAGGACCAGCCAAGGACCAGCCACGGAAACATGGGAACTTTTGAGTCGCTACTACTGTATCATTAGATTTGACCATTTAAGACGAGGGAAACGCATCCTGGCAGATACCGTTCCCCCTCTGTTCCACAGGAAAGGAGGCTCACACATCTTTCTAATTCACACTGCTGACTTCTTCCCCCGCAACAGATAAGCCCTGTGATTTTCAGGCTGATATCATCAGATTTGACCATTTAAAACACAGGGAACGCATCCTGCCAGATACCGTTCCCCCTCTGTTCCACAGGAAAGGAGACCCACACATCTTTCAAATTCACACTGCTGACTTCTTTCCCCACAACAGATAAGCCCTGTGATTTTCAGGCTGATATCATTACATTTAACCATTTAAGACGGGGGAACGCATCCTGGCAGCTTGGAATGTGACTGCCAGATACCGTTCCCCCTCTTTCCACAGGAAAGGAGGTTCACACATCTTTCAAATTCACACTGCTGACTTTCTTCCCCCCAAGAACTAAGCCCTGTGATTTTCAGGCTGATATCATTAGATTTGACCATTTTAGACAGGGGGAACGCATCCTGGCAGCTTGGAATGTGACTGCTAGATACCGTTCCCCCTCTGTTCCACAGGAAAGGAGGCCCACACATTTTTCAAATTCACACTGCTGACTTCTTTCCCCACAACAGATAAGCCCTGTGATTTTCAGGCTGATATCATTAGATTTGACCATTTAAGACGAAGGGAACGCATCCTGGCAGCTTGGAATGTGACTGCCAGATACCGTTCCCCCTCTGTTCCACAGGAAAGGAGGCTCACACATCTTTCAAATTCACACTGCTGACTTCTTTCCCCGCAACAGATAAGCCCTGTGATTTCCAGGCTGATATCATTAGATTTGACCATTTAAAACACGGGGAAGGCATCCTGGCAGATAGCGTTCCCCCTCTGTTCCACAGGAAAGGAGGCCCACACATCTTTCAAATTCAAACTGCTGACTTCTTTCCCCCCAAGAAATAAGCCCTGTGATTTTCAGGCTGATATCATTAGATTTGACCATTTAAGACGGGGGGAACGCATCCTGGCAGCTTGGAATGTGACTGCCAGATACCGTTCCCCCTCTGTTCCACAGGAAAGGAGGCCCACACATTTTTCCAATTCACACTGCTGACTTCTTTCCCCACAACAGATAAGCCCTGTGATTTTCAGGCTGATATAAGTAGATTTGACCTTTTAAAACACGGGGAACGCATCCTGGCAGCTTGGAATATGACTGCCAGATACCGTTCCCCCTCTGTTCCACAGTAAAGGAGGCCCACACATCTTTCAAGTTCACAGTGCTGACTTCTTTCCCCCCAAGAAGTAAGCCCTGTGATTTTCAGGCTGATATCATTAGAGCTGACTATTTAAGACGGGGGGAACGCATCCTGGCAGCTTGGAATGTGACTGCCAGATACCGTTCCCCCTCTGTTCCACAGGAAAGGAGGCCCACACATTTTTCCAATTCACACTGCTGACTTCTTTCCCCGCAACAGATAAGCCCTGTGAATTTCAGGCTGATATCATTAGATTTGACCATTTAAAACACAGGGAACGCATCCTGGCAGATACCGTTCCCCCTCTGTTCCACAGGAAAGGAAGCCCACACATCTTTCAAATTCACACTGCTGACTTCTTTCCCCACAACAGATAAGCCGTGTGATTTTCAGGCTGATATCATTAGATTTGACCATTTAAGACTGGGGAAAACATCCTGGCAGCATGGAATGTGACTGCCAGATACCGTTCCCCCTCTGTTCCACAGGAAAGGAGGCTCACACATCTTTCAAATTCACACTGCTGACTATTTCCCCCGCAACAGATAAGCCCTGTGATTTTCAGGCTGATATCATCAGATTTGACCATTTAAGACAGGGGGAACGCATCCTGGCAGCTTGGAATGTGACTGCCAGATACCGTTCCCCCTCTGTTCCACAGGAAAGGAGGCTCACACATCTTTCAAATTCACACTGCTTACTTCCTTACCCCCAAGAAATAAGCCCTGTGATTTTCAGGCTGATATCATTAGATTTGACCATTTAAAACACAGGGAACGCATCCTGCCAGATACCGTTCCGCCTCTGTTCCACAGGAAAGGACGCCCACATGTCTTTCAAATTCACACTGCTGACTATTTCCCCCACAACAGATAAGCCCTGTGATTTTCAGGCTGATATCATCAGATTTGACCATTCAAGACAGGGGGAACGCATCCTGGCAGCTTGGAATGTGATTGCCAGATACCGTTCCCCCTCTGTTCCACAGGAAAGGAGGCTCACACATCTTTCAAATTCACACTGCTGACTTCTTTCCCCACAACAGATAAGCCCTGTGATTTTCAGGCTGATATAAGTAGATTTGACCTTTTAAAACACGGGGAACGCATCCTGGCAGCTTGGAATATGACTGCCAGATACCGTTCCCCCTCTGTTCCACAGTAAAGGAGGCCCACACATCTTTCAAGTTCACAGTGCTGACTTCTTTCCCCCCAAGAAGTAAGCCCTGTGATTTTCAGGCTGATATCATTAGAGCTGACTATTTAAGACGGGGGGAACGCATCCTGGCAGCTTGGAATGTGACTGCCAGATACCGTTCCCCCTCTGTTCCACAGGAAAGGAGGCTCACACATCTTTCAAATTCACACTGCTTACTTCCTTACCCCCAAGAAATAAGTCCTGTGATTTTCAGGCTGATATCATTAGGTTTGACCATTTAAAACACGGGGAACGCATCCTGGAAGATACTGTTCCGCCTCTGTTCCACAGGAAAGGACGCCCACACGTCTTTCAAATTCACACTGCTGACTTCTTTCCCCGCAACAGATAAGCACTGTGATTTTCAGGCTGATATCATTAGATTTGACCATTTAAGACGGGGGAACACATCTTGGCAGCTTGGAATGTAACTGCTAGATACCATTCCCCCTCTGTTCCACAGGAAAGGAGGCTCACACATCTTTCAAATTCACACTGCTGACTTCTTTCCCTGCAACAGATAAGCCCTGTGATTTTCAGGGTGATATCATTAGATTTGACCATTTAAGACAGGGGGAACGCATCCTGGCTGCTTGGAATGTGACTGCCAGATACCGTTCCTCCTCTGTTCCACAGGAAAGGAGGCCCACACATCTTTCAAATTCACACTGCTGACTTCTTCCCCCGCAACAGATAAGCCCTGTGATTTTCAGGCTGATATAATTAGATTTGACCATTTAAGACGGGGGGAACGCATCCTGGCAGATACCATTCCCCCTCTGTTCCACAGGAAAGGAGGCCCACACATCTTTCAAATTCACACTGCTGACTTCTTTCCCCGCAACAGATAAGCCCTGTGATTTTCAGGCTGATATCATTAGATTTGACCATTTAAGACGGGGGGAACGCATCCTGGCAGCTTGGAATGTGACTGCCAGATACCGTTCCCCCTCTGTTCCACAGGAAAGGAGGCTCACACATCTTTCAAATTCACACTGCGGACTTCTTTCCCCACAACAGGTAAGCCCTGTGATTTTCAGGCTGATATCATTAGATTTGACCATTTAAAACACGGGGAACGCATCCTGGTAGATATCGTTCCCCCTCTGTTCCACAGGAAAGGAGGCTTACACATCTTTCAAATTCACATTGCTGACTTCTTTCCCCGCAACAGATAAGCCATGCGATTTTCAGGTTGATAGTAGTAGCAACTCAAAAGTTCCCCTTCAAGCTGAAAGGTAGTTAAATGGCTGTTCCAGCCAACTCCCAGCCAAGTTCCAGCCGCTGGAGTGACCCCCCTCTTTGTCCTGGGCATGTCTATTTTTTTACTCTAACTCCACCTATTCATTGAATGACCAGGCGATGGCGTTTCTCTCACAGAATTTTTTTTTTTACACTTGTTCTACCTGGAGATGACAAACCCCATTAGCATTCTCATTGCTCAGCCTTTTGTTTGCACTTAATGGGCTTTTTGGTCTCCTAGTGTCACACAAATCACAGAGCCGAAAATGCAGCTGGTTTGACTACTGTATACTATACAGTAGCCTTGTGATTTGAGTGTGTTCATGAACAGGAGGATGACTCCTGTTCATTTTCATTTTTGTCCATCCCATAGGCCAAATCCTGCATAAATACATTTAATTGATAGGTGTTTATATCTAACATGTCACCGTTTACCAAATCAACAACATCTAGGCTATTCTGTCCTTACATAATTACTGAAGCGTCTATTCTCTTGTGCTCGCGCACTCTCTCTCTCTCTCTCTCTCTCTCTCTCTCTCTCTCTCTCTCTCTCGCTCATCTGCATGTAGTGAAAGCCACAGCTGGCCACACTGGTCTATAACACCTGTTCATATGTAGCCATCAATATGACTGCTATGACGGTCGGAGGAATAAATACTCAGAAATCATAGGCTTCAGAAAGCATCAAACAGATATACAGTGTCAGGACGGTCTCAAGGCAGGACTCAGATGCAGAGCAGAAGTAAATTTAGTGAGCTTTATTCAGGAAAAGGCAGCAGGAGTAATCCTCTGAACAGAGTGAAAAAAAGAGCTACAAAAACTCCTAATATATAGGAGGAAATAACAAAATAAAAGTCGCTCCAAAAGGAGGAATAACACTATGGTTCTAACTACACAAACTAAACACACTATCCATCTATTCTAACAAGGAGGGAAAACAAATTTCAACTCTAACAAACAAAAGGTGCTCCAAAAGGGAGAAAACAAAACCTGACTCTAACAAACAAAAGGTGCTCCAAAAGGGAGGAACAAAAGCTGGTAAGGAAAAAGCAGATAACTAAGACAAGGGAAACGCAGACTATTTAACACATGGAGGGAAGGGAGCACCAGGTGCACACAATCGGTGATTAGGGAAGACAATCAGACAGGTGACACACCAGGAAGGGCAAGTGACCTGAAACGAGAGGAGAGTTACTTTTCAAAATAAAACAGGAAATGACGAGACAAAAACACCAAAATAAGACATGACCTCACCGCAGTGTGACATATAGCCCGTAAAAAAAAGTTACAAAAATAATAATAATAATAATAATAATAATAATAATAATACAATTGTGCGTGACAGAGTTGCAGATACGAGCGGCTGCAGCGGTGCCTCAGTGTTATCTTATCACAACTTTTTTTTACCATCAACCGATCACCACTTGGTGCCGGTCTGTGGGGAGCGATCTGAACGGATCACGGATCAACAATGATCCGTTGCACCACTAGCCACATCCATGATTGTGCTCTGTCTCAGCTGATCGGCTCACCCACTCACCCCAGCGTCCCCAGCGTATCTGTTCAGATGTGTCTTTATACAGTCTATGGTGAGAGCGGAACATTAAAATCACTGCTCCTCCCCCTTGGACAAATGAGGCATTGCAGCTGGTTTTCACCCAGGCTGCTTATGGGCGTTTCCAGTTGGGGCCTCACTGACTACGTCATCGCGGGGGACATTACCGTCACGGACCTGCGAAGGACCTGTCAAGGACCAGCCAAGGACCAGCCATGGACCCATCATGGAAACACAGGAACGTTTGAGTCGCTACTACTGTACCTTCAGGAGCTCAGGGGGGAAAGCTCTGGTCGTTTTTTGCGGATTGTGCCAACCATGGTGATCTTCCTTCGGAGCAGCTCCTCTGCCAGCCCAAAGAAGGAACAAAAATTATCACGTCACAGTCACCACTCTCAGCCCCTCCATCCTGTCCAACACGACCCTCCGTCCTTGGTTTTGGCTGGTGCACCAGCTGATTGGCCGGTGTAAACAGAAACCCTCCATGCATATGACGTTTGTTCATTACTCGTGACTCACATTTGAAGCCATACCTGGCCAGCTTCATGGGCATCCACACAAATGTCCACTACTGGATTGAACATCAAAGGGAGCTGTACTTCTCCCATGCAGGTTGGTATATTCAGTGACAAGTTTCGTGATCTCTGTTGTGAAAAATAAATGAAAACTGTCAATCAGCTCACCAACTCTGGCCACACCATAGCTGGTGGGTCCTGGGGTTAGTCCTGTGCCTGGAGGGTTAAACTGGAGTGTCGTGGAATTTGTGGGTGCCCAGTGATCTCTCGTTTTTGGACCTCCATGACAGGTCCGGTAGTGTCTCCCCTTCCCCACCGTCAGATGAGTCGGTGGAGCTGGTGGAGGATGAGCCAGCCACCGGGATGTACTCCTCATCCTCTTCAGTGGCTGTGTCAGTGTCCGAATCCGAGCTTACGGAGTCGTGCTCCATGGGCTTGGGATTGGGCTCCATGACGATAGTGAGCTCCGCCTCAGTGGTGTAGTACCTCTCCATCATGCCCCGTATGAAATGAGAAGCTCTGCTCCTCTGTACAGAGTTGCCAATTTCTCAGTAAGGAAAGTAGCTATTGGCTGTCCTAAAAGTTGCTAGAAGTCGCTAAATGACGTCATCAACTAATTTGCATAATCTGCTATGTGCACGTAATTGTAATGGTCGCTGTAGGAGAGAGGAGTAACATCGTGAAAAAAACAAAAAGTGAGTAAAAACCACCCTAAATATGTTTAGAACTACAGATGAACTTTCTGTCTGTCAATTCTTGTTTTTTTAAATCTGCTTTATCCGGGTTTGGGACCGGCAAAAGTGACCCAAAAGAGACACGCATTTACTTTAGTGCAGTGATTTATTTTAGAAGAAAATTTTACATTTACAATCCCGCAGAATGTAAATGTAAAATTTTCTCCTAAAATAACATCAAGTCAAGGGAGGATATAGTGTGAGTGCCCTCTATCGGAAAAAGCAGGTATTTTCTTGGGAGTGACGTAATCGGGAAGGGAATCCCTCAGAACACACACCTGAAAGCCACAGGCCTCAAATGAAGAGGAAAAATCAGAAGATGCATGTTTTATACTTTTTATTTGAGCAGGATCAAAAATAGTGATTTGAATGGGTTTCAATGTGCACATTTTTGTGCGTAGGGACATTAACAGGTCTATTTCAGGCCACATTCTTTACTAAAAATAAAAATAAATACATGAAAAAAAATTGAGAACACTCAGAAATGCACCATCTTGCATAAATCAATAACAATATGCATGAAAAAAGGATAAAATATGCTAGAAATTAAAAGCCAAAAACACAAAAATATGCGTGGGTGCATCAAAGGGTTAATGCCACTTTTTAATTCAAATATGTAACAACTAAGGAGGACAGCTTGGATACCTTTTTCACTGGATGGGACTGAATGGGAAAAAACTGAGAGTTAGTGTTCAATGTATGTCATTTTGCCAATATTTATCAAATCTGAGAGGAAGACCCAGCGTTATTATTATCAATAAATGTCAACGTTAAAGCTAGTAGCAGACTTGAGCAGCATGTGACTTAATTGACCTTAATGTCAACGTGATCACGGCTAATCTCATTTTATGTGCAGGGTTTCAATATGAGATGGTGTTTTGGCTGTGATAGAATATACAGACTGACAGCACTGATGGAAACCTCACCATTATGTGCACAGACTGCCATTTAAGTGTCTTTACACATGGTAAAATGGTCGTAACATCCATCTGTATGAATTCTATTTATTGTGTGACGCAGATTACAACCCCCCACTCATCTTACATCTTTTGCTGTGTCACACTAGTGTGGAGATCTGTTCAGTTTGGCAGCCATTGCATGCCGTCTATTGGCATTTGTTTATGTACAGTATTCAACAGATCCCTGCTGTCATTTTGTACTGATGTGCTTTACTCTGATCTGGAGCGTTGTAACTGGAGACACGTTCTTTGCATTTGAAAGAACAGTTTGTTATTTTCAATTCAGCTGCTAGCAGGTTTTCAAATGAAAAACAATCAATATTTTAGGGTTGGCTGAGAGATGTTGCTATAACTGTAGGAAAGTCTGGATGTGCTGCTCCAAACACATTTCCAAAGTGCAAATGTTTTTTTGGAGTTATGACCATCCATGGTGGCCGGTGTACTCAACCCAGCAGCAACCTAAATATCCTGTTCATTGAATTTATTCAAATTAGCCTGGTGCGACAGCGCCCTCTGGATTGTAGTGTGTGGTAAATGTCAGTCAGCCCTTCTGGTGAACAATGGTATTGGATTAAAGCAGTCATGTCAAGCCTTTTGTTGGGAAGCCAGGTCAAGTTGATCTTGCTTCCTTAGTGACTCCGATATGGTCCAGAGAAAAGAAGGGAGCCGCTGTAGCTTCACAAAAGTGAAACCACAAACAGAAATGTTCATCGACAGAACCAGAGGAATTATCATGCTGTGATTTCAGCTACCTTTGTGAGATTAGCAGTTGCAGAGAGTGGATTTCTTGGCTCATCCAGGTGCTCAAAATGACTGACTGAGAATATAAACTGAACCTACTCAGAAAGTGGACCTGAGCCCTGGATAGAAAAAAAGGATGAAGTTGGAACAACTGTTTCGAAAGAGAAAATTGGACCTTTAAATGGAGTCATCTGTGCTGGTAGACCTCAAATCCAGTGGGATCCAGACTTGAAATCCAGTCTGATATAAGACATGGTTTTTGAACATTTCGACCATGAAGGACAGAGGACTGCAAATAGATGGTAGGTGAGTCAAAAACACCCATTCTCTCTCTCTCTGCTCAGTGTCGTGATTGTACTGCTTGTAATGGAGAAAATATATCTTATGCATGAATGTGGCTGGTTGTGTTGGCCTGCTGGGGGTTTAAAAAAATGTATAATTCCCCCTCTGTATGTCACATTCACAGTTTATCATTAGGTGTTAAGTTACCTGTGATCAGCTGTGTGTCATTCGGGATAGTTTAGAGTCTGTGCAGAGTTGTCATCCTTACTTTGATTGTAATATGTTGTGCTCTATAATAGTAGGAACATGTAATTCAGAATCAGAAATACTTTATTAATCCCCGCAGGGAAATTGTGTTTGTTACAGCAGCTCCCAAACGGTAAGTTAGATAGTAAGTAATAGCAAGAAAAAACAGAAACATTTGAACACTATACAAGTTGGATAGTAACATCCCAAGAAAAAAACTTTAACGCTATACACCTATAAGATATACAATTTAACACAGTTAAATAAAATCAGTAACAGTAAAATAAAAGCCAAGTAACAGTAAACTAAAAAAAAGAAAAGAAAAAAAAAACAAGTAACTGTTAAGTAAAACAGTTGTTCAGTGAGTCAGTGAGTGTGGTTTGTTCTCTCTTCACTCTGATGATGTTCAGGGTATCCCTGTAGGGTCCTTGCCAGTTGCCTAATGCACATTTAATCAAGTATTGTATTGAGTACAAGTTTGAAGTAGCTATACTTTACTAGTGTATTACTATTTTGTTGCTTCTGCTCTGTCCATTCTGGGCTGCTGTAGAAACTTGTGGCTCAACATGGTGGAGGAGGACCCGCGGCAACTGGAGATATAAAAGTTTCATTATAAAGGTAAAAAAAAATCATAGTGATTCTTAGTTTAAGTTGATTATACACTAATGAAGAAGAGTTAGAGAATATGATATGCCATTTTTACTACATGTTTTAACTAGAGCCAGCTAAATCTGACACACTGGATCTTTATTTATTACAACTTTTGTGTAGTTCTTTTTCTAACTTCGTTCTATGTTTCACTATGGGAATCGTCTTGCCGTGACCAACTATGGAAGCTCCAATGACACAACATCTGTCAGTGACAGACAGGTCGAGCTGTGCTGGGGTCTAGGGATCGACCGATATGGATTTTTCAGGGCCGATACCGATACCGATTATTAATAACCAAGCGAAACCGATAGCCGATATGTAGAACCGATATTTATTTGCAGTAATAAATGTAAAAAATGGCCTTAACACCAGAGTTTTTCACTTATAGTTCCTTATGTATTATTATATTTATTTATTTAGAGAAATGAAGTCATATTCGGAATCTCAGAACATTAAATGTACACTCTTGTGCTTAGAACTGTATGTCATATTACATAAATAAGAATAAGGCACTTGGCAATTGTAAATGCAAACAATAAAGGCTACTTTACACACGTGAGTTGTAGACGCGACGGTAAATTTATTGATTGAAAAAAACTCGACGTGTGCTCGCTGCTTGACTCATTGAAATGGCCCATCATTTCCCTGGACTTTACGAGTGACCGGCAAACAGACGAATATTTCACTATTACATTTACTACTACATTTCATCTATTCTGTGTGATCATAGTGTAGTGAGAGCATGAGCGCTGAGGGAGAGGCAACTGAAAACAAACAAGGACACGTTAGCGTGTGGTGTTAAACTTATAGGCTATAATCACCTCGGGTGTTGTTTATTGATAAACCGGGAGCCGCCCCACGGGCTGAGACACGTTAGGAGATTAATTATTCCCACAAAGTAATGATAACCGTAAGGGTCTCCTATTATTATTGTGCGTCTGGCCCCAGCTCTAAAGCGGTCGCGGTAATTATAATGTAGCGGTGGGCCATCATTAAATAGCCTACCCCGTGTTGAAGTTGTGAAAACTTTAATCTCAAGAGCCAAACTGCAGGTTTTCCTCCCTTATACTTGCTGCAGCCTACCTATGTCATATTTTTATTTTATTAAGCAAGATTAAGACTTCAGGTCATCTTCACTTACATCTTTTTTCTTTCTTTCTTTCTTTCTTTCTTTCTTTTTTTGTCGTGAGTGATGCTAGTCCTATATTGCAAAGTCGTATGCTTGATGTGATTAGACAAGTAGGTTGGTGAAATGTCGACTCTGGGCCTGCATGTTATCACTGAAATTGATCATAAGGTTGTGGTATTTTTTAAAACTTCATCCTAAAGGGCTTTGAAACTTCGACTGACTCTGCCTTTCCTGCTGGCTCACCGGAGCAGTCCTCTTTTTCTCCTCCGTCTACTGCATGTAGAAGCTTCTGTGTTGATTGATTGGCTACTTGGCACAAGTGAGACAGCCAATCAGTGAGGGCTGTGGGCGGGACATTAGTACACAGCCAAGAGAGTGGTGACTTCAGGCAGAGACGGCTGCATCAGAGCCAAAGGAGCGCGTTTTAAAATACATTAATTAATTTTATCGGTTATCGGTGAAAAAAACGGCCGATGCCGATGATCGCAAAAATGCAGAATATCGGCCGATATTATCGGCCAGGCCGATAATTGGTCGATCCCTACTGGGGTCCCGCCCCCTCATACTACTACAGCCGACCTGCCCCTCTCAACGCATTCTTGCTTTCTTCCCGTGAGGAACGAAACAAAGCTCCCTCAGCTAATCTAGCTGAGCTAGCCTGGACACCCGCTTAACAGTTCATAGTAGAACTGATGAATGCGGAACGCGTCAGTTCGCATCAGTTCGGAACGCATCAGTTCGCTGAACGCGGCTCCAGGTTTGGTCTGGATTGGCCGAGTAAGTACCTACACACGGTCTTTTTAGCAGTGTCCGCGTCGCGGCGAGCTGCTCATTCGGCTACCCAGTATTAAGTTACCGGAGTAGCCGACAACTGTGTTTACGTAGCATCAGGCTAACACGTCAAGGCGAGCCGTTACCTGGCTACACCGTGTTAGCTCATTGGTGCAGTCAGCGACTGTGTAGCATAATACCCGCTGACTAACGAGTTACGGCGAGTCAACCGGGGTTTTGCTAGCACCGTTTTTGTTGACTGAACCGAGTACCGGGAGTCCTGCTAACGTGTCACGACAAGCGAACTTTTATGGTACACGGTTAGCTTGGGCTAAACCCCAGGTGCTAACACTAATAACCGACGGGCTAATGCGTTGCGGCGCGCCTTGTGTGGCTGTATATTCATACCAATATCTCCCTTTCAAGGCACCCTCGCCAAAGGGTCGGACCCGAAGGGGAAAGAGGCTGCATCCCTGTCACGCTAGGAAACAGGACCCAGAAGCAGAAGGAGCTGATGAGTACGTGAAGATGTTTATTGAAAAACAGAAATGAATGAATGAACGGTGAGTGGGGGAAGTGAGGTCAGGTCCGGGTTCGGTTGTGGAGGGAGAAGTTGAGGAACAGGTGGAGAGAGCAAGGTGTGGTCGGATCCAGAAGACGGTGCTGACTGGCAATGAAGACAGGTGAACCAGGGAGGGCTGAACGAGTTTCCTGATGGCAAAACAGAGGAGAGAGGTAAGTAACACAGGAACACGGGTCAAACTCAGTAAGCAGACGGTCAGGAGCTGGTGTGAAGCGTACGTGAATATACAACAATCCGGCGAGGACTGGAGAGCTGGGCAGATCTTAAGTAGTGTGGTGATGATGAATGGAGAGCAGGGGCTTGATGGAATGCAGGTGTGTTGCAATCAGGAGGCCACGCCCACCAACTCCGGACACATGGAAAGAAAGGGAGAAACAAAAACAAAAACCCAAGCACACAGCAAAAACACGAGTCACACACACAGCCCCCCAGCCAGAGTCAGGCAGTCGTGACAATCCCGCCTGTGCCCCGCATCATGCGGAGCATCTATCTCGGGCCAGGACCCTCATCCCATGTGCATGCATGAGCGCTAAACACGCCCAAGCATTGCTGGCCGACCCCTAGTCATGTACCCACTGTGCGTCGATGCCAGAAAAGATCCTGGGAAGAAGGCTGAGAGTGGTGGTAGCTAACAACCAGGACCCATGCCTGACAGGAGCCACCCCACAGACAGCAACCATCACCCATCAGCTGTCAGCTACTTAGAGCTTGGCCGACATGATGGAAGATGAGTCCCCAGAACTGCCTCCCCTATTCGAGGACCTCCTCGAAGGGGAGCCTGGTGGTGAGGACGCAGAGGGTAATGCCAACTCTGACCTCCTCGACATGGACGAGATGGAGGAGGAGGGGGATGATTCCACCTTTCCTATCCAACAGTCCAGACCCCCCAGCGCATCAGATACTGCTTCACCAGTGGACAGTAATCTATATGAGGTCTGCAAACAGGCTGCACAAAGTTAGGAGTACAATAGCCAGCAGCCCAGGACGCTGAGGGGACAGAGAGAGATCTCTATGATGGCAAAAGGCTCCCACCAGCCCAGCCACCATCAAAGCAACTCCTGCCGCCAGTACCAGCTTGCATGAGGGAAATGAGCCGGTACTGGTCCAGCCCATTTAAGAGTAAGCTTCCAACCAAGGGCTACTCTAAGCTAGAGATCCACGGTATGGGGGAACTGGTGTTGGCCGAACCCCCAGTAGTGGAGCCTTTTGGTGGCTTTTCACCTCCACCCCAACCGACGCTGTCTCTCAGCCTTCTCCACCACTTCTCTGCCCAGCAAAGCGGAGTGGCTCACTGGCTCCATTTTCCAGAGGATGTACAAGTATGCAGCACAGTCAGTGTGCTCCCTGAATGCAACCACATTGCTGTCTGCATACCAGGCAGAGATCCTGGAGGAGATGGGTCGACAATTGGAGGAGTAGGGACATCCTGTCTTCATAAATGTTACAGACATTTTAAAAGAAACTGAGGAAGACTACAGTCTCCCACCTCATCAGTGGTGCTCCTGCCACACCCTTAACCTGGTTGCCACAAGAGACATTGAGGATGCGTTGACCCAATCAGAATCCTTCAAAAAAATATCAAGGCACTATGGAACAAGCAGCACAGGAGCACACGAGCTTCAGACATCATCAAAGACAAGCTAGGTTGCCAGCTGATAGTTCCTAGTCCAACAAGATGGAATGCCACTTACCATGCCATGGAGCGCTTGAGTTTCATGAAACCTGTGAGGAGTTTCAGGTTTCCTCGCTTCAAAGCAGCAGAACTCACCTTCATACAGGAGTATGTTAAGGTAAATATTTCCTTGATTTTCATATGTACGTAGAGTGACTGGTGTTCAGGTGCTGTAATCCATGTGTCTGTGTAAAGATAAAGGCAACTACATACCTCTCAGTGAGCTTATTAGTGCAGTGATTTTTTTTTTTTTTTTTACCAGGCTATTAACTGAATATTAAACTACTAGTACTATTAGCATGACGATGATTATGAATAATAATAACACTGATGATGATGATGATGACGATGATATTTATTTATCTAAGTAATTTCCTTTTTTTTCTGTATATCTTTCAGGTTATGGCACCCCTGGCCAAGGCCCTTCATGTACTCCAGTCTGACAGAATGGCCTACACTGGAGTTTTGGTGCCAACAATCTCAGTTCTCCTTGAGAGGATGGAGCAGATGAAGAATGAGACCATTTTTCAAGACCCAAGGTTGCTCAAAGCCTCTGCAACTCATCCCAAATTCAGATTGGCCTACATCCCCACTGAAAAGAAGACTGGTGTTGTGTCACACCTGAAAGCAGAAGTAAACCTGCTTCAAACTGTTCCATGAAGAGAAATAGATTTCTCTCTCTCTCTCAAACACACACAGACATACATTTTTTGCCAAGCTGTTACTGTTTGGAGCAGGTCTTTATAATTTTGCTCCTGTGGTTTGAACGAAGTTACTGAGTTTTAAAGTCATTTAAATCTAAATTATCAGAAATCATCATGAATGAAAACAGACAGACACACACACACACACACACACACACACACACACACACACCACCTGTTTTTTTGTGGTGATTATGTGAGTATGTTTTTTGTTGGTTTTGTTGAGAGAGAAGAGTTTAATAAACAGTTGAACTGATCTGATCTGTTTGTCTCACAGTTTCATTGATCACTAAATAGCAAGGACTTGGAATGAGGTTCGTTCGATGTTAAAAAAAAAAATAGCTTTGATGTAGTTAAGCTACTTTTGTCATTTTATTGTAGCTGAGCTTGCTACATTTCTCTCGTGGGTAGCTTCAGTGTAGTGAAGCTTCATTTAATGTAGAATAACTTGTAGCTTAGCTCACTACATTTTCCAAGTAGCTTGCCCAACACTGAAAGTAACAAAAAACAACTTCCACCACAGTGAGGGAATTCATCACAGCAAATACTGAGGCTATATTTGGGTTTGTGGCTGTTTGTGTGTGTTATTTTATTGTGCTTAAATGTTGATTTTTTTTTCAGTGCGTGCAATATGTTACGCTCTACTTCCTGTCAATCACCTGATACCCATAGGAGGGAATGGAAGTCGCTGTAAGCATGTGGAACATACTTTAACATTCATAGTGTCTTATCTGGGACACAGTCGTTAGCTCGGGCAGCAGTTAATTTGAAAGTAGGTTCAACAACATGAAGTTTATAGTTTGAAGTTTACACAAATGAGGAAATGTTCAAACGTTGCATGCATTTCAAACTATACAGAGGTATTAACATTATAGGTCTGCATTATACTGTATACTGTATGTTACTGCTTTATTTTTTTAACCTAGAGTGCCAAAAATCACTGATTCTGACCTCTCAAATATTAATATTTGCTGTCCGGTGGTGGGGGGGTGAGGGGAGCTGAGGTGGGTTGCCGTGGGTGTGTCTATACCTGCTGAATGTAACCGCTGTGAAACAATCGGGAAATAACTTTTTATTTCTCTGATTAATAGCTTTATTGAGGCCGACTTTATTTTTATTTTTTATTTTTGTTTTATATAATATTGTATATTTGTAGTAAATTGAATGATTTGTAATTGTTTTCCTGTAGCACCACAATCAGGCTGTGATTTACATGTTTTACATATGAGCATAATGTTGCTCTAGACTTGGCCTTATGGAATGGTTCTAAGACTAGCACAGGTGGTTTAGACTCTCCTGAAATATCTAAGTTGTAAACTGTGAACTAACGGTACTTTTAACATACAAAAGTTTGTTTTTCAGTCAGTTAATGTATGTGCAATGTGAAATCCTATCCTCACAGATTCCACTGATATTGTATTCATATTAATGTTGTCAATTTCAGACCTACTATTCAACAAAGGACATCATTACTTAAAATAAATAACACTTCATTCAATTGATTGAGTTCTCCAGAACAGAACATTTCATAAAATGTGGTTTCAAAAGTCTGCTGCAGTGTGTCCACTGTTGTCTCGCTGATGGTAATGTTAATTGATTGAACAACAACAGCATTGGTTGTCTGTAACTCTGAGAGTGGTGTGTTGTCATCAATACCAAAGCCACTGTCTGTGTCACTAATACCATTCATACTTGGGTTATGCACTCCTGCATTGTTGATTATGAACCTTTGCCACAGCTGAAGAGGAGTTTGTCCCCCTTGTGTTGAAAGACCATGGTTATTCCATGGGTTTTGAAATTCATTGGCAGCCTTTTGAATTCTTGGCAAATATATGTAATGAAGACAAAATAAATGTAGCTCACTGAGTGAATCTAATACACCATACTCCTCCATAAAGTTGAAGAGATTTACAAAGTGATATGACACTACTTGATTTAGCTCTTTAGATTCTTTGATTATGCACTGATCTACCAGTAACAACACTATGTCTGTTAAGTTTTCTCCTGGAGAGCATGAAACGGGCAACACCAGTGTTTTCCAGTCCATGAACGTGTGATAGGGTCCGTTTTTAAGGAATTGTGCATGCTTTTAACTTTGTGTTTTGAAGTTGTTTTTAGTATTTTGCATGCCAAGTGCACTTTTCTGACTGGCCCTGAACACACCACAAGCTAATTGTTGGACAACGAGTATCAGGTGTGTGGAGGCATCCACACACTACAAAAGAGACGGAAGCGGAAGCAGAGCATTGGCATGTACAGATGGAAGGAGACGGAGGATTGTGTGGGCCCTGAGGGCCCGGTTGGGACCAGAGCCAGCATCAGAGCCAGATGGCAGGACACTATTCCCCAGGCCGGAAGGTACGATAATCTAAGATTGGAGCGACGGGGCCAGGCGGGGGCAAGGCGAGGGGCTGATGGCGGCTGGAGCGGGTGGCGGACGGCGGCTGGAGCCGACAGTCGAGGACTGAAACAAGGGACATTTTAAAGTATTTTTATTGTATTTTATGTAAATAAATGGATCCTTTTTAAACCATACCCTGAACTCTGCTCTGCTTACGCCTGATTTTTAAGAGAACCTGCGTTTTATCTCAGAGTCCTAGGCTGTTTTTAACCTAGGTGGCGTTGTCGACAACATTTTAACTTAACTTATTTAGAGGCTCTGTTGTTGTCCAGACAAGAAAGGTAGATGATGGTTTGACTGAAACCATCTGAAGTTCGACTTGAAGTTTGACTGAAGTTTCCATCTATGTGCCTAAGAGAAAATGAAATGTAATAATAATAATAATTCTGCTAGGTAAGGAAAAGATGACCAAGTCTTGAATATGCATTTCCTAGTTGGAGACTGACTTCCTGTTTAAGGAAGAACTTCCTGTGTCTGTGAAATGTAAATATACATACAGTATGTGGAAGTGACAATATATGTATGTGAACACAGAATGTATATGTGTGTGAGGAAAATATATGCATGTGAAAGGAGAATATGTGTGTGAGAGGGTCAGAATGCATAATGTCTTGAACGGCCCCTCATAAAGAACCATTGTTAGAACACAGTCACAGTACATGTTTGTATGAGTAAGTGAGGACAAACAGTGCCGTTGGTAAAGCCCTTAGCGTGACACCAGCTCCAGAAATGCTGAAACTGATATAAAGAAAGATGGAAGTAATCGTGGAGAATTGTATGTGCACATTTACAATGTACGTCGGGTTATTATGACTTAGCCTGCTGTAGTTATTTCTGCAAAACCTGCAGCTGCTGCACTGACAATGAAGGGCAGACAGACTTCTGGGACACACAGAAGGTTTATTTGAGGTTTTTTTACACTTCAATGAGCTTTATTTTCTTTTTCCACACCGTATGCCAAGCTGCCTCAGTACACACAGTGGTGTCTACTGTCTATTGTGAGCAGAGATCTAGTGTAATTTGTTTAAGTACTGGAATGCACCTGTGACACGTGCATACGTACGGGTGTGTTGTGGCGGTTATGTATCTGTTTCTATGGTGACAAGTTTACATACATTAGACAACTCTTGTATAAGTGACCACAAGATCAAATGTCAGACTGACTCTATGACAGTGTGATCATGTTGAGAACATTGCGTAACAGTCAGCAAAACATCTAGATTAGTATTAAGCGTCACCATGAATGTATTAGGTTGTAATTAGCGTGACATTAAGAAATACGCCAATGGACACAAGCAGTTTATGTTTTGAATGATTTTATTAACATCGCTGAGCAAACGAAGACGCATTCAAAACAGCCATTTAAAGGTGAGGTGAGGTAAAGTTGGAGTTGAGGCAGAGGTCAAGCTCAGTTAGGAAAACTTGGCTCAGCAAGCTTTGATTTCCTGGAGGCATTTTTGGATGCAGCGTATGCTGGCCAAGTTTAACAGGCCGGCTTTGTGATGTTTCAAAAGGCATCACAAGGAAACCGTCTGAAGAGTGAATGAAAGGATGTTTTTCTGCCTTTTCATTTTTACTACGTTTACTATTTGATCTTCAGGGACTCTGAACTATTGTTCAGAGTCCCTGAAGATCCAATTCCTGAAAATCCAATCAAGAACAATATGTTAGTGAATTTTAACCAGATTTTGAGAACTGCAAGCATTTTCTTTCCTCACTTGGAGTAAAAAATGTGGTGCATCAAGCATTGTTCCGATGTGCTCTGGCAGCACTACACCTGTGATTGTAAGGCCACATTCAGACAGGATCTGGTGCTGCAACGCAAACACAGGTTTGTGGGTAGTCTATTTTGATTGCAGCAGGGCGGGCTGCAGGGGTGTCTGCCAAAAAACGCAGCAAAGAAGTTGAGCTGGATCCAACTTTTGGAAAAACACAGCCCGACGTCACGCTGAGGCCACCAATCGGATGATCAGACCGGTCAAAACCTTCACAATCTGCCTGAAATGTCACCGAGCAGCACCTGATCCTGTCTGAATGTTGCCCTCTTGAACCACACCTGAGGCCCTGGTGGCCCTGCATGATGTCTGCAGATATGCACCAATGTAACAAACATCATCATACATACTAGATTTTAGGTTTTCTAATGTTGCACCTAGTGTATACTATTTCTACTGTATGTGGCCACTGGAATCAATTCAGAATTTCCTTTTAATAAAATATCTTAATGTACCTGGAAAATAAAACGACCCACACAGAAAAGAACGCAGTGTGTCAATATGACAAAATCTTACTGTAGGGAATCAGAAACTACTGAATAATTACTGCATGTCCGTTTCACTCACGTACATAGTGATTTTGGAAACAGTGCCACACTATATTTTATTTGGATATTTCTAAGAGTTCACTAAAACACAGAACTTCTCTTTTTTGGTGTTGGTGGTACAGTTTCGACCAATATTAGAATCAATACGGGACTTCACCAGGACATTGTCTGATGTGGTTAAACCAGCTGTCAAAATAAAAAATATCCTTGAAACGGTTGGTTAATGCTGGTTTGGTCTAAAAGTGGCTGAATGAGGGCTGATCAGTGTAAATGGTACCTGGCGCCACTTTAATCAGAGTCATTGTGGAAGGAGCCAGCAAGAAATAAGAGCAAGCAGAAAAGGTACTGTAAGGGAGAACGAAGCACAGAGAGAGAGAGAGATGTGGCTGGGAGACAGATAGAGAGATGGTCAGAACGTTAGAGGGAGATTGAGAAAGCAGAGTAGACACAGAGCCAGAGGAAACCAATTAGGACAGTGATGGGCACTTAAATCAGGCTGTTATTCAATACTGCACAGTCTGCGTGGGAGTATTACAATTCCCTGAAGCTTGATGGAGTATTTCTTGTCTCTGGTTGACAATGGCTTAAAAGGGGGATAATACTGATTTTTAGCTTTGTGTGTTGCTCTTATGCTCCAAGAAAACTGTCTGTATTAGTGAACATTTTGTGCAGCCTCTTACAGCCTGAAATGAGAACAAAGCTCATCCTGCCTTCTAAGCTGCGATGTGACACCTTCTGTATATATCTACTCTGTACAACATTTTTTAGAAGATTAGCTCGACAATAAAACTTTTTTCAATTATAAACGGCTTCTACTTAGCACCATTCAGCCATAAAATACAACAATGGTGGCCATATTGCCAGCACTAAATGTACTGGTGCATTTTCAGCATCCCCTGCAGTATTTAAAGCTGTGCTAAATCATCGATTTGACCACCCCTCTGCAGTGGAAGAAGCCGACAACATCTGACATAATATCATCTGATGTAATTACTATGTTGGCACACATTAAATATCCAGCAGATAACAATCAATGGACTATGAGCTGAAAATAAGCTGAAAGTGGCTGAAATGGCCATGTAGAGCCGATAGAACCTTGTCTTTGGTCCTAGTTCCTCACTTGATCTGGTGGCAATATGAAAATATTCCTTAGTAGCTGGAGGTCGATGGGTAGCTTTAAAATAATTAGTTTGTATTTAAGGTCACACTGTGAACATGGATTGCTTTTTTTCACCAACCGGAACTGTAAACTGTCTTATTCTTGGCACAGCAGAACAAGCTGTAAACACAACATTGACATATCATCACTCTGTGAAGATGTGGCAGACAATTCTGTCCACCTGTACTGACTTTTTGTGGTATCTGGTTTAGTATTTTCACGAGCTAGTTGCTAATTTGTCTATAGTTTAGCACTAGGCAGGTAAATGAACAGTGACTTTTCACAGAGAACAGCATCTTCCTGCTGCTGGTCAAGCAAGAGGGAGAGCAGTTAGACTGAAACAAACCAGAACATCTGTGGGCTGCAAAAATACCCACAGGTTTCAGTAGAGCTGCTGTGAAGCTCAGTTTGGTGGCTCTGGTCGCCGTCATCATGACAGTCCTGTCTTTGCCGGATTGCCACTAATCTAAAAATGAGGTGGAGTGTGGGTGGAGCTAAGGTGGGCTCAATGAAGCCTGGTTGCTCAAACAAACCACCTGTAATTCTGCATAATTTTAAGCCTTAACATAATTTGAACAGGTGAGTTCTATATAAATTCACCCTCAGTACAGTTGTTATGAACGGGGAAATTAGCTATAGAGACCAAAAGTGTTTTTTGTACCAGGCTGTAAACATGTTTATTTCTGCTGTGAAGTTGGACATTTTAACATGGGGACTTATGGAGACTGACTCACTTCTGGAGCCAGCCTCAAGTGGACGTTTGAGGAACTGCAGTTGTGGCACTTCTGTGTTGCTGCTTGAGTGAAACACAGTTAATAAGTTAATACATTTAAATAAATTTAAATTTGATTTGTTGTCAGATTGATCTGGCTTTATATTAGTTATGTATTATATAGTTATGTGACCAAATACTGAACAGTTTCAAACTTTTAAATGGACATATTATATGAGTATGATGAATATGAGTCACTGGAAAAAAGATATATAAATTTTGAGCCATGATGAGAAAAATACAGTAACAGATCCAATAAATATTTTTGCAGTAGCAGATTATAATACAGCACAATTTACCTATCACATCTGTTGTAACAAACTATCTTCACTTAGATTCAGACATACTGTAATATTATCTGAATTCACTCAGATTTGATGAGATGAGACAACATTTACTTTATTGCTCCCTGCAGGGAAATATCCTTGTCATACAAAATAAAAGCACCCACACATACAAAGAGAAACACGGCACACTAAATATGATTGACTAAAGAGCTAGCACATAAACTGCCTGCGCTTTCCATCCATTTATTATACAAAGGACTTCAGTGGAGGAGTTTTGTCTGTCCGATCAGTCTAGGAATAGAGGTGTTCCCTCCTTTTAATATTCATACTTGGAACACTAATTGAGCAGTATTTATTGTAACAAACAATGAAATATTATGAATGAAATGCCAACTCTGCAACTCTCCCAGCAAACAGAATAAACTCTGACTCAGTTGTAATTACCTCCAACGCTGATTTTCACATTGATTACTGCTCTGCACACTCTCATGATAATACGTCTAATCCAAATTCAAACTGATATCAGCTTAAATATGCACTGCCATTAAAGCTGATGCACCTAATTAAACGTGTGCAGCATTCAGTCTTTGTTTGTTCTACTGGCACTTAAATCCCTTCACGCAAGCACATCCTCACACACACACACACACACACACGCACACACACTCTCTTTTCCTCACTCCTCTGAAGAATTACTGAGTGTAAATAACAAGGTATAAAGAGGGAAGGCTTTATGTCCAATCACCTAAGATCTGCGAGGGAGGATGCGATGAAATGGGCTAAACCCCGGCATGGAACACAGCCAGCGTCAGTTTTTATGCTTAAGTGACTTGTGTTTGTGGATCTGCCACGCACACGACCCTGTCAAATTGATTCGTTAGGGGAGCAAAACAGGAAAAAGCAGAGGCCCATTGCCTATTTCAAAAAGATATCTTCATTTGTATTGATTTGACCACGGAGCCTGCCAAATGCTCTCTGTATCCCCTGTCATGCATTCCTAGTCTTGTCCTCAACAGACCTATATTTGGGCACTGGCTGCTTTTATTGCATGCTTAGCTTATTCTTCTCAGTGATCAGCAGTTGGGAAACGGGTGCAGGAATTTCATCCGTCTTGCCACTCAGATGCACAGTAGTTGCTTTGTTAGCAGATCGCTTCACACAGAAATACACAGACACACACACAGACACACATACACAAATCATAAGCTTTGGTTTCCACAATCCAAGTCAAAAATAGCCTGAACAAGTAGCAAGTAGCTCAAAAAGCCACTAAGACATGAAGCATACAGTGAAAGCATTTAGCTGAAGTAGCTGAATGATGGTGTACCTTTTATTTACACTGCAGCCATTTTGAATTCATCATACCTGGTGTGCAGGAAAGAATAAGCCAGAATTATTCTTCAGTTATGAGCAGACCTTGAGGCAAACCCACTGGCAGTATAAAGAATGGACAGTGCATGCATGACGTCACCAGTACACTGTAAATTTCAGCTGTGAAATGCACAGTGATTTGCTGTGTTTGTGCCCAGTAAATTACTGCAAACCATTTCACAGTATTATACTGTGTATTCAGTCAAAAACTGCAGTAATTATAGAGTTACTGTAAAAATTACAGTAACACATCATTCACTGTAGAATATTATAGCAATAATGTACTGTAAGTTACTTGTCAACTGCTGCCAGTTAGTTACTGTGATTTTATTTACAGTAAGTTACCGTATTTTCCGGACTATAAGGCGCACTTAAAAGCCTTTAATTTTCTCAAAAAACGACAGTGCGCCTTATAATCCGGAGCGCCTTATATATTGTTCTGGAGTAAAACAGCCCCCTCTAGTGAATTAATATGGGTTAATTCTGGTTGTGCTTACTGACCTCGAAGTGATTTTGTGTGGTACACGGCGCTCACGGCGCTCTGTCAAAATGTTTTAGTACGACTTAAACTACAAAGCCGCACCGCTTGTAGCATTACGGCTACCGTAGTCAGGAGCGTGAATTATTGTGAATATGCTAACGTTTGATTTAGCGGTATCAGACTGTGTTTTTTTACGTGTTACAACTGAACAAGGTTGGGAGTTATTGTGAATACGCTCATTAACGTTTGAACAATGTTGAGAGTTATTGTGAACGCGTTTAATAAAGTTTGACTGACTGACTTATCTGACTGTTTTGTTTCGCTTAATGTGCCTTATAGTCCGGTGCGCTTTATATATGAAAAAAGATCGAAAATAGACCATTCATTGACAGTGCGCCTTATAATCCAGTGCCCCCTATAGCGCGGAAAATACGGTACTTGTCAACAGCTGCCAGTTACCACTGGTTTACAGTGTAGCTTTCTGAAGAGCTGTTTTGAAGCTCAAAATATGCTGCACTGGCTGCCGCCATGTTGGCAGTCCTACTTCTTTAGTCTCCTGGCTAATCTAAGGGCAAATGGGCAAAGCCATGGATCATTAGTGGGCCTGAGGCTGGCTGAATGACGCCTGGGTGCTCAGACAAGCCATCTGTAACAGCAACCAAAGTGGCCACGCTCTTAATTCTGCATAACTTAAGCCTTAATATAATTTGAACAGGTGAGTTCTATAAAAATTCACCCTTAGTACAGTTGTCATGAACGGGGAAATTAACTGTTTTTTGTACCAGGCTGTAAACATGTTTATTTCTGCTGTGAAGTTGGACATTTTAACATGGGGACTTATGGAGATTGACTTGTTTTGTAGCCATTTGAAAAGTTGCAGAAATTGCATTTTTGGCACTTCTGCATTGGCTTCATTTCCCAGCCACGGAGGTTGGCGCTTGGTGCACCTACATACACTGACCAAGAGCATCCATTACTGCAACAGACTCTTCTTCTAAATGGCTTGCTGCTCAATGCCACAGACAGCTGACACTGCCACCCACTGGTGAGTGCAATAATACATGACTGAACAAATATCAAGACGAGTTCAAAATTCATATTCATTTCAGCAAAATCAGTAAACTTTAAAATGATGCATGTTGTTTTTATGTGCCTTAGCTTCTTTGTTTTAAAAAAAAATTCATTTAGCCACAAAAGATTTTACATACAGTCATTTATGCACATATGTGAGTAGTCATTTTCACCTATATAAAAGAGATTATAAAAATATATTCATGTGTTCTCATAGATATGAAATAAAAGATATAAGATTGTATCAAACACAGCGAAGAAATAAAGAAAAATAAGCAAATAGCCAAAAACTATATGTATATAGATAAAATGAAGGAGAAGTGAGGAACTGGAGCATACCTCAAAGTGTGTACTCGAAGTTCTTATTCCACCTTTATCTTCTCTTTAGTCTTCTTTATCTTTCATACCCTCCCCTGTTCCCTAACCCCTTACTCTACTCTCACTCAGTTACTGGTTGAATAAAATCAAAGAAGTGAAAGTATAAATATACATACATTAACCACAAGAAGTAAGTCATTGTGAATGCAAACAGCCAAGAGACCTTTTTGAGTAATTTGGTGCCAAGTTCTACTTTTGTCTTTAATTAAATATTGTACCTGTAAATTCTCAAAGAGGTAACCCCTGTTTAAATTCATTGAGATAATTAATGATCTAGCTAATTACATAACTCAAACAAAACAAATGTCGCTTTTATGTGGATAACTGTCACTACAAAAGGCAATCCTGCTGTCTGTCTAATGTGGGTTCAGATATTCCTGTGAAAATTGTGTTAGCATGGTTAGCCTTTGTTCAAACAGAATATCATACTCTGTAAACTATGTTTACGAGCTTATAAATCTCAGGTTGCGCCAGCGTTATGATCACATTGTAATAGGGTTTATGATTCCAGCCACTGATGACTCCAATAGCGTTGCACAGACAGATCAGACATGGTAATCCTGCAGGGTAAAGCCGTCATTATTTCCATTTTAATAGCCATTATTGTCATTGTCAAGGTTACAGCTGCAGCTCTTCTTGCTGACATTTTGTGTTTGCGACGTGGAGATGATGCATATTCTCCCTTCGCTGCACATGGTTATTGGATTCCCCGACCATATTTATGTTTTTAATCCCCCTGCGACAAAAGTCACCAGAGGGAACATGCACATATAACCAGCCATATCTGCTGCTAACAACCGAGTCCAGTGAGAATCTGCATCATTTTACCCTCTGATATATGGAGCATTACGACTTGGAGGCCTTGAGATAAATAGCGATATCAGTTTGTTTTGACTTTGTGAAAAGTAGATATACTCTCAGTTCATTCTAAACGGCCTTAAGTGTGGCTGTTTCACATCACAGGAAATACAACTGCCGCTGTCTAACTGTTAACTGCACAGCACTTGACCTGACAAACTTTAGATATGAAGATTTTGAATAATCACTCATCTGGAAATTGAAGGTGTATAATTTTACTTGTCAGGGCTTCACTTGTTCCTTACCTGCAAACCTTTGTCTCACATGATGTGTTGATAATGGCAAGCTGAAGGAGAAATGGAAGCATTCAGAGAACAGTTTTGACACCTGACACTTGAGCTGATGAGGTATTCATAATGAAGTTCAGAAAACACATCCACACAGTATAATAGTTTTACTCAGTTATTGACAGATTTAAAGCTACAATTCAAATCAGGGCTTTGCAACTTTACATGGTAGTAGAATATATTTAAAGTAACATGCTGAGGTCCAACTTTCATTTCTTAAGGAATCAGTTTTCCTCTCTGCTTTTAAGTTTTGCCACTTCCTGATCAACAAATTGATTTCCTGCCACTGTCCATGCAGTTAAATTTGGAAAAATAGAGTCAATCTACTTAGTCAGATCAATAAGGATAAAGACACTATTCTGTGTTGCAGCGTTTCTTTATGATTTGTGCTGATGAGATGGGTCTATATTTTTCATACAAACATCTTTCCTGGCAGAATTCCTGAATGTTGCTGCAGTTCACTGAGAACTGTCGTTTTTAAATGAGCATTTTTTCCTCCTCGATCAGCAAACTCTATCTGAAAAACTGTTGTAAATAGCTATTTCCTTCATAAAAACAAACAGTAGTATGACTACATGAGTCAGTCCTCACTTCTGTAAACTGTCCCCCTGAACTGAGCTACGTAAGTCACTCTGTTTACTGATGGTTGATTATGTGATGTGATGTGAGCAAAACATTTGAACTTTCCTCTCTTTCACTATACACAGTGGGTCAAGTTCACCTCACAGCACAATCTTATAGCCTCCATAAGATTGGGGATGCTTTGTTGGCAGAGACATTTTTAGATTTACAGTGGCAACCCGCCAAAATAAAATCATTGATATCAATGTTATGACGTAGATTTCTGGTTCCAGTTATTGATGACAACTTAAACTATCTACAATACAAAGCTCAGGACATTCTTTGAATTTTTTATAGAACTCACCTGTTCAAATTATATTAAGGCTTAAAGTTATGCAGACTGACTGACAGGTAGGTGCTGTTACAGATGGCTTGTCTGAGCACCAAGGCGTCATTCAGCCAGCCTCAAGCCCACTGATGATCCATGTCTTTGCCCTTTTGCCCTTAGATTAGCCAGCAGTTGGAAGAAGTAGGACTGCCAGCATGGCGGCAGCCAGCGCAGCATATTTTGAGCTTCAGAACAGCTCTTCAGAAACCTACGAGTGACGTCACGCATGCGCTGTCCATTCTTTATACTCAGTCAGTGGTTTGGCCTCAAGGTCTGCTCATCACTGAAGAATAATTCTGGCTTATTCTTTCCTGCACACCAGGTATGATGAATTCAAAATGACTGCAGCGTGAATAAAAGTAACACCACCAAATGTTATTTGCATTCAGCTAAACTCCTTCACTGTATGCTTCATGTTATATTAAGACTTAAAGTTATGCAGAATTAAGAGCATGGTTGCTTTGATTGACAGGTGGGTGCTGTTACAGGTGGCTCCTGAGCACCCAGGAGTCATTCAGCCAGCCTCAGGTCCACTGATCATCCACATCTTTGTCCATTTTTAGATTACATGGTAGGCGGAAGAATCAGGAGCCACATATCAAAACAGCTCTTCAGAATCCTATGGGTGACGTCATGCACACACTGTCCATTCATTATACTGTCAGTGGTTTTGATACACTGGGAATGATTTTAAAATGACAGGCGTTAGAGTGGAATACAGAATGAGTGCTCTGGGATGCTGTGGGGTCTAGAGGGTTACCTGTGTACTGGGTACTGAGTATGTAGTATACTAGATGCTAGCGTATAGCTGTTAAAATGTTTTAAGAAATGCAAATACACCAAACAGTGTACAATTCCACATTTGAACCCTGCATTCACCATGTTGAGCTTTTTGATCAATTCAAGAAGTCAAGCCCTACAAATTTATATCATGTTAGGTTTGCTTTATGTCACGTGAACATATAAAAGTCTGCATAAAAGAACTTGCCTGCACACAGTTGGAAGGTCACGAGTTAGTGATAGACTGGTAGATTAATCATTATGCAGTCTGGCCCTGTAACAGCCTGCTAGGATGGAGTATATGGAGGTATTTTATGGATAATCATCAATTTCATAAATTATTAAGTTCATTAGAGCAAGCAACAACACTTGTGAGTGACACTACACTGATACCTTCACATCGCCGTGTATACGTGCTGTAAGAAAAGTTCCTGTTGAAAGTATCTGTATAATTTATATAAAGTTGTCATCCAGTTATATGTGGAGCTTTTAATAGCGTATCTGTGGCTCTCAGCCAATGGGCAGCTGGCAGCCAAAGGAGTTGTGCGGCTGATGAGGTCGATGTGGGTACAAAACAGATGGTAAACCAAGCGCCGTGACTCATACCTGCAAAATTTTAGAGGTGTGTGATAAAGATTGTTATTAGAAAGAACATATGTCATTTCCTAGTGGGAATGCAAATGCTGAGAAAATGAAGAATTTTCTTTAAAAAAGTATATGAAATGCAGAATAAGCACAGACCTCCTGAGTCATATAAATGTACAAAATCTACCCTCATTTAATACCCAAACAGATGTTTTTCTTTTTTTATGTTTACCATCCAGGTTGACTTCACTAGCCTCCGGTGCCTGATTTAAAGATGCACTGCGGTGCATCTGCAAACTATATGACAATTCTGTGGCTTGATATATAGCCAAAAATGATTATTTCTAAGACTTTTTTTTTGCAATTCCCTTCTGCATATTCCAGCTCATGCTTCAGTGGACACCTGCTTTAACTCTGCTAGAAAGCGTAACCCTTCCACACTGCTGCATCCTGCTCCCCGCTGCTGTTAGCAAAATGAAAGTAAAGCTGCTTTCTTTGATGTAGATGTTGAGGCCTGTGATCTTACTTTGACTAATTAATTAATGACATTCAAAGCCTTTCAGCCGTCATCCTGCCAGGTTTACTTACAGCCAAACCATGTTTGCTGTGTAATCATCAGCAGCTCTGATTTTTTTTTTACTTGACAATGCCTGTCTGACTCATTGACTCTCCTTCAGTTCCAATGGCTAAAACCACAATTTATTCAGTGTGTTGCTTGCCTCTCCCCACAGTGTGGTGGCTTTAAGGCATATCTGAATGTCCAAATATTGTACTAGAAGACACACTAGATCACACTTCAATCAGAATATATCCACGTCATTCTTTGCGAACCCTCCCTCACACCTAATTTTCTGTCACGGGGGGGTTTTTGAAGGGAAAGACAGGGCAGCTGTTGTTGATTGGGTGGATGAGACCTAGTTTCGATGTGCCTCCACTCTGTCAAACCTGCCAGGAGACGGAGATGGACTCTTACCGAGGCAGAAGTTGCACCCGGCAGGGGTGACGAGGTGGAGCAGATAGCAGACTGACAGCTGTCATCAATCACTTGCCCCACCAGCCAGATGCAGGTTGACAGGAAGGGGCACGTTGGCTAGAATGGCGATTCGTACACAGTTTACCGTAGATGTCTTTTTGCCAGCCGGTCTCTGGTGGGATGCTGTCTGTCATTAATCCATCCAACCATCCATCTATCAATCAATTCCTTTTCCAGGGTCAAGCCTGGATGTGACATGCTCCATTTAACAGTGATGTTATGGACCGGCACTGCTTCATTGAAATTTTCTGAGGCTGCATTTGCCTGAGGAACAAACTGAAAATATCCAATGCAGATCACGTCAGAATTTGCAATAATCATCAGTATTTTTCTGTACTCTTTGGATGGAGAAGAAACTTTGAGAAACTTTTGAAACTTTGTCCATTCTCATACTCATACCTTGTGAATTTGGAGACAAGGCAGCAGGAATGTGAAAAGAATGGATTACAAAAGGCAAGTGATAGGTAGAGGGAAGATAGATTGAGAGGACCAGAAGCTAAATAATGCCAGTCCGGGCCAGTTGGATAGACAGGAGAGAGATACTGCTTTGTCTCTGAGGAGTTTCCATTGGTTGAAGCTCACTGATGCTGAACACTCCAGACAGCTTGAGCTAACTCTCAGCAAATCTCGTTTTCGCAGCCTCCACTATGTAGGTAATTCTTCCATTTCCCCAGACGATGTGTATTCATGTTTACAGTCTGGCAAACAGGGCAATGAAATAAATGCATCCAGGGCATGAGAATATTACATGTGAGGGCCTGCAGTGTGCACTGTAATGCACATAGTAAACAGTTACACAGTAAACATTTATAACTGAACATTTTAATATTATAGAACATCCAGAAAACATTACTGAATAATTCATTATGTATTTTAGACTTACTTAACTTCACATCAAAGACTCATTCCCTTGTGTGCTGTGTCTGCACACTTTGTTTCTATCCACACAATAAATAAGTTGTTTTCTTACAAACGATCATACTAACCAGGTCGGTCACAAGATGAGTTATAGAGAAGTGTGGGGGTTAAAGTGGAGCTATCACATGATTTCATGTTTAGAATGTTTGCCAGAGACCCGCTATGCTTCCCCCTGTGGAAACAACATGTTTAACGTGTGTGACTGTAAGGTAAAGGATCTCTGCTGTCTTTGCTTGGGTTGTGTCTGTTCAACATACACGCAAATATGCTTTAATTAGTTGTCAACTATTAAATGAATTGCCAACTATTTACTTTACAGATTACACAGCTGACTGTTTTTTTTGTTGACAGAGTTCTGATGTCTGAGTGCATTGACATTGATAATCAGATTTTACTAAACCATGCTCATTGATTTAAAGGGGAAGAATTTAGACTGAAACTTTTATTATTGACTCAGTTCAAACAACCCCTTAACTTTCTCGCTGTACATTTGTCCTTTGACCTTTGTCCTTCTTTTTATTTTATTCTGCAGAGTTCAGTTTACTGGACATGGAACCAAAAGCGGGTAATACAGCAGCCTACCGAGGTGGTTTTCTTGCTGGGTTTGGCTCCCGGCGTCCCGGGGCTGAGTCAGTTCAGTTAGGTCTACGGCTGACCGAGTTAACCACAGTTAGCGGTTCACTACTTAGCAATCTTTCCATTATAAAGACTGTAAAGTTTTGTAAGCTATACATTTCTGAATTATGAGGACATTTCTGAATTATGGGGATAATCCATTAATCATGGAAACAAAAGACAAAAGAAAACATTTGGGCTTTGGAAAATGGTGATCCACACCATTTTCTGACATTTTATGGAGCAAACAACTAATTGTTAAATCAGGAAAATGAATGACAGATTTACTGATGGTAAAAATAATCATTAGTTGCAGCCTGAGGTGATTCCTTTGCTTTTCACACTTGTGCTTGGAAATGGTGTGAAAGTCCACGAGAGGTCAGTAAAACCACAAGGCTTACCTATCCACAAGCCTTTACTAAACCAGTCCAGATTTTTTCCATGCTTTCTTTAGCGGGTTATAGTGATGTGTCAGTCGCGAACAAGCCGGTTCAGAGAACGATGGGAGCCGGCTCCCGAATGAAATGAAATGAAAATGTCAACAGCTGTCCTTTTTTTAAATTTCTATGCTTAGGTTTTTATAGGCGTTTCTATCTGCTTTGTGTAGCAGAGTGGTTCTTCAAGCAAGTTAGTGCATTCATTGGATGGTTTCAGAGAGTTACAAGGAATTTTACAACTGTAAATGCAATTGGCTACAGCAAATTATTGAAATTGAAGTGATATATGTGTTCAAATACAAATCACAAGTCAAAACAGCACTAAATTTGGCTGAATTATAAAAGGTATAAGTGGTAAAATGAAGAGCCGTTTGGGAGCCGAAAGAGCCGGCTCTTCTTGGTGAGCTGAGCCAAATGATCACTAAAAAGAGCTGGAATTCTCATCACTAGCGGGTTAGTGGAATAATGCATGGCATTAACAGGCGCTTCATGGTGCGAGGGTAAAGCAACATCTCATTCAGGGGGTAGCGGAGCCTGCAGTTTACCTGAGGAGAAGAAGGTCAACTTCCATTTTACAAGTTGGGGGTGTACGTATATATTGGGTTTAAGTGTCACAAAACACTGAGGTGACAAGCTCTTTGGGATGTGATCAAGCGCAAATATGATTGGAGTGCAGTGGAGCAGTGACGGCGCTGCCTCTGGGATGGGCTTTGATTATGCCAGGAGCTGGCTGGTAAATCAATAGACCCTGACGCTATTGCTGTCTGCACAACAAACACCCAAGCTTTCATGTACCTGTCTTGTCTGGAGGCAGCAGACAATCTGTCCAAACTGACTCACAGTTCTCTGAAATGAAATGTCTATTTATGTGCACCATCACATTTTTCTCATTTTCAGATTTGGATTCGGTTTGGACATTTTGGCACAAGCAGCTGGTGACCAGGTCGTTTTCATCTTAAATGTCACATCTAGTGAAGCTGAAGATGCACAAATGAAGGAAGCAGACTTTAAATGTGCTGTGATTCTGCATAGTCTTTCAGCCATGACCAGGTTCATTAGCTGCCTGGGCGTGTTTGAGCAAAATTTTAATAACGCTGTCTCTTCACTGCTGAATGACGACTTTGAGGGCCCTTGGGCAAAACGGTGCAGAGCACAGAATAACAGCATGGCACACATCTTTATTACTTCGTCCTGAGGGCTATTAGGACTATTTACTGTGTTTTTCATTTGCTCAGCTCAAATTGTGCTTTTGACAGAAAAAGACAAAAGACAAGCTTGTGTTGGCTGGAAAAAAAACAAAAAAAAAACTGCAGGGCTATTCTACAGAAACATCTAAATCACATAGCAAGTAGAAAATTCCTGTTGACAGCCTGGCCTTTATTTTTCAGCCATCGTCATCAGTTATGATGAGATGTTACTCAAAAAGCTAATTTCTAAGATCTAGGGACGCTGTGATTGTGTTACTACATCGTGTTTTGTCTTTGTTGTCCAGCTGGATTCTGATGCAGCTGCATCACCATGCCTCCAGATGTTACCTCAAGAAAAGAATCTTTGAGTTACTGTTAGGAATTTCTAAAGCTTTTTAAGTCCAGATCCTGATCGGAATCCTTTAAGATAAGATAAGATAACATAAGATAAGATAAGATGGACTTTAATGATCCCACACCGGAGAAATTCACTTGTCACAGTAGCTCATATACACAAGGTTGATAATAAATTATTCACAAGTAAGAAATATAGAGAAAAAGTCATGAATGAAGGCCCTGTGGTAGATCTCCTTCTTACATGGTGGGAGTAGCAGTCTGTTGCTGAAGGAGCTGTTTAAGGCCTCCACAGTCTCATGCAGGAGGTGAGAGGAGTTGTTCATGATGGATGTCAGCTTTGCTAACATCCTCCTCTCCCACTTCCTCTATGGAGTGTAGGGGGCAGTCCAGGACAGAGAGGGACCTCATCACCAGTTTGTTCAGTCTTTTCATAGTCTCTCTCTGGGCTTCCTCCTCCCCAGCAGACGACTGCATAGAATAATGTAGATGCCACCACAGTGTCATAGAAGTTTTTTTAACAGAGTCCGGCACACTCCAAAGGACCTCAGTCTCCTCAGTAAGTGGAGACAACTTTTTTTGTACAGGACATCTGTGTTGTCAGACCAGTCCAGTTTGTTGTTGAGGTGAACACACAGGTATCTGTATGCTCCCACCATCTCCATATCCAATCTCTGGATGTCCACCGGTCTGGTCTGAGGTATCTCCCTCCGGAAGTCGATCACCATCTCCTTCGTCTTGCTGGCGTTGATATGGAGGTGGTTGAGAGCGCACCAGTCGACAAAGTCTGTGATGACCCGCCTGTACTCCTGCTCATTTCTTTCTGATACACATCCAAGATGGCTGTATCATCAGAGAACTTCTGTAGATGACAGCTGTCAGTGTTGTGTCTGAAGTCTGATGTGTACAGGCTGAAGAGAGAGAAAAGGAGAGAGCACTGTACCCTGTGGGGCCCCCGTGCTGCAAACCATCACATCAGACACAGTCATGAGGCCTCACATACTGTGGTCTGTTGGTGAGTTAGTTGACAGTCCACGCAGGCAGGTGGCGTTCAACTCCAGCCCCTTCTAGGTATCTGTAGAGTGCAAGTCCGTCTGATACTTATATTTACCTAAATGCTGATATATGTATCTGAGACACTGAAATAACTAAAACTGATATACCATATTTTTCACAAACAACCCGATCTAAATACTGAAGGTCCCACTTCAAAACTATTAAATTGATAAGCTTAAATCGTTGATATGACGTGTTTAACAAGGAGGATGTGACTCCTGAAACTGATGTTAGAGAGAGAAGACAACATCACTGGTGCAGAGAGCTTTAAACAGACAACAGACAAGTTTAATTTTGGCCTGACATCAAGTTACTCACCAAATTAGCGTCAGTCAGTGAAGGCTGATATGACCTTTGTCATTTTAACCGTTGAAAGCATCAGTTAGTGCCGGCTAACAATGAGAAGCTGCTTGAATATTTTCCGCACAACTCTTGCAACTGGTTGTTGTCATGTCGTCGCTGTTGACCTTTAGAGCTGTTCTCTCCTCTCCGCTGCTGTCAGCTGTCGTTTCACTGCAAAATCATCTTGACTCCTCCTGCACCCCGTTCACCTGCAGTTCATCATATCCACGGCTGAGCTCAACAAAAGTCCACTCTTCACCGCATCCAAGTATTCAGTCTTTCTCTTCATCCCTCACACCATCACCACTGTCTGCACCCCATCACAACTTCACCAACCCCTGTAAGTTTGGGGTGGATGTGGTCTGATTGCTAAAGAGTTTTCACATTTCTCATCTCTATTGGGCAAATGTCAAAAAATATATTTGTTGTATTGTTGTATTTGTTGAAGCATGAGAGCTGTGCACAGGTCACAAGTAAGTGTGGTTGTGTTCCATGTAGCTGTAGAGATGTTTTGTATAGAGAGATGTCTGCATGTGGTTCTGGCATCAGGTCAGCTCACTCTTAGATGCAATTGTAAATTGCAGTTAAAGTTAGTTTGAAGAGACGTGCTCAGTTTGAAAGTCTTTAAATGATGAATAGATCGTCACATCATGTTTAAATGTTGATATTGTTGCAATGACTCTCAATAAAATGTTTTAGTGACTGTAGTGTTTGTGTCCTTTGCTGGTTATGACAATTAACACTGATGGGAAATAAAATCAATCCTCTTCTACAATCATAAAAAAAGCTTTTCCACTTCCTCTGTTCCATAACAATAATGAACAGCAGTAACAGTGTCAGTCCACATAAACCTGAATACCAAACACCTCAGGCTTCTCAAGTGCCCTGTTTTCAACAGGAACATGTGAGCTATATGTCCGCATGTTCTTGACTCTTTCCTTGGACCTCTGTAAAACTCAACCCTGTAGTTATTTAGTAGTTATATAGTTCGTCTTTCCTTGTTTTGTTATCATCAGTACTGCTCCATAGTGTTGGGAAGTTCAGATCTTTTTACTGATTCGGATCACTTACGCTCAGATGGTAAATTGAACAAATTTACACCATTCCGTTCATTTTAACTAGTGCAGTGCTGTAGCCCTCTTGTGGGCGATGTAAACGTGACAAATGAACGACCGATCTGTATGAACGAACCGCTGTGCGCACTGCTCGTCACACAGCCCGAGTGGCCTGTCACGTGACAAATGAACAAGAGACTCAAACTTGAGCACGCATAGTTGAGTCGTGAACTAATCATTTCTGTTTCCTGTCTTGACTGAGCGTATGCAGCTGCCATGTGGCGAGGGAAGGTACTGCATGAAAATGAACGAATCACTCACTGAGACTACTCATTACTCCAGTCATATAAAAGATTAGTTGAAATTGAACGATACGTTCATGACCGACATGTCACTACTGCTCCAGTGTTGGTACATTGTAAATGATCATTTCAAAGTAAAAGTTTAAACAGTTTAGTTTAAATAAAATATATCTACATCATAGTTTAGCTCTGCGCCAGACATTTTACAGATTTCAGAACAGCGTAAAGCAGCAGAATTGACTGTTATCTACCAGTGGGTGACATAAAAGGAAGCAGAAAGCAATTAAAACAAGACAAGGAGAAGAAGCATCTCAGGCTGCCCTTCTTTTCTACTTCCACCTCCCTCTGTTCTTTCTCTGCTGACAAATACGTTTTAGCAATTCAATTTTGGCTTCAGTCTCTTCTATTGCAGCGTCGTCTCCTCGCTGTTATGGGTATTGTGCATATTTGTGTGAGAGACTAGAGCAATAAACCTGCTTCTTTTTGAGATCCTTTTACAGAGTCCGCAGAGCGAAATGAGCGACAGACATTCTAACTTGATACTCCTGCATTTCCCAGGTGCCTTTAGACTCGTGTGAGGAGCTTTTTGAGGAAGTTACGACGGCTTGTTTGAACAGTAGAATCCTTTAAGAGAACCACATGGTAGGCTCAGCTGAAACTACATTTCCAACAGCTGTATGTCAAGGGGATGTTGCTAAGACAATTTTCATGAATAATAAACAGTCACTAGCAGTGCCATCCTCATGTCCATTTTGAAGTGATGATGAATTTTTGACCAGCTCTTTAGCTGTTGATTTTTTTTACATTTTTTTTTTTTACATCTGCCATGTGGAGAGATTTGTGGGCAGATTTATCGCTGTGCCCAGTTGTGGAACTCATCGTCATAAAACAACAGACACGGTGTGTGAGAACTGTGAATAACAAATTGTCATTTCTGCCTTTTTTTACAGGCAATATCTCCTCTCCTTCATGGCGCTGTTTTATAGAATGAGTGGCTCCACCGTGTTTAACGCATCATTTCCCACCTCATTGTGAGTGGGGAGGGGAGAGTAGGATGATGGGTGAGTGGTTGTGGTGGTGGTGGGGAGGGGGCCCCGGCCCAATGTCCTTGCATTTTATTGCCTAGCTCTTGTCCTTCCAGCATGGCTGGTCAGAGTGGCGCCCTGGGTATTACAAAAAAGCAAATGTCCTTTTCATGCTAACACACAAGCGGCACGAGTCTCTCATTCCCTATATGTCCGAAAGACTGACAGAGGGAGGTACAGCGCTCTGTTTACAGGGTTTTTAATATTTCATGAAGAAGTGGCTCTGAGGGATAAGCAGTGAGTGATTAATGAGAAACAGGAATTTGTAAAATTAAGAGTGCAGGATTAGATGTAGTTACTAGAGAGCATTAATGGAATTAAACACAGTTTCAAGCTTTCTTAGAGAAAGAAAATCATGAAGCTGCTCGACCAGGTCTGCGCCAAGATCACAGCAAATCATCTCCACTTAGCCTGATCAAAAACCGGTGCTTGAAGATGTTGCCCGTGCCCTCTCCTCTGCCTATATTTAGCATTTCAGCATATCTGCAGCGAACTCGTGAACCCTCCTTGAACTAAAGTTTGGAGCTGGGTTTCTAGCCTTTAATGAGCCGTGACTAACTGGTTTTACATTTCACTTTAATTACAGATTGCTAATACGCAACTGCCTCAAATTGTTCATAGCTGGGTAATTTTAATTTTGCCTTCCTAAATTGATTTATTTAAGCTTAATGAAAGTGTTATCTTTTAAATGCGCCATCATCGCTATGGCATCTCATTATGGCCACACATCAGTGCAGACCAACAGCCTTTCATGGGAGAGAAAAGCAGCAAAAAAATGTATTCACTGCTACTCTGTATTCATTTTATACTTCTGTTGTCTTTAAAAAATAAAAAAATATATATGACGTATTCTGCAGGTTTACAGTATGTTTAGAAGCAAACACAAGCTACAAGCTCTATATTTACATTTGATCACACCAGTGGCGAACCATGATAGATAGATAGATAGATAGATAGATAGATAGATAGATAGATAGATAGATAGATAGATAGATAGATAGATAGATAGATAGATAGATAGATAGATACTTTATTGATCCCAAAGGAAGTTCAAGCATCCAGTAGCAGTAACATACATTGAACATACATTAGAGTTAACTTATAACACAGTAACCATACGCTGAAATTGACCTGAGATAAATGTAAATTTATCATAGAATTTGCATAGAATTTAAATATGTACAGAGAAATTAAATATGTGGCGGAGTTAAAACTCTGAAAGTTCAAAAATGTGCAGAGGAATTAAACATTTGCATAGAAAATAAATATAACTGTGTTAAGTTAACCCGTGCTAATCGTCTATACAAAAACTATATCAAAAATAGAAAGTAACTAGAAATAAAAATGTTTTATACAACTATAAACTATATTAAATATATAAAGTGAGCGTAGAAGCAAAAATGTTTTATACAACTATAAACTATATTAAAAATATAAAGTGACCGTAGAAGTAGAAGTGTTTTTTACAAATATGAGAAAAAACTACAATGGGGAGGACTGTGTGCAATTAAATTAGGCTGTAAACAGATGAATGAAATGAATGAATGAATGAATGAATGAAAGTCACAGTCACAGCACGTAGCAGAGGTAGTCAGACATGTCAATGACAGAGTGTCCAGGAAGTAGTGCAAAAAGATTTGTCCATTGTCTATTGTGCCTCCTGCCATCACTGAGAGCTGTTGTACAGTCTGATGTTCAGGGGGACGAAAGAGTTCTTCAGTCTGTTGGTGGAGCAGGATGGAGACAGCAGTCTGCCACTGAACACACTCCTCTGTCTGATGAAGGTGTTGTGCAGAGGGTGGTGGGCGTTGTCAAGTATGGACAGCAGTTTGTCCAGGGTCCTTCTCTCTGCCACAGTCACCAGAGAGTCCAGCTCTGTGCCCACCACTGAGCCAGCCCTCCTCACCAGTCTGTCCAGTCGAGCAGCATCCCTCTTCTTGCTGCTTCCTCCCCAGCAAACCACAGCATAGAAGAGGACGCTGGCCACCACAGACCGGTAAAACATCTGCAGCAGTTTTTTGCATATGTTGAAGGACCCCAGCCTTCTCAGGAAATACAGACGGCTCTGTCCTTTCCTGTGGAGTGTGTCCATGTTTGTTGTCCAGTCCAGCCTGTCGTCCAGCACTACAGCTGGGCCTTCACCTCAGCCATCACCGCTGAGAAAAGAAATCATCATGGAAAAAAGCAACAGTACGATAAATTGAAAGAGTTTAACAACTGCAATCCTTTAATTAACGATGACAAGGATGTAAACAAATAGACCATAACATCAATAACATTCTCCGCAACAAGAAACATTCTCAACATTAACTTCAGAAAACTGGAGACCATTTAGGCTACATAGATGAAATTAAATAAACATACTCTAAAGACAAAATCTGGAAAATATAAAATGTCACCCATGACGCTGCTGACACGGACACCGAGGCTCATTCCATCACCACGGACAGCGCTATGAAATCATGGCGCATTACAAATCATTCACACATTGACAAATAAATTCATGAGCATCATCAAACTACAATACAATTTCAAATGCACAATATGCCTGCTAGTACGCTGTGCGCACATCTCCAACTCTCCGTGCCCTGCGTCCGCTGAAACCCCCGACTTCGCACACAGTGTCCTCATAAATGGAGTCAAATTTGGCCTTTTCTCTCTCTGTGGTGCTGCAAAAGTCATCGATGCTGGACAAACAGAACTGCATGTCATACTCCTTCTTCTGCAAGATCCCAAAGAGCACGTCGGAGTAGGCAAACACTGAGTTGAATGTGGCGAGGAGAAAGCAGAACTCGAAGCCCGTCAGCAGTGCCATGTATCCATCAGCGCTGTGTACAGCATCATCATCAAAATCATTGTGGTTGTCAACAATGAATTCAAAGAGCTCCAAGAGTTCTTCTCTCCGCTCATACAAAGTGCAAACCAAACATGATGAAAAGTTCCACCGTGTTGGAGTCACTCTGGGCAGTCTTTGCTCAATGGCATATTTCATCCAGGAGTTTCGTGCGTTTGGCTGACTTTGTGAAAAAGGCTGCGAGGTCACTTACGTGGGAGAAAAAAATGTTGCACTCTTTGATTTTATCAGCACTTTGAGACATGACGAGGTTCAGACAGTGCGCATAACAGTGAACGAAGAGAGCTTGTGTTTTTTTCCCCTTTATTTTAGCTTGGACCCCATTCAGTCCAGAGGCCATGACTGCAGCTCCATTGTAACACTGGGCAATTACCTTATTGGTGCAGGCACAGTCCTCCAGAAACTCCAAAACTTGACCAGCTATGGCTTCTGCGCGCTTATCACCAATGACATCACCAAACTGGAAAAAGCGCTCCTTCACACCACCGTCAGTGATGTAACGCAGGACATGAGACATCTGAGCGGTGTTACTTACGTCAGTTGTCTTGTCTATCATAACGGAGACAAAAGGCGTGTTCCTCACCTCCTCCTTCATTGCTTCGGTCATTACATCTGCCACCGATTGAATCAGGTCATTCTGAATTTTGCTGGAGGTGCCGATGAAACCAGTGGCCGAATCCAGATGACAGCGCAGATACAACAACATTGCAAACAAATGTTTTGTATTGGGAATATGCTTTATTTGTAAGGTTTCGTTTCTTTGACAATTGAATATTTCAAATTATTATTGTTGAAAAACCCTCGTACCAAAAATCCTGAGTTTGGGGGCACTTAGGCTACCAACATTAGGGCGAAAAACAGGCACTGTCAAGTAAGTCTTTGGGAAAATAACCCCATCACAAATCCAACGGCTTGTGTCAAGCACTCAACTGACACCTTTGATACAGTACAGCTCAGCCTTGCTGGCGTCATGGTGGAATTGGTTTTATATCCATGAAACCAGTGGCCGAATCCAGATGGGCTGTCATACTCCACCAAAAACTCCAGCAACTCCAAGTAGTTCCCCTTGTTTTCGGAGTCTTTGCTTTCGTGTCCTCGAAATGCCAGCTCTTGCTTTCCAAGAAATGTGACGACGAGAGACGTTGATGAGACGTTTCAGGATCTCTCTGTTCTGCCTGACCCTGTTGTTGTGGGCCGTAGTATGATTACGGCGCTGCTCATCTAGTTGAAGATCAGCTCGTGTCCCCAAAAGTTTTCAACGCTTGCAGGTGTGCCGCAGAATCTTGATGTTGGTGGGCTGACTTTGTCAGATTTGTAAGGCTGACAAATCTGCCGCTGACCCAGGTGGATGACTTGTCAGTTGTAAAAAGTAAACTACTCCAGCAGTACAGCCTGTTTGTTTTCTTACAGCCCGTCATCCATGGATATCGCTGATAATTTTCGGTCTTGAAATGCCTTTCCACTTTCTTAACCTTTTCTTTTAATTTCAGTTCTGGAGTTTGTCTTCCGTTTTTTATAATTTGAAGTTTTTCTGTGAAAGGCCGCCTTGAAAAAGGCGATGCTATCAAGGTAGCCACAACATCACACTCGTCTTCCGCCATTTAACTCTGTCTCTCAACCGCTCTCACCACTCTGCCGAGATTCCGATGTTGCCTACGATCTTTTGTTTTTGTCCCGCCCACTTGAAATCAAACCGTGATTGGTCAATTTGCCCCTCACTCTCCACACCAAAACACATAGCTTGGCCTTCCCCGGGATTCGTGAAGTCCTAACCAATTAATGAGCCAGCTAACCAGGCGTTGATAGAGACGGACGATTCTGATTGGATAAGATGTTTTCGGGACAGTAACCCTTTCATTGCTGATGTGAACTTGACAGTAAACTTAACTTTAGAACATAGATGAGAGAAAATGTATTAAATGTATTGTATTAAATTAAATGAGATAGAAAAAAAAAAAAAAACATTTAAAAATAATAATTACTTTTTATTTAATACTCCTATTTTTTGGTCCAGAAGTTTTTTAGGTCTTCTCTGAAGGCCCTGAAGGTTCCATACTGGATCACACATTCTTCACTACAGTGTTAATTATGAGACTGAACAAGTACAGATGGAGTGTGTAAGTTTAAAAAGGTGGAGCTTTATATGTCAGCTTAATTACACACAGTTCTGCTAATGAAGTCATGTCATCTACACCCACACCCGCAATAAAAGTGAGATTTTCTTTTGCATTTTATTCATTTGTTAAGTCAGTTTTATTTATATAGTCAAATATCACAAATCCCAGATTTGTCGCCATTTGGTTTGGTTTAATTTTGTCACAGAGCAATATACACACACTCCACCTTCAATAGATTATAGTTTAATATATCATGATGGGAACCGCTGCTGTCAAAGCTCACATCCAGTCATGCCTATAGTAGTATGATTAATGAGCTGTTGTATTTCATGGACACTGAAAAGTACTCTGCAGCAATCATAGTGAAACAACTCTATACAGTATGTCGCACAGTGTGGAGGAATTACCACACATGCCCTTTGCAAAATGATGGAGGCGAACTGAAGGCCAGACGTTTACGTCTTAATCTGAGTTAATCAATGTCACTTCATCACAGCGAGGACGGCCAAGTCATCCTGAACCCTCTCCTTGACTCTCCACTTCCCTTCTTCTTCTTCTCCTTCTTCTTCTTCTTCCCTCTCCCTCCAGCATGACGGACAACTGTGACCTAGCACAAGAGGCAGTTTAATGGTCTTCGCTAAGATGATGACTGAACAACACTGGACATATGTTCTGTCAGTCTGCTCATGTAAGGCAAGAGCTGCTTGGTGTGAAATACTGAAGACTGACTGAAGACTGAAGGACCTTTTGTACAGAACTCGCCAGTTCATTCAGAGTATTACTCGGACATGCGCTCAGTTTATAAATGTTCTGTATGAGGAGTGTCGGGTTTATCATCGCTCTTTGATACAACAACATTGCAAACAAATGTTTTGTATTGGGAATATGCTTTATTTTTAAGGTTTAGTTTCTTTGACAATTGAATATTTCAAATTATTATTGTTGAAAAACCCCCCCATGTACCAAAAATCCTGAGTTTGGGGGCTACCAACATTAGGGCGAAAAACAGGCACTGTCAAGTAAGTCTTGAAAATAACCCCATCACAAATCCAACGGCTTGTGTCAAGCACTCAACTGACACCTTTGATACAGTACAGCTCAGCCTTGCTGGCGTCATGGTGGAATTGCTTTTAGTGGAGCTGAGATTTTTGAAAGCTACTTTGTATTGAGATGTTTTTCCTCTCCCCTCTTTTGTTCCCACCCTCTCTGACAGCAGACGCATTGATAAGGACAGACAGATGGAGAGGCAGAGGGGCAGTGCAAAGGAGGAGAAGGAGGAGAGGAGGGGTGGTGGGGGGAAGCAGCCTGTAACGAGGAGGTAATAACTCCACACCTCGTGGTGCGGGAGGAGACATGAAAAGACCCTCGACTTAAATTAATTCTGACAGAGTCTAGGTACAGCCCATCAATATCCTCCGCCGCCATTAAATCAACACCCAAAAAGCGAACAGGATACCTGCTCATAAAGCCGTGGATTTGGACCCTAACGAGAAAGCAGGTGACGGATGCGCAAATCCTGACATGGGTGGCGAAGTGACGAGCAGAATTGCTAATGAAAGGGACGACTTTTAAACCCCGCGCTGCTGCTGAGCAACATTCAAACAGACAGGCAGAATGAATTTGTTTGCTGGAGCTGTACTGATTAGAAGATTACACAGAAAACATCTAAAAGATCGCTGCTGTGCTGAAGGACATCGCTGTCCTCATCGTTCAGTTCCTGCAACGCTGAATTTGGCTGTTAAAGACAGCACGCAAGAACTTTGAATGTTTCGATACAGCAGCAAAGGCCTGGTGTGACAGCTCTTCATTAATCACTGTTGGGGAGGGAGTTTATCTCTAAAAAGATGCCGTCTCCAAAATGATGCTCTTAATTGATGAAGTTCACAGACTAATAAAAAAGGGTGGTCATAAACAAATGAAAAGTTGTGAGTTACAGCTTCACTGTAGCGCATTGCTGCACCGCCGCCTTCCAAAAACTTTACAAGAACTCGGAGTTCTGCCCTTGTGATGATGGTGGTGAGGAGGAGGAGGAGGAAGAGGGGGAGGAGGAGGGGCGCACAGCAGAATCAGTCATACAGACAACCTATGCAGGACTAAGTCAGTAATGTAGATCTATGATGCTGGACAGGGTCAGTGGAGGCAGTGGAGTGTGTTTTAGTGCACCATAACCCCAGACAAATGGGCAAGGTGGGGTAGTGCAACGGAAGAAAAAGAAAAAAAAAGCCCACTCAGTATGTAAGTCAAACTGAAGAGTGTTCTTTGTTCTCGAGTGGTTGTCTTTAATTTGCAAAAAGCTTTTCTTTTCCTGTAGTGTACTCCCTTTTTATCTATATTTAGCTAGAACGGCTCAATAGTCATATTCTGAGGATTAGTTGCAGATCAGAACATATAGACGGATCCTAATAGTCTGCAAGTTGTCAGTCAATATCTTTTTTTTTTTTGTTCCCAGTGAATTCAGTGTAATTTGGGTTGCAGCTCATCAGGCAGACTTCCTGCAGCGAAATGGAGAATTTAAACTCTCCAATACATACAGCTCGCCAATAAAGGCCTCTCGCCTGTGAGCGTATCATTTAGATTGACAACACAGGCAGAAGCAATTGAAGTGAACTTAAGTCTACCCCCTTGCCCTATAAATAATATTTAATCCCTCTTTGGGAGGGAGAATTGGTAATGAGTCCCAGAGCTTTTTTGATGCATCGCATTGCCTTCAGCTACAGCTGACACCAATAGGATATAAACCAGACAGCTTTCTGTGGCCTACAATGGTGAGATACGACAGCGTTTTCAAGATCGGATCAATCAAATAGTTGAAGCCTGGTTAAATCAGGATATTGCGTCTTTTGTCTGAAATGTTAAGAATGTGGAGAAGAGTGTGGGAAACACTATGAAGCATTACATCCTTTGGGGTGTTATTAAAAACCTAAGAGATATTAGTCCACGTATTTGAACTCCCAGCTAGAAGAAATGGTAGCTAAATATGTAAAAAGGCTTACTGTGCAAAGTGTGTATATTGTTGCACGCTACTGAAGGTACAACCAAAACAGGTCAGCTGTCTGCATCGCCTGATTTGAATTTTGAGTCTAGACATTAGAAATCCAATTTATTAACATGTACCACTCACTGTGTATCACTCAAAGTGTTTCACTTTTCCCTGCATAATTCTTCATGTAGCCTCCAGGAAAGTCGCAGCCAGTCTAACCAGATGAGTAACATGCTTATCTGTTCTTCAGCTATTAAAACATTTTTCTAAATATACTACCCTGCTGCTTCACACTGATACAAAGTGAGTGTAATATTACCTAAATGGTAAGTAAATAGATTCCATGGGGAATAATAGCCGTCAGCAGTCTGATCCAATAAAGAAGTAAGCAGGGAGCGCATGAAGGGAAGATGAATGAATCTTATTAAAGAGTACTGATGCCTGGTCAGCAGGAAAATGAAGAAATAGCCAGACTGGACTGCACCTGCAAACTCACCGAGCAGAGCCTTTGTGGTGGCACGCTCCAGTTTGCATTTCACCTGGTTATTAGCAAAGGTTCTACTGATTAAAACTCTGATTGATTCAACTTCACGATCAAATAGCAAATTGGTTTTATCGACAGAAATGCTTACCATTCCCATCCAACAGAAGTCAAAGGCCGCAAATGCAGTCTTATGTCAGCATTCTACATCACAGACCACTAAGAAGAACATCAATAACACAAACACACACACACACACACACACACACACACCCACATATATACATATATATGGATACAGTCAATTACTACTGGAACTGTTATTATTAAGGGATATACACCCTGAGGGGTGAGGGGAGCTGAGGTGGGTTGCTGTGGGCGTGTCTATACCTGCTGAATGTAACCGCTGTGAAACAATCAGGAAATAACTTTTTATTTCTCTGATTAATAACAGCTTTATCGAGGCCGGTGCTCGCTCTCTGTGTTGTTACTCTATGTCTCTCTACCAAAGCTCTCTCTCTCTCTCTCTCTCTCTCTAATCATCGGACACAAATCAAATTAAACTTCTACGTGTCACTATATTTTAATGACTATATTTTAAATTGTGAGTCGGACTCAGATTTAGAAGCTGGTACATGAAATAAACAAAGTGAGAACACACACACAGGTAGATTATCAGAGTTTAGTCCGTGAATCCACCTGGATAGTCTCTGCTTCAGAGACATTTCAGGCTGTCTGTGGAGGTTTGACCGATCTGAGTGTCTGATTGGCGGCCGGACGCGCAACGTTTTTTGCGGCAACCCCTGCATTGCGGGCTGCCGGCGCGGAAACGCACGACCCCCACTGAAATGAATTGAAAAACGCCACCAGTGTCCGGTTTGCCTGGCCGACTAACTGTGAACCCTCTGGTTCCAGTGTTTATGCTAAGCTACTTCTGGTTGTAGCTTCATATTTTACAGACAAACATAAGAGTGGTATAACCTAACCTTAACCCAAGAAAGCAAATAAGTGTATTTATCAAAATGCTGAAATGGCACTTTAAAGGTCCAGTGTGTAGGACCTGTGTGTAGGTAGGGTTGAAAAATTCTGTGAATTTTCAAAGTTGGAAACTTTCCATGGGAATTAACAGGAATCTATGGGAATAAATGGGAATAAACCAAGAATTTACAAATTGAAGGTTGGCCCTTAACACCACAAAACTACATGTTTATATTTATGTTTGGATATGATACAGTTTGTTAAAATTACTCAATTTTTCCAGTGAATTCCCATAAATTTCCATAATTCCCATGGAAAGTTTCCAACTTTGGAATATTCCATAAATTCCCAAGCTTAAGCTTTCTGGAATTTTACCAGAAACTTTCTGCACCTCTGCAAAATTCATGTAAAAAGCAAAATATCCAAATCAGTGTTTGGTTTGTCTGTTCTGGGCTACTGTAGAAAAATGGTGGACTCCATGCAGAAGGACCCGCCCGCTCTCACCATGGATATAAAGAGCTAATTTTGAGGCAACAGAAACACAACAATTCTTATTTTCAGGTGATTAAACATTAAAGAAAACAAACTAATGAATACTATATTCCATTCCTGCCAATAGATAATCCTAAATCTTACACACTGGACCTTTAATCTTTTGTTGCCATTCATTCTTTAGATGACATCACGTTTAGAAGCATTTCTACAGAGGAGTCCTTGAATGTCGGTTTTGTAGTCAATTTTTCGAAATCACAGAGAAGGGTTTTCTGAATAGACACACCATTGTGCACTCATGTTCACTCTATAAGAAATCCATCATAGATACACCCTGACAGGGTCCTCAGTAGACCAGAATGCAATACAGCCACAAGACATGTTACATTTTGTGCGAGGATTGCAGAGTGAAAAAGCATCATGCTCTCTTATGTTTTTAATGCTATCAGCCTTCTTTCTCTACCTACATGCAGAACCCACAGCGGTACGTTCATGTCTGTTCTCTGGGGATTCTCAGGTCAGTCTGGGCAATGTGGGAAATCGCTTACTGAAGTAGAAGTGGACGAGGTAGAGGGAAAATGCATGTGACAAAAACAGTAAATGACACCATTTCTTAAGGAAATAACACCTGGAATGTGCTGAACATCTCAGGCTGTGTTGTGTAATAATACCTGAGGGTGGATGTTTCCTCTAAGTGCATTCCCCAAAGGAAATTCAGGGTTTGCTGAGAGACTCAGTTTCACTCAGTCTGGAGATTTGAACTGGCCACTAGCTTTCTAATCATTAAACTGTTTCCATGTAAAGATGAAGTCTGTCTTCTGATGTTTCCCGTGTTTTCTTATTAGATTAGTATGCTGTAAAGGTCAGAAGAGATACACATATTTAAATGACACCATACCCACAATGCTCTCAGAGGCTGCGAGCCAACTACGCTTTCGAACAAACTTAATCGTTGTCATGCCAAGGAACCCAGAATGCATCTTTACACGTCACGATTTTGACCTCTGGGACACCATGTTTATAAAACTGTGTCGCTCCTTCTGTAGAGAGCAGCGGGGTTTCATTTATGTTGCCAAAGAATTCAAGCTATGAAAAACATTGCGCGAGTGTGTGCAAATTCCCACGAGAAAGCGGGTCAATTTATCCAAAATGCCTCTCTCATCTAAACACGATGTAGTGGGTGGCGGGAAGTGCTAGCGGTTCTTTGAGTTGTGTTGGCGGCCTCTTGTTAATGCCTGCCAGCAGACACGCAGGGTGTCCAGGTGCACGGTGCGCAGACGCCCCTCCGAGAAACCAAACCTTCATTATTTATTAGGCTATAAAATGAAGCTGCGAGAGGAGGGAGTTGGTGGGGTGGGGGGGTGGTCACTCAGCCGTGAAAGCTGGCAGGAGGGGATGTTTCCTTGTTTGCCAGGGACACAGGTTGGAGCGCTGGGCATGTGCTGCTATTAGCTGCACGAGCGGAAGATGAGAGAGAGACGTGGATTCAATTCCACCTACTGCGTGTGACAGGCCAAATATAGACCAGATCAGATGGAGTTGTTAATTTCAAGATGGCATGCCGTCCTTTACCCCCCTCTCACACACCCCCTCCAACCTCCACCAGAATCGACCATTTCAGGTCCCACATAATCTTTAACCGTGCCTACTCATTTTCTCGTCCTACATTCTTTCTCTTCCTTCTTCCATCTCACTGTTGTAATGGCTTAGAGCCGAATCCAACGTTGATTTTTCTTCTTCCATTCAAGGCATTTCCTTCACTTTCACAAGCAATTTTCTATTATCCCTGGCCTAGCCTTATGGGCTCAATAAATGCCATTTGCCTTCCTTTCTTCTGGATAGTGAAAAATGAGGAAAAAGAAAACACTTTTTCCTGCCAATACAATGATTCAGTTCATTTTCATCATCTTATACTTGCAGTGAAAATACATTGCCAGTAAAGTCCATGTAAAGGCAATTCTGTGATTTCTTTCAAAACACATTAAATATGTTGGAAAATAGTTGCTGAAAACATGTGAGAAGACTTTAAACAATATATTACTGAAATGTGGAGTTAGAGGTTAAAACAGTTTTTCACCACTTTCCAGTCCAGGATTTTGTGGGTGGTCCTTAAAGGGTGGCTCGATGACACGCTGAGGCCACCCTGAGCATACCCCTGCACCTCTAGCAGAGAGATAGAGATGAATTCATCTCGCTCAGAGTGTTTCAAAGTTAGTCATGTCATTTTCTGAACTCATCTGACACGTTTCAGTCGCTTCAAAATGGCTGCTTGACTGCTCCAAGAGTGGGTGTGGCTTCAGCACATTCAGAGGACACGCCCCCACAGTCCTGGAGCTGAGAATTCATTTTTACCTGATTTTGACACCAAATTTCATAAACTTGTTGATATTTTTAATCATTCAAATTTGGCTGGGTGGTTAATAACACTTTCTTCTTTAGTCTGACAAACTCAGAACACATATTTATTCTGACTTTACATTTTACTGTCTGAATCAGTACTTCATCTCAGTCTCCTCCATGTACAGTCAGCAGAGTGCACAACATCATGGCAGCTATGTTTGTTTTTTTTCCATTAATTTCTGACTTTTTCCAACCCAATTTATTATTTAATTTATAATAATATTAAACAAATAAAAGCCACAAAATCACAGAAAAGCTGGAACCAGTAAGTTTTGGGGAATTTATGTTTGACGAATGTTTAAAATTATTTATAAATGATCAAAATTGTTGGTTAATTTTCTTTATTTTCAGTTGATTGACTCATCGTGGAATTCTTTCAGTACTAGAGGCAACTATAACAAGTTTTAATAAATAACAAGCTGTCTGAGACTCATTCACAAAATGTACTTTGATACAACATTGGCATAAATAAATAAAGGCAGATCTAAATTTAGCGACCTGTAAGTGAATTTATAATTCACATGAATCACAGCGTGCCTCGTTTTGGTTTCTTGCTCTATTTGCTGATTTCACAGCTTACAGTACAGAACTCACACATTTTGCCACCTCTTCAACCCCATTAAGCAATGTAACCACTGCAACCTTTAAGTTGGTCCACACACTCCTGCTAAAAGGAAACCATCATTCACACACTGAGAGGTTATTTGTGAAGGACATGAATAAATCAAATGACAAACACCACTTTTACTGCGCTTGAAGAGTAAAACTGCAATTTCTGTGTGTTATGACTCGACCTTGGCGAGGGTCAGTATCTTCTTATCAACTTTAGCCAAAGAAAATAAAAGAACTTTAAAATACATTTGACAAAACGCTTGTTTTTTTTTCTCCCTTGTCTCTGCTTGAGTTGTTCTTGTGATTTATGCTGTTTATTCATCAGCTTGTTTTCACACAACCTTGGTGCCGTAAAAGGATGCAATCACTTTATGTTAAACACATGACCACTGATCTCTGAGCTCCTTTACAAGGTCACAGTCTCACTGCTGTTATACTAAACTGTAGGATTGTTCGATATTAATTTGACATATTTTGACATATCTTACATGCAAGGGCTTTATGAGACCGAACTGAAAAGGAACATTGTGGGTCACATGTGCATGCTTATCCACCATCCTGGCCTCCACAGCTTACATTTGATGTCAATGTCACCTGTTTATCTTTTTATGGTGGGAGAGTATTTGCATTTAAAGACGTCGTCATCCTCGTATCACAAAAGCTCAGAGCCAGATGAAAACAGGAGAGAGAGTAACACTCAGAAAAGCCAGCAGCCTGTAAGGCAAACTTGTTCTTGAAGAGGTCCTTGGTGATGGTTTGGCCGGCGGTAATAGCACTCCTGCATTCTGCAGAGGCTTACAGCGACTTGCCAAGCTGTAGTGAAAATGGACGGTCCCTCGTTCTTCTAACCTTTCTCCCTCATGTCCTCTGTGGCTCCCTTTGTCCTCACTCCCTCGCCTTCTCATCTCTCCCCGTCCTGATGTTCACTCTTTTCTCCCATTCTCCCACACTCTCCTCGCCGATGCACTCCCCTCCCTGTCTCCTTACCTCTATCCTCCCTCACAACTTCTGACTTCATTTCGCACTCCCTCACACGCTTGCGTCCTCTTTCTCTCCCTCTCTCCTTTCAGCCGTCAGTGTGGGAGTAAAAAGGATTAGTTGAAACCAAGAGAGGGAGCAAAGCACTAAATGACGGTATTGAATTCTGGCAAAATAAATTTGAGCTTCTTATGCCAAGCGAGGAGTTAAGTCTCAGGCAGTGCTGTTTGTAGCACATCTAACATGATAACAGTGCATAATGAACTCATTTCAGAATGACAGTTTTATTATCAAAAGCCTGCCACTATTTCCACTTAGAACATTTAAGCTACACAAAAAAGAGGATAGAAAACTGAAGAAATATCTTTAAAACTACTCTGCAAAGTATTAAGGTCAGTTCCATGTCTAATAAACACATTTTTCTTCTAATATTACAACAGTTACTTGTTGCTGATCATCCACTGTGTTCAGTTATTGTGGAATATAGTAAGAACAATAACAGTTCAATAACAGTGTTCAAAAAGGGAACTTTTAAATGCACATTTATTCCAACGAAGTACAATTTTACATTATTTATTGATTTCATTGTATTTAATGTTTATTTAACTGGCTCTACTTTTTAAGCACAGTTCACAATAGAGCAGCATATTCCACACTGATGCTTTTATATGAGAATAAAATCAAATAATGCTATAAAAAAAGTTACTCAAAAGTCAGAAGTCCAGCAGTAGAGGGTAAAGGTGACAGGCCATGGCTATAAATCTTGGATAAACAAAGCTTTGACAGCACCTTATTGAGTTGGCCTTGAGATCCTTCATAGTTAAGTTTGAATTTACGGAGAGAGGCCAGCTCTGTCAGTAATATCAGACCGCTGGGGTGAATGACAGTCAACAGTCTGAACTCAGAGCTGGCACTCTCTCTGTGTAAGGTTATGTGCCCAGGTATGACAGGCGTGTAATGAAATTCCTCTCCTCTTTACACTTAGCACAGGTGTCACTGTGCTTTGTTGCCTTAGTGCTAGAGAGAGACTATGGGCAGAAACGGCAAAGTCACTAAAGCCCGACCATAACAGTAGCTTGTATACCAGCCCTGTGTTACAGGTATTACAATGTTTGGTGAAGTCACTGAGCAAGGTGAGTATTTTGTATCCAGGATAGATGTCCACAACACAACACCCAGATAGCATGGCAACATTGATTCAATGTTGAAATACCATCAGAGGTTGAATATTCAAGGTTATAACATTGAATCAATGTTGATAATTGTTTGCTTTTTCAATGTTGAGAAGAGAAACATTGATTCAAAGTTGAACTAACATTGATTTTATGTCTGTCTTGATCTATTTTTCATCATTATATTAAATTATTTCAGGGTGATGAAAAATCAATGTTATATTTCAATGCTGATTCAATGACAGTTTTGTTGATGCATCAACATTGATTCAATGTTGGTCTGCTATCTTGGCACTGTGGTTAACTTAGCAAACAGTTGCATATCCAGCAGACCCACAACAACATTAGCATTCTTTTGGAGTTGTTGTTTTTGGTGTCCACCAACTCCTAAGGAAAATATCTGGCTCCTCGGCTGTTAAATGCTCCTCTATGTTCAGCAGCTACTCTCTTACTTTGTCTGCCTGATAGTTCTCTGTGGGGTTATTACTGAATGATCCCATACACGTGATCCTTTATACATATAGAAATATATATTATGGCTGCTTTAAGGTGATTGCTTTACAGAAAACATTCTTTAAAAGTTTATAAGCTCAAGCCTCTTTGTCTTCTGTCTTTTGTGTCAGCATCACTAAGGATATGCTGCAGCAAAAACAGGAAGGGAGTGCCTTATTGTGAATCAATATTGTGAACCTGCTAAAAAATGGCACGTGGTAGAGCCATCGAAGGAACACTCTCCGAACAGCTGCACACTTTTCATGAAGGAGGTGAAATGAGTGAAGAAGAGAGTGACAGAGTGCAGGGGGAAGTGTATCATAGTTTGTCGCCAAAACTTTTCCGCACAACATTTACATTAGTGTTTCTTGTACTTCTTATGTAGTTAGCTGATACCATTGGGATCCTCCGAGTCAGCCAGTCTGCAGTATGTCTGTTAGTAAATTGATGAAATGTTGCGTTTACTGACTTGCGAGACAGAAGAGTCATTTTCCGCGTCTTGTTGAGATTTCACTTCTTCACGGGCGGTCTCAGCAGTTTGGCAACATAAAGGACAAACTGGTTGAAGTTGAGCGCTTTAAAACAGATTAATTCTGATGTGAAATCTTTGAAAGTATCTTTAAAGAACTTATTAATTAGGCCTGTGCCCAGTAAAAACTCTGTTGCGCTGTTCCCTTGATGCTTCAACTCTCCCATCTGTGGTGCGCCCCTGGCAAACATCAGAAGAAGCACTCAATGTGATGCATGTCAAATTCACGCTTAATGAGTTTTGGCCTTATGTCAGACCCTGATTTGAAGTCATACAGTATGTCCTTCTTAAATGCACAATTTACAAACAATTAATAGAAAACATCCCGGAGCAGGGAACAGATGGGTTACATAACCCAGTGTTTGCAAGAGAGAGCTTTTTAGCAATCTCTCTATAGCTCTAGTGGAATGTGGATATTTTCAAATGGTAAATTGTGATTAATTCCACTCCATAGCTCCGGCATATAAGAATATATTCCACTCCATAGCTTCAACACACAGGAATGAAACCAAACCATTACGGGACTGAGCCATTAATGAATCCTCATCCTCAATGAATGAATCCTCACTGTTCAGAGTATGAGACGATTCTCGTCACAACTATTTTAATTTTTCTTCCCATCTGAGTTACGTCTTGGAAGATTCCCAGACCCCACAAACTAAAATGTGTTTGCATGTATGTTTCTCCTTCTGTAGAAGTGGCTCAGTTAACAAAGCTCTTCTCTGTGTGCGCTGCAGAGGATGCTACAGAAAACGAATCGGTGCCACAGGGCCCCTTGCTGTACCAGAAACAACTGAGAGCGAGGCGAGGCTGTGGACAGCTTGCAAGGAGGTTGTGAGGGTTGTGCGGGCACAAGGTAGGGTGTGTGGCTGTGACGGAGGGTGGTTGGTGGGTGGAAGGTTGCTGGTGGTGCTTTGGAGTGCTTGCATGTTGCATGGATTCATTAGTGAGCTTTTCCTGCCAGGATTATTTGCTCCCTATGAAAAGCAACATGGCAGCCAACTGAGCTTTTTCATTATTTATTGATTGCCATGTTTTTACTTTCAGTTGGAAAAAAAAATACAGCAATTATCTGCTTTCTTTTTCAATCTGTGTGTACTCTGTTACTTCCCCGCTCTGTATACAGTATTCCCCCAGTGATGAATCACACTCATGTGTTGTGCAATGCTGCTGTGCTCACTGGCAGATGTTGCTGGAGCTACGAAGATTGATGCGTTTTACATTAAACACAGGAAACTTCTGCTTTATACAATTATGATGCCGGCCCGCTTTGGTTTTAATGATATTCATAACGATGAGTTCAGAGGTAAAGGATGATGAGATCAAGGAAAGTCTCTTCTTTAACAACCTATTATAGCATCACAAACATCTTCCTGCTTTTATTTCGCAGTGTGGATGTGTCTGTGCACTGTTCATCAGGTACACGCTCACGCTCAGTATGCGTACAATTAAATTTTGCTCATTAATGCTCTGTGTGATATCCTTATAATGACGTGCCTCACACTCTCACGTCTCTCACACTGTCACCGTTCTGAGATTAGATCTGCTCATGTTGACAGAAAACCTGCCATCCAGCTTCAGCATCCGAATGTTAACATGTCTTCCTCTGTGGATCTATTCTTTTCATTATGTCACCGTGGATTCAAAACGCAATCTGGAATTTATTTGTCCATTTAAGGTTTAGCTGTGTTCAAATGTGACTTTGGCTGAGTAATATGTTCATGAGGATTTTATTTCAACAAGCTTCTATACACATAACACGTGTCATATCAAACCTGTTGGTTGTTTCAGTCAAATGAACCACATAAAGTCAACATTTAACCTCACACTGACAATTTGATCATCTGAAATACTGTGACCATAAAAACCATCAAAACCAGGATAAATGGATGATTTAATTTTGAAGAATTAAAAAGGTCTTGTTTTCCTAGAAATTACTAGTTGCTGTGTAGCTGAGTGGCATCCATGCCCGGTGGACTTAAGCCTCAAGTCCTGCACCACTAACTATTTCACTGATTTTGGTGATCATATTTTACAGAGAAAATGTTTTTTTCCCTCTGATGTCTGCTGGCGGCTCTGCATCAACTCTCTGTGATTTCCAGTTTTCTGAGTTTTGTTAGCTGGGCTGCACTTGCTTGATGTTTGGCTGTTAGCAAAGTTGTCGACTCGCTAGTTTTTGATCATAAGTAATGTAATCAGAACAAATACTCAGAGTACAGCTGTCCATATTTACCACAGTGGGATTACACTCATGAACTAAATCACAAAAATATTCAGTTCTATGCATGTTGCATCAATGGTCCAGTGTGGAAGATTCATTTCTATTTATATTATTATTAAATTATTAGAAATCCTATACACTGGGGTCCTTTAAAGGCCATCGTCTGAGATGAGAGAAGAGATATTGCTGATGATTTTGTAACCATGCTACAGAATACACAAGTGCTGGAGGGGGCACCAAAATGGCCCAATTATCATCATGTTATAAGAGTAGTGTAATTCCCTTTGTGAATACAGCTGTGCGTAAGGTGTGTACGTAAGGTGTGAGTGGATGAGCGAGTGAGTGAATGTGTGCGGGTGGAGGAGCTGCAGGTTAGCGGTAGGAGTTATGTTAGGAATAAATGTACAGTGGAGGCTACAGTGTGTGATCAAATAAAGGCCACAGTGTCTCTAAAGACAACGGCGGAGCTCGTGTGTTATTCCACTGCTGAAGAAAGTGAAGGGGGTTAACCCTGAAGATGACGAGCAGTTCAGCCCCAGGAGACGGCGTTTCCCCTGTGCCAGACAGGAACATGGTTAATAATTATAACTATGATCACAATGATGAATTATTTCAATTTATTATGAATCCTTAATGTAATGTGCATCATCAGTCTACTTTTCTCAGAATAATAAAATACATCATGGTTTGGTATTCATGTTATTGTTACTGAAATTACACTTAGGGCACCAAATTAGCTAGCAGCGGCCCTGGGCTCTAGACATGGAGAAGTCAACATGTCTGCCGTGAAGAAGTGTGTTAGATGAACACCGAACACACATGAATGACATTCAATTAAACTTTTTTTTACCTAGCGCCATCATCAGGTTGAAGTTTAACTTTGTATTATGACCATAGTTACAATTACAAAATGTTACAGCACATGTTAGGATGCTAACACACTAAACTAACACGGTGACACTGGTGTACATTTCAGCATTCTGTTGTCAGCATTTAGTACAGCCCCACAGAGCATGGCTGTAGACTCAGCTATGGGCAGCACACTGTTAAATGTGACAAAACACCCACACTCATTGTTTCATATTGAGTGAGAGCCTGCAAGCTGCTGGCCAGTTCTTCAAAAGAGCAACAGTTTGATCACATTCTGGTTATTGTACCTGAACTGTTACATGTCCGCTGTGTGCCGTGAAGTCATGCAATGATCCACGATGTAGCCAGTGTGTCTTACTTAGATAAATATCATTTTTTAAAACTGCGAGCTCCACAAACCAAACCGTTCACCCCCATATTTGATCCTTTAATCGCAGTGGGGGATCAGTCTTCTGACCTTGGTGAATTTGGCACCACGCTGTCTCCACTGAGCTTACCCACAACCACAAGGTCATAATTTGGACTGCAACTATTAAAAACCATAAACACGCTGCAAATGTTTTTTACCCCACTGAGAAATTAGGCTCACTAACATGGTAAACCATCTGTCTCCCCAAATAGAACTGGGTAGCCTTTGGATGCATCTTCAGTGTGCAGTATTTTTTTTTTCTTAAATCAGCTGCAGACTTCACAGTGAAATCCCAGACTGTGTGTGAACAGAATGAGAGCACAGCACCGGGCAGCAGGCTGAGAGGGAGGGTAAAAAAACCTCTGCAGAGCATCTGCTCTACCCGTGCCTGCCACCAGGGGGCCACATTGTGCTTCAGTAAATCCCCCCTTTTTTTTTTGTTTTTTTTGTTTCAGTCAGATAAACACGCCATGAAAACAGAGCTCACCTCCCATCAACTGCTCTGTAAATGTATAGCTTTGTAAGTGGCATTGAGAGGGTGCATTGGGAAGTGTGTGTGTGTGTGTGTGGGGGGGGGGGCGGAAGAGATTTGGATATATACGTTTCAAAAGAGTTCTCTCAGATTTAGCTGGCCTCTTGCAGACGGAGAGACATATGCCTCCTCCACTGCCTGCAAAAAAAAAAAACCCACTCTATTCTCTAACATGGTATCTCTGGTAATGGGAGATTAGCATAGAGAAAAGAAGGCCTGAAAGAGAGAGAGAGAGAGGAGGAGGACAATGACAGGAGGAGTGAGAGGAGAAGTGGAAGACAGATGGAATCAGGCAGCAGGGGGCTACACTGTGAGAGGGAAGTGAAAGAGATCAAGAGACAGGAAACAGAGACATTTAGATTTAAATGACTCATTTATGACCTTCTATCAGAGCCGAATCACTGTAGGTGCTGTGCTCCATCGCCAAAATTATGTGGACACATATGTGTCCCTTTGTTCTAGGGCTGCAAGAGCTAGGCACCATGCAGCCTTACTTATTTTGACATTTGGAAAAATATTATTATTTATGTATTCACTTTTTTTTTTGCAGAGAGTTGAACTGTCATGTCTGTCTATTCAATATGAAGCTGGAGCTTAGCTTAGCATAAAATGTGAAACTCTCAGTCTGAAGGTATATAACTGTAAAACATTTGTATTTTTGAATTGTGCTTTATTAATAATAATAATAATAATAATAATAATAATAATAATAACAACACATTTTATTAATAAGTGCTTTTCTGGATATTCAAAGAAAACAAACAAACAGCAAAACGTCATAAAACAGTACACTAAAAACACATTAGACTGAGCTAAACATTAAAATTTGTGTTTGAGATTTGAATGTTGGAAGGTCGGTACAGTCACGGATGTGTTTGGGGAGAGAGTTCCAGAGGGAGGAGGGCAGCTACAGAGAAGGCGATGGAGCAAGTCAGTGAGGTAGGAAGGGGGCCTGGTTAGGGAGGGCTTTGTGCGAGTTTGAACTGAACTTGCTGTGGAACCAGGAGCCAGTGGAGGTTCTGGAGGACAGGGGTGATGTGGTCATGGGTGCGGGTGTGGGTGAGCAGACATGCAGCGGAGTTTTGGATGTACCGTAGTTTATTTAGAGTTTTGGATGGTGTGCCGTAGAGGATACTGGTGCTGTAGTCAATTCTGGAGGTGAAGAAGGCGTGAATGAGTGTTTCTGTAGCAGAGAAGGAGAGTGATGGACGGAGTCGGGCAATGTTCTTGAGGTGAAAAAAGGCAGTTCTGGTGTTTTTCAAAGAAACTATTAAACTATTAATTGAAACAATATAACAAACAAAACATAACAAAGATGCTAGTGGGGTTTAACAAAGCTAGGCTTGCTGCTTTCCCCTTTCTAGTCTAAGCTAAAGAAAGCGAATATTTGCATTTCCCAAACTCTTCCTCAAATGGAAGCAACCTTTCTCGGTCTCAGAGTAGATCATGTTTGTTTTTTGCTTTGCTGACTATATATATAGAATATATTTCCTTCTTTTAAGATGCTACAAAGTTTGGCAACAGTTTGTGCCAATTTATGATTGTGAGTCAGTGACCAAGACCAAAGGGCGAGGAGGATGGGTGCCATTTTTTTTCTTTTTTTTGTTTTGTTTGGGGGGGTGCTGAAAATTCCTGCACTGCAGTGGACCGGAGAGACGCACAGTGTATCTGATTCCACTTAGCTGGGCACTCCCTGCGCCAGTCAGATGCCAACATCAGTGCCAACTCTCGCTCTCCTCCCCGCTAACACCCTCCTCCTCCTCCTCCCCCCTCCTTCTCCCGATGCTGCAGGGATGCAAAAGCTTTGGCAACTCCTGCCTGTGATAGACAGTAAGGAGAGTGCTGGGAGAGAAAGGTGAGAAAGAGAGGAAGCAACTAGGGAGGAAGTGCAGAAAGAAAGCTATGGTGAGGATGTAGAGAGGCAGGGGGAGGTGGAGAAGCAAAAGAGAGGAAGAAGGAGAAGAGAAAACATTCTTCTGCTTGCCCTCTCTGGTAATGAGACATGGCAAAAAGGCAGATGGAATGACAGACAGCGAGAGAGTAAAGGAGGACAGCAGCTAGGAAAGAAACGAGGATGACAAAGGCTGGAGAATGAGAGAGAGGGTAATAGAGAGAGCGTGGCAGAGACAGAAAGATCTACAGGAGCGAGACAGTTGCTGTTAAAGACAACAGGAAAAAAAAATGAGGCACAGACACTGAAAAGCAGGTCAGCTGCAAACGCTCCAGTAAAAACCTCTGTTTATCCAAATAAAGCCTGGAGGGCTGTACGAGCGTCTGTGTCTATGTGTTTTTGGTGCATACATGCTTCTGCTTTTGTTTGCATTTGCGGATGCACACGCGCTGCGTTTATTTTGCTTGTGTTTGCATGTGTGTCTGCATGACGAATGCTAATGTAATTGTCACAAGCGTGTAGCTAAGGGGTGGGTGGGATGTGTGAGGGCGAGCAGCTGTGTATCTGAAAGCTGACCCTATGTTGCAGTCATGCAAGCCAGACGACTGTACTCCAGCACTTCTTCTTCAGAGGCCTACGGCAAGGAAATACGGAGCTCAGCACAACATTAACTTGTGTGTGCCTGTGAATGGATATTTGTGCACGAAGCGTGTTCGTGTGAGCGAATGCAAGTGTGATTCGTGGGGGGAATAACGCTGCTCTTTTCTGGACGCAACGGGGCTGTGTTTAAGCATCACTTCCTCTTGTTTATGCCACAGGCGACGTGTTGTCCATGGAAGAGAGCCCCGGCCAACTTTGCTGACGCAAGGTCAAACACACAGGCATATAGGCCCCGGGTTGCTTTGAAACAGATGTTACCCCCCACACACACTGACACCCAGCCCCCTTCCCTCTCCCACCAAAACTCCCACGCAAAATCTATTGCCTATGACAGCAGCTCATAGGGTCGGGGTCTGATAGAATTCAAATGACAGACTACACAGATTTCACTCTCTGACCAAAGTGCATGCCTCTGGGTGTAGAACCATCCTCTGCATCTTAAAACATGACAGGCCGTGGACTCTTACTTGCCCTCCTCTCATTCATTGGACTGGCTTTAAACAAGAGGCGAAAATCAGTTTTTTAAACCGTTTGGTCAGATCTTTTCACGGCTGTCTAAACAGGAAAAAAAAAAAATCAGATTCTTTCTCTTTGTGTTGGTCCTGCATGGTTTAATAAAGTTTTGGGCTGTGGATTTTTATTCCCGCGTATGTCAATCCAAAGAGAAGAAAATCAAACAAAAGAAAGTGTGTACGTTCATGGGGGTGATTTTATAATGAGGACAAATACAAAAGTTGAGTTTCTTTCAAGGTTTTTTTGTACCTCATCAGAATTAAAATCAGAAGAAAGGACGCAAGGACACATGTAGTGGCGATCACAATTAACCGTGGTGCAAGGCTGTTCTGGTATTAGCTCTGACTCTCCTCCTTATCATACAAATCTATTGTTTAGCTGCTCCGTGTCTTCCGATTGGTTGTAACTCTGTCCTTTTCCCTCCTGGAGCTTTGAATGCCAGCAACAAATCCTGTTTTTGTCTCTATTCATCCCTTGATAAGCCACTTGGCAGATAAATAAACCTTGTGCGACTTGAATAGATAAAATACATACAGCAAGTGACTACACAAACACATTCCGATGTTTGCAGAGATGAATTAGCCACAGAACACATTAGTCTACTTATACACTGCTGAATTCGACCTCCCGACCAACACAGCGTCTTTAATAGCCCCTAAGTTTAATAGCCTGAAATTCTGGTGAAACATCCTTGAGAGACCGACCTTGTACCTGTTAAAACTGGAGCTAACTACAAATGCAAGGTACCTACTGTATAATCATGTATGGATTGAGCTCACTTCCTTGATTTTTATTGTTTTAACTTAGCTCTCAGCATCATGGAATTCATAAGAACAGATAGTTACCTAATCAAAATGTTACATTTGATGTTATGTAAGTATATGAAAGCTGGAAAACAAATTTGGGCTCAGTTATTGGTTACTAGTCTCGGGTACCGTTACTAGTCCTCGGGTACAGTTTGAAATTGAGTGGTTGAAGCACAACTTTAGCAATAGCAGCACACATACTAATTCCCATCATGCGAGTGAACATATGTCAGATTTTAATAAGCTCACTCGCCGCTGTGTGCTTACCCATTCTGATAAAATGGCGCCTCGCCGTTCATTTCCATTTCGACCTCTGCAGCCAACAGATTGAGAAGTAACAAATCACAAAGGAGTTGAAATTCTAGGCCATCCTCTCAACTTACCAAATCATCATTTCATCACTCGCATCAAATCGATACATCAGGATCAATAGGATGAAGTAAAGAAGAGCAGATGAGATATGGGGCTTTGAGGGGACAAAAATAAAATGAGCTTCTGCTTCAAACCCACAGCAGAAATAAAAAGTTGCCAAAAGCTCATCATATGCACCTAATAGACTTCAATTCAATCACCTGTTATGCCGCCATTTGCCCATTATGATTGTAAATGAAGCCACTGGACTTACTGTCACATAGATGGCAAGCTACTAGTTACACCCTGGTGTTAGCAGCTTTGTTCCTGAGACAGTTACATGGCTGTGACTCACTTTATAAAGCATGCAGACAGTGTTGTTTAATTAACTGTACAACTGGCTAATAACACGTGTTATCTAAGTTTGATCGTTAGTGCCAGACACCGTTAACAGCCAGAAAGCGGCCAGCCTCCTGGGGCTTCCATGCTCTACAGTGTTTACTTTGAATAGACGGGGCAATGAAAATTGTGATGTCATTCAGTCAGCGAGGAAGAAGATCAGCACGGGACATTTTCAGCACCTTGTTGATCGCACGCTTCAAAGAGCTGAGAAGGCTGTAAAAGCATTAATGGGCCCATCCAGGTGGATAACACTTCATTTTCCCGGTTCGATACTTTCCAAATACTCTAGAAGTGAACTGTTATGCGACTGTAAAGAGACTCCTACAAAGGACTGTGTAATTTGATACTAATTATATGGTAAATGGAGACAGTTTTCAATTGTTAGACTTCCAATTAATTCCAATTAATATTTGCCCTAGCCTAGAGTCTTATTCTGTGCACAGCAGGAATTTTTGCATGATGAGCTACATGAAAAAAAAAAAAAAATCCCGTGTGCTTGTAAATTACAGGCAATATATAATTCAACAAATACAAATCCTGTGGACAAATGACACAATTCTGCTGAAAATCAATACATTCTGTGTGACATTCAATCACATTCAATCCCACATCAGGGTCCTCATTTGTTGTGGATCTGTAGCCTAAGGGGAGTGCATTAAATGTTAAATGGACTGTACTTATATAACACCTTTCTAGTACACCACTCAAAGCGCTTTTACGGTACATATCTCATTCACACATTGACACACATTCATACACTGATGGCATTGGCTGCCATGCAAGGTGCCAACTGCTCATCAGTTTTAGGAGCTAACCATTCATACGCGTTCACACACCGATGACGCAGCCTTTAGAAGTCTGGAGGAGCCGGGGATTGAACCACCGGTCATCTCGTGTCTGTCTGTGACGCTACCGTCAAAAATAGTCCAAATTTCTCAACTCCAATACATTTAGACTTTTATATTCGCTTGGGTTTAAATGGACTTCTGCAAGTTTTTTTCTAATTATTAACATTGCACCATTTTTCTCGAGAATATTCACCCAGCTCCTCTCCTCCCTATGCATCATTCCTTGGCTCTTTCTTACAAACTTAAATAACTGGGTACCAAACAAATGAACTGTCACAGAACACTGTCTCCATTTCCCCTGTAATTAGTGCAAAATTACACAGTCCTTTTCAGGAAACTTCAGAGGAAATGATTCTAAAACAGGTACAATAGGCCCACAAGTGAACCAGATGTCTGACATTAGATGCTCCTGACTGAAAAGATCCCCATTTGATAACAAAATAACAGATTAAAGTCAGGCCTGATTAAAAAGAGGTGTTTTGTTGTATTGTGTGCTCTATTATCAAAGAAAATTACTTTAAGACTCACATATTGTTTGTATGTTGGTTACCATCCATTGAGTTTTGACGTTATTTTCCAGGTCACCCAGTATATTCTCAGTATAGTGTTATGTACTGCTCTCTGAAAAAAGCTTTTGTATTCACTGAGCTGCATTCAGCTATCTCTAAAGTTAATAGCAGGAATGGATTGAAACGCATTTGTAAGGACTCTTGAGTCAAGCATTGTGCTTTGATAATTCTGAGTTAGAGAAGGCACGAGGGAATGTGCAAAAAAGATGTCTGGCTTCAAAATGAACTCTGAGTCAAATGAAAAGAGGCTGGAGCTTCCAAAGTATCATGCATTATACTAAAAATAGGTTAAATATCTCTCAGTCATCAAGATATTACTTGCTTTTACCAATGATATTGTCCAGACTGAGTCAGACAGTGAGGTCAGAGAAAGTTTGATTTCAAATGAACAATGAAATGAAATGTCAGTTCAGAAATTTCATGTTTAGTGTGTTCTGTTTAAGACCAAGACCCTGATGCATGTCACTATTACAAACACGGGTACAAACACCTGTAATGAGTCAGATTGGACTTTGTAATGATGACAGAGTTAAATATCAAAGTTTCATTTAAGTTGACTTACCGTACCAGTGAAAGGTTTGGATACACCTTCTCATTCAATGTTTGTTTTTATTATTTTCTAAATCGTAGATTAATACTGAAGACATCCAAATAATGCTTGAAGTAAAATATATCTTAAATTTTAGATTCTTTAAAGAAGCCACCTTTTGCTTTAATGGAAGCTTGACACCCTACAGCTCTACGAGGCCTTCAGGTGTGTCTTGTCTGCAGAAAATTTGTAGAATTGATGTCTTTTTTAACGTTTGAGACCACGAGTTGTGTTGTTCAATGTTGGCATACAGCAAATAGCTCAATTGGACCAGTCTCTCCTCACTTTAAGACATGAGAGTCATGATGTGCTGTTCATGTGTTTCCCACATGCTGGTGACACTGTTAGAATTATTCAACAGCATGCCATCCCATCTAGTGTCTGCCTAGTGGGACCATCATGTGCTTTTCAACAGGACAGTGACCCCAAACACCTCCGAGCTCTGTAAGGGCTATTTGATCAAGAAAGAGAGTGATGGAGCTGCATCAGATGACCTGGTCTCCACAATCACCCAACCTAAACCCAACTGTGATAGTTTGGGATGAATTGGACCGCAGATTGAAGGCAAAGCAGCCAACAGGTGCTCAGCATGTATGGGAACTCCCTCAAGACTGTTGGATTCCATGAAGCTGATAGAGAGAATGCCAAGAGTCTGCAAAGCTGTCATCAGAGCAAAACGTGGCTACTTTGATGAAACTAAAATCTAAAATATATTTTACTTTTTTTTGTTGATCACATTAAATTTGTGTTATTTCAAAGTTGTCATGTCTTCAGTGTTAATGGACAGTGAAGAAAATAATAAAAATAAACTACTGAATGAGAAGATGTGTCCAAACGATATGTTGTCCAGACTTCAATAGTACTGTGTAATATACTAACTGGGCTGACTTTGAATGTGCATATAATCACTATATTTGACCACTGCCGCCGGTGTCACACATTGTTTCATGTTATTACGCTGATTGGCTGTTGAAGGCAGTGAGGTAACACACCGCCTGCACCTGCAAAGGCAGCAAATAAGAAGACCGCAAGCAAACAAACCCAGAATTAAATTACACATTTTCTGCAAAATGTTTTACGAGAATATGCAATCAACAGACAGTATTTGTTAGACCTCAAGGAGACACACAATTCAGTTTGGTAAGAACAAAACTATTGTCTGTTTACAAGAAAATGCCCTAAACCACGGTATATTGAGACATGAAAGTGTGTGTTCAAATCCCCGCAGAGGAAGGAGTCGAAGCATGTAGTATGAACATGATGTGGAAAGACAAAGATGCTAAAAACCTGTCACGAGTAAAAAATAACTTTTTGTCAAAAGAGCTAATCAGAAGTGAAACAGAGACTATGACTGTCCAGCCATAAATAAATCAATCAATCTAAATCAATAACTTTTAGTTACATGTTCACACCTTTATGTGCTAGCCATCTGCTAGAATTTGCTGCATCGTCAGAACCTGCAGAGAGTACAGTATGAAAAAGCATTATTGGAATCAGTTTTTTTTCTCTCAAATCCCCACATTAGTTTAAGACGAGACAAGATGATACATAAAGGGAATGACTCATCTCCTAGGTGTGTGTGTATGTGTGTGTGTGTGTGTGTGTGTGCCTGTTGTTAGATGTGGCTGCACATGAAGCATAAACAAATGCACCAAATAACTCTGCTTCTGGGAGAGAAACCTTAATCCTGTTTCCAGTCTGGTTGACGTTGAAGACGCACGGAGGGAGCGAGCATGCCTGTCTCTTTTCCACTAAACCTGAGCCTTGCTTTAGCGAGGGACACTAAACCAGGCAAAATGCACTGTAGCCCCATTATGTCACTTCTCTTCTTGGCATAATGTATTCACGCTGCACAGTGTTTTCTCCTTCTAAGCTCCTGCCTGATATTGTGTACAACACCTACAGTACTTTTTTATCTTAAACACAGCTTGATGCAAAAGCTTTTTTCAGATGTGGCATTAAAATAAAAGCATGACAGACACATCTGAATCCCAAAGTCCAGTTAACACGTGTTACTGTCACAGACGTGATTCTCCTGTCACTTTTATTCATGTTTGCGTGTGTGTGTGTGTGTGTGTGTGTTTTCCTGTTGCAGGACAGTGTGGCTTCATCATGTTACTTTATGCAAAGCAACATCAGAAGTAAATACTACCAATAATAACAGGAAGCATAGGGACATAGTCAACATAGGCTTAATTTACCTCTATTGCTTACTCAAAACCAACACTAATTTACACTGCAGTGGGTTTGCAGGAGACTCAAGGCTGTATTTTCATCCTTTATGTGTGGATTTATTTGTGCAGCATGTAATTCAGACGCATGCTCTCCCCCTCCATGTTTCTCAGTGTGAAAGGCTGTTTTGAATTGGTTCAGTTTTGATGCTGTTAATTCTAACCTTTCAGTCATGTATTTGGCATTTCTCCTCTCCAGCTGAACACTTCTACGCCCGTCTATTGTATCGTTTGCTTATGTGCACGATGATTCGTGTTGATTAACACTGTGGGTGTCGCTGATAAGTGTCTCTTGGAAGAGGATAAACAACATTTTGATTTAAAAAAAATATGAATTAAAATGATTTTGGAGAACATTAAAGTCAGTTCACTGCAGAGATTTGCTGCAGACTCTTTGCTGCAGTTCATCTCATTTGAAAACTGGCCAGTTTTTGTGTCCTTGGAAAAAGAAGACGTCCAACAGGCACATTCTGAACACTCAGCAGACACTAGTTTGTTTCCATCAAAATTTATCAGAATTTTGAACTTAATTTCAAATAAGTTGGCAAAAGAGAAACGCAAATGAATGTTTGTTTCCATCCTCGACACCAGAGGGTTTCAAAGCGGGAGGCGGCGCCCCCGGGTGAAGGGCTCCAAACTGTTTCAGGGGAGGCTCAGTGAATGGAAGTGAAAAATCACTTCCATTACATAAATGTGGTTGATAGTTTGGAGTTACAGTAGTTCACATTTTCCCAGAGTCAGAAACTAAAAAAAAAACCTTAGGACAGATCTTTTATTTGTATTTGGTGTAATATGAAGTTATGTCAAAAGAGCAATATTTGGCTCAATTGTTGAGTGTCAATGGAATCTCATCTCTTTCAAGCTTTGTCTGAAGCGAGGCCCACAGTCTCAGAACTTGAAAACCCCTGCACCGCATGCAAAAATGACAGATGGTTCATTGAAATAAGCAATAGGAGGTGGTAATAGATTCTCCTTTTAACCCTTAACCTCATTAAGGGTTAAAAGGTGCACTAGTCAAACTACGGTTTCATGTATTAATGTGAGGAAGGTGACATCACACCTGTGTGGAGCCATCATGTAGCCATGGGAGCGATGAGGAGCTGATCAGTTTCGTGCCTTCAATGTTTGTTACATCAGAACTTAAACAAAGAAGAGGATGAAGAAGCGAGACTGAAGGGAAATAAAAGAAAGAACTGGAACTTCTGGTGAGTTCTGTGTTCAGTCAGGCTCCCAGAGACATGATTAGTGCATCCATTTCTAGTTACCTTAGAGTTCAGTTAATGCACAAATTAAATCACCTCTGAAAACTCTTTTCTGTCCCCACAATTAACCTGGGATTGGTTAGTTTATCACATGCAAACTAAAACATCAAAACATTTTCATCAGTGTCCCTGTAGCTTGTCCCAATAACTCAGATGGTGCAGTGCAGATTTTTATGGATCTTCTAATATATTTAATTATGTTGTAGCTTAACATATTTAGCCTTTGAGACTCATGTTCATCTTTGCCTTTACTGCTTTCTCATGGCATGGGAATGTAACGCCAGTTTATATTTATATATATCCTCTTTGAAATGAAACATCTGTCAGGCTGTCTATCTGTGCTGACCAACAAGCCATTTGCAGTTTTAAAAATTCTATACAATGTGAACTGTATGCAGCACCAGGGACTTTTAGCTCTGGGTTTTGGTGATATCTTAGACTTTTCATCCAGGACATTTAGGTCTGAATTCTGATTTGTCTGTTCCCTTGGTTCATGACTAAACACCTACAATACCAATGACCCATCAACCTCAGCTATATTTTGTGTTTAGTGCTAATTAGTGAACACTAGCATGCTAACATGAAATGCTAAACTAAGATGGTGAATGTCATTATTATATTATATTATACCTGCTTTCAGCAGTGTCTTTGTGTTAGAACGCTGAGGCTGGTTAACCACTTTCCGTCTTGTTGTTGAAATGTGCCCGAACACCAGACTTGCACGAACATAATTCATAAACAGGTTTGTTAAAAATTTGCCACTTGCCAAAGAGTTTCCTTATGTTGCCAGTGTGACCTGAACAAGAGCTGGTATTTTGTTCAGCAACTTTGTGTCAGCATCCTCACGAGCGCTTCACTGACATGCTTTTGATAGTAAAATTGCCCTCTGTTGCCAAACTGATTCACATTCTGTGGAGAAGCTCGGCGTCTGACGGTAACCTGCCTGTCATTGAGAGGTGTTAAAGTGGGCCATTTTCACTCTTGATTGACGAGTCCATTGACAAGAGAGATGACAAGCAGCTGTGCTCTCTTTCACGGTTTCGAGGAGCAGAGAGCAGCAACTTGTTTATGTTGATCTGTAACAGTGACAGGTGAGGGCATCTTTGAGACAGTCAATGCTTCCCTGCAGTGAGCTGTCTGCTTGTGAAGGGTATAAACATGCATATCACTGTGGATGTACAGTATGTTGTTGTGGGGATGTAATGAAGCAACCAATGCTGTTTGGACTTCCACTTAGTGAAGCAGACTGTGAGGGAGTGGAATTTGAATTTCCACTGGTCAGGAAAATACAGTGATCAGAGTGAGAGCATGAGGGCTGACACACACTTGCCACAGCTGAAATGTAAATTGAATATGAACAGCCGATGCTACAGTACCATTTAATGATCACTCCAGAAATGCTGCGAGGCAGACTGCATGTTCGGGCAGCAAAGCACTGAGGGCAAATTGAGAAAAAACGTACTGTACACATTCATTTGAATGTAAACAGGATTCAAGCATCTAAATTCTTAACATGAGTTGGCATCTGACGCTAAATCAGACACTTACATGCCCTGATGTCAAACAATGAATTATTTGGAAGATTTATATTCTTGTTTATTTTACGTTAGCAACACCAGATGTGGAGCAATATGAATGAATGTTTCCATCAAACACCAAAATATTTATAGAAATATAATAGACATTGAGAAACAGGAGAAAAACAAGAGCTGTCGAGTGAGTGCTTGAACAGCAAATAAGTATCATTATCATTATCTATCTTATAATTTCATATGTCTTCAATTTTACCAAAATAACCTCAGCATTTGCACGTGACATGAGTAAGATGGCAAAGTCATTTATAACATGAACACATAAATAGAAGAAAAAATAATGAATCTTTTTTAAGCTATTGAGAACAAAACACAGTAGAATGTTTGGTAACACAGAATTTTACATTATATATATAACGCATGTCTAAAATACATGTATAATAACGCCCGTTACATGCTGCGCATAGGGCAGGTTATGGTTATGTCATCAGCGGGATTGTTTATAGGTGTCGACATACCACCAAGCCTGTTGGTCAGTCAGCTCTTGTATCTCTGACATGCGGGATTTGACAAGGACCTACTAGAGTTTGATTGGATCCACTCCAGTACTGTGGTTGAGTTGGACCACAGGGTTGTCTCAGTCTCTGTAAGCTTGGACAGTTGAGCTCCAGCTAATGCAGCACAGAGCTCCAGGCGTGGCATAGACTCTTAGGGGTAACTCTTGACCATATGCCTAGACAGCCAAGATAGGCCAGTTAGCTCAACACACAGCTTCTCACTGATATTGCAGGCCAATAACGATGGTATGAAAATGCTCCTTTAACTTCCACAATGATGTAGTGCCAGCCAAATGTTTGTAAATGTAAGTGTGCCGACCTGCTCTGCATTATTATGAAATCTTATGTACAGATACATGGACATCATTGGACATTTGTTAAAGTAGCATATGTATGCGTCTAGTGTGACAGGTGGAAACACTCGCTGTAGAAAGTCTCAAGGAAGAAAACACGGTACATTATATGGATGCCTTTTTAAAAGTTGAAGACACCTGAGATTACATCCCAACTTTTAACCATAACAACCTTTCCCTAACTTTAACCACGCAGTTGTTACTAAAAACTAAACCTTATTCTACTGAACTGAAAAAAAGCAGATAGGTGTTTCTTCTTTTCTTTGGAAAAAAATACTGACAGACGTTTTATTGTGTTGTTGTGGTGAGAATGGGTTGGTCAGGACTCAGGGTGGTTTGGATGGAAGAATAGTTTGGGACGGGGCGAGGAGGGAGGGTGGAGCCCAAGGGTTTGGAGTGTGATGGAGGAAGTGTGATTGACAGTGCGAAAACAGTGCGCCGAACATATCACCTGCCTTGTTCTTAATACATTTTTACACCACGGTAACAGCTTTCAGCGTGCATGCAGACTTTTACCTCACGTCTTTTGATTCTATCAGCCATCCAACACAAAGGCTCATTGTCGCAGAGTCCATTTATTTCCGACCAGAAGCACTGCAGGCTGCATTTAGTAGCAGGATATAGTAGTGAATAGCGTTTGATGTATTCTTTTCACTTTCTCTCAACCAGACTCACAGTCTGACTCGCTCTGTCAGTCTTTGAAGGCTAATGTACTGACTGTAATAACATTTGTGACCCACAGACATTTCATTTGTCATTTCTTCGCTTACTAGTACTTGATGTCTTGTGTTATAGCTTTTGTATGGTGTTCTTATTGTTTGCATTGTGCAAGCTTTATCATTCCTCTGTGGACTACCCAGGCTGATTGACACTGACTCCCCCAAGCTTTTAATTTGCTTTGATAGGACCGGATGCACGAAGGTGGAGCGACAGCAATACCTTCTATAGGCGCACGGTAACTTGACAAATGAGTCATCCGTGTTATCAACTGTTTAATCTAAACTTGACTTGCTCTTGGCATGGTTTGGTCCAGGATCCATAACAAGACTCATTTGTGAGCAGTGGTCGAAAGAACAGATGGGACTAATTAAGACTGGTCGTTTGCTGTCCGTCCAGAATTGACTGACATGTTATCAGCACCAGTAACCAACGCTAAGAGGGTCAGTGCTCTGGAGCTTGAGTCAACAACAAACTCCTTCTTTTAAAAGAAGACTTTTGTGTGTGTGTAAATATAGATAAATTAGATACAGTCACGTACAGACACATTCTTATCCAATTTATCATAGTTAAGAGGTAGTGCATTAGCTGAACAGAGTTTGCTGGTAATGCTGTTTCCCAATTTGTACCTCTTTTGGAAGAAGTCACTCATAATCAAGTCAAATCCAAGAGTATGAGTAATTTGTCATCACACAGTGCCAGCATCATTCTGATGGCAGTGTTTTTCTCCTGAGTGAGAACAGAAAAAAAATGTGTTTTTTTTCTTTTGTTTAATGATTACATGTGTTTTTAGTATGCAAGGAAAATAGTAAACGTCAAAAGGTTGAGTCATTGCCTGAGATGGGCTGGAAAAAACAATGATCTGTGATTATGACTTTGATGGCTTTATATGGTAAGCAATGGCAACTGAGCAGACTGTGAATGGAGAGAGAAGGAGACATTTGGCTGTTGTATATATCACATTCAAGGTCATATTGACTAGAAAGTGAAATCAAAGAGAGCGCTCGGTGGCCACTACACTGAAATAATAGACAATATATTTGACATCTCAGTCAAAGATCAAACTGTGTCTTGTGGCTGGAGTAATTCAAAGGGACATTGTCACATTTGGCCTGCTGCAGTCAGTGTGTCAGTATAACCAGCACTTGGTTTTTTACATAACCTGACATGCCTTCTCAAGAGTTTCCTGTTGGCCCAGATCAGGACCTGACATTTAAAATATTACATCCACTCACAGATTGGACATGTCTGCTGCTCTTGGCTCTGGCTCTTGTTGTCATTCGGCATCTTTTTTGGCGATGTCACCGCATCCATCGTTTCCGTCCACGCTGTCTAATTGCTGTTCGGCTTTAGGTCAATGAAGAACTCACCCTGCCATTGAGTTGACTTGAGCATAAAAAGCTCAGAGGACAGACAGCAGCAGTAATGGTCTCAACATGCGTGGGAACACAGGGCAAGCTGTACACGCTGGCCTTTTCATATGGTAGCACTGCTGACTTGTTCACTTGCACTGTCAGCCCAGATAACTTCATTGTCATTGTCAAGCAGAACAGCTCATCTTTGTTTGCCCCCCATGTGGTCTGACATTGGAGGGTGGGAGGTGGAGAGGAGACTAAAGTGCTGACTTCTTCTTCTGGTTTTGCATTCTCGATTATTGAAGAATTAGAAATATAAATCCACCATGTGACCCTAACATACTGTCATTTATGATTCAACAAAGATTACCTTCAAGACTTAAGGAGGGGGTTCTGAGTAATGTGACCAGTAAGACTTCAAGGGGCGGGGTTTGTGAGTGAGGTTATGGGGATGGATAGTGGCTATGCACAGACTGAGGATCGTAACAACTATAATAATTATTAATACTATTATAGTTGTAGTTATTATTATTGCTGCTGTGCATCTTTGTCTCTCTCCCTCTCTAAACTCGACCGGCCACGGCAGATGTCCACCATGAGCCGAGTTCTGCTCGAGGTTTCTGCCTCTTAAAGATCCAGTGTGTAGGATTTAGTTGCATCCAGTGGTGTAATCGCTGCATTGCAATCTCCTCACATCACCCTCGCCTACCTAGTGTAAAAGAGAAACAACACTTGAAAGGCCGTATTTAGAGTCAGTATTTAGTTTGTCTGTTCTGGACTACTGTAGAAACACAGTGTTTCAACATGACGGCCTCCATGAAAGAGGACCCACTCCCACTTTAGATATTAAAGTTTAATCTTTAAGTAATAGAAATTTTTTAAAAAAAATCTTATTTTCAGGTGATTATACATGAATGAAAACATAATTATGAATATTATATTGCATGTCTGCCTTATTCTGAAAATAGAGGGCCCCTAATCTTACACACTGCACCTTTAAAGGTCTCTCTAAAGTGCTTGCCCATGGTGGTGCAGTCTAGACCTGCTCTATGTAAGGTGTCATGACATAATTTATGTTTTTATTTGGCGCTAAATCAGTAAAATGAATTGAATATGGAGATCATCACGTGGAGTTGCATTCATGCCTTAAACTGCGCAAACACAAATGTATATGGAAAATGTTCATCATCCAAAGAAGCAAACTTCCCAGTTACTTTGGTGCAGAATCAGCAATCTAGTCTTGGACTTGGACTTTATGCAGGTGGTGGAGAGGTTTTGCATTGAAGCTAAAGTAACAATAACTCACTGACAGCTCGCACTATTTAATGAAGAGTGCAAACGTTTTCCAAACTCAGACTTTGGTGATGACTTTCACATACTTTTAGAGTTTTAGTGGTAACAGCTGAGGTGCCTGGTGATGGCTTTCCATGTGAAATGCATTATTGGATTTTTAAACATAGTTATCTCCGTGTCTGGTGCATTTTGAGGAAACAAGATTGTCATATATGTTTATGTTCCAAATATAATGACTGCTCTTAACTCGAGCAGAAGTCAGACAACAGGAGTTTCATGCTTTATTTTCCATGCTAACGTTACCTGTGTGACGGAGGCTCACTACCTGCAGAGCTAACTCTGTGTTGTCTGTGTTACCATTATCACTGCCTCTAGCTCATGCATCATGTTAGCTAGGCAGAGCTGACAGCTGTCAAAGGTGGCTGGTGGTAAAAAAAAATCAAAATAAAGTTATGGAAATTTGAGGATGAGCATCATAATGTCATTTTGGCAATGAGTTTTCCGTCCTCTGTGGAAGCCATCTATCTATAGGTATAAAGGAGAATAAGTCCCATGAGGAAATTTACTAGATTACAGCTGCACAACAGGCACTTCCGCAGCTCCGGAGGTGCCATTTGGCTCTCTGGCCAGGCCTAATCTGATTTAGCTCTGCCTGCTCCTTACATTCTGTGTGTCTGCCACTGATGCCTGTCGAGAGCATGTATCATACTGGGCAAGAAACAAGTCGAGTCAGTGACACGACACCATCTGTACATGCAGGTAGCAATCTGTTCTGTCCCTTTTCCTGTCCTGGCCTACAATCAGGGTCTCCACCGCACGACTTATTGATTCAAATCTACTGTGTTTCTGAAGAAGGCCATGAGCAGAAATGGCAGGAGACTGTCTTGTTTCTTTTTATAAATTGCAGAGTGACGTGCCAGGAAAAGCTGCAATGTAGTTAAATGTAGATGTATGTGTATGGGAATCCATATATGCACTACAATGCACATGACAAACAACTCATACTTTAATTAGAGATTTGTCAATTTTTATTATTTAATTTGTTTATAAAATGGAAGAAAATAGTGAAAAATGTTACAATTTCCTACAGTACACATTTTTACCCTTTTTACTCAAACAACTATTTGATCATGTCAAACAGTTTATCTTCTGTTACTTAATTAATTAATTAATCATTTCAGATATCACAATATGGTAAAAGTATATCAAATCTGAATTAAAATATGTTGCACGACTTCTCCATTCATCCAAGTATGCATGTTTTTTTCATGGTTTTCACTCCTCATCAGGGAGGTGCCCGAAGCTCTTTGTGTTTCCTTCTACACAGTGATCAGTCACATGATCGATATATCACCATAGATACCAGATATACAAAACTTTACAGACATCATTTAGACACATATTTTATCTTCCGCTGTTGTTTTAGTTAGATGTTTTTCCCCTTATATGCTTTTTCATGAATATGTGTTAAAATGTCAGTGACAGCCTTTGCATGAGATCACTCAAATTTTTTGTATTTATTTATTTACCTATATTATTATTATTATATTATTATTGCTCACACTAGTCTGCACCTCGCAAAATACTCTTAAAGTATTTAAAATAGGATAAAATACTGAAACTAATGTGATGAACTGTGTTCCACTACATGACCTCTCCACTCCACGTGTGTTAAGTAATCTTCTTAGCAAGTGTATTCAAAGTTTTTACTGGCAGGTGTGTGTGCACTTGTACATGCACAAAGCAACTTCTTCTGTGGTTTCTTTTGTGGATGACACCCCCCTCAGTACAATGAATGCTAACTCCACTTGATTGTAATCAAACACAGAACACTATTAGCTTGAACTCAGTTGAATTATGTTCAACGTAACAACTATAATAATTATTAATACTATTATAGTTGTAGTTATTATTATTGCTGCTGTGCATCTTTGTCTCTCTCCCTCTCTAAACTCGACCGGCCACGGCAGATGTCCACCATGAGCCGAGTTCTGCTCGAGGTTTCTGCCTCTTAAAGGTCCAGTGTGTAGGATTTAGTTGCATCCAGTGGTGTAATCGCTGCATTGCAATCTCCTCACATCACCCTCGCCTACCTAGTGTAAAAGAGAAACAACATTTGAAGGGCCGTATTTAGAGTCAGTATTTAGTTTGTCTGTTCTGGGCTACTGTAGAAACACAGTGTTTCAACATGGCGGCCTCCATGAAAGAGGACCCGCTCCCACTTTAGATATTAAAGTTTAATCTTTAAGTAATAGAAATTTTAAAAAAAAATCTTATTTTCTCTTTATTTTATTTTATATATGTTTTTTTTTTTTTTTTTTTTTTTTTTACATTCCATCGAATCAGGTATCAAGAACTAAAGTTTGTCTGTTACCCTTGCTTTAAAGGTCCAGCGTGTAAGATTTAGGGTGGTCTATTCACAGAACAGGGGATAAATTGAATATAATATTTATGTTTTTTAATCACCTATATATATATATATTGCTATATTTTGTTACCTTAGAATCTTAGTCTTTTATACCCACAGATGCCTCTTATACGGAATCCGTCATGTTGAACCACCATGTTTCTAACGTTAAATTCCCATGCTTGAAAATGTTTTGGCCTGAGAAAAAAAAAGATTTCAAATACAAGACTGATCAATTGATCCAACCTGGGTAAAACAAATGAGTATTTTAGCTGGTATCAAAATGCTAAACACATGAAACCCATGGAGGAGACCGTGTGAGAGGCATCTGACTGGCACGCATTACACGGATCCCAGAAGCTTCCCCAGGAGATGCGGTTCAAATGGCCCCAGTGAGCAAGTTCTGCACGACTGCCCAGCAGAACACAGCCAGAGTGCATGAAAGCGGTGTGAGATGGGGGAACTTAATATCTTTCGCTCTGGCAAGCTGCTTTAATAGAGGCTGTCCACCCCGAAGAGAATAATGGACAGAAAACAACAAAACATGCTCTGTGGTCTAATTTAACTGTCACGTTTTTGTCTGTTCATATTTACGAATACATGTAAACTGAAGTCACTTGATGCTTTTCTGGGGGCAAGCAAAACAAAGAAATGTCATCACGCAAGAGTAAATGGACTGTTGTCTCTGTAGAATAAAATTTCCATATACGTAGAAATTGCTTTGGTAATGGATGGGCTTGTACTATAAATGTCCAATGAAATCCCCTGTTGGGTTTGCTCTAAAATATGAATGACTTTTCTAATGTTTAGTACAATTTCATGTTATAGGGCGCACAAGGTGAAATAAATGATTATTGTTTGGAAATAAGACAGTTTTTTTTTTTTTCTGACCTTCATAGCAATAAATTAAACATCATGGCTGGGCAAAAGATAAACAGAGGTGACATCAGAACACATCATGCCGGCTGGCTCTGTCGATGCATCTTTGGCCGTTTCACTGGAGGACATCAAAGATGTGGCATGTGTTCAGTTTTTGTGTTGGCAACCACGAGTCTGTGGCAAAGACGGGGCATTATTGCAGTTTGTACCACCATGTTTTATTTACACACTGACGAAAAGTTGGTGCACTTCAGTGAAACACAAGCTACAAAACATGGCAGTGTTATTGTGTTATGTTATGTGGCACCCGCACAAGAAGCAAGTATTAATATTTGGAATCCTCCAGGTTTTAGGTAAAGGAAAAACATGAACATCAACAACTACCTGCTGGTAGAAAGTCAATGAGACCTTTATCACTCTTTTCATGCATATATGCTCTATCTTGTCTGCCACAGGTTCTTACTTTGAATCAGAGTCAAAGGTTTGCATCTCATCTATTACAGACAGTCACTACTGGTCCTCTTTAAATATGATCACTATCTTACCGAACCTTTAAAGGGTAACTTCGATATTTTTTTTAACATGGACCTTATTTTTTGTCAAAGTGACAAATGTGGAAAACAACTTTTGAATTTGGTCCAGTATTGAGTAAGAGCACTGCAGCCGGCAGCCTTGAAATGGGACTCGATGTAAAGTCCATTAAAAGTGCTTGTTTTTGCTACTGACTGGCTCAGATTGTCTGCGTGTCTAACACAACCCGACTGAGGAATGAAAAGTTTTGTGTTTCACTCATGTCTAACCGAGTCTCGCTCAATGAAAAACCTCAAATCTCCAAAGAAGTTGCAGGAAGACGGCAGTGTAAACGTGAACGAAGTAATGCAGGGGCTAGAGTTTGTCGTGTTAGAGTACAAAAAGCTCTTCAAAAAGATCTTCAGTGTCATGGCTGAATATTTAGCTGATTTCGACAATGTGGATGAAGCTTTTGAAATCTTGAAAATTTGAAATTTATTTGAATGGGAGTAAATGGATGAGTTACTACCCATGAGTTGGAAGAGTTATGCCATTTTTGTTTCATCTCTCTCGAGGGTCCTTTCCATAATGTTGTCAGACACTTCTAATGACAATCTGAGCCAATTAGTAGCACAGACAAGGACGTTTATGGACATAATTTGATGGTGCGTCATTACCATCCATTTAGCAGCTGCTGGCTTCAATGTTCTCCTTTAGTATTGGGCCAAATTCAAAAACTGTTGTCCCTATTAGTCACTTTGACACAAAAAACGTAAGTAAGGTCTGCTTTGAAAAACAAACAAACAAACAAACAAAAAAAAACAAAGCTACCTTTCAACCAAGTAATTTTAGTCAGATAGATAGATCAGCATCCAGTAGCAGTAACATACATTGAGGTACAGAGGTAGTCAGGCATGGCAATGACAGACAGTCTAGGAAGTAGTGCGAAAAGATTTGTCCATTGTCTATTGTGCCTCCTGCCATCACTGAGAGCTGTTGTACAGTCTGATGGCCAGGGGGACGAAAGAGTTATTGAGTCTGTTGGTGTATTTTGGGAATGTTTCCTTAGTTTTTTGCTCCACTAATTAGAAATTCCCAATTCCCCATGCCAGGGGTCATCAAATAGATCCAACCATGGCCTAGTTTTTTGGGTGGACACAGGTGTGGTAGGAACCAGTTTTGAATATGTTTTCTTGATTTCATTTCATTAATTAGGAATAAAGTTTTTTTTTTCCATTAGTAACTTTGAAAATTAAGTTAATACTCATTTAGCAAAAAAAAAAAAAGAAATCCTTGAATACTTCAATGTGTCTTGTGTTTTTTGCTACAAAACTAGTTATGCTTTGAGGTTAGGCCAAGATGAACAATGGCTTGAATTTCATTTATGGCTGAATGAATTTAAAGATGTTGACCCTAATCTGTTTCGACACTTGTCTGCTGCACGATGAGGCACAGTAGTGTTGATCCTGTGAGAAGATAAAGAAAGATCAGATCAGAGTTTTGATATAAACTATGGAATGAGAAAGCTTTTTTAGTTGGCCAAATATCAGGTTAAGGAATGATTAACTTGAAGTTAAAACTCCTTTAGAGTCAACAGGCCAGAAAATGTCATCGTGGAGATCTCATTCAGTCTTTCTGGAAAACACATTGACAAATGACCTTTTTGTTGTTTAGGTTAAGGGCTCATTGGTCATGTTGTGATGGGCCAATAATTTCTAATCCTCTCAGTGAGGGGATTTAAACTTGCTTTTCCATTGTCTTGCTCTCGGGGTAAAAGAGACTCTGATTTACCTCCATATTGATCCAATCTGTTTTCCTGTTGGTTGCCAAGGTTCCTGCGGATTGTCACGCCGGGCCTTTTTTGATGTGGCCTCCTCAGGACAGTTAAGGTGAGGCTAATGCATTTTGGAGTCTGCACCATTTAAGATTGTATCTGTGTCCGAGTCTTTAAGCATACTATTCTTTTCTCTCTGCTCGAGAAGAAAATTGCAGAGTCATGAGGTTTAGAGTCAAGAGACAAAGAGTGAGAGCGAGCGAGACATGCAGTACAAATGCTGAGGGGTTGCTGCCGTGATTCACTTTTGAGTATTGCGAAGTGACAGATGCCTGTGTCCATCACATACGGACACACCAGTGTTCAGACTGGGTGAACACAGAGAGACAGGTTGCAGTGTCAAATGGGCTTAAGACGAGGACAGCCAGACATGACCTGAGTAGTTTTGTGATTGCATTTCAAAACGGTCTGACAAAAGGCCTCATAACTAAGACATAGACTTTGCTATATGTCATTATTGTTTGCATTATAATTTAAGTCAAAAGGACTTTAAAGTGATATTTCTTTTTAGTGGGCTATTTTATATTTTACAGAGTGCACACGTAGAAGTTCAGGTTAAGTCAACCTTGAACACAAGCTTCCTTCCCGCTTTTATTACCTCTGACATTCACATATTCTTCCTTAGCTTTTAAAATTGGTATGTGTCAAAGAGTGAAATTACTTATTGAACAGGTAGGATTCAGGGGACTGAATTAAAATAATATTGACTGGGTGTACTTTTTGTACTGACTGTGAGCCCTCAGAATGGACTGCTGGTTTTTAAAAGAACAATCCTTAATATGGAGCTGGTTTTGTGCAAATAAGTACAAGCAAATGAAAATTCAAGCAGTACAGCCACACTGTGAGCACCATTTGTCAAGTCTGTAAGAAATTACCTTTATATGCTAATAATTTCTCCTTTTTTTGTCATTTTTATAGAAGAAATTCAACTCCTGCATGGATAATGTCCTCTGGCAATATTTTTAAATATTTTTTTGAGGTGAGGAAGGTTACATTCATGCACGACATGCTTGTCATTGGGATGTGATTGGAGTGGATAGTGCAGGACACTGGACACAGGACTTTATGTAACAGATGTCTCCTTACAGTTCATTATATTTCACCAAAAATCCATATTTGTTCACGTTCTGTTATTTGCTCTGTATAAACCTGCCTTTGTGCTTATTTATTTTGGGGAGCTTTTATTTTGTTAATTGTATTTTGGCAGTGTGACCGTTGACACGTGAATTTGTGCTATTAGGATGCAAATGTAGTCGGTCTGGCCTCAGCAGTATTGCCAATTTAGCGACTTTGTCCCTATATTTAGTGAGTTTTCAGACCCCTCTATACACTCTTTTATAATATTATTGTGTTATATATACAGGTATGTTAGCGCTCCTCTTGTTTTTTGTGTTGAAAATTTAAATTTTTGTAGTTTTTTATGTATGTTCATGTTTGCATTTTAAAGACATTATTAATGAAATATGAAAATAGCCGCTGGTAGGTGGGGAAGTATTTTTTGATTTTACATACGCAATTGTAATTATACGATCACATTGAAATATATTTGTTTTATTGTCTTAATAGAAAACTGAAAGTGGTTTTTAGTAGCATGAACTACGCTATGCTGGGGAGAAGTGCGCATGTGGAAACCAAATGAAGTTGCTGTATTGATATTATTGTGTTATATACACAGAGGATAAACCCCCCTTCTGGCAGGCAAGCAGCAGATGTCCCTTTGTCATCATTCCTTCACCCACAAACACAATGCAGAGTCATCTTAACCGAGTGTCAGGCCGGACCAGCTACATTTGCATCCTCAGTTCATTGTGAGGCAATCAAGTTTAGGTGACAAATCACGTTGGCTAAAGTTAGGAAAAGATCATAATTTTGATTAAATGTAAATAAACATGTAGTTTCTTGTACTTGAAGTCTTTTGACTTTTTCCAATTTGGACCAAAGACCATAAGACCAGAATCTTTCTTTAACTTGCCTACCTTAACCAGACTGACCATGTTTAAGTTTAATGATGCTTTAGTTGCTACCATAGACAGTATACATCATGGATGTAGTATCCATGATGTCATCAATGGGTTTCTGAAGAGCCATTTTGAAGATCATGGTGGCCACCGCCATCTTGTCAGTCCGGCCTCCTTGCGGGAAAATTCACCCTTATACCAGACTGTGAACATAACATTAAGTTTAACAATTTAACATGGGAGCTTACGGAGACTGACTTGTTCTGTAGTCAGCCTCAAGTGGCTGTTTGATGTTCAATTTTGTGACAAATATGTTAATTATCTATGCTTATGTTGTTATACTGACAGAACATGATTATGGCAGCATTGCATTTCTTTTAAAACAACAAAATTTGCTGATCTGTAAAAAAAAAAAAAAATCTTAGACATTTTCTTGTTTTTTTTTTGTATTGATAATACTTTTGAGTTGAGCTGTTATTGATGAGGATTTACATATTTAGACAAAATGAACTCCAAAATTAACTCAGTGCAGTGCGTGAACAACAACAACAAAAAAAGATGTCATACTAAAGTGCCATATTACTGTAATGACTTTGCAGTGAACCTGGTAGTTTTTCCTGTTATTTGAATTCTCCCTTCTGTAAGACAGATTGTCTCTCCCAGTCAGGGAACACAGTTGGAGAGCCCTGAGAAAATACATTAACACCAAGCCACTGTATGGCACAAAACAGAATGATGGATGGGCTGTAAGATAGCAGTCTGTAAATGAGCAGATAGGCTTCTGGTAAATGGAAAGAGAAAGAGCATGAGACCAAAGTGAATAAAGATGGCAATGCAGAATATGTGGGTCATCCAGCCTGCAGTGAGCCGTCCCTTAGGCACGCACCCTGATAGAAGACTTTGAAGAACTTTAAAGATGGATGTCGCAATGAAGACAGCAGACTTGGCTCACACAGAATATTGAGGGATCTATTTTGGATAGTTCAGAGGGAATTAAGATGGAAGCAGGAAGGTCCTGGCCAGACTTATCATCTCTTGAAAGAGTGCTGATCCAAGATTATTAGCCCCACACCCTGTTTAAATAGATCTGATTTTGAGTCAGATCACTTGTTAAACTGCCTTTCATTGAGAGAAAACCACATTTGTACATGTAGACAGTACAGAAAGGTTAAGTAGCTGACCAAATACAATGTCATACCGCTGACACATGTTGTGATTAGACCTGATAACATTCATTTGTAATAATTTGTTTCTTTTAGTTGTATGTAAGAAGTGCAGAATGTCATGCAGGGAATCAGTCAATGCATCATCTTCAGAGAGCTACATCAACTTGTGATGGCAAAAATTCCAATAGAAGTTTCTGATGTTCTGATGTATAATAGATTACTATCCAAATTAAACATTAAAGCATAATTGCATTTTGGATTTTATTTTCACATTTTGGCTATCATTCCTATCATTTATGATAGGAACCAGAAAAATGACTAGCTTAATTGGAGACAATGAACTTGTAAGGACTGTTCTTGACACAATTTATCACAGGACAATCAGACATGTTTGCACAACCCAATAGGCTGAACCACTCATACAGGTTCAACCCAAAACTCAACCCTGTCCCCAGACAGAAAGCTGATCAAAGGGTGGGCTGCTTGGGATGTGTTGTGCTATATGTGTTGAAAGTAACCACTGTGAAATTTTATTTCTCTGATTAACCGACTTTAACTAGGCCGGCGCTCGCTCACTGTCATTGACTCTATGTCTCTCAACCAAAGCTCTCTCTCTCTCTCTCTCTGTCTCAAACCATCGGACACAAATCAAATTAAATTTCTTCATGTCTCTATTTTGCAGCGTAAATTTCGAGTCCGACCCAGATTTAGAAGCTGGTACATAAAATAAACAAAGTGAGAACACACACACAGGTAGAGTATCAGAGTTTAGTCCATGAATCCACCTGGATAGTCTCTGCTTCAGAGACATTTCAGGCTGTCTGTGGAGGGTTTACCCGATCCAAGCGTCTGATTGGCGGCCGGAGTGTGAAGTCAGGCTGAGTTTTTCCAAAAGTTGGATCTGGCTCAACTTTTCCCCCGCATGCCGGAATGGTTTTTCACCGACACCCCTGCAGCACGGACATCTGGAGCCAAAACGGACGACCCCACTCAAATGAATGGAAAAATCTCTGTTTTCACTGGAGCACTGGATCCTGTCTGAATGCAGCCTTAAGGTGATGCAAGACAAACATATGGATTTGGGTTAGAATAATAAACAGATGTCTATAAATGATGGCAGAATCTGGAGGCAGGTATGGACCTGACATGTCTGAGTGGGCTTTGGTTGTAAGAGTCCATGTCAAGAGCAAAGAAGTTGGAACACATTGACCAGAATGTAATCTCAGAACCTTAGGGCTTAGGCTTAAGCTTTTTATTAGCATTTAAAAAGTTATCTGCATTCATTTGCATATTCCTATTCATACAGAGAGTCACCCCTAAATCCCACTGGGCACGGCCAGGACAGGTTCCATTTGCGTCGACGGAGCTGATCACGGCCATTCTAGACAATGTTTGTGAGTAAACCATGGCGAGTTTCAGAAGTAGCAGTTGTTCTATTATTGATAGTCAAACAGGTTGTTATGTTTTTAAGACTTTACACTGTGGATGTCCATCCAGCCTCACCGCTTTGTGGCTCTATAACAACATTTCACTGTTTCTACCTTCACTCCTGATGGATTTGGGGTTTTGTAACTTCAACAAAAACACATGCATTTACTAGTATTAATGTATCTTCTATTTATGTTGTCGTGCCATACGTGACAAAATCACTCCACGTCACATTTTTACACCTCACAAAGCTTCCACAACAAACCATATCAGATCAGAGCAACTTTGCAAATACATAATATGACATAAGAGAAGTTTGGAGATAAGACCCCATGCAGAATGTAGATTATGTAAAAACAAAAGCAGCTTTTGTAGCCCTCGAAGCTTTGGGATTCAGGATGTGTCAACGTCTCCAGAGATGTGGCAGCTTGTGAAAGGTGCAGCTTGTCACACAGCTGAACAAAAAGAAATTTCAACAAATTCAGAATTCAGGGCTTGTTCACTGAAACTGATAAGGTTTTTTGCTCCATGACATAATCCTAATGGAAAGTCATGGCTGTCAACTTGCAGATGGTGAATGTGTTACACCTGTCCCTTTTCCATATTAGGTACTGTTGTTAACACTGCTGGCCTTAGTGTAGAGTGGAGGAGTTGCTTCTCCACCAAAGACAGAGGTCAATTCACTCCCTAATATCTTCAGAACACAACAAGATTTATGACACAGAGAATATTGCAGCTGCCAGAAACTACCTCTTTTACATTTTTTTCTCACACATAAGACAAAATATATGCCAGTAAAGTTTAAGAAGCCAGATCATTTAGGAAAGCGAGATCAGCAATTAAAGGCCTTTCTGAGGTAAGTAGCCAACATTATGATGGGGCTGTGATGCAACAAAAAAATCACATGTAAAGTTCCCATTTAGATTGATCTCAAGGTAATCACAGAACATTAGCTAAGCGTCTAATTACAGACCCCCTGAAGGACTTTTTAAATGACCCCCTCTCTTGGGGTTGAGCTAACCTGCAGTAAACGATCCCTATCCTGATCTCAATACATTACGCGGGCATCCCCATGATAATACAACCATTAATAGCTGGAGATTCATTAATCAAGGTGTTTTGCTCCCAGGAGAACCCCGAGGGCTTTTCATAATTATAACTCCATATCAGCATAAGTGTAGAAATGAGGCCAGCCATTTTGTATTTGAGAGTTTGAGAATGACATCCACAGCTATAGTGCATCATGTTATAACCGTCACATGAAGTGTCTTCACATTGGTGGTTTCATTTTGACAGAAACGCAAATTACATCTTTAAAAAAATTACATGTTTTGACTAAACGTGTTCAGATGTGAAGGCCATGTGAAGGTTCTTCTGCAGCCATTCTTCTGTCATGGCTAACGTCAATTTCTTTTGTCTATTCACTGGCCTGAAATGTTTTTCTCACAGTTTTAATTTCCATGACATTAGCAAAAGAACATTACGGCTGATAACAAATTAAACTTGCAAGAAATGTCTTCAACCAGAGGTAAGAAAGTTCTTTTTTCTTTTTTTTTTGATTGACAAATACATGTAATGGTCATTGTTTGAGTAGCAGAAAATGACCTCTGCAAGCCAAGATTGCATTTAGTTCAACACAATTTATTTAAAGCCTTCTTTGGGTCAATGGACATTAACCTCAGATGGTTAGATATGAGGAACTGAAATCAAACTGACCGTGGTTATCACAGCCCCTCTGACACGGCACCATGTGAGACAAGCAAACATGGAGAACAGAGATCAGAGGCGACTGACCATGTAGCATTCTATCTGCTCCCTGCAGAACTTTAAAACCTTTTCAAATGAGGGTCCACTTCTTACAGCTCTTCACTCTCTTGTCTTCTTTGTTTATTTGCTCCTTCCCTGGAGGCCAGTTTAAATGTCACGGACAGAACTGCAAGATGAGGTCTATGTTGGGGTCACTGTCATCGCCTCAAGAAAGTGCTGTGATAACTTTGGCTTCGAGAAATGAGAGTTGATAGCGAGCGAACTCACAGACCACAGTCAGAGATGGTCAACTCTCAGCAGATGAGGTGTTCCAAGGCTGCGGAAATGTCAAAACATTTGTGACATAACCGAGTTTATTAGGGGAGACCAGATAATGTGAAAGAGAGACACATTTGTGCGCCTTTCTTTCACCGCCTTATCCTGCTTGATATCAAAAGGTTTCAAATGTAAGAGTAATGAGTAAAAGCATGAATAAATGAATGACTTAAAGTGCATTTTATGGACCACAGCCTTTTATTTCTTTTGGAAAAACACACTGTAAATGTCAGCCTCTTTCTCTTCTGCTTTTTTTCTTCCTGAACATCAAAACAGAGAGCAGTAATCTGAAAAAATACACAGTTTCATATAGTGAACATTATGACCAGGGTCGAGGTAGGCAGAATAAAAAGCAGAGCCTCTGGTTATAACCTTGAAAATAAAATCCTTGTTGATGAATATTGAAGTATTGAAAGTGCTCTGACTGGTACAAAATACAGATATGAAGGACAAAAAATAAGTCTAAATAAATATTGAAATAGATAAATAAATGAAGAATAAAGACATTTTAGTATACATTTCTACCTTTATTCTCATTTCTATATTATTTTCAGGATTGGTTAGCTGGGCGATCCTGTACTGTATAAAAGTATGATGATGATAAATGTGAAAACACAGAAATAGCCTTTTTCATTACCAAAATGTATTTCATTTTTATGTATTCATTTATTTCAGCATTTATTTATTTAATTAATTATACTGTTGTCAATGATTGTGGCACTTCAAAATAAAGCTGATGGTTTTCCAACACAACAATATTTTATGCTGTGTCTTAAATTACATATAATGTTGACCAACTACTATGGCTCAATAAAATACACTTGGGTTGGTATCTACAGCTGTTTCAATCCAAAAGTGTCAAGACAAATGAGTTAACCCGAGAAGATGAGTGACAAATCCACTTCATTGTGTTCAGGCAAATAAAAAGAGTTAAGTGATAAAAGTAAACGTGTGCCAGAGGGGAAAAGAATCGTTAATTAATTAGTATCCAACATGTTTGTTATCCTGTTGTCAGCTAGCATTCGCCATACGTATGCTGCCAAAAGCAGAAAATAACAAAGAAAACTGACTAATGGTCAAACAACTGTGAAAATAAACAACCAGTTTGGTGAGAAATGCCCACAAGTGTGCAGTTTATTTTCATGCCCACCTACTGATTGCTGGAGGCCCATATAGTGCAGAAAAAACAGAGTCCTTGCTGTGCCATCCTGCAAATACATCCAAAGATGGATGCTAATGATGTCAGCTTTGCTTATGGATTGCCAATGTTCGTTTTTCCTTTTTTTTTTTTTTTTTGCTCAAACTCTACTTCAAAATGAATATCCTGTCTGTCCTGAAACAACAAAGGTCAAATGAAAAGCAACAACAAGCCAGCAACAAAATACTATCATTTCTTCCTGGGTTAAGGTCCCAGATGAGTGTCCCCCAAATCCAGAGCAAGCCATATAAAAGACTATATTTGAAGTACAACAGCATTTAAACCTCTCATAAAAGAACTGTATGGCTTTTGGGGGTTCTAAACTGGCACAAACAAGACTAAAATAAGCTCTACATTAACTGTGCTGCTGGGCATCTTGGGACTTAAATGAGATAATATGTTTATATACATTTGGCACAAATGTGGCCCCCTTCTATGCAAATGACCCTCATTGCAAACAAAAAACAAAAAACACAGCGCTAATATCCACACACAGTTACAGTAAAGATGATAACGTCTTCACAGAGTTGGTGGAAACTGAAGCACATCATGCCCAGACTCTACAGGAGGCATGAAACAACAACTGTCCAGCACAGTAGGAGAGAAGACAGCTCTCCACGGGCCAAGACGCATGAGGAGAGTGCACAGTTAAAACACCTCAAACAATAATCAGTCTGACAAAAGCATGGACTGTATAAAACATGGATGTAGTACCCATGACGTCCACCACAGGTTTCTGAAGAGCCTGCAGTGTGGTGGCTCTGGCTGTCTCCAAGGACATGGAGTATAGGTGGAGCTGAGGCGGGTTGAATGAAGTCTTGCTCGTCAAACAAGCAAGACCAAAACCATTTTTTGAACAATGCTGTAAACATGTTTATTTCTGCTGTCAAGTTGTACATTTTAACATGGGGGCTTATGGAGACTGACTCGTTCTGGAGCCAGCCTCAAATGGACGTTTGAGGAACTGCAGTTTTTGGCACTTCTGCAATGGTTTCATTTCACAGCCACGGAGGTTGCCGTTTGGACAAAACACTTGATACAGAGTGAGTCATAGAATAACAACAGACATCTTGAAGATAAAAAGGAACTAAAGAGTAGTAAATCAATAATTAGAATAGTTATAATTCAATTAGTTTCAAATCAAACATCTTAAGAAATGAGTGGACTATTGTTCTTGCTACTGCATTTATTAATTGTTATTTATGTTACTTCAGTAGACCTTCAGAATAAATATCACTGGGCCACTACAGAAAATGGCAGATGAACGTTGAAGAGATGCAAAGATAGAGGCAAATTACAATCAGCTGCAAAACTTTATGGCCGTGTTTGTGCTGCAGTATCGTGAGCGCAATATCTTTTGTGAATCGGACCTTGAGACACGGCAGATAGCATGGCATGGTGCTAACAGCAGCTGCAATCCATTCTTTGTGAATTCAGCCCTCGGTGTCTGTGGCATCGGGAGAGTGCAGCTTTTTAAAGTTGAAACAAATCAAGACCTTTTTGTACATGAGTGTCACAGGATGTTAATGGTGTTGCTGCTTATACTGCTATTTTAACTGTGTGTAATGCTGTTGTAGGGGCTCACACACACACATACACAAACACACACACACACACACACACACACACACACACACTCTTATATCAGTCATATTTACCTCTATTGTTGTAAAGTTTTATCTTCATGCAAATTAAATGCACTTTTATAAAATTGTGCAGCACAATTAAACTTGAACTTGAATGGCTATTAAAGGTCCACTGTGGTTCATGCATATGCATGTCAGTGATAAGGGTCTCACATGCAAAGTTGGCACACAGCCCTGATCTTACGTACTTAAATATATCATTGTATATTGGCCTGATTAAACACTTGGCTTTTAGAAAAGCTAAGTCATGAAACCGAACATGTTAAAGCATCTTAAGTTTTAATTTACATGATTTAGCACAAGTAATTCATTTGCAAGTGGACTGGATAACCTTCCACATGAAAAGGCACAGAGGAAGCATTTTGGGTTTGAATTGTTAGACATACAAAGTCATCAGAGCTGTAGGGTTTGACCTTTAAGGCGTCTTGCGGATGAGGAGCCATGATTTTCTCCTCACACAGCAGCCGTCTGCTGGAATGCCAGCCAGTGGCTGTGAGGAGACAGATAGCTGCCGGTTTCCACCAGAGGATGAGGAGAAAAAACGTCAGGAGAGGATAGCTATGTCCAATCTGCCTTGCCCTTAAGACTTTGCTGGTCCCTGCTGATGAATTTAGCTATTATCAAAGGTGAGGGGTCCGCCGAGAGAGGTCTTAAATGAGAGACAGGGAGGAGAGATTGGGGGGTTGGGTGGCCAATATTTGGAGCTGAATGGCTGGAGGGGAATAAAATGCTGGCGGAGCAGCCACGCCCAGATAATCTTATTCCAATAATTGGATTTCCTGGAGAGTTATTAGTGATGTTTGGGGCTGGAAAAACACACTAGTAGAGAGTAGAAATAAATCTGTAAGCCCTGATCCCTAATCTCTGTAAGTTAATTATTATAGCTGAATAAAACATCACTTTTAACAGTTCAAGCTTCTTGACCGATGCAGTCTGAGCTGAGAGTTTTGTCATTAACATGCTTTCATTAAAGCCACCATGCTGTGACAGTTGCACCTGATTCATCACAGTACGTCACAGTCCACAGTCCACCATCTAAACTTGCCCAGCACCTTTGTTGAGTGGTCGGTAACGTCCACTCCTTAAGGGCTCACTCCTCTCTCACACTCCCTTGCTCCCTTGTTTCAACATGTCTCTCCCTCTCTTGTCAGTATCATACAATAGAGTAAGTTTCATGCTGCTTGTGTCAATATTTAAAATAAAAGTGAGCTATCTACAGAGAGAAAACATTGGTGAAGGCTGGACTGTTAATCCCTTGTTCACATCTCCAAATCTGGGTAGCAACTCCAAAGATTCCACTTCTGACTGAACAATAAGAACTGAGTTTTCTTGGGGACTGATCATGACGACTGTTGCTGGTTATTTTTCCTTGGAATTTTTAATTAGTAGCATCATGCAGCGGCCTTGCTAGTTTAACTACATTTCTCAGTGGCGTGCAGCGATTTCTGAATCTAATAGGTCACTAACTTTCACTAGCTTCATATTTTTTTATAAACCAGTAGTGCAGTAGCGTCCACACAAGCTACATTTTTTCAAGTGGAGCTATCCAATGTGGTCAGAAATAAAACTGGTAAGGATCCGTGATCAGTGATGCCTCTGCCACACATGAACGTGTTATGTGTGGCTGACACACATAGTTTTAGTTGCTTACAACTAAAAATGATATTCTATCAATGAAAACAAAGAAAGTAAATCTGATTTTCTTCCACACAGGTACATACTCATTCATCCATGCACACTAACCAACCCACCCATCCACACACAGATCTGAGTAAATCAGTCCCACACCTACGCAGGTGATGCCACGGCTCTGCTCACTTAATCCCACTAAAGATATGGGCTGCTAATCAGTGTGCGTGTTTCATCGAATCAGCAGTTAATGTCGTCCCTGGTGGGTGGCAGCTCTGCCTGTGCTGCCGTAATTCACACTGGTAGGATACAGGTGCTGGCTACTCTACTGCTGCAGGTTTTGCCCGTAAAGATCTGCAGGGGGATGTGTGTGGAGGTGGGGGTTGGGGTTGATCTATGGTCCAGTCCTCAGCACTCCATTTTAGGAAACTTCTCTAATGTACCTTTCCACCCCCTCCTCCTCCTGTTGTTGTTGTTGTTGTTGAATAATTCACCTCAGAGGGAGAGAGAGAGAGAGAGAGGGGAGATAGAGTGAGAGCAATAGGGGGAGAGAGAGCGTGATTCACGGGTCATGGCAGGGCCTGTCTTTCCTGTCATATTTCATAGCCTTTGCAGGTGAAAGAGACACTGCACAACAGGCACAGGCCAGATAGAGAGTTGAAGGTTCAAACAGGGTTTTTGTTTCAATGGACAAGCTGCTCAGGTGGTGCTCATTAATCCTGATTAGTTATTCGGTCCTCATCAGTAATAAAACAGAGTGGAGAGAAAAATCACTGCACAGAATTCTGTTTTCAGATTTCTGTTGGTTTAAATGGGCCAGTACAGTATCTGTTGTAAATGAATATCATATTTCAGTAGTTATATCACTTGTAGAAATTAAAAGATACGAAGATCACGAAAATGTAAAGTGAGTCCGCTAGAAGCCCCATGGCGTATTTCTGAAGAATCCCAAAAATATCTGTCTGCTCTGTTCTATTTTTGACGGATGCTATTGTAGCCCAGGCTTCATAAGCTGTGGAAAAAGTAAAAAGGAAAAGGAGTAAAAGTCCATTTATTTAGTCTGAATGAGTGTGTGAGAGAGATAGTTGGTATTTATAGGGCTAACTGTGAGAGAGTAGTGCGTTATGACGTCACGAGCCAACTGCGTTGCAGTTGCGCACAGCGCTTGGGGAGATAGTTGGAACGGGAGGAGAGACTGCACTGTCCGGCTGCGTGAGGAACGCTCTGCCTGAAAAAAATATTTAGAAAACAGTGAAACGGTCAGAATCCACCGCGAGCTGAACCCACATCGTTCTCAGTTGATGATACTCGCTCGGCGGTGAGTTTATTGTGTATTTTGAGGGAAGGGGTGTCGAGTAGAGTGGTGTTAGCCGCAGCGCTAATTTAACTGCTAAATGCTAATTTGATGCCTCGTGTGTTAGCCGCTAGGATAGCAGGCTATGTGAATTTGCATTAAACTCAGCTAACGACAGAGCTAGCAAACGAGATGACGGCTAATATGGTGGGGTAATCCAGACTAAATGCCAAGCTATTGTGTGTGTGTGTGTGCATATCAGGTGTACCGTGTGTGTGTGTAGCAGGTGTGCAGTGTGTGTAGTGTACGTGCGCCATATTGTGTGCATGTGTGTGTGGAAAAAAAGAGGGAGAAACTCATTTTGCCATCAATTGTTTGGATAAAATGATGAAATAAAAAGGTTTATTTGAGTTATTTGAGAAATCTTATTTGATTTACACTGATAAAATGAGACCTATAAGAAAAAATGATAATTAAATATTTTTTTTTGTGACTTTATTTAAATTTATATATAGGTCATATTTATGTTATTAATTGTTTTAACCGAGAATTTATGACCTGTAGTAATTTAGTTTAACTGAAATGAATGTGGCCTGTTCTATAGGTCAGGTTTTTTGAGAGGATGAGATTCGGTGACACTTGATGTTGAGAGAGAGGACATCAGCGACACCAGTAGTCGACGCTAGAGAGAGGATACCAGCTCTGGATAGCCACCAGGCGGCTTTCCAGACACCTGCTGGACCAACGGATCCAGAGAATCAGATGGCGAGCCAGAACAGAGGAATAAAGGACAACTGAATTTACCTCCCAAACCTGCGGTGTGGTAGGACAGTGAGATACACAAAGATTAAAGGGCCCCAACGGAAAAAAACACTGAGCTCATACCATAATAAAGAAAAGACAATACAGACTGAAAGCAACGCATTTTTTTATTTTTTTTATTTTGCGCGCAGTTTATTATTTTTCATATCCAGTTGAAGTTGTTGTCGCATTGTTCTTGTTGATGACTGACAATATATTTTTGCAAACTAAATTTTGTGTGAGTGTGATGAATGTTGATGTCCTGCCCTGAGCTCCATGAGCGTTTACTTAGAATCCTGATAACTGGTCCAAACTGTGAACTGAAACTGAAACCAAATATTAATACTCGTAGCTTCATCAGGCAAAGAGGGGTTACACTATCACCAGCCTCGCCAAGCAGCACAGAGCAAATTGAGGTGACAGGAAGTCCGATCAGTTTTCAAAATAAAACACTCCCAATTGTAAAAAAACAAACAAAACAAGTTAACTATGTAGCTCACTTACTCATGGTAGAAGCACATAAACCAAGGAAAAATGACCACATCCGAGCAAGTTAACTAAATCTAGCGGGCACTCTGATTCTGAGCACTCCTGGTGGTTTGAAGTTGCCTAGAGAACAGAACAAACCAATGTTGCAGACGTGATGTCACAGAGCTGGTGGAACGCACCAGTGCTGTTTGGTTCGCTTAAAATGGACCAGAGTTTGTTTCCTCAGAAAGTCAGGTCCGTTTGGGCAGGTGTGAAAGCTCATCGGAACTCTGGTGCGGACCAAACAAGCCAACTCTGGTCCGCCTGAAAACGTGGGTCTCAGTCCGCTTTCAAGTGAACCCTGGTGCGGTTCACTTACAGTGGGAAAGCAAATGGACTATCCAGAGAACCAAAGATCAGAAAGCCAAACGATGAGCCGGGTTCTCTTCCTCCTGGTGCTTTTTTAAATTCCTAGTCAGTCCTAGTTGATGAACAGCTGTTGTCATGACAGCAGCTGCTCATTTGGGGGTGGTATTGCCCAAAACTGAGTCCAGGCAGTTTGGCCGCTTTCAAAAGTGGAGTGTGAAATTGAACCAAGCCAAATGAAGATGTGAAATTTTTTGTCCCCCGGACTATCCTGGTGTGAAAGCAACATAAGTCACCGCAGTACACATGGAACCCAGTTTCCACCAAGTACCACCGAGCCTTAGTAACAACCTAGCAATGGAGACGCTTTCTTGTCCTGCTTTCTAGAGATTGTGAAAAAGGTCATTTTTTCAAGGACAGATTTAGCTACTCAGTCCGTGAACATTACATGTATTTTGAGCTTGTAGCACTGTGCCAGCAAATCACTGCACAGCTGATGTAGGATGTGATCCCAACGAAATATTGTGCTTCCGTCCATTTTAATCTGCCATTAGTCCTTCAAGAACATTTTCAGCACCATAAAATACAGAATATATATACATATATATAAATAATTAACACCAGAGTGATGCTTTAACTGTTTTTACTAGATCTGATCCACTAAAGTTGACTTTTGTGCCAACCTAGACATTTTTGAATAGCAACACACAGTTGTGTAATATTTGACACCCATATTTTACAATGGACAGTCAGAAGAAGTATGTACTGTAGCCAGTTTTGCGTAAATGTGATTAACTTGTGTACAATGGGCATTACAACACACATTGTTGATTTATGTGCTTTAGTGCCATTTAGGGTGGCACGAATAGGCGGACTGCAGTCCGGGTCCGGACCCATTCTTTGTCCTGTCCGGACCCAGAGCTTGAAACGACACATCATTGAGTTGTATTCAGTTTTGGCTGAGATTACATTTTGACCGGCAACTCTCTCTCGAAAGGCACATCCTGTAACAGTTTGAGTTTGTTTCTGTGTTTCCTGTTTTATTTTGTAGTTCCACCCTGTCTGTCTCTGTCTTCCTGTCTTGTTTCCCGCCTTTTTTGATTTTGCACCTGTCCCTGATTAGTCCTGTCTATTTAGTTCCTGTGTTTTCTCTGTTTCCTTGTCTGTCCGTTTTTGTGTTTTGGGGTCCTTTCCTGTTACCTCCCCACTCCCCCCGTGACAGAACGGACAGACCATTCCTGGACCCAGCGGGAATTTCCATGTTGCTAGACATGGACTCAGTATCCTCACTGAACTTGGGGCGGCTTGAGGAGGCACTCCCAAAGCGCCAGGAGTGCATCACTACCAACTTCTCCCACACTAACCAGAGTCTGGTCTCCATCAGAGACAACATGGACGTACTGGTGACCCTGTTGGAGCATTTAGCTGCCAAGCTAAATCCGCGGACCACCTCACCAATGGCGGTCAGTCAGACTCCTGCTCTTCCGTCGGTGGCCCGGCCGACTCCTGCTCTTCCGTCGGTGGCCCTGTGCTCAGGATGCCAGTGGGGCGCCAGCGGTCTCCAAAGGGGCTCTGCCGGCCTCCAGAGGGGCTCCGCCTCTGCCAGCCTCCAGAGGAGCTCCGCCTTCGCCTCCGCTGGCCTCTCCGCCCGCCTCCATAGGGGCTCCGCCTTCGTCTCCGCAAGCCTCCGAGAGACTAATCTAGTCCTCAGTGTTTTTTCGTAGTGTTTCATGCTTCCTGGTTTTTGCATCTGTTCTGTTTTTGACCCTGTCTTTGCTTTTGCCCTTTTGTGTTTTTCCCTGGACATCCAGCCGCTTTTGGTTATTAAAGTTAGTTTTTGTTTACCCACACCTGCCTGCATTTGGGTCATTTCCTGTTACCTCCCCACTCCCCCCGTGACACATCCTACCTGTCTCTGATTGGCCAGTACCCGTTGCTTTCGTGGGTTCCAGTTGGTTAGGTTTAGTCATGAGGACTGAGATTGGTCAAGGTGAGGGCAAGAATGTCAGCCAATCACAGGCAGGGTGGGGCGGGCCTTCACTGAATAGAGCAGCAGTGACAGAGAGAAAAATATAAAGGAGTGAGGAGACAAGAGAGAGAAAAGAGGCCAAACTGTGAGTCAATGTGCCATGGCGTGTGCTAAACGGAGGAAGGTTGACACCAAAATGGACTTTTAATCCAGAAGACTGCAGCCAAGTCAGCCAATAACTTGTTATTATTATTATTATTATTATTATTATGAAAGTACTTTTATTTATAATTCTGAGTTGAATGTCAAATTGACTTTGCTTTGACTTTTCTTATTTATTTGATTTATTATTTATTATTGTATGCAGCTCTCCAGAGTCCAGAGTGTCACTGAAAATAAATATTGTTGCCATGACATTGAATTATAGCTTTCTTTGTTTGATTTGAGTCGTTGACTTCACACAGTGCAGATGTTGATACAATGACAATGCTGCTTCAATATATATAAAATAATTAATGTAATGTAAATTATAATGCAACTTAAACATGATGATGCTGCGGACCTGAACATGAGGAAATGTTCTCTATCTGGACCTCCTGAAATCAGAATTGACTACCCCTGCTGTAGGACAACAGGTTAGTTGATGTTGTTCCCATGCAGTGAAAGTCCCAGCTAATAACATAGGTTTACCACCAATAATTGTAAGGTTTCAAAATGAAAATTATACCGTAGCCTTAATTTAAATACATGTATCCTAATCAATTTTCAATAAAACACATCAGCATCAGTGTGAAATTAATAGTGTCCCATCACAACAGAAAATTATGGCATTCACTGTGAATAATGGCAGTTGTTCTGAACCAAATCACCTCGGTAACATGTTGAGTTAATTAATGTGAACCAGCAGCCAGAGCCGCACAGGTGTAAAGGCTTCGATGCAGTGAGATAATTTATTCAGCACAAGCCACAGCTAACTAATCCTGCAGCTGACATTTATGGCACGCCGTTATCCAAACACAGGCATCCCAAAGGATGTGCTAAACTGCCACCCAACACTTCCCCATGAAAGCAAATGCCTGAGTAATAGTGCTTATAAGAGACACACCAGGCCTCTGACTTATCTTCAGGCATGAGGAGGGTGTTGCTGCCTCTAATTATTCCATGTTGACTTAATTAAAGCGCTGTCATTCTTGGGCTGAGAAATGGATTGAAACACATCACATAAATGGAACTTTAAATGAAACACATCTGTGTAGAAAGCATTGCGTTTTTAAATTTGAATAATTTTGTTTGACAATGGAATTCACCTTGAGTGGTATTGTCACAACTTTTTCTGTAACAATTTAAAAAAAAATAATAATATAAATGTGGACTGTTATTTGGTGAAGGTTTTCAACATTAACGCACCAGTCAGATCGTCTCCAAGGAGCTAACCCTGACACACTCCAGACAGGCCAAAGCAAACACTCAAACTAATTGCAAAGAAGTCAATTAGTAACTGACCCAGCTCCGATGGTGAGAAATTCTCTCTGAGAGAAAAAAGAAGAACCTGGTGCCAGCTGCTTCTGCATCGTCCATGGTGTGATTCTACAGGTTGGGAGTGCTTATGATCAGTTGGTGGGCTCGAGTTTCACCTGTAGAGCTGTTAATAGCTTTATAATGTCTCCCATCATTTTCCTGTGAATGGAAGATGCCAGCTTGACACTGTCCTTATAATTCATGTGCGATAATGCCACTGCAGGCTTTGATACACGCTGGTGTGTGTGAGATGGTGGCAGAATCTAAAGCCTCTTGCTTGGCATTCCTTACAATCACCTCCATCACTCTGCCCCTCCTATCCAATTCTACTCACAGTTGATGGAGGGCTCCTCTCTACCTCCTCGGCAACCCCAATAGCTGCTGCCTGCCTGTTTCTAATTCTGCTCAGGCTAGTGTAAAGACACGGTTCAGTATTTTTTAGTGTGCCTTTCTGAGACAGATGTTGGCTTCTTATACAGGTATTCCCTGAAGTGAAATTCCAAATCACATTCGTAAAAATATGGAGTTACCCCACAACTTCTCAGAAGTACGGCATCAGCGTTTATTCTTAATAAAGAACCATCAGTCCCTCGGCTGTATCATGGTGGGCTAGGTGGCATGCTTGGGAGCAGGGGAGCTTATTTTTGTGGGGCAAACAGGTGGATAGTAGCTAGGGCAAGCAACAAGAATAGCTTCATGGTGAATCTGTTGATCTTTCACAACAGAAGGCATCCATGAATGTGTTGGGTAAACATGAAGACCTTTGACAGTGTCGCACACAATCACGAGTGCTTCCCTATTTAATATTAGAACCGCCAAGGGGGATAATTTTGAGCCCCTGGCGTTTTCACTCTTTCAAAATAAAACTCCTACATCTCTCAGTTAATGACTTTTCCTAAAATGGCTTTATTAATCATCTAGGGAATTATGAGGGATGTGGGATAAAAATACCTGATCATTTATACCCAGAACTGCTGAGGGGGCCAAAGAAATCAACAGTCGCAACACGACCAGTTGCCTAGCAATGGGCATTGTTTAGACGTCTTTTAATAAGCACGCTGTCATATCATGAGCTACAGCTAGTTACTGTATATGTGATATTTATCAGGTTGGATTTGGAAACACGAACCGCAGCAGAAGAAGAATGAACGCCCAAGAAGTTCTGACAATGCTGAGTGAGGGAGAACTGGGTCAGGGAGAGCTAACGCGGACATGAGGGAGAATCAGATACAGCGACGTGAGTGTGTATTTATGTGCTCGTGTGTATCTGTGTATATGGGTGTGTGTCTGTGTGTGTGTGTGTGTGCACGCGTGATAGCATCGTAACTACATGTAAAACAACTTTATTATCCAAAGGTCATTTTGGACTTTTGTTGAATGTTCTCCTTCTACAACAATTACATGATTTAAATGTGTTCATCATTAAGTTTAGTTTGCTTGTTATAAACTACAGTTTGTAATGATGAATTATAAAACGTATCTGACCTGTGTGATGAAATGTCAGCTGTAAAATGAATAAACCACAAACAGAATCTTAAAGAGTTCCTAAATAATCTTACTTATCATTTAAAAAATTGATTAAAAATAAAAAATGCTTCTAGAAATGACGTTTTTATGGCGTTGTTGCAGCACGGGGTCAAAATGACCTCCCTTGGATCATGTTCCATCAGAAATGTTTATTTCTTTAAAGCTTTAAAGAACATTTGAAATGAAATTATTTGACTGTGCTGTAATGAAACACATCAGTGTTGGTGTTAATATTGAAATCCTTACCAATTCTATGAAAACTGGCATTTCATGGGTTGAAAATAGCTCAACATGCCAACTATGCCATTTGAAATCCTCCTGGACCTTGCAAGAGGTGTGTTGTGGACTCGCACTAGGAGTCTGACAGCAGCTGGTCATAGCTGGTTAGCTCAGTTAGCTTTGACTACCAGCTCTATTCCTGCTGTCACTCATTCTGGTTGGCGTCTCCTCACCTCCCATGTCACACACTACCACATCTCCTCGGTGGCTGTCCTGTGCAGTCCTGTGAATTTTTTAAATGTGCTGGGAGGGAGTTAAACTTTACAGCCTTTTGTGTTTGTTGGCTTGTACTGTGTCTTCGATGAACGCTTTGACCCTCACATTTCTAAACACAGGTCTTATCTGTTTTTAAAAAGTGTAATGGTTTAAACAGGCGTAAGGATGTACCCATTTCTCAAAACAGGAAAATATCCAGTGCAGACCTCGGCAATCTCCCCAGAGAGTTATTTTGAAAGTCACCTGGGTAGATGACTGTAGAGATACAGTACAAAATGGCAGTCACAGTTTGGCCCAAAGGAAAAGTTCACTAAAAATCAGTATAGTACTCCTACTGGTAGTATGAATGTAATAAGTAAATGGAAATTCAGATGCGAAACTTGAGCTGTGTGTCCATCCATTCAGCTGTGTGTCCACCGTGACTATGACCTCCATTACAGCATCACCCTGTCCTCAGAAGCAGCTGTGCAGTCAGCTGCACAGTCTTTTAAATGAATCAAGTGAACACAGGAGAGACAAAACACTCACTTTAAAGCTTAAAGTGGTGCTTGGGGGAAGGTCTAAAAGGCCACCAAGATAATTGGGTTTCCTCCTGTTGGGATTCAAAATACACACTGCTTCATACCAATTTAGCCATTTGTTTTTAGATTTGTTGGTGAGAGACAAACACACACACACACCAGTCGGGATCCATAAAACTCCTGTCTGCTAAAATATGTAAAGACCAAGTCAAGACCAAGACCAGACAGTATCTTAGCCTAATTACTGTAGTAGGGATGCACCGATGCATCAGCTGAACATCGGCATCGGCCGATGTTCGCCTCCTTAACTGCCATCGGCCATCAGCAAATAAAGATGACATTCACCGATGGCAGTGACCGATGATTATATGTTGATTTACATGTCGCATGAACGCTGTGCTGAGGAGAAACCTTTCTTTTTTCCTTTTTTTTGGAGGCTCCGAAACCCCACTGCACAAGTCTCTGGCACGTCGCGTACGCGCCGCGGTTTTGGACTTCAAACGCCACCGGGAGTGTTTCAGAAGCGAGCGTTTAGCCCGCCAGACTTTGTTTACTTGCTCAGATTTGGCCATTTTCCCGGTATATGCTTCTACATGTGTAAATATGCTACGTAGTTACTTAGTTTCGCTTTTGTCTGTTTTTACGACCGGCAGTTTGCATGGGGTATTTGATTTTGAAAATCCACCGGATTCTCTTTGCTTTTTCTGTGTCTGGCTTCCGCCCGCTCGAGGTGCTCTGTGTAGATTGACGTGTGCTGCTCGCGTCAAGCGTCAAAAATAGAACAGACGGGTATTCAGCGCGTAGCCGAGCATAGAGATGCTTCTGGGACGCTTCGAGGAAGATCCACGTTATGTTATCCACGTTATGTTATCCACGTTATCAAGTTGTTATTTTAAACATCGGTATCCGTATCGGCCCAGAATTTCACAATTGGTGCATCTCTACTAATTAGGCAGATAATGTTTTCCAAATCACTTGGAACTCAGCTCGGTGAATTTACAAAATGCTGTGTCTTTTCCAGATGCTGTTGAGGACCTCTTGTGGCCCAGGTAGTCAAATTTAAAAGATCAGCAATGTTGACAGCCGTTAACAGTAAGGTCACATTCAGACAGGATCAGCTGCAGCGGCAAATCGCTACTCACTCTCATTCAGTGTCTATGTCTCTGTCTCTCTCGAACCATCGGAAACTTCTTTGTGTCACTATCTTGCAGTGTAAATTGGGAGCTAGACTCAGATTTAGAAGCTGGGTACATGAAATAAACAAAGCCAGAACACACACACAGAGTATCAGAGTTTAGTCCATGGATAGTAAACGTGGATAGTCTCAGTTTCAGTAATATTTCAGATTGACTGTGTTGATCTGACCGTCTGACTGGTGGCCGTAGAGTTGCGTTGGGCTGCATTTTTTCAAAAGTTGGATCCGGCTCAGCTTCTCCGCTGCAGGGCGCTGTGTTTTTAGGCAAAACGGACAACTCCCACTCAAATGAATGGAAAAACCTGCATTTACGCTACAGCGGCGTATTCTTCGAATCATCATCAGTAATTATGTTAACAAATCAATCGGACAATGCACAGGGAATTTAGCGGTATTCCTGCAGTTGTGGTGTTGACCGGTCTTGAAATAAAATTCCAAGTCCTCTTTGTCTGAGACTGAGACCAAGACCAAGGAAAAGTTTGCAGGTTAGAGACCTTCAAAAAGTGGTCTTAAGACCGGTCTTGAGTACTATAACACTGGTTATTTGATTGGTGCCAGATAAATGTGTTAATTTCTGACTTAGGTTCATTATGTTAATTATGTACAAAGTCATAAGTAAGTCAATATGTAAAAAACACTTTTCCTGTGTGTTACATTGGACTTGAACGGATAATAAAACACTTGTTTCTTTGAGTACATTTTCTAAGCTGATCATCCACTCTTATTGTATTTCTCTAAAGGTAATAAAGTAGTTGTGTTCACAGCTGACATTTTGATTTCCCATAGCAGGAAAAAAGCGCAGGTGTGACTAATAATATTAACAATGGCACAGTTCCATTCAGGTGTGTCAGAAAGCCTAACCAACAAGTAAACATGCCACAATATGAGGACCCTGAAAGTGGAAAAACCAAAATGAAATTGAGGCATTACTAATGTTATTACATGAACTGGTGCTTCACATGTCAACGTATCCTCTGTAGAAACAGACTTCATCAAGAAATGTGTGCCATAAAATTCTATTTTGTATTGAGTCAGAGTGGAATTTCAAATGAGGCTCTGCTTTGGTGAAGACTTTTTGTGTTTATCTCTTGTGGATTTCTACACTTAGGAATGTGCGTAGCTTGTAAAACATAGAGTGGATTTCTGAAGGGTCCATAATGGTGTGTTAGGAGAGTAGTTTTATTAGTACTTGTGGCCAGCTATAGATGGATTATTTTTACTCACTAAAAATTAAAAATGATTCATCATAGAATTCCCTTATCTGCCTCAAGGATTTTAGGACCTTAATAGTGGGAAATTATTTCTAGCCCCATAATGACAAAGGTTATGGTTGGTCATTTTTTGAATCAACAAATTCATTCCCATGTGTCTGCACTTGTGTCGAACAGCAGTACTTGGGAATATGAGAACTTTATTGTCTTTTTTTGTGCACACAGTTCTCGTTTCTTGAGTTTATTATTCTTGACTCATCCAAAATATATTTTATAGCTAGACCTTTGACTAGACATACTGGAAGATAAACAGCTTTACCCATCCTGAAGCTGAAGTTCACTCACCTCCAATCCCCCCCTGTTGGCACTGCAGACCACATTGCCCATGCTTCTCACCCACACTCTGCTTTTATCCACCTTAACACTTTTTCGGCCTTTTCATCACAAATTATTAACAAATGCACCAACTGATGTTCTCACAGGATTCAGGCGGGCGGGTTCAGTCTGTTGGCTAGTGTATTTACTGAGTCAATATGTTCCTTCCTGACGGCGAGAAACTGAAATATCTGTGCGAGTTGATGGAAATGATCTTAATGAGTGGTTTGTCTGGTCTTTGTAGGTTTCAACTAGTCTCCCTGGTTGTTCCAAGCATACCAGAAGAGTCATCTAGATAGGAAACAAGGGAAAACACCATCAGGGTGCCAATTACTTAACCAATCACCGATGAAGTCCACAGTAAGCTGACACAATATTATAGTAATTGATGGGTCACTGCCTTACAAAGTTTGACTGTCTCTTTAGTTTTGGGGCACCAAATATCCATCCAGTCAAGTACATCTAGTTAGAAAGACGTTTATATTTGTAAATTGAATTAACTAAATGTTAAATTTTATTAAATGGTTGAAACAGTCTTGTTACCATAAAATTTGAAAGTTTAATTCGGGAGGTTGACCCAGCAACTCTTTGCTTTATAACAAGAACTTTCAGCTGCTGCAAACAATCACATGGAGTTTATCAAAGGAGCAGGCAGGTTTATGGACATTCAACGTTCATTCTACTATACTGCATAATACTATATATTTGGTAAGATGCAATCAACTTTTGTGTATATACAGTATGTGTGATCACAGACACAGGTGGAAGGGAATTTAAGCTGCCAATATTAACAAATATTCACAAACTAATTATTCTGTATGCAAATATAAATATCTCAGCTGCAGAAAGTGTCATTCAACAGTTGCATGCAAATGGACGATCTCATATTTTCATAATCTATTAGTGAATTCATTCAAAATCATTCAAACGCGACAATTTAGGCAAAATAATATGTATTATGATCACTAACTGGCGTTTCTTTATTTACCTATTTAGCTGTGTTCAGCAGTTAGCACACCCCTGTGCTCAATTAATTAAACAATTTGCATTTTAATGGGCAATTGAAATGTACTTAGTTAAGCAAAGCGCTGAAGGACAATACCTAATACCTATATTCAATGCCTGCCTCCGAATGAATGAAGGAATGATAACAAAAGAAAGGATTCATTCAGCTGTGGGTGTATCTGACAGGTGTATAACCATCTGACTTCACCTCGCTTTGATTTTGGGAGTCTATTAATTATACCTGAGATTGCAAGAAATACAATATACCTCTTTTTATTCATCACATTAACTCAGCTCAAAAACCCCCTTTTGACTTCTTCCTGATAATTCATAATAGGGCGCAATATGTCCAGATTTGTAAAAAGAGATGTCTGAAGAACAGAAAGTGGTATTGAGAGAGGCAGCGTGCAGGACCAGCAATCAGCCAACTTCACTGGATATAATTAATTTATTGACTGGGGTCTAGAGGAGGCTGAGACAGTTGGACAAAATGACAGACAAAATCAAGGTAAAGCCTTTTGACAACCTGTTTATGAGGTGTCAGTTTGGATTTGGATCAAGCCTCGTAGGGCCCCACAAGGGCAAGTGTTGGCTGATTTTTAGTGGCTCATGCTGGCCACATTCACACAGGCCTGCTGGAAAAGCTCAGGTTCTGCTGCTTTTTTTTTTTTTTTTTTGCAGAACTATCTGCATGCTGCTTAGGCAGCTAAACAAGCTGAGCAGAAAACAGTGGTGTCTGTACTGCACCTACAGAGAAGAGAAAGGTAACTGCATCAGACTAAAAAGTAGACTCTAAAGTGTTTGCTGATTAAATTTAAAGTTTGACCCTTTAAGATGAAATTATACTTTCACATGCTGATAGTGCCACTGCAATACAAAAAGGGATTGTACATTTGTACATTAAAAGCAGGGGGAGATATCATCCAATAAGAGCTGTGTACCTAAAGTATGTGCCTAATGCTAAACACACCTGCAAACTTTAGTTTCAGCTTCTCATTTCTCTATTCTGTGCCACCTCCGGAAATTGATCTCAGCTCGCCATCTTGAAGGATGTCTGAATACCTAAAATGCATCTTGAGGAAAGAGGAGGCTTAATGCTCCCATGAAACAGAAAGCAGAGTTCTGTTTGTTTCCTTATTTTTACATGTTCCCTGTAAAAATGGTCAGAATTGGAGGGACTTCTCGTGGATTTTGATTGCCGTTGAGCAACAGTGCGTTACATGCCGACCGCTATACATTGCAGATAGCACTATGCTGGTCAGTCTATCAGGGAATACAGTAGCCTACCAAGGTGGTTTTCTTTGCTGGGTTTGGCTCCCATCCCGTCCGGAAGATGAGTCCAGTTCTGTTGCCTGCTAACGACAGATTCAGGTAGCAGCAGTTAATTAAGTTTAGTGCTTCAGCAGTGCATTAGGCTAAAGCTATCTGTCCATAAGGAAAATCTGCAAATCACGTAGAGTTGAATTTGAGCAGCCTGAGGACATCAGAGGACATCAAACTGCACCTGTAGCTCATGACATAGCTGCCAATTGTTCCTCATAAGGCACTGATTGGTCTATAACTGTGCTTTGGACACAGGTACATAGATTAAAGCCAGTTAAGATGAATTCTTGATCTCGCAAGTCATGCTGCCTCGCAAGGTTACATTACACGTTTGCTGTAGTAGTTACTAATAAAGAAAGTACCTAATCCAGGTTATTGTAAATTGTACTGAAGGTTTTATATATCCGTCAAAACATATGAATCCCAGGAAAATAGAATTCCTCATTCACAATTACCTGGAAACATGCTTTCCAAAGTCCTTCTCATTGTCTTTTGGGTCTAGTCCTAAACTTCAAGTCATGACTCCTGTGTGACTCACAGGCTTTTCAAGGGGACACTGACTGCACTCAATATTCTAGTGCTCTGCCTGTGCCATTCTTGTTTTTGTGTTTGCATCTGTTCCTCCTTTCCCTCTCATCTCTCATTCTCCCTTTTTTAGTTACAAACGCTAAGTCAGCTGGATTATTTGCGCAGCCCTTTTAAACGAAAGCCTGCTTCATTCCTTGTGACACGTCATTTGTTTTGTTTTTGTGGAGTTGCATGAATGCTGATGCTCTACTTCTGGGCACAGCCACCAAACACTAGTATTCTAAGCAGCCTGGTCATAGTGTCTGATGTGTAGACTTAATTGAAGTTTTAATTAATTCTCCATTTAGGTCATGTGTGAGTTAGAGTGACACACAGATTGACCTGCGTTTGCTTGCCAACATTTGTGTTTCTCTAGTTGCATGATGAAATCTGGTGGTCTAATCTAATATCTTAGCTCTAATACTTGTTTTTACAGTGTATTTACCATATGCAAATTCACATTATACATTCTGATTAATGTCTGCCTTGTGTGCGTACTGTGTAGAGGGATTCAGTTGTGATGAGACAAGAAAGAATGATCTGATTTGCCACAAGCGCAGAGAACACCTGTACAAACAGCTGGCCTTGTGTAAGTGAAGTCAATTGAGTTTCACCTGTCCCATCTCATCCAGAGCTCTCAGACTGATAGCTACACCACCAGCAGATTGCAAAGGCTATTGAGGCGACTTCCTCACTCTTTGTCTGGGATATTTGGTATTCTGATGGTTCAGAGCATTCCCCGAGGCAGTATTTGGTACTTAACTGAACCCCCAAAGAAATCTCTTTTCTGTTACTGTCTTCCATGGGGAGGTCAAGGGTCAGGCTGGCTGCAGAACAGCCTCCCTGGAGCTAGAAGGGATTATGAATCTTGCTAAAGGACACTTCAGCAGGGCATGCCCGATGACACAGAAACTTGAACAAGTTTGAGGTATAGTTTTTGCACAACTTTGCACAACAAACCCTGCAGTATGAAATAACGGACACTAAGTAAGTAGTGATTTGAGTGCTGGACTGTGTGGGAAATACCACCCAGAGTGTGTTCATAATTAAATTATGTAGCATTTAGTATTAAATATATGAAATGAGAGTGATGATAGTACCAAGTAGAGCCTTGTAGTGATTCTGTTTTCTTTATGTCATGTTATTTGTTGTCATTTAGCATTTGCTGCCTTGAAAAGGAGAGAATCCCTTCATTCATCTGTAATGTCATAAAATGAAATGACTTGTTGTGGATATTGATTGGAGTTTATGATAGCCAATAGTGAGTGTGCATTGCAACCCCATCACTATGCAATGTAGCTAGCACTATAATCTTGTGTCAGCTTTTATTTTTCAGTGAACAAAGTTGAGCCTTGGACCAATCACAACCTACGAAACCAGCAGTGACCAGTCCAGCAGGGAATACAGTAGCTTACCAAGGTGTTTTTTTTTTTTGCCAGGTTTGGCTTGTTATATCCCGGGCTGCGTCAGGTCAGTTAGCCACTGAACGAGCTAATGACAGCTAGCGGTTCACTACTTGAAAAGTCTGTAAATCACATTGGTAGTGGAATGTTATTCCCTGTTGGTCTCAGAGTCTGTGCTCAAACCTGGTCCAATTCGCCTGATGAGCGCAGTTCTGCTGTCTGCTAATGGCAGATTCAGTTGGCAGCTGTTCATTAGCAGTTAGATACTTTAGCAAATAATTAGGCTAAAGCTATCTGTCAATCAGGAAACTCTCTAAATCTCAGAGAGTTGAAGCCGGAGGACATCAGAGGGAAAAAGCAGCAAATATATTCTGTATAAAATCTGATCCGGTTTGACCAAAATCACTGAATAAAGTTATAATGTGTGTGTTTGTACAGTAATCAGTGAGGCCATAGATGCATGTAGCAGCCCTTAGGAAGCAGGAAACAGGAAGCACTCCACTCCAGTGGTGTCATAAGAAAGAAAGCGTTTCTTTGGATGTCAAATTAGTATACACCCCCCGAGTGCAGGTTGAGTCACTTTTTTACTTTAAAATATGATGAAGAATACCTGACAACACCCCAGAAAAGACTTTGGTACTTGTCATTGTTGGACCAGATGCTGCTGTATAGGTGACATATAGCCTAGACAGATGTGATAAAAATATTTAAACAGCAGTTTTGACTTCATGAGGACTTTAAAGTGTAAGGTAATCTGTTTTGCTGCTCTTAGTCTAGTGTTATTCTGTCAAAGAGAAATACTGCATTCATATTTATGTATTGATGTCAGCACCTGAACTGACACACAAACAACAACCAATAACTAACATTAGTGGCTATACGACACAGTTCAGAATGGGATTCCAAGGTTGATTTGAGAAGCCTGTGTAAGAAATTTAAAGCCCCATACAAAAGTTAGCGATGAAATATTGTATAAATCTTGAGATAGCACTGACTCCTTAAATTAAATATAATAAAAATCAAGTGTCATATTGCCTTTTATTTTGTAAATTAGATCAGCTGCATTTTGAAATCAAATATGCTTTACACCATCTTTCAATAACCAGTGAGAAAACACAAAGGTTACTGTAACCTGCTTGTCGCAGAACATCAGTTCATGGGTATGTTTCTTTGAGTGGTTCCGTCAACACTTATCTTTGGTTTGATTCATTGTGTGACATTTGGAGGCATTTCATCACGCTTCTCTTTGATATCACCAAGGTTGGCTCTGGGGCAAAATAACAATGGATGGAACCATGGCTGTAAATCTATTCTTAATATCCTTCCTCCCTCTCTCCAGTTGTCTGTCTGTGTAGCAGAGATGATAGTTGACAATTTAATTGAAGAATTGCTAAGGGAAGAGAATAGAAATTAGATCCGCCTGCTTCTGTGCCGTGTTTTTCAACCAAATGTCTCGTGTCCCCATGCCCAGACAACCTTTGTGTTTCTTGGAGCTCTGATTGGGTAACTATCTGATTGTCCTTTAGGGTCCCTCCTATACCAAGTGGTGAATTGCTTGTGACAAGTTATCAGGCCTCAAATGATGTCTATAATGGCGGATTAGCCGTTGACACAGCCTTTCATGAACAGCAGAGAAGGGACTGGCATTGTATTTAATGAGAGATTGTATCTGCAGCCACTGCTGTGGCTCGCTGTGGTGCAACTCTGGCTTCAAGAAGCAGCCATCAAACTGTCATAAATATCTTATTACGGTCTGTGATTTAGCATTTTGATGGGGGACGGTTTATCGTCGTCTGCATGTTTCACAGTCTTCATCTAAGCAGCCACATTTGACACTGATCTTAAAGCTACAGAACTTTATGGCATCTTCAGTAGCTGAAATGATCGTCTTCTGTGAAACATTTAAATGGCAATTATAATGCCTCTCCAAGGAGCACATATAGCACAGATGGATCAGTATGTTGTCAAAAGATGTTAGTTACTCTTGCTATGATGGACAACTTTGTGTCCACAATATCTGGTGCCTGTTCAGTGGAGCATCTATTGCAGTGTAATAGCCTATAATGTGTGGGAGAAAGTAGCCCACAGCAAGGACTTTGGTACGCCATTAAAGGATTTATTTAAAAAGGTACCAGGTTGCCAGATATGAAACATACTACAGCCATGGAAGCAGATAAAGTAGATCAGAGTGAACGTTCTGCCTGACCTAAAAAGATCCATGAGCCCAGTAGGACCCAGAGCGCCTGTTTGTTCGGCTCTTACTGCGGGAGGTGGAGGCTGTTTTCAGGGACAGAATTCACAGTAGTGTCGGTGTGGAGGACTGGGCAGGTCATGGTGACTTTTCCACGTATAAATTCATCAATTATTTCCTTTGTGAAGTTTCCAAAGATACTACCTACAACACCGCTGTGGGGATTTTTATGTTTGTTTTTATCATTTATTATTAAGTTCAAGTTCAAGTATTAAATCATGTCATGTAATTATTATCAGTAAACAGTGGCACCTAGTCAGCTCTTAGGAGGCTGCTTTCCCAGGGAAGTGAGCCGCAGCCGCGAGTCTGTAGGGAGGACTGACCGGGTCACGCAACTGAGTTCCAGAGTTCAGATGAGCTTTCACACCTGCCCAAACAAACCGGACTGTCCGAGGAAACAAACTCTGGTCCATTTAAAGCGGACCAAACAGCGCTGGTGTGAAAGCGCCTTTAGGTATTCTGAGGCACCAGTTTTATAGAGTCAATTCTATGGAAATGTATTTTTTTTTATGTTATGCTATGTTTTTAGAACATTTTAACTCTGCAGTGGTTTTCATGTTGAGCTGACATTCTCCTCAAAACCATTTTTTGTTGACATGAAGCAAACACTCCAGGAAAGTTCTTTCTGAGTTGTGATTGAAGCAGTGTAAAAAATGTTCAGTGGTCATATGACGTGTGAGTTAAGCTGTTTAAGTCTGATATCATGTAGAGGGTTTGTGAACTGACTCAGTTCTTAGTTTAGAATTATGTAGTGTCACACATAATGAATTACAAGGCACTGCGAGTTCTCTGAATAGCTGCAGTTAGAGTAGAGAAGTGCTTGTCGTGCCTTATAATGCCAAATTAGCTTAAGTATTGAAGTTCTATTTTGCACAGTGAATCACACAGGGCCACAACAAAGTGTTTCCAGCCAAACTTTAAATGAGTCCTGTATATTATATTAGTCTTGATTGAACACAATATGCATATTTGCTTAGCTAGTTTTATGCAGAGGTCCACTGCACCACTGAGGTGCCATTTGTGGATTGCATGTTCATTGTTGTGAACATTTCATTTGACACCAGACATTGTACTCAGGTTACAATGGGACTGAGTTTGACATTTTCTGCTCCATGTGCAATTTAAGGAAATACCCCCTGCCAAGAAGACCACCGCCTAGAAAACTGTCTCAGCAGGCATCTTGGTCCTTCATAAAGATATTTCCTTGCATTTCTGACCCTCCCTTCCTATTTTCCCTCACCCTCTCTCCTTTTCCTTCCTGTCTTTATTTTTGTGTTCAGAAGGATGTGGGTACTTTTCAATAATGGCTGGCACAGAGCTTCAATTACCTGTAGAGTCTGACTTCAGAAGTCCGTGCAGGGATTTCTTGATGTCTGAGAAGTAGCTCTGTGAGGAACAGATCCATTCTCGGACACAAAGGAGGTACAGAATCAGCAGGTGGTTCCTCTGAAACTATGGGAAGCCTGCGCCTACAGTCATTTGACCCAGCTATATACAATCAAACAGCTATTTTATGCATACCACCTCCTACAGTATGTTCAGCTTCACACCCATCATCCTAGATGCATCTTTCTCAGCGTGAATATCAAATTGCACACTTGATTTTATTGAAGCATGTAGATTTGTAGGACACAGCAGTTGCAGGTGTACGTGCAAGCATATTTACACACCTGCAATTCGTGGCCATTTAAGTTTAAACATACACCTGGATGTTCATCTCTGCATTTGTTAAATGTATGTCAGGCGTTGTTAGCTCACAGTGTATCATCAAGATTAGTCATATGGCATGCTGCAACATCCACAAAATTGCTCATACATATGATCCCCCCCCTTCCTCCCTCCTCCTCAGTCTTCTCTATGTTCTTCCTGTCTCACTGCTCTTTTTATGGCATACTCATGAGCCCATTTTGCAGCATGTGATAGAAGTATGCCAACATTAGACAGCATCACTTTCTCTGGGACCTAATCCCTGCCACGCTGAAAGCTGTTTATATAGTTACCCATTCTCTCTAAAAGATGGGATGAGGGAGCCCTGTGCCTATGTGTGAAAGAGGGGGAGAGAATAAGAGAGAGAGTGACTAGGGCGGGTTGAGGGGGTCGACTTGGCTCGAACAGAAGAGTTAAATATATGGTATCAGACAGACAGACAGCCGGCAGCAAGGGACCAAAGTTAATGGTATTTTATGCCACTGGGTATCTCAGATTGCAATGTGAGTGAAAAAAAGGAAAAGAAAACAAAGCCGTAACTGCGGAGCATAATTTAATAATGTAGTATAATAAATATTTGAGGGGAGTTATTCTGTCACCATTTAAATTGTGGATGGGACATTATTATGCTATCAGTGATGAATATGCTTTAGTAACTAGATGGGAAAGTGATGATTGAAATTCATGTTAAATTGCAAAATGCAATTTCAGAAGCTATTTTGTAGAGAATTAACTGTGCAATATATAAATCAGTAGTTATATTAAGAATGAGTATTTAACATGATTTATGACTTTAGATTTGTTTCATCCTGTGGCCCAAAGCAGCTTTTTTCATTTTGTGAATAGAATTATTCATATACAGGCAGTGCTTTGACATCAGATAGAATCAAGACAAAACTATGTTTATTAGAAAAAGAATAAAATATGTAATCTACAGATCAGCAATTAAAGTTAGTTTTTTTTTATGAACTGCAATGAAGACATTGACCAACCAAGTTTTAGTCGTTCCTACAGTAACAATGACCCCTAACCTCAAACATACTACAAGGAAACAGTCTCAATTTAACAAACAAGAGCATTAGCGAATAGATTGCCTGTTTCTATATGTTTTTTGTCTTAATGTATGCTACAAATAGAATGTGGTTGGATTCCTCTTCAAATGAATGAAATGAAGAGGTGGAAGCACGACTGAGAATCATCTCAAAATGAAAGACACCTGTAGCTGATTTAACCATCATTACATGTCTTTAAATGTAAACTGGGGGGTTGCAGAATCATCTGGTGTTCACCTTCTTGTCTGTCAATCAATCAAACTACAAGGATATGATTATTATTATTTTATGAGGTATGTTTTGGGGAGCATTTAGGACTTTTCTTTCTTTCGTTCTGAATGATATGTGATGATGATGTTCTAGGCTGGACTTGAACTGGGAATGTTGTTTTGTGCTGTGCCTCAAACCTCTAGCCACCAGGGCAACCAGTCCTAAGATCATTTAAAAATGAACTTAATAAGATCATGTCGAAATATGCTAATGTTGTCTGTCAGACAATTTAGTCCAGGTTATGATGACTGAAGGATGAATTTGCAAAGACATTGTTCAGACATTCATGATTCTCATATGATGAATCGGTGTCTTGGTGATCTCCTGATGTTCATTTATGCAGGTTTCATCAGATTGTACCAGCAGGTCAATTTCCATTTGTTGGGCACAAAGCTAAGCTGAAGTACAGTGGTTTATCAGACAGATAAAAATCAACACGAGCTCAATCTGACAAGGTGACTCTGTATGGGCGATAAACTCGTTAGTTTTGGTAAAACTGCGTCCTTTCCTCTGCCGCTGCCCTCAGGCCAGTTTTATTTTGTGGTAATTGAGCATTAGAGCTCATTACCGGAGCTTAGAATTACTTTTGTTCCACTTCAGGATGCCATGTTGCTCCCAAGTGCTTCCACGAAACCTGATTTTCTGGTCCTGGAGAGATTTTTTAAGTGGCTACTTAAGTATGGGTTTTAATTTCAAGGCATGGCATGGTTGTGAGGAACATTATTATCAGGAAACTGTTTAAAACACAGGCACAGTGAGCCCATTTCCAGAAAAACAGCCAACATTAAATAATGATTATTGACCATTAATAGGTCAAATGATTAAAAGAAAAGGATGGATCCGTACTAAATAGAATTCTGTCCACCCTCAGTGGAAAAAAGATTTAAGTTAAGCAAATAAATGTCAGGATCACACAAAGTTAAAACAGAGATCGCGTGAGGGGTTGATGTGGACCTAATCAAAGTGACTGCAAGTGGCTGAGCAAACAAACACAGCCCTTTGATGTAAGGCTGGCTTTCTTTTTGCCCCTGCCATTCAGATTAAGGAAAATGAGATTTCTTTCATGCCTTTGCAAATATCTTCATGTTAGGAATTAATTTTCCCTTGGCCAAAGATGCAATGAATAATAAATTGGCAGAAAAGTTCCCCATCTGTGAAGATGGGTAGGAAGCATGAATCTCTTGAGGGAAAACTTTAAGACCATAAAGTCTCACTGACTGGATATCTGCAAACTGTGTATTTCACAATATTAACTATTAGATATGCTTTTTTTTTGCTAATGGATAATACCACAGCGTAAGGCTACTATTACCTGTTGATTAGGCTGTAAATGTACCAAGTATAGCATCAAATGAATTGCTTTCAGGTCATCAGTAATTTTAGTAGATATTCCCACCTTGCTAGTTCCACTACCTGTCCCTTTAACTGTCATATTTCCCGGGATGATCCAAATCATTCTGTGACTTATTCCAGCCCTACACACAAGCTGGATTATGTGCCGGCCCTTATAGGCCTGCTAAGTAGGTCCGGTGGTCAAAGTGGATTTCACAATTTAATGGGCTTATAAAACAGCTGGGCAGTTTGTTTTCCCACAGTAACATTCCTCTTGTATATGCTAACTGGGATGCCACTTAACATTGCAGTTTTCATAATGGTGTGTAATTATTGTTAATTTGCCCCCCCCCAAAAAGAAAATAGAGTGATTGCCAGTGTTTCTTCTACTCTGCTCTGCCCATTATACAGCGATGAAACAGACTCGCTGTGGTGTGAGAAGGCAGAGGAGAGGGTATGATTATAAATCATAGAAAGCAAGAAGATAACCTCTTAACAACACTGAATTGTTACTCTGCTGCAGTACTTTATTCTGCATTTGTCAGCCATGATGGAGTAAAAATTTACTGATGACTTTGTTAACTTTCATAAGAAAACCCTTTTGTCATATAGTTGCTTGCTGGGCATTAAAAGAGAGACCATTGATTTTCCACTGCGCACAGATGGAGATGACAGTAGGCAGAGTAAACAAAAGACACTGCCATGCCAGCAAATATGGGAAACACCATTTTTTTTTCACACTCATTCAAAATATTAGACTTCATTTACCTCAGTTCACCTCTGATATTACCTCTGACACAGTCTGTTTTTTTTTAGACTGTGGGATTTTGGAGAAGAAAGAAATGTTTGGCTGGAGTGAGATACGGGGTCATATCCTTTGAAATGTGAGAAGCTTTGCAGAGTCAGCAAAGTGAGCTCAGCCTGGGAATATGTTTTGTAGCTTGGGAAGAGCTTTTGGTCACATCTATAGTATATCTTACAGCAAAAAAAAATTGGATCTTTACCTACCCGGAGGCAAAACATCATTGAGCCCATGGCCATGTACATTTCATATATCATTCAAAATGTCAGTGTGGTGTTCCACTCTCAAAATGACTCTCTGCTTAAGCCTTTGTTTGCATGGCACGTAGACATAGCAGATGTCTGATGCATCTGCTGAGGTATTTTCACACTTACAATTTCACTTTTACTTGCAGACAACAAAAATGTTGTTTCACACTATATATTTTCTATGAAAATGTGTAACTTTGTGGTCTGGGTATAATCACCTGCGAGTGAACGGCTGCCAACTGTAGCCGCTGTTAGCTAAAGTTAGCTCAGTTTGTTAACTGCACTGCCCGGACTGTGAGCTCAGAACACCGGGGGACTGTTAGTGTTTGTACCACAGGAGTTTTTGGCCACTGGGGTGTGGGGTAAGGCTGACAAGGAGCAGAGTTGTAACCAAGCTCTGCAGCAGCCTCTATGGAAATAATGACAGAGACAAAGAGACTGAGAAGAAGATTGACGGAGGAAGCTAAGAAGAGAAAAGGAGAGAGTGAGCGAGCAAGAAGCAGACAAGAGTAAATGTGGGAGTGACTTTTAGTTGTTGGTGAGAGCTTGGTGAAATAAAAGGCTGAAAGACAGACGCCGAGCTGGGCTGACTGCTGTTGGACTGGAAAGTAATATTAGTGTAAGATGCGATTTATTTTTGTAAAGATTTATTTGATAGATTACCTTATTTTGCTCAGGTTTAGAGAGGAAATATTTTAATTAATGTATTTGTATTTTACTCCTTAAAAAGGTCCAGTGTTTAAGATTTGAGGACTTTATTTTCAGAATAAAGCAAACATGGAATATAATATTCATAACTATGCTTTCATGCATGTATAATCACCTTAAAATAATGTTTTTATTTTTGTTACTTAAAAATTTCCTTTTATCACCAGCGTTACATCAGCTGGCTGCTATGTCTTGTGTTGTTGACCTTGCTTGATGTTTGGCTGTTAGTTGTCGAGTTGCTAGTTTTTGATCATATGTAATATAATCAGAACAAATACTCGAGTACAGCTGTCCACACAGTGGGAATACACTCTGAAACTGGGGGTGCTAAAGTGCACAAATACCAATTTCTACACGATGTTGCTTTATAAACATAGTAAAATCTTACATGAAAAGTAAAAGAATAGCAGACAGTGGCAGTGGGAGTCTCTATTGTCTGCCACTAACCCCATCTGCACATTTGTCTTGTACATAACAAATGATGACAAATGATTTATCGCCAGTCACAGGTAAGTTGTGAAGTAAACACTGTAGTGTGGGTGTTTCAGTAATGACGACTTGTGATTTTGCACCATCAATAACAAGATTATTATTATACATCTCAGTTGCAGAGTTTCTATGAATTTGATCTGCAGCGCGCGTATTCTTGGTTTCTGTGTCACAGCGCTGCTGGGTGTGACTTGAGAGAGTGGAACATCTGTGGCATCCATCAGCGCTCCTGACATGACTTTGTGTCTGAGGGTGGTTTAATCATTGCAATCCCCTACCACCCCCCTCCACCTGTGGTGACTCATCCGATTTGACTGAGACCTCCTCTCCACCCAAATTATAGCACTACACCACCATGTTATTCTCTCCTGCGAAAGGCGGATCAAAATGTTTTCTGCTGTACGATATTTTTATCCACAAACGAGCGTTAATTATAGCAAATATTCATACATTAGAATAAAGCCCTATTTGAATTGGCAGAGTGCAGCGAGCAGCATTCGTTACCTCCACATGTGTGTTCCCACTGAACTCATCCTCAGCTCAGCACAGAAAATAATAATTATAATAAAATTGGATGGTTGATAAGCGTAGTGGAGCTCCATATTCTCTGGGTGAATAACAAATATTAATGCCTAAAAACACATTCACAGCTGCTAAATTGTGAGGAGTGGTTATGATGATTGATTGATTGATTGATTGCTGATGCTGTTGCTCAGGGCTGTTTGATTTTGTAAATAGTGCAGCTATTCAACATACCAGGAGAGAGTTCTACATTGCATCCACGCCACGCCTCCTCTCCTGGGACCAATCGGGGCTTGGCAATCACACACCTGAATCTGCATACAACACTACATACACACACACACACACACACGCACACACACACACAGGGATATACTGTGGCGAGACGGCGGCAGGCGTAACACATACCTTGTTATAATAAACAGATTCATATTTAATAAACATACGTAACATGCATACATAAGCATCTGTAGGTGTAGGTTTAAGCTTGCTTTGACAGTAATAACTCTTCCTATGGCCACCAAAGGAAAAGCTCAGATGGTGCCTGGTGAAGTTGAAATAACATTCCTACATACCAACATCTTCTGCTCATGCTGAACCTCATTGAAAGTCAGAAGACTGGAGTTAAGTGTGGGCTTCATAAGATTTGAGTGCTCCACATCAACGATTTTACAGCAGTGATGAAACGGGGACAGATGGGTCACAACTCCAGAGAATTCTTGGTGTTTTAGGAGCATTCTAAGATGGTCAATGATGGAAGGATACACTGAAGGAGGTTAAATGATGGAAAAATGAATTTTTAACCCAAGTGTTCAAGACTTTAAATATTTTTGTAGAATGGTCCAGTTTACAGCCATGCTAACAGCTCTGTGAGGTTGTACTTGGGCACCTTGCTTTGCTTTAGGGTTAAGGCTATGTCAACATGCTAATATGCTCATAAAGATGTTAACCATTGTAGTTTAGTTCAGTGTGTTAGCGTGAAAAATGTCACAATTGAAATGTTTTATTGTTTATTTTATTGATTTTATTTTGAGTTTGGCATCAAGGCTCCCCACAGATATGTATACATAGAGTGGTGGTGATGCTGAAGAACATGCTGAGGGGAGAGGGAGAGTTGGGGAATTTTAAAGCTTAAATAATTTGTTTGGATTGGATGATTGTGGAGTGGAAGGCATGTCACATGTATATGTATATGCAGTGTCTGCCTGAAGTAGCTCACAGGTGTCACTCTATTCTTGGAAGTATTTGGTCATAAAGCAAAGTATTGATCTGATGATGGTGCTAAATTAAATGTCAGGAGACCACCAGAGTTAGTTGAGTTCATATTTATGGGAACATGAGCCACTTTTGATGGTGATCCATCCAATAGTTATTGAGACATTTCATTAAAAAAAAAAAAAAAAAAGGTGACCATGTATGTCTACACAAAAGTATGGTTTTATTTATAGTGGTTGACTGAGTAACAATGTCATAGAAAATTGTTTTACTTTTTTAATTTCATACATCTTACTTTTTTTAACAGGTTATTAGAGAGAGACAGGATTGGCAGGGGACATGCAGTAAATTCCTAAAGCAAGCTTGGGACTGCAAGTTCGTTGGTTCAGTCCCTCCACACACACCCCCAACCGGCAGAATAAATCTGGGTGGGGGAACTGAAAGGCAGCACTTGCCCCTTCATCATTACCACCACTGAGGTGTCCTTGAACAAGGCCGTTAACCCAAACCACTCGAATAGAGCTGCTCAGTGGCCAGCGGATCAGACTGTGTTGTACTGGGCAGCTTCCAGGTGTGATTGTGTAACTGTGTGAATGTGATCAGGGTGTTTCTGAAGAAGAGAGGATGAAAAAATGGAAAAAATACAAAACAGCCTCAGGTTGCACTCACACCGGGGCCGCTGTTGTAAGGGTTCAGCCTTGACACATGGTATGCCCGCTATCTGGTGAGCTACCGGCACCCAGAGAAAATGTTTTTATCAATAAGCAGCTTTATTTAAGATCGTGATGGAAGAATACGTTGGGTGTGACGGGGTGAAACGGGCTCTTTTAGATTATACATGGTACAGGCTGGTTGGTACTGTGCCACAATGGCCTCATCCTCAGACATCATGGATAATGGTCTTTTCAGATGGGAGTGCTTGACTCGCCTTGCAGGCAGGTAGAGGCGTGTGGTGTGAAACTGTCGTGGTTGTGCTTCTCTTTCACACACACCCACTTGAACTTTTTTCTACACAATGCTCAGTAACTACTGTGGGCACTGACTACCATAAATGAGACTGATCGTGATGGTTTGTTAATTTCCCGAACTTCTATTATTCGTCATATTTTCATGATAATTATAGCTGTAGTTATCATTAGAGTTGCAAAGGGGCAGAAAGTTTCTGGTAGATTTCTGGAAACTTTCCATGGGAAGTTAAGCGAGGTAATTTTGGGAATATTCCAAATTGGAAACTCTATGAGAATTATGGAAATTTATGGGAATTAACTGTAAATTGGGGATAATTTAAACAAACTGTATCATATCCAAACATAAATATAAACATTTTGTTTTGTCATAAGCAGACATGCAAAATACAAAAAAAAATATTTGTAAGTAGAACTTTATCAAGTTTGAATTATTTTACTGAACAATATCATGTAGTCTGTGAGCTGAAATGTGTGTCTTCAATAGTCTCTGTGTGCTCTGGGCTCTAAAGTGTGGTCCAGGTACAGAAATCACCTGTGCAGGTAGGGGGCGTGGCCTCAATAGCCGTGCAGTAAGCAGTGTGCTATGTGCATGTGATTGAGGAATAGCAGAGATTCAAGTGTACCTGCATGAAATCTGGTTGTTTTAGTCGAGATTATGCTAAAATATATTTTCCAACTATATTTAAGTTCCCTGATAAGGGCCAACCTTCAATTTTGTAAATTCCCAGTTTATTCTCTTTGATTCCCATAAATTCCTGTTAATTCCCATGAAAAGTTCCCAGAATTTTGCAACCCTAGTTATCATTAGCATTATTGCTACTGTGCATCTCTCTCTCTCTCTCTCTCTCTCTCTCTCTCTCGCACATCCTAACACTGGGAATTGTTGGGTCTCTGTAAATAATATTATTAAAGAGTACAGTCTAGACCTGCTCTGTATGGAAAGTGTCATGAGGTAACTTTCTTTATGATTTGGCGTTATATAAATGAAATTGAATTGAATTATGGAGACATGAACAGAGTATTTACATGGCAACATTTCAATTTAGCTAATTTTAGCAATAAACATTAACAGTCTATATTTGGCCCCAAAGACAGGATTGCCACAATGAGTCAAGTAATGGACCTGTGATCCTGGATGTCACCATAGTCACCTAACTTAAGTCTCCTCACTTAAAGGTAGTTGATATTCATATCTCTGCCGTTTCCATAGTTACCACACCTAGAGCTCCAGGCGTTTACTTGCAGAGCACTTGTCTGCCTGTATATTCACATGAGGAGTGCAGCGAGAGCCCGCGGATCTGAGCAGGTATGCAGGCGTAGAGTCGCTCCACAAGACTTTAACAGTGTCAAGAAGTGAGTCATTAGAACTTCAGACTGGGCCACCAAATGTCTGAGTGATAATTGCAGAGTGGAATCATACTTTTGTGTGAAACATACCAATTGAAAGGAAAAGATAAAGACTGCAATTACTGTACAGTGAAGAGTCCTGACGTCTGCTGTACAAAAGCAATTTATCCACGTGTCAATCCAACGCTAACAGAGTCTAATTGCTGTTGAAAATGACCCCGGCACTGGCAGATTGTTTATTGAGCAGCTAATCTGTGCTCCTCCTTCTTGCCTAAGGCTGTAGGAGAAAGGGGAACTTCATCAATGTCGCCACTAGCCTGAGTCCTTTAACCACACATACAGTATGCAATGGACTCCACCCAGCAGATGTTTAACATGTGTTAAAAAAGGTCTCCATTAATCAATCCCATTAACAAGTTGGGGGTGTTTGGTGACATTGAAACAACTCAGGATATTCTGCTCACAGTATGAGGTACTTAAAGCAATTCTCTTTGAAGTTCTATTCCGGGTGTAAGTTTCTGTCTTATCTGTGAATGAAATATTAACCTCCAGACCGTTGGCTAAGTGTTTCATAAATATTGCATGGTGTGGAAGAAGTAATTGGTTCCCCCATCTATAATGGCTGTCACCCTGGCCTACAGAAAAGAGAATGGCTGTGCAGAAGATGTTAGTGAAGCTCATAATAGAATTTCACATATCTCTCCTGCATTGTGTATGATATCCACAGAAAGGCACTTATTGGCTGCTAGTTTGTAATTGTAGAGTTATTAAGTTTAGGTGCAACATATCCATTTCCAGGGGGAAAATCATTACCTGTATTCTGACAGCTGAGGAATTTACCTAACATCTTTCAAAATATCACAGCCAATAATTAGATTCTTTGTTTTTAATCACATTGTGGGAGGAGGTCAACATTTTTAAATGTTGATAGTCCCTTAGGAACTGAACAGATTCTATTAGAATTTTTTTTAAAAAAGGAAGTGCATCTGTCTGGATGGTGTTAAAACCAGGATCATCAGGCTAATACTGACACTGATCACTTTGTGGCTCATGTTTTTATATAGTATTATTATTATTTGTCATGTCCAAAGTAAAAGAAAAGCAGAAGTGACTGCATATAAAGAGTTTCTGTCTATTTAAACCCACTGTCAATTTCCATTGGGTAAGGACCTCATGAAGTAGGATAAGATTTCCCCGTGATTGAGTCTCAGTAAAGACGAGAAGATCCTGAGGAGCTCATGGGACCGGATCTCAGGATGTGTCACAGAGGCTTTAATGAACACTGGAGGTGGAAGGTTGGAGGTGCGTGGTGTCAGTCAGGCACTGAAATACCAGCTGACAGCAGCCCACAAAGGAACAGTTTTAAATCCTGAAAGCAGCGAGATAATTGGTTAACTGAGGTGATAGTGAAATCTCAACGGTTAAAGGAAATGTGAAGAACATTCAGTCAGAAAAGCACAGATAAAGAGAGACAGTATTTGAAAGCTAATCATCCTGAATGAATTTTCACAAAGCTTCATCTGGCAGGTAGGAAGACAAGACTTTTAGTTGGTCATTAAACAACATAGATGCATTCAAAGAATAAAGAAGGAGAAGAAAAGCTGAACTCATCCCACCAAGTACAGCTTGAACTGGCTGTACAGTTTTGTCTCACAGACAAAGAGCGAAAAGAGTGACACAGAGTGATCGTTATATGCTCTGGCTCTGCTATCTAGATTATCAGAAAGGCATCAGCAGAGCAGTACTGGGACGACAATGTTCAAACTCAGCACGACTCTGCTGTTTTGTAACCAACGGATGAAGGCCTGAACTTTCGGATGGATCGGATTATAGAGCTGGGCTCAAATTTCTGTTGGAAGAAAAAGGCTCATCGGTGTCAAGCCATCCGCTGTCGAGAGCCGGCGTAAGAGCTCATCCTTCTGTGGAGAATTTTGGATCCACATCCAGTCCTGCCTTTTTATCTTCCCGCATGCAGATGCCACAGTCAACGTGAGGATGGCTATCTGGGACTTGGTCCCAAAACACAAAACACACACTCGTCTCACTTCCAGACTTTGCATATACTGTAAGTCTGAATTTGTGATCTGTCACAAATAGCGGCACATATTATCTGTTCTTCTAGGCCAAGAGGTAAACCTGTTTGCAGACAAAATCTTCTCAACTTAAAATGACTGATTGACTGATGAATGATTTTCGGGACTTATGAAGGGTTTTTACGGTGCACACACAGACTCATTTCATGGACATATTTTTATTTTTCTCCAGAGAGTGAATGAGAATCGAAGTGACTGGCAGACTGTAATATAGATAAAAGGAAGTATCAATCAATGTATTGCTAAATGCTACGGAAAATCCTATCTGTGTGGATGACCTGCAGGGCACACATCTAATAAACAACTTGCCCTTCTCATAGAACGTTGCTCTGTCCCAATCTCAGCCATGCCATTTTTTGTTCTGTTACATCTTTCATATGTACAGCATGGTGTCAGTTCAGACTGACCTCTGCTGCAGTGGAATCAGTGGATGCAATTGCTTCCCTCTGTTTCTGACAGCATGTGAATACGTTCATAGTGAGAGATTCATTACATCTGAAAGCTCATATCACATGATTTGATCATAGCGCTTCGCTCCGCCATGCCGCAAAGAAAATCAGATGGGTTGGATGTGTATTACTGTGCGCTTAAGTAGAATTTGTTATTTGTTTTCCAAAGTGTAGCTCAAACCAACTAATCCCTTTCCTCACAACTTGAGCCCAGTAGGGTATGAACGAACGAGGAGCGGTAGTGAAAGCAGCATCCCACTCACTGTTTCAGTGCGCTCCAGGGCAAAGCCTTGTTTTCTCACATGACAAACAAAACATCTTGACTGATATTTATCATTAGAGTATGACTTCACTCGAGATCTCCAAGAAATCACTCCGGCTTCTTCAAACAGACAGGAAATGTGGATTCTGAGAAAATACTTTACAGGGGACAATTTTCCTCTCAATACTAAATTGAATGATAATATACACATTTTATCACGAGGCCTTTAATGCAGCATTAAGTACTTAAATGGTTTGAAAATGACTGGAAAAATCATTTTTGAATTTTATTGTGAAAAATCTCTTGCTACTCTTTACCAATCTAGTAATTCAATTAAATTAGCAATTAAGGTATCAACCAAAGTTCAAATTGTCAAAGTTATGTTGGTATTGTTAAATGACAAAAGTTATTAAAGAGCATCCCACATAATATGCCTTAAAGCCATGCCAAAAAAAAAAGGACCAAGAAATAAAAAGAGTGATGGCATGGAGAGCATATTAATTATCATTATACTTTGTCTTTCATTAAGTTAACAATATATCCTCCTTTGAAAAGATGGAGATAATCATGGCTTAAATGAGGATAGAGTTATAACGGAGGAAATGAAGTTACGGTATCTCAATAGAATTAGAATTGGCTCTGGCGCCATCATCTAATATTTCTACATGTCCCAGAGTTTTTAATAATTTGTATAAAAAATGTCATTAATGCGTCTCTTTTTATATATTAGAAAAGCTAATGGTATTAGAAGTCAGCTTTACACCTTGGATGTGATTTATCTCGTTTTTTTCTTATTGAAATTAACTGAATTAGACTTTAATACTTGCAGTTTAGTAGAGAAACTGTACATAATTGCAAGTTAAGGACCAGTGTGATTAATTCTTAATATTTTCTACACACATGCAAATAAGCCACATTCTAAAAAAGTCTTAAACACGCTCTGATTTGATATGTAACAGTCTCCGCTCTTCTGCTGAGGCTTTTCACAAGATTGTGGAACCTGGCTGCAGGGATTTTGTTCCCATTCAGCCATAAGAGCATTAGTGAGAGTTAGGATGTTTGGTGATAAGGCCCGGCTCACAGTCGATGTTCCAGTTCATCCAAAAGGTGTGCAATGGGGTTGAGATCAAAAAAATCTATGCAGGCCAGTTCTTTCCAGATGCAGGAGACAATTCCCCTGTGATTTGTGCAGCAGCCCAAACCGAGAAAAACAACCCCTGGAGCAAAAGTACACACGAGTAAAAGAACGATTCCAGAAAATGTGACTGTCGCCCGAACAGCAGCAATATTTTTGCAGCTACGCAATTAAGAAAAATGAAGTACCCTGAATGTAGATGAAATATTATAAATGTCCTTTGTTCTTCTCTAAGCCGAGGCAGAGGCAAAAGCTCCACAGTGAGCTGTCTGTTGGCTTTCCGATTTCAGATCTCACACTCACCATGCCAGCACATTTCTATCAGCACCATCAGGGTCTAACATCATACTAACACTCTAAGAGCGCTGATTGAAACAGACTTCAGCCTTATGCTTATCTGATGAGCAAGTGGTGCATGTTTAACTGATTAATAACATGCCACGCAGAGCTGCTGGGGAATAATTGATTCATTTCCCCTGACCGTCATATATCGTGCAACTTTCTGTACAAACCGACACCATCCATGACCACCAGCAGCCTCTCCGATGTCACAGAGGAGACAGACCATGAGTGTGATCACGGAACAAATCCCTGCTTGTCACGGGACACATGTTTTCCAATTTCATAGATATTACCGCATATACAAAATCAAACTGATATGTTATCCTGTGTCTCATCTGTGGATGATACTTCAGGCGTTATTGGATGTTATCCATGCTGTTCACTGTCAAAATGAATAAATACTGTCAAAAGATAATGAACATTAAATTTAGATGCTCTTCAGCATCTGGTATGTGTTTTACACACTTGGCTTTTACATATATATATATAGACATAGATATAGATAAGACATGGAAGATACAGGTGATTGATTAATGAAAAAAGCAACACAGCAATGTTGCTGTCCTCCACAACAGATCCATTCTCTTTGACACAGATTCTGCAACTTTCTGGAACCCTATCATTCCTTCAAAAGGAATCTCCTGAATTGGGCGTTTCAGGGGTAGTCCATTCTGATTTCAGGAGGTCCGGTCAGAGAAAATTCGTTTGTTTCTTTATGTTCAGGTCTGCAGCAGCATCATGTTTAAGTTGCATTATAATTTAGTTCTACATTATAATTATTTTATATATATTGAAGCAGCATTGTCATTGTATCAACATCTGCACTGTGTGAAGTCAACGACTCAAATCAAACAAAGAAAGCTATAATTCAACGTCATGGCAACAATATTTATTTTCAGTGACACTCTGGACTCTGGAGAGCTGCATACAATAATAAATAATAAATCAAATAAATAAGAAAAGTCAAAGCAAAGTCAATTTGACATTCAACTCAGAATTATAAATAAAAGTACTTTCATAATAATAATAATAATAATTATTAATAATAATAGTTATTGGCTGACTTGGCTGCAGTCTTCTGGATTAAAAGTCAGTTTTTGGTGTCAACCTTCCTCCGTTTAGCACACACCATGGCACATTGACTCACAGTTTGGCCTCTTTTCTCTCTCTTGTCTCCTCACTCCTTTTATATTTTTCTCTCGTCACTGTCGCTCTATTCAGTGAAGGCCCGCCCTACCCTGCCTGTGATTGGCTGACAATCTCTTCCCTCACCTTGACCAATCTCAGTCCTCATGCCTAAATCCGACCAACTGGAACCCACGAAGGCAACAAGTACTGGCCAATCAGAGACAGGTAGGATGTCCCTTTCTCTGAGTAGCGGTGTAGAAACACTGTCAGAAAAGAGTCGCTGGCCAAAATGTAATCTCTGCCAAAACTGAATAAAACTCAATGATATGTCGTTCGTATATATATATATATATATATATATATATATATATATATATATATATATATATATATATATATCTGTATTATGTCTGTAAATAGTTTTTTTTTAAATGTTGTAGTTGCAAACTTAGTTACCACCATGTGTTAAGCAGCAACGTGGTCAGGTTCCAGCAACAACACTTTGGTTAAGGCTAGAAGAAGATTGTAGTTTCCTTTTATTAATAACTGTGTTGTTTCTTGACTTTTTCTCTTTTCCTATCCTTAACCACGAGTTGTTAGTGCCTGAACATACAGTAACCGTAAAGAAACTTCTGTAGTCACACCTTTGGCAGAAAACATTGTCAATTATTAGTTTTACAGATACATCCAAATATGCCAGATATGCTAATTAACTACTAACATTTACTCTACTTGTGATTCATTCAAAACTCATTTGTTGTTCAAATTACTTTGTAAATACATATAATTTCTAAGTGATTGATGATTAAAGTACACGTCATTTCCCCCCTCATCAAACACTTCAGTGACCTCTCATGCCCTGTATGGAAGCATTTGCATTCACTGTGTTTTGCTACTAATTTATTCAGGTTTTTTCTGTATGTGTCACCTGCATACACTGCTCAGTTATAACATTATGACCCATGACAGGTGCCGTGAATAACACTTGTTATCATGGCACCTGTCTTGGATGTTATTGGATGAAATATATTAGACAGCAAGCGAACATTTTGTCCTGAGAGCTGACGTGTTAGAGGAATGAAAAATGAGCATGTGTCAGGATTCAAGCAACTTTGACAAGGGCCAAATTGTGATGGTTAGACGGCTCGGTCAGAGCATCTCCAAAACTGCAGCTCTTGTGGGGTGTTCCAGGTCTGTAGTGGTCAGTACCTATCATAAATGGTCCAAGGAACTAAACTAAATTGGAAACGCCACCACATTCTACCCAAAGAGCTAACAAGAAGTTAGCAGATTGTGTAGAAGATTATAGAAAATACAGTGTGGATTGTATTTTTTGTGTGCAGGTTTTCTCGTCTTGGTGTTTTAAATATAAATGGTTCGATCATCAGTTAAAGTGAGAATACAAGGGAGCCCAATTTTAATATGACACATTGGACTCTGTAATTGATAGCCGTGCTCCCCTTTAAACTCATTTAAAATACAACGGAAATTATACTGCCTGTTTTTGTATCTGCTCCTGTACTCTCCTTTAAGTACAGGAAAAAAAATATAAAAATCTGTATTTCATATTTCTTGGTTTCATGCAGGCTATAGCTAATTAGCTGGTCAGCTGCAGTACATTAAACAGCATGTAAATGTTTATGAAGTGTTTCCAGGTTTGTCTTGTGCTGTCAATCAAAGACATAATAATAATAATAATAATTCAGTCGCTCAGTCCGCAGGGATTATGTAGGTCCGTAGGGAGTTGGCTTGGGAAGTGGTATGGACCAAAGTATGGAAGGTGGACTGGTAGCTGGAGAAGTGCCAGTTCACCTCCTGGGCACTGCTGAAGTGCCCTTGAGCAAGGTACCGAACCCCCCCCCACAAATACTTGCAGGGCGCTGCTCTGTGTGGCTGCCCATCACTCAACCATCTCTCTCTCCACATTTGCATGTCTATGAGCACTTTGTGTGTGTGGTTGTATTTCAGGTAGAAATGCATGTAAAAAAATAAAAAAAACATAAAAAAAGAATATCCCCTTGAGGGATCAAAACAATATCTATTCTATTCTACTGTAATAAAAACTATTACAATGCATTTTAAAATCACTGTGACATGACTTTTGACTGCAAAGTGACTCATTATGATTTCACTTGACTCAAAGAGAATGTCAATCAAATTAGTCTAAAATATCTCAAAGGGGTGTCAAAGTGATAACGGGCCAGTCCGGGCTATACCTGGAACTGGCTCTGTCTCACATCATGAAGCACAAACACTGCCATCTTAAGACATAAAATGGGAAATCTGTCAGTAAATGGACTGGGACAACATCACAGCTGAAGTGTGCACCATAAGTCGTGCAGATAATCTAAAAACAAAGGGAGGCCAATATAATGAACCCTGCAGCTTGAAGCCTCTGAAGGTCGTACAGACTTTATGAGGAGCATTATGATTTAGTTGCTGCATCACCCTTACAAAATACATAGTGGCATAGAACCAAAGGTGGTAGACTTTAAAGTGGTAACTTTTACAGGACACAATATGTTAAACAAGGAGACAGAGCAGTCCAGGTGTCTCTCATGTCGTGACCTCTTCTACGCTGCCTGTGGGAATGAACAAAGGCACATGATAGGACACAAGTGGACCGAGAGGAGAGGTAAAATACATCCAAAACTCTAAATCACAAAGGGGAGCTGCAAGAGAAGCCTCCAAACCCTCCCAACTGAAGCACTTAACAGCACATCGACTTAGAGGAACCTATAACAATAACAGCACAGCAGCTGAAGTATCACAAAATACGAATAAAAAGATCTAGAAATAATAAGTTTATTCATATGCATCCAAAACACAATGCACCATTGGTATTGGTCTGGGTAAAACAGACCTGGCAGCCACTAAAGCAAGAACATCCAAATTGTTCTGGCCTTGTTACAGTAATATAGTGTACCAACGGTGCGTTCAGTACATACTGAGTGTGACTGTTAAGGTGTGTTTGGAGAGTACGAGAGGCAGATTTTCACCTTGCATTATTCTGCAGATTTGACTGTCGGTCTGTTTATTTGTCCCAAACAGTCAATGCACCATCTGTATCTGCGTTCATTCTTTTCCTCTAGTCTCTCATCTTTTTGGTCATCTCTGAACAACACAAATGCTCTGTACTGTCATTCCTTTTGCTGTAACTCAACTAAGAACTGGTACGGTTTAGGTTTTCCCTTGAAAATATTGCAAAAACATTTGTTTATTTACATTTTACCACCATGATGCAATACAGTGAGTTATTACTATTGAAATGAATAGCAGTGAATCAATCAATCAATCAATTAGACTTTATTTGTATAGCACTTTTCATACAAAACATGTAACACAAAGTGCTTCACATAAAAACATAAAAACACCCACCACCCACCCCATCCCATTCTAAACAAAGCACGACACAACATCATCATCATCATCATCATCATCATCATCATCATCATCTCATCGTTTTACAGTGAGGAAACACCGGAGGCAGGTTAAAAATGAAATAAATAAGAATAAATAAATAAGTAAAATAAAATAAAATAATAACAATAGTAATGAGAAAAGAAAAAAAAACATTAAAGATGTATGATAGTGAAATAGTAAAACTTATTATGTAAAAATGTGTAAATAGCTAAAAAGATAGATACAAAAGAATAAAAGTAAAGCATAATAAAATACACAGATAGCTAAAAATAAAGATTAATATATATATATATATATAGCCAAATAAATAATAGCCAAATAAAAGTGTGTATGCTTCTTCAGATAAAATTATATCAATTTAATATTCTAATATGACAAATGAAGTACCCCTCCTCTACACTGTAAATTCTAACAAGTAAAGTTTACTTAAAAATACATAGAAAACCGATTACAAAAGGAAGTAATGGAACTTAATTGTGTCAAGTTGTATGATTGATTATGAGCATGTCTATATTTGAAGTGGCAAAAATATGTATTTTATAATCTTCAGTCCTATAATAATAGATATAATAAAAGTACAATTTGAATATTGTGCTGACATAATGCATTCAAACGTTCATTATGAACTTATTTGAAGTGTAAGTGTACTGTAGCAGATTTCAGGTTAGTAGACACCGGGACATTGTCATACACAGTTCAACCTTCCTGTCCTTGCTCTTTGGACTGAGTACGTGACTGCTCTATTAAACATGAGAGGTATTTTTTTTTTATTGTTTTGAAGAGAGATTACCCACTGGGAACTGAGGAATAAATAGCTAAGACGCCTTCATTCTGGGTTCCCCTCATTATAATCTGCTTTCGAGGATTGAAAGTCACACCATGTTTGATTTTCTCTGATGAGCATTTGGGGAATACACCTAAAACCTTTTTTTTTTTTTTTTTTTGGAAGGTTGGAAGGTTGGAGCACATGCTGTTGAAAATGTCAGGTGAATAATCATTTAAGATGAATGAACTGCTGGGTGAAGTTAAAGGGGAACTATACCTTGAGGAAAAATAAAGAAAAAGGTAAATCAAATTTTCATGTACTTGTCATATTTCTGACAGCGATTTTCTTCACATTTCAAGGAAATCTCAAGGCTTCATGTTGAGAGACTTAGGTGGGATTGTGATGTATTTTTGCACCATAATAGTAGTACTTCAGAATTAAAGACAGGAAAGGAACAAAAAAATGAGTCACTTTGCAGATGTACAACACTAAAAGAAACTGTGAAAAAATACCATTGAGCGAAGCTCTAACAATAAATTAAGGAGAGAAATATCTTTCAAAGGAAGACATATAGATGTATGGTGCATTATTATGGTGCAACTCCACTGTGATGTAGACAATAAAAATACCTACATGAATACGTTCAAGGATCGTGCATGCTTCTCTTGAATCATTATGTGAGTATATCATATCATACACATAATTTAACTGATAGTGATGAAGTCCACCTATATCAGGTATTGTGATGCTGTTAGTACATTACACCGCTCCCCACATGTTGCATAAACACCACTTATAGTCCAGCAACACAAACGTCCTAAACAGTCTTGCAAAGGGAAAACATGTGGAAAGGCAGCATATTTAAATTTAGCACTAACAGAGTTTGATACCAGTGGATATATTCAGCTCTGACTCATTATCAAACAGAATAGTTGGATAGTTGAATTCAAACCTATGGGGAATTTCTCACTGCTACTATGTGTGCGCAGCAACTGCCAAATATGGACTATTATAAGTAAAGATTAGTAACAGCTTATTAAATTATGCATTTTTAGACAAATGACCAAAATATTTGAAGTCTTGCTAAAACTTTTCCAGCCTTTCTATTCAGTCTTAATGCGTCTGCTGTGGTGTGACCTCAACAGATTCAGGTTCAGTTTTTCCCTCCTTTTTCTGATGGTAGGAGTCACCAAATGGAAATATCTGTAATGCCAAAAATGTAGTGCTATTTCCCCCAAAGTCAAGGTTTAGAAATTGCCTATGTTCATATTTTGCGTGATGCGTCTTAATAAGCAGAATTCTTCATCCCAGGAGCACATCAGGAGACTGCTTACACTACTCATATTAGTGTGAGGAGAGGGGAAAAAATGCATAAGAGAAGAGTTAACACGAGGTTCAAAGTCTTATTAGAGTCTTATTTTAGGTCAACACATAGCTGCATATAGCTAAAAAACATTGCTGTACATCAGATCTAATGTTCTCCTCGAGACCTCACTTCGAGCAAACAGAACATGAGTACGGTGGCTGGGGAGTTTACTGGTGCATCTCTGATGGATCAGTCAAATTGCAGCCATTTTTAGTTCACTAAGTTCATGTACACGATTCCTTGTAGAACCTGAGTGCCTCTTAGAAATGCTCTGCCTCTGAGTGTATCCAACTACTCCTAACCTTTCAATCGACAAAGTTGTTCACAGGAAAGTGCTTTGGAGCCACATGGGCGTTGGATTGGTGAAACACATGGGATGTTTGTGTGAGTTAACAGTTTTTTTGCTCCATTGCTTCTGACAAATTATATGTATTGTTTTCTCTAATATTAAAATTGTGTTTTTAAAGAATGTAAATTAATCAACAATCTTCTTTTTTTCCCCTTGGAATGGTTTCAAGCACTTAGTTAGGCATTAAATTAAATGTTTTATAGATTATTTACTCTCTTACTGATCTCTAAGATAAGAGACATTACTTCCTGAGTGTACATGTTTCATATCTTGAGCAATGCAGACAAACAAAATAAAATCCTATAACAAACACTGGTAATTATAGTAAAACAGACAACAAAACCTCTCATTTACCATTTATCCATCATCCCTAGGCCCAGGAAGTATCTTTTTTTAGCAGAAATCATAGCCCATATGAAATCAACTACATTTTATGATGATTTTATCCCCACAAAATTTCTCAAAAAGGTTTTTATCACAGTTGGACCCAGTATTTTATCGATTATTAACAGATCCTTAGAAGACGGTATTTATCCTTCTGCTTTTAAACATGCTGCACAGAAACTGCCCTCCTCAAAGTAATGAATGATCTCCTTTTAGCAGCTGACAGGGGTGAGAGTGCAATTTTAATTCTTTTAGACCTAAGCGCAGCTTTTGACACTATAGATCACTCCATTTTAATTAACCGTCTTAAAACCTGGGTGGACATCAAGGACTCTGCACTTGGTTGGTTTTACTCTTATCTTTTAGAAAGAACCTTCTCGGTCACCACAGGTAATTATTCTTCTTCGTCAGCTCACATTACCTGTGGTGTACCGCAAGGTTCAATTTTAGGTCCAATTTTATTTTCAATTTATATGCTCCCTCTTGGCCATATCATTGAACGCCACAATGTTTCTTTTCATTGTTATGCAGATGACACACAGATATACCTCCCCCTGAGACCTGCTGACCCTAGAAGCCTAGCTGCTGTTTTAGACTGTCTTAGTGATGTGAACTGTTGGATGGCACAAAATCTCCTGAAACTCAACAAGTCAGAATCTGAAATCATATTGCTTAATCCACCCATCCACACCAGCTCCATTCTAACCTCTCTTGGTCCCTATGCCAACTGCGTAACGCCCACTGCCCGTAATTTAGGAGTAATTTTTGATTCAAACCTCAGCTTTCGACAAACATATCAATAAAGTAGTTCAGTCTTGTTTCCTTCAATTCAAAACCATCTCCAGAATCAAAAAAATCATTTCCCGCTCCAATTTGGAAAAGTTATACATGCACTAATATTCTCCAGACTAGACTATTGTAACTTACTTCTCTCCGGCATAAATCAGAAGTCACTCTCTCGCCTCCAACTTGTGCAAAATGCAGCAGCTAGGCTTCTTACTGGTTTTAACAGACGACAGCACATTACACCGATTTTAGCTTCTCTTCATTGGCTCCCTGTTTGTTTTAGAATTGATTTTAAGATTTTACGGATCACTTTTAAGGCGCGTCAGGGTCTGGCTCCAAGTACATATCAGAGATATTGACACCTTACGAGCCAGCCCACAGCCTTAGGTCCTCAGGTGGGTCCCTTCTGGCTGTTCCAAAGTCGAGGCTCAAAACTAAAGGTGACCGGGCGTTTGCCATCAGGGCCCCCGACTTTGGAAGCAGAAGCAGTGAATTCTTTTAAGTCACTTCTTAAAACACATTTTTATAGACTTGCTTTTATGTGATGTTTGTCTTTTTAACTTTCTTTTGACTTGAATTAAATTATTCTATTTCATTGTGTTTTATTTTATTTTATTTTTGTTAAGTGGTTGTTTATGTAATTTATGCATTTCTAAACTTTACTTTTTTTTAATTGCTTTTTATTGTCTTCTAAATGTTGTTTGTTCTTATTTTGAGTATTTTGTTCATGCTTGTCTGGCAAAGCACTTTGTAAATGCTGTTTTTAAAGGTGCTATATAAATAAAGGTATTATTATTATTATATATTATTATTATCCTCTAGAACATATTATAAATTGTAGGTACTATATAATCAAGGGGTGAATGCCATTCTAAGACTGTTGGTGGCTTATTTAAAAACCATTTTAGCAAAATGCTTTTACATGCAGTACAACAGAAATCCTGAATATGCACACAGGTCCATATAGTCTGCTTACTACCCTTAATACATAGAGTTGACCTCTTTGGGTCCTCTTTTAGGGTTCAGGTGGTATCTGAAGGTGATGTAGCAACTTGAATTGTGGTTCCTTTGCTCTATTACATATGGACACGTTAGCATACTCCCATATATCTATTTCTGTCACTTCATCTATCACCACCCCAAGGTCTTGTGTCCATGTTTGCAGCATTGCATCGTTTACCTAGCTAGATGTGCAAAGGGCCTCATAGCATCGTCTTACTCTAAACCTATTGCTCTATATTTTGTAAAGTAATTACTCTGTTGGTGACATTTCCAGAATAAATTTACACTTTGATTAAATGCAAACATATTTAATAAACTACCACCGTCCTGTTGTCAGATGTCTTTTCTGTGCTTGGTTATCATTTAATTAGATGACTAGACTACTATACTTATAGCAAGCATTGAAAGATTAATATTACCCCTTCATTTACACCTTGATACTCTGAATGTTGTTTTTAATGATCAAATGAATTCAGGTTTTTTTTTCTTTTCTTTTCTTTTCTCTTTTTTCTCACTTGCCTGCAGTTTTAACAATCACTCTAAATCCTCTCAATCCCTTTCTTTGTGGCCCCTCATAATCCTGAATGTCATGTTCTTTGTGCAAAGCGGAATCGTCCATTTTTCAACCACAAGCACTCAAATAGCACTACTCAAGTATAAGTGCCACCAAATTGCAGCATATACCCCCCAATGTAAAAAAAGAGAATATAATTAGGTGCTTAAATATTCAATCACCACTCTCATTACTTAAACCAAGAGGCTCTCTGTACGGATTTGACAAAGAGCCCAGGCACGCAGTGCATGCCTGGTAGTTGAAGATAGTAGTGAGTGTCTACCATTTAACTAAGATACTGGGTTTCCTGAGGACAGGAGGGATACGCCAGAGGGACAGGCAGTTCTCGCTAATGAACCATAAATTTAGTATTAAACAAGGTCCTCCTTCTTAATGTAACAGGAAGTCATTTCAGAGATGTTGCACCTTCAGTCTGAAGTCGTTTCATCAGCCTTGCATGGAAAAACTGAAGTGCGTATGTCCATAATAAATTAGGATTTTTGGTCCTTCAAAAATCAGCATTGTCAAATATCTGAAGTCATGATACTGAAGAAGATCAAAGTTGACCTGTAAAGACAATTTGCATTATGTGCTAATAAAAAAAAGGAAAAAAAAATGTATTCATTAACTGCACAGAAGCCATTTTGAAGAGCAGTACATGAAGCAGATATAACCTGAAAGAGTCTGACTGTCTGCGAGGATTAAGGTGGAATTTATAATCACTAGTGGAGCAATATGACTGGGTTGTACTGGACCAATCACAGTATAAATAATGGTATGACAGTATGTGTGATGCCACCTTTAATTTTCGGAAGAGCCGATTTGAAACTCAGAATATGTGGCTCTGGCTGCCATCATGTCCTTCTGCCTCCCGGCCAATCTAAAAATCTGCTTATTGGTGGACATGAGGCAGGCTGAATGATGCCCGGCTGCTCAGACAAGCCATATGTAATGGCATCCACCTGTCAATCAACAACAACAACAACCAAACTCTTAATTATGCATACACTGTAAAAACTCAAAATCTTACAAAGTATATTTGTCTGATTTCTAGTCAACATATTTCATTACAATTAATATAAGACGCAATTGCGTAAAAAGTACAATTTCAGCAAGATATGGGGACTTGTTTTAAGACAATGCATCTTGAATATCTTGTTAACTCTTGTTTTGAGTCATATGACATATGAAATAAGCTTTTTTGACATTTGATGAGTTTTTGAGCTACTGTATTATTTGCAAAAGATGAATCATCTTCAAGAATGAGACTAACTGGATCTGCTTTATTAAAAAGCCTCAAGTTCAACAGATTTTGTCCCAAAGTCATCAGCAACTCAACTCTAGGTTTTGATTCCAAGAATGTTGAACTACTCCTTTTACCAAAAAAGAATTCCAACTAGATGGAATAAAATACAATGATGCCATTAACCCCTGTTTTGGAAATGGTAGCAGTCTATGGTCCAACAGCAGGCAGGCTGTCGTGTAACTTTAAGCCCTAATGAAATTTTAATGGGTGAGTTAAAAAAAAAAAAAAAAAAAAATTGTCATGAACAGAGAAATTAGCTATAGAGGCCAAGAGAGTTTTTTGTACGAGGCTGTAAACATGTTCTGTAGCCAGCCTCAAACAGCTGCTCGAGGAACTGCGGTTTTTGGCCCTCCAACATTGGCTTCCTTTTTCAGCCACTGCCGCTTGTACTACTGTACAAGCATGTGTACAAGAATGTACATGTAAAGGCACAATCACCTGGGTATGGACGAAGTCTGAGGCATCTTAAATGTGTACGTGCTCATGCAATTAAAGTGAAGGGAAAAAAAGGAAAAAGGTAGCTGAGAATAATATGATGTTTCTTTGTTTTGTGCTCCAAGAAACAGAAAAGGAAAGAAGAAGAAGAAGAAGACTGCTAGCAACAGTAAACAGGGATGCAGGTTTCGAAATATAAGTTTGTGAAGACTAAATGAAAAAGGAAATGCAGGCCTCAAGGATACACACTTTTAAATATTGACTTGGAAAAATAAATGTGTTTGTTGAGAAGAAAACTCTACAGGGTGTCTTTAAATGAAAGATATATGCAGTCCAGAATGAAGAGCAAAATGTGTGTTTTCCCTTCATCTCTGATCATATTCAGCACATTTGAACTTTTTCGAGATAGTTCGGACATGACGTGATACAGAAGGTACACAGTGTCCTCAAGTGTATGTGATGTCCTCACATTAAACCAGTGTTTTGTATTATTTTCTCTTTCAATTCTCAATGTCAGCTGTTACCTGTCTCAGCACATCCTAAACACCTGCCAATGTGAAGGATGTACAGCAACAAACAAGAAGACATACAGAGCAGACTGCTGTACTGACTGCTGACCACTGACCCTCATCTATAATAGATTAAATAAGCGGGCATCTCCCACCTCAACACGCTGCATGGAAGCATTGCAAGTCTTTATTTTGCTGAGGTGTGGTTTGTCTGTTGTCTGTCTGCGGAGATTAACCTGGTAGGAAACTGGAGCACGCGGCTGTTTCTTCGATTAACTTTAATTAGGTGCATGGAATTAACCGTTGGATCCCAAGGTGTATAATCATCAGCATTCTGAGAGGTGAGAGGCATTAATTTAAAAGCTAAATCTTGCAAGAAGTCAGTGTTTTTACATCATATCCTATGTGGCTTAGAAACAAAGACTTTGCATGTCTGTAGAATACAGTTGTTGTTGTTTTTTTGCAGATACAAGCTGGTACACCAGACCTGCAGAGCCATTTTAAAGAACAGCATCCATCCACAAAAGACCTCCCAGAGTCCATAAAGAATATAAATATAACCCTGTATGTTGCTGTCTGTCAATATGTAGATGAAATGTTGTTTTCCTTTTTCAGAATTTCACCCTTGCTTATATGCGTCAAATCTCTGAAATGGTAAGACCTTTTCTGGGGCTGTTAGCATTTTGAAGAAAGTGCCTATTATGCAATGTGTTTACGCTCAGGGGGGCTTCTCCCTATATCCTCTGAGTTTTCATTAGCTTGGAGGCAGTCAGAAGAATATGAGAATGGTCTGAACAGTGAATACTTCTCGCTGAGCTCTGTGGCTCCTCGATGGCCAGGAGCTTATACTTTTCCTCGAGAAGCCGAGCTGATATTTCCATTTTGTTTCAGATTTATGGTCGGTGCACTGTGGAGAAAACAAGTCACCGGATGGGAAATGGGTTAGAATCAGAGGACCAAAACTAATCTTTGCTTTGTCATTGGCTTGATAACATTTTAATAATGAATACTTGTTTATCACATGCATCCTCAGTTGTTCTTTATCAAGAATTCAGTAGATAATACATGTGTTGTTAATTCAGCAGAAGGAAAACGTTTTAAGTTGTACTGCAAATTTCCTCAAGATGTGAACATGTTTTTCAGCCATACAAACAGAAATAACACTGGATTTTATGGTCTAATTCAATTCATGTCTGTATTCAATATGTCCTTCATAGTATTTTGTCATTTAGTATTCTGTTTTGCAGTTGAAGATCAATGTTCTTTGCTGTTTTGTACTAAAAGGAATTAATGCAATACTGTTTGGCAACAGACATCAAACACATTTGGATATTTTGTGATGGCATTGGCAATTAAACTTCACAAAATTAAAGCAAAAAAAAAAAGATGTGTTACTTATTCAGCGGCAGGCTCACCACCAATTTATTTTAATCTTATCCAGTTGTGAATAACTTCTCTCTTCTTACTTTGTTGTGCATTGCATTTTTGGGACGATAGTGTGATGAGTAAACTTGATCAATTTTCCAGCATGGACACAGTGAATATCAAAGAGAAAGGAAAAGATTTAATATTTGATTATTTATTAACTTTAAACTTTGTTTATTTTCTTTTATCATCCAGCAGCCCCATCTACTAACCCTTTCACATTACAACTACCAAACCTGCAAAGATTTAGTTTGTAATTGGGACACATCTTTAAGGCCCAACCACAAAAGTATTTAAATTAAATTGTGTAGTGAGCTCCATTCATTTCAATGAAATATCAGAAATCAGTGAATGAACTTGAAGACGTGAAGTATATCTGTACTGTAATTTTCAATCAATCAATCAAACTTTATTTGTATAGCACTTTTCATACACAACAAAATGTAACACAAAGTGCTTCACATAAAAACATAAAACATAAAAAAACAAGCAAATACCCTCCGCCCATCCCCAACCCTCCACCCCAACACCCACAGCCCAACCCCAATTCTCCACCCCTGACCCTCCCTCCTACCCATCCCATTATGAACAAAGCACAAACTGAGGAAGCGCCATCTCATCGTCAAGCAGTGAGGAAACACTGGAGGCAGGTTAGAAATGAATTCGGTAAAAATAAATAAAATAGAGTAATATAAAACAAAAATAATAACAAATAATAATAAGTAAAGTAAATAAATACATAATTAGAAAGTAAAGCATAATAAAATATATAGATTAAATAATTAAATAACTTAAATAATGGATAAGATATATATATATATATATATAAATAGACAAATAAATAATAGCAAATAAAGAAATAAATAAATAAAAGAGAAAATATTGTAACATTAAAATGCATGAGTAGAAAAATATTTTAAAATGGTTCAAGTAAAAGCCAAATTAAAAAGATGGGTCTTAAGTTTGCTCTTAAAAAAATGAACATTCTCTGATGCCCTCAGGTCTTCAGGGAGGCTGTTCCACAGACGTGGACCACAGTGAGTGAATGACGCCTCACCGTGGGCCTTTTTTCTGACTGTTGGTATTTTTTAAATCCTACTCCCAGAAGACCTGAGGGTCCTCGAGGGTTCATAGGGTAAAAGTAAATCAGATAAACAGGCTGGACTAAGACCATTAAGAGATTTATAAACCAGTAAAAGAATCTTAAAATCGATTCTGAAGTGCACAGGCAGCCAATGCAGAGACCTTAAAATAGGTGTAATATGTGCTCTCTTTCTGGTCTTCGTCAACAGACGAGCAGCTGAATTTTGTAATAACTGTAATTGATCTAATTTTTTGTTAGGTAGACCAGAAAGTAGAGCGTTACAATAGTCAATTCTACAAGTAATAAAAGCATGCATTAATGTCTCCGTATTGGCTTGAGAGAGAAATGGTCGTACTTTGGCAATGTTCTTCAGATGATAAAAGGCAGTTTTAGTAATATTTTTAATATGGGGCTCAAAGCTAAGATCACAATCAATGATAACTCCCAGGTTTTTCACTTGTTGACAAGGGTTTAAATTTAGTGCTTGGAGTTTCATAGTTAGTTTCTCTCTCTGTGCTTCAGTGCCGATAATTAAAACTTCAGTTTTGTCCTGGTTGAGCTGTAAAAAATTCTCTGGCATCCATAGTTTTATGTCTAAAATACAGTTAAAAAGGGCATCTAGTGGCCCTGAGTCATCAGGAGACGCGGCTGTGTAAAGCTGTGTGTCATCAGCATAGCTATGAAAATTAATGCCGTGTCTCCTGATGACGTCCCCAAGCGGCAGCATGTAAAGGTTAAAAAGAGTAGGTCCTAAAATTGAGCCTTGGGGAACACCACAATTCATTTTATAACTATTTGATGAACAGTCACCTATACTTACAAAAAATTCTCTGTCATTGAGGTAAGATTTGAACCAGTTAAAAACAGTACCAGAGATGCCAATCAAATTATGAAGTCTACCTAAAAGAATTGAATGATCTACTGTATCAAAGGCTGCAGTTAAATCAAGTAACACTAAGATACAGGGTTTGTACGGTTTGTAATTTTTTGGTTTCAGTTCAAAAGATTTTATACAGTTGAGCAACTGCAAACAATATTGAACTTTTAGTTCAAAATAGGAAAAGCTATTGCAGCTTATTAGCTGTGTTTCACACAAGCAGAAACCTCCATGACTGTCAACACGGAATTGCCAAAAACTGCAGTTCCTCAAACATGCACTTGAGGCTGGCTCCAGAAGTGAGTCAGTGTCCATAAGTCCCCATGTTAAAATGTCCAACTTCACAGCAGAAATAAACATGTTAACAGCCTGGTACAAAAAACAGTTTTGGTCTCTATAGCTAATTTCCCCGTTCATGACAACTGTACTGAGGGTGAATTTTTATACAACTCACCTGTTCAAATTATATTAAGGCTTGAAGTTATGCAGAATTAACAGTGTGGCTGCTTTGATTGACAGGTGGGTGCCATTACAGGTGGCTTGTTTGAGCACCCAGGCTTCATTCAGCATGTCTCAGACTTTTAACTTGAGGTATGGTTTGGGGATAATTATGAGAGAAGTGCTGACAGTTTAAAACGTCTATTGAATAGAACGTCAAAAACGCAAACATCATGACTGACAAGGTAGAGTTTCTAGAAGCAAATACTTGATGGTGATGCACATATTAATTTTGCTGTGCCACTTTCCGATGTGATGAACCTTCTGTCCTATATTCTGAATAAATTGACTAAACCAATCTGCCTTGAATGTTTGTTAAATATCCAATACATTATTGCAACATGGAAACATAACTCACATTGTTTTATTTAGATTAAACAAGAAAGCTATAAAATTTACATTAAAACAGTTACAGTCTACATTATACATGTAATACTGCTCTGGACTGCATCTTTAAGACAGGACCTTTTTCTGATTAGCCTGTGTGTGTGTGTGTGTCCATGACTAACTGAAGAAAAACACAATCGACGAACACACCTCGATTCCCCTGGTCCACTCACAGCTCGATACAAGTGAGAAAAAATGCTCAGGGATTCGGTTGCAGTTCCCAAAGCCCATTTTGTGGTTAAAAAGCTGTCACTGCTGCTTGCTTGCGCAGTATTAATTAGAGCACCTTTAGCCCTGTATTTACTTCACCTTTCATGGTTAAAGATTTTTTGTTGTTGAATGAATAAATACATTAATAGTCCATTAATCATGAAATGTGTAAGTTGGAGACAGGTTTGTACAATTCCTCCAGTAATTAAAAATTACATTTAAACGGTCGACTATGCTGCATGTGTCAACATTTTAAATGCACTTGACAAAAATAGAATAGCAGCACAGCAGAGATCAGTCACATGCACGCAAATGATTTGTTTCTCTCAAATTTTGTTCTGAAAGATGGAACCAGAAACCAAAAGTTAATTATGAGACTTAAATGTGTCAGCAAATATTTACTGTTGTGCACATTTGGTAAGTACTGCTGGAAGCTAAAAAAAAAACAAACAACATTTTATCTGAGGCAAGGGAAGCTGTGTGGAAATTTTAGCCTTTAGATTTGTAACATCTCAATTGCTCCTGACCAAAATTGTATTACTTTGAGCATGAAAAGACTTAAAGGCCAACCTCATTTCTGCCATCTCCAGGCTCTCTGACCCTTTGGGAGGGTAGGTCACAATAGCTATTCGTCCCTCTCCTCTGATACAGAGGGCCTATCCCATCCCATCACTGTCCCTCCCTGCTCCACCAACGCCATGACCCCACTTCTCTACCCCAGAACCTGATCCTTAAAGCAACATTTTGTAACATTTCTACCTTAAAATAACAGCTTTACTATCAATGTGACGCTGTCTGACACTGACATGTAATAGGGTGAATGGTGTCTGTCATTCCCACTCTGTACCCTGTTCCTATTCTTAGCTTTGTTTGCTTTCCCCTCTGATGTCCTCCGGGTTGCTCCACCTCAACCTTCATGAATTACAGCGTTCCTTAATGAACAGTAAAGTAGCTGCTGCAAAATGTAGGTGCTGTTAGCTAGTTAGCTTAGCCGTACTGCCTGGGACTTGGTGCTCAAAGCACCAGGGAAGTGTTGGTGTTTACACTGGTCGCACAGGGACTTTGGACAGCCAGGAGGAAGGAATTTTCAGGTCTGGGACAGGGTTGATTGTTGCCATTGCCAGCAGATAATGTAACTGGGCTCAACAGCTTCTATGGACATAGAGACACTAAAATGCCAAAGTCAAAATGTCTGGCTCCAAAAAATGCCTACAAAATGCTACTGAGCGATCAGTAATAGGACACATTTGGTACATGTTAAACTGCTGCTGTTTGAAACAGCCAACGTGCTTCTGTCATTGTTTGAAATCATTTTATCTAATTGAGGACTAACATCACATCATTTCAAAATTCGTAATTTTCAGTCTGGGCAACCTTATAACCTCACTGGCTTGGGCAGCCCACGTCAATGTGCACAGAGCAGCTCGAGCTAACAGTAAGTCAGACACAGAAACAACGTAGAGAATCCAGTCGATTTTCAAAATAAAACACCCACGTGTGCGGTGGTGTATTGGGGTTAGAGGAATGGTCCCCCAACTTGGGAAATATGCTCACTTGCTTCTAAAGTGAGTTGACATCAATATTGCTCATGTTTGTGTGTTGAGCTGGAGTCGGGAAATAGTTAGCTTAGCCTCACATGAAAACAACTAGCCAAGCTCTGCCCACACCTCTCAAGCTCACCAATTAACAGATACATACTAATTAATGTAAAACCAACAATTTCAGGTCGGGTTGTGTGCTTTAACTATTTCCTGACAACAACAGCTGGACGCAGTGACTTATGTCCAAGCCTGCTCTCACCAAGTATATCTGGCAAGCTGTGCTATCGACCAATATCACTGCTAATGGATAAACTGATGTCTGTCTAAGCTAGCCTGGCTCTAGCTCTGTATTTAATGCACAGATACGAGATTTATATTAAACTTCTGATTCCATTGTCAGAAAGAATGTTAATGAGTGTATTACAAAAACAAAAACAAAAAAAGAATTCCTTCTGCACACATAACAGTCAAAAGAAAAACACAAGTTTTCTGCAAATCATAAATAGTACAGGATGAAATAATTAGTTTTCAGACTTTGAGTTACTCATCATGCACCGCTTTGATGACATTATAGCACTTTGGTTTGAGCACTGGTGCAGAAATAGAAATATTAATGCTCACCAAGCACTGTGATCTCCTAAGGCCTGTGCAGCATATAGAGCAGATATAACCCTTCTTTTTTTCCTTTGCACACAAGAGGATTTATTGTGTAATTCTACATCGGGGATCCTTGTCTTGTCCTCATTGGTTGGATATACTGACATGTGTTAATGGATGTAAAGCCTGTGTTAGCATGTCCAAGCGATTTCTGATGTGCAATGAAAACATGTAGATAGCATACATTCACAAATCAATCTGAGCTCCATTTTCAATGTGAACTTCATGACATACAGTCTTGCACGTTGTCATCGGTCTTGTCATTTTGGAAAGAAAATTTCATAATGAGAATAAATTATCCAGCACAGTGAAAGTAGTCATAGATGGTTTAATGGGACAGACGACAAATAGTACGGCGACTGATTAAAAATGAATACCACTGAGTGTAATTTTGAATCTGATTAAAAACTGAATTGACTCACTCGGACTCTGAGCGTAGGGATTGTTAAGTTTCTTGATTGTTTGAAGTTTGAAAAAGAAAAAAAAGTCAGAAAAATTACAATATTGGAATATGTCACTCAAAGACAGTCCCAAGGAGATATATCCCTTTCTGTGATAGAGGCACTGAGCAGGACATTATTTAAAAATACATAGAGATGGCAAGTTGCTACAATATGGCTGGTTTCTCAGCTGACTCCTCTATAGTTTCGATTGAGTTTAGACAGCTAGAACCACAAAGATTGTTGTCCAGGTTTCCATATAGGGAGCAGTCAGGGGTTCGGTATCTTGCTAAAGGGCACCTTGGCAGTGCCCAGGAGGTGAACCGGCACCTCTCCAGCTACCAGTCCACTCTCCATACTTTGGTCCATGCTGGATTTGAACAGGCCACCATCCAGTTCCCAAGCCGAGCCCCTACGGACTAAGTTACTGTCGTCCCTAGATGTTTTCTCAAGTTTTCCTCAGTCCATGTGGTAATACTGTATGCTTTATACTTTATACAATCATGTTTTTGATGCAGTGCTGTCTGAGATGTCGAAGGTCACAGGCATTCAGTCAGAGATTTCTCTAAATCTTTTAGTGATATTATGGATTGTAGATGTAAGATCACAACATTTCTTGCAACTGTGTGTTGAGAAACATTGTGAACCTCGCCCCATCCTTACTTGTAAACCACTGAACCCTCCAAGGATGCCCCTTTCATACCCGATCCTGATACTATCACCTGTTACCAATGAACCTGTTTACCTGTGGAAAGTGTTTCTTGTCTTTCATTGCCCCTTTTCCACCTTGTTTGGAATGTGTTGCAGGGATCAGATTCAGAGTTTCTATTTACAAAAAACAATAAAGTTTATCAGTCTAAACATTAAATATCTCATATTTTACTGTATTCAATTGAATATAGGTTGAAAAGGATTTGCAGATCACTGTATTCTGTTCTGAAGTTTTACACAGCGTCAAGGTTGTACTAAGCATTCCAAGTGGAATTTTTTTATTTTTCTTTGTTTTGACCAGTAACTACTTTATTATGTTGTTACAGCGGTTTTGTTTTGCATGGCATTGCTCTATTGTATTGTACTCTCTTCTATTCTGTAGTACAATGGACAATACTATTTCTATACTCCACAGTCCTCAGCATTTGTCAGTGTTCACTGATGCAGCAGTCACGCATAGCAGGCAGAGAGTGACCTCATTGTCGTACTCCAAATACCACCGGGGCAGCCCCCCTGTCTTGGCCCGGTAAAAAGTCTGCAGGGTGCTGCCCCGGTGAGTCTTTAAGTGACAGAATCTAATTCTTAGCACATCAGTCAAGAGGGCACAGGAGGGAACCCACTGTGTGAATGGGCACTTCTGAAGGTTGCACAATTAGCTGAAGAGGTCTGATTTTCCCTCTGTCTTTGTCCCAAAGACTTTTTCTCACCTTGGCTGTCGCCTTCTGTGTGGGTCAGAGTTCTCCAGGGGAAGACATGATGTTTCTGTGATATCCATGGCAAGCCTTTTCTGCAGACTGCAGTGGATGGTTCTTTAAAACATTTCCACTGTTTGTACAAAGATTTCATTACATTTTTGTTTAAAATCCAGGTTGGAAAGACAGCTGCTGCTGTTTCTCTCCGACTCTAGAGCAGCATCCCACAATGTCAAGTCAAGTCAGTGAACATCTTTAAAAAAGCATGTTGACACTCACTTTGTTCACAGCTCTCTTTGTTTTTATATTGTTTCCTCCATCTCTTACGTTCACTCATTTCTTTGCCCTATAAAGCTTTTTGCAGCGTTGATGTTGAAAAATGCTGTATAAACAAGGTGCTTTCTTGCTGATCAGATGATGATTACATATCAACAACCATTTTATCTTCAACCGTCACCTCAAGGAGTGTCGCATTCAAAAAGTGTGCAGAAATCTAGGCCTGTAGTAGAGTACTTTTTTATGAATACATATAGACAATCCAAAGCTCCAAAGAATAATGTTTCCACCTCCAAGCTTGATGATGGGGATGGTGTTCCTGCAGTCATGATCAGCATTTCTCGTCCTCTAAACACGGCAAGTTGAGATGACGCCAAAGAGCTCGATTTAGGTCTCATCTAACCACATCACGTTCTCCCAAGCCTTCTCTGAATCATTCAGGTGTTCATTGGCAAACTTCAGACAGGCCTGTACATGTGTCTTCTTGAGGATGGGGACCTTGTCCCCGGATTCCCAGGATTTCCAGGATTTCAATGCATTACGGCATAGTGTGTTACCAATGGTTTCCTTTGTGACTGTGGTCCCAGCTGCCTTGAGATCAATAACAAGCTCCTCCCATGTAGTTCTGGGCTGATCCCTCACCTTTCTCACGATCATTGATACCCCACAAGGCAAGATCCTGTGTGGAAGCCCAGACTTCTTCCATTTTTGAATAATTACAACAACAGTTGTCTCCGTCTCAACAAGCTACTTGCTGATTGTCTTGTACTCCATTCCAGCTGTGTGCAGGTCAACAATCTTGTCCCTGATGTCCTTAGTTTTCCCTATAGAAAATCTGTGGAGCGAGCTGAAGCTTCAAGTTGCCAAGCGACAGCCTTGAAACCTTAAGGATTTGGAGAGGATCTACAAAGAGGAGTGGACCAAAATTGTTCCTGAGATGTGCGCAAATCTGGTGACCAGCTACAAGAAACATCTGACCTCTGCGCTTGCCAACAAGGGTTTGTCCACCAAGTACTAAGTCATGTTTTGTTAGGGGATCAATTACTTATTTTCCTCAATGAAATTTAAATCAATTTATAGCTTTTATATAATGTGATTTTCTGGATATTTTTTTCAATATTCTGCCTCTCACTGTTAAAATAAACCTACCATTAAGATTATAGACTGTTGATTTATTTGTCAGTGGGCAAATTTAGCAAAAACCACTAGGTTTGCTTGATCGGTAAGGGATCAAATAAATATTTCCCCCACTGTATATTAACATTTGGTGTTATCTATATAAGGAAAACTAATGCAAGAGATAAATGCATGCAGGATGCATCAGAAAGCAATTAGATCAGCCACGTCACCTTGCACGATTTGATCAAATTTCAGCATGTGTGAATGCAATCTGTAGAGTGTGGTCGCACTCTTCATTAAAAAGTTAAACTTGACCTGCCAATGTGTCTGCTGTCTCAAACTGCAGGTCAAAAATTGCAGATGACCAGGGCAAAGGAAAAATAAGAAAGCAGGGTTTAACAAACCTTACAACATTGGTAATGTTAGCAAGACTACCAAGAAGTCGCTTATGGCTTTAGCTTTGACTGTCCTCTGACTCTTGAACCTTTCACATTGCCTGTCTTGAATCAAGATCCTGCATGTTTGTTGACAACTCTGCCAGCTCCACCCACCTAATTTGCATAATCTGATAACTACACAGGCAGGGGAGAGGAAACATGCAACCAGACTGACCAGATGTTATTGTCCTGATGATGCATCCACGCACTATTGTTACTGTTTAGCAACAAATTTGACTAAAGAAAAAAATAGTAAGTTCAATTCAATTTTATTTATATAGTACCAAGTCATTATAGAAGCTATCTCATGAGACTGTCTAGACAGAACTTTTTATAGTATTATTTACAGAGACTCTCTCTTTCTGGCTCTTTCTTTCAGGTTTGTTTCTCTTTATTATTACCCATTCAAATATCTGAACTAGGTAGTAAATTAATGGCAGACCAAACAACACGAGTATTCAACAGCAGAAATGGTGCATTTATTTCTTTTGTAAAATCCCATGAGGTATTTCTGTGAGCTTATCAGTGAGAGAGACTCCATTTGTTGTACAAAATAAAGAATAAAGAAGTGTTTATTGCTGTACAATGTGCAAATAATGTATTTCTGTAGATGGATGGATGATTTTTTTTTTTTTTATCTTTGGAAAGTGGCTGTGGTATAAACAATGTAATAACCTCTGAGGTCTTCTGTTGTCGAATAAATAATGCTCTCCTTGGAGGGACTCCCTCCAGTGCTTCTGTGTCAAGTAGACGCCTCAGAGGGTGTTATTCTCTGCCACATAAGGAGTGGAAAAAACAGTATCATGACTCGATCTGAATGCAGACACCTCAATGTGGCCATAAGCTGAAAAACTCCCTAGATTCTGAGGTATAAGACTCAGAGCTAAAGAAAAAACATGAAACATTGGTCTCTAATTAATTTCACAGCAAACCTTATTCAGTGTTGCCTCAGTTTTCAGCAGGAAATCACTTGTGATTAACACAACACAAACAAAACTCCTATCCCTACAGTCTGCTTTTGTTTCAGACCTGTAAAAATGTTGAATACAGAGGAGAAGATGAATTCATAACAATGATAAATGTGCATCCTCACTTGCAATGAGATGCAGTGGGTGTGGCACAAACAAGCTTCTTGAGATCTGTCTCAGCTTGTATTAAGGCCTTCAAATGAATACAGATCAGAGGTTGAAACAGATCTGACAGGTGTTTCAAGAAGCAGCTGGTGCCAGCTCTAGCCTGTTGCAGCCTGTACATTCATAGACAGCGATTACTGTGGGATTAGGATGACGTGAAACGTTGAAATTTGTGAGAGTTACATAAATTTGTGAAGCCAATGTGTAAAAATAGCAAAGAAAAACTTGTTTTTTGACAGACCATGAGAATATCTCTGACGTGATTTTCTGTGATTAAAAAAACAAATGAAATCAATTCCAGTGTTAATAGTGCACCCAAAGATACAAGGCTTGTGATGGGGCCCTCAAAGTGAAAATAAAAAGAAGCTCTCTGGTCACAAGGCACATGGGCAGTAATCAATATCTGAGGAAATAACAAATCCCCAAAGAGTATATTTAGCCACATGCAACCTGACATCTGTTGTGCTAACAGCCAGAGAGAGAGTTGCTACCCACATTCCCTCGTGTTCAACTTCAAATGGAACCAATTACTTGACTGTTTGCTTTCTGGTGTACAAAGTGGTAGGACAACACATTCTTGCTCCAAAGTTATCTACTGCAGCTTCAGGGGAGCAGAGGGAAACAATGCAGTAAGGTCTGAAAGTAAAAAGGAAATAAATAAATAAAAACCCATCCAACCCATTCCCTCTCTGTCTCCCTCTCTTCATAAAGTCTTTCTCTATACCAGGTTGAAGTGTAGGCATGGTGTAAAGTTATATAAATGTAATTAATTCAGAATCTTTTATGCACAATGCAGCCCTGCTCGCTCAATCTAACTGTAACTAAAACATTCATCAGCAAAAAATTAATTTCGCTTTGTTTTTCAGCACAAATTACCCAACGCTGCAACGAACACATTGTGATAGTGGGCAATCAAGCTTCAGTCAGTGTTGGAGAGTCAGTCTCGCCTCATTAACATCAGGGCTAAGCAAAAGAAAACTTTCATAAAAATGCATTGAATTTGTTAATATTTTCACCAGAAAACAACAGCTGTTTTCCTTTTGTTAATCACACATATATTAAAGCTTTATCTAGCCAATAGTTGTTGACTTACTGACTTGATTTTGTTCTTTGTTAAACAGAAATAATAAGCAAACGACATGTTAATATACAGTAGGTTTATGGTGCCATTTTCTTAAGAAAGAGTAATTGTGCAATGCAGTATCTGGGTCTGTGAAGATGCTCAGTCATCGAGGTCACTGTATCCATTGAAGGTTATTGTAGAAAACTGGACTTGTTTAGTTTCCTGAAGACATTTCGCCTCCCATCCAAGAGGCTTCTTCAGTTTTAGTTCTGGCTGTTGCCTCGTATTCTACACCAGTTAATAAGTAGGCTAACCATCCTAATGTGCGTAGCAACATGTCTGTAAAGTTTCTCAGTCACCCAGATCATAGTATCCATTTGTTGGGACCACGGGGAGTCCACATATGAATTTCGGTCATTGTGTGAATTGAATGGACTTTTATTGTGAAAAACGATAGGTCACAGGTCACTTCCTGTTACAGTAACCCGACCCGCCTGACCTGGTCAACAAAACCCCAGGTCGCCCGTTGTTCTCTCTCTTCTCTCTTCGCTCAGTTCTTCCTTTAAGTCGCTTCTTCAAGCGCTCTCCTCCGCTCTAAACGGACCACAAGGGTCCGTGAGCCTCGGTTCGGTCCGCACGACGTCGACCACCGACGAAAGGACAAAGGATCAGGCCGCAGCAGAAGCGACTACCTGTCCTAAAGCCTCTCCACTTAGCACGCCGCTAACCGAGAGCGTAAACAAACCAGCGCATGCAGCACACGGAGTCTGCCAGCTGATTGTAACGAGCGACGACAAAGTTAACCGGCCGAGCCGTTAACGTAAAGAGAACAGACGGAGTGAACGGCTTCCTCCGACGACGGACACTGCACAGACGGACACTGCAGAGCAAGGACACTTCACCGGACCAGAACTTTTCCTGCCCGGCTCACAGGACCGCCGGACCCAAACGGCAAATCACCGCAACTCTTTTCTTTATGGACCGGTAACGTACTGGGCATTTAGCTTTACATAGCTTAACACGGCTAAGCACGAAACTGTTAACTTTGTTAGTGTGTTTGTTTAGTTTCATACATGTGTTGTTATTCTGTTCATGTTGTGATCTGTACCATCATATTTGACGAGATCGGTACAGCTGTATTTTATCAGTTAAAGGTCCAGTGCCATGGTAGATGAAGCACCGTTCAACTGCTGTGTTACTGTGTGATAAATACAGTCACTGTGGCTAGGTGTGCTTGTTCAAACCTCCCGCTTCACATCCTCCTTTGTCTCTGATCAGACGTGTTCATGCGCGTGCACGTGTAGATAAGAGGGACACACACATTCTTTCCTCACATACACACACACACACACACACACACACACACACACATTTTATTCTTTGATGTAGATTAGGTCATATTGCTTATCTTCTTAATAAATGTTTGTGTACACACATGCTGCTCTCTTTAATGTTGTACAGAGTGAATGATGCCAACCTCTTCTAGGTCAGCGCTCGGATTCTCACACCTTCACCGTTCACTTAGTGAACTAATTTGAGACTGTAGCATAATTTGGTTATTAGTCCCTGGTTTCAAAATTAATAACTTAATGGATTAACTTTAATAATATCTTCTTCTTTTCGCTAATAACTAAATTTGCCCCTTTTAACCATTTGGAAATTCCCAACACATTGATTAATTGAATTCTAGAACTGAAGATGCTTCTTGGATGAAAAGCAACATGTCTTCAAGAAACTACGCCTAAGTCCTACAACAACCTTCAATGGATAGTAGAATATTGGTAGAGTATATACTGTCTCTGCCAGTAAATGATAAAAAGAGTCTACAGCCGTGCAAGTAAAGATTAACTATCTTAGTTTAGCATGTTAGTATTCTAACAGTGGCTAGTTGACAAAATACAGCTGAGGCTCATTGGAATGTAATTAGTTTTGCATGTGTTTGTTTATAAACCAAAATATTCATCTCTGGGGAAAATGAATGTTTGGAATATCAAGAAAACCTAACCAATAGTTGACATATTTCAGTCTGGAGTGAAGTGGTGGATGAACAATGGCTAAAGTACTTGTCTTAGTTTATCTTATCTCATAAACTTCTTCATCCATGACAAGATAAAACAGCTGTTGGAATTGTAACCCCGATTAGATTTAGAGCACTAGAAAATACCGGGTTCCTTAAATGCATTGTGGTTTTTCCATAATGGTAGATTTCCGGAGCGCGCCCTGAATGCATCACCTGCAGCTCTGTGTGAGGGCGTGGCACAGAAAAAAACCAAGGGGGCAGAGAAAAAACTCTGTGCTGCTACGAAACATGCTGTTCTTCAGTGAGCATATGACTAAGAGGGTTTTATGAACATTGGTGAAAGCTGCTGTTAGCAGTGAACCATGAACGAGTACCTACCTCGAAGATGCCGAAGTTGGTCGTAGGAGAGGCTAACATTGGTAAATGTTTAATCATAATGGAGGTGTGTTTTTCATAATATTGTGACGATGTGAAAGTTTTATATTGATTATTTTGATGAGTGTTTAGCATTTTTTTCTCCCGGGCTGCTAATTCAGCCGCGGCCTGCTAACGAGGCTATGCGCAGCTCACGTACAGTAGCTGTTGCTGTGACCCCAACTGCGAGTGATGCAGAGAGATGCTATATTTATGGTGTTTACATTCAGTGTGTTATGAAGTATGGTATATTGTTCATGATTCGAGCTGCATAAATTACAATTTATATGTTAAAGCTAGATGTACATGTTTATTCAATAGATTTCATATATTCATTTCATGTGTAAAAAAAAAAAAGGGGGGGGAATATTTAATCCATATGTATGGTTTAACTAGTTAAAATGCAATGTATTTTTCATTTTGAAACCAAGGACATTAAGGGAAAAAGACATTTTAAAAGTGTGAAATGGTTCTGCATACTTGTGTGCAGACTGTTTTTTTTTTTGAGGGACGATTCTGTCTGTGCCATGTGAGGAACTGCTTCATCGTGGTCCAGGACTTCATTGCTGTTCGTGGATGCCTTCTGCGTGTCAGGACGTCGATACGAGGATGCTTGCCATACTAGGAAACAAAAGGAAACCCACCTGAGAAGCTCTTTATCCATTTTTTTGCTACTTCATTCTGCCTGAAACTCAGGTTGTTTTGTTCTTTGGCCCAAGACTAACCAATAAATGACAGCTGACAACCAAGATAAACTGATAACTGAATAAAACTGACATCATAAGGAACTGAAGGTTGGCAACCGAGGAACATTCAAAGTAAAGTGGTTCAAACCGGAAAGACAAACAGCTTTAAGTGAATTTAAAAGAGTATAACTGAGAAACAGTGAAGTGGTACCACATTTATTATTTTTTTTTTCAAATTTTCTTGAGGTATTGAAATATTTTATTTTTGCTTTACATCCATTTTGGTGGTTTAAATTATTTTTTGTGGTATATTTGAGTTAATTATTTTTACATGAAGATATTCCTACTTTAAACGAAGGTAAATGAAACTGAACAAGATATTTACATAAAGATAATTTTCTGTTTCATAAAACTGTGGTCCTGTGTGGTGTGTGGGTTGGAGGTCTTATTTACTCCCTTACAGAGCCTGCTACTGCCAATCTCCTTTCCCAAACCTAGAAGATCAGTGAGTGTGAATCCTGTAAACCTGTGATAATTCTGAGCTGTATGGTCCTATGTCTAAGATTTTTGATACAGACCCTAGATTTAAATATTGTAGATACTATACTGAGGTCAGCAGCATAGATCTCTTCTATAAGAGAGAGGGACACACGTCCAGGTTACAGAATGAAGGACCAGTGGTAGCGCTCCTTCTTGCATGGTGGGAGTTGTAGTCTGTTGCCACTACTTATCTTACCCTTGATTGTGATTTCTTGTACATATCTTTTATTTTCCTACTTCCTCTTCTCTTAGGATGTTCATAAAGTGGTGTTGCAATAAATGTAAGATTTCATAGTCAACATTCTCAACTCACATAGTTGTGTCATCATCTTAATATGTGCTGCCTATTGTAAATTTGCATCTGTTTGCATCTTTTTTCAGATCCAGATGTGTTGCCTATGAAAACTCAGTCTCAACAGAATTTCCATCTTCATCCTCATAATGATTTTAATCAATGCAGAAGCTCCGCTGCCCTCTACTATCTAACCTTCTCATGCACATGCACTGTGCCAGCATTAACCCAATGAGACAAAACTTGTGAGGCCACGACAGTCAAATGAAACCATCCAACACAGTATTTGTTTAGTCTCTACAGTTTACAGGGAGCGAGTAACAGATTTGACTGAGTTGTGTAACTGACAGGCAGTTGGCACACCTCAAGGCTCAAAGCTTGTATTGAATACATAAAGATGCAAACAAACCAGGCCAAGTTCCTGGTCATGGAATGAAAAGGTATGAGCAGGTAGAGCAGGTCGTCTAGAAATCTGATGCTGGTTTCCTGGTTTCCTGTCCCCCAGTGCAGTCCAAGTGTTATAGGCAAGATGCTGAGCCCCAATAAAGTTCCTGATGGCTGTAATGTGGGTATGTGAATGTGTGTGTATGGGTGAGCCTAGTATCAGTGTAAATGTTTTGGATAGGAAGCACTGTATTGCCACTGATGAGCAGTTGGCACCTTGCATGGCAGCCTCTGCCAACATTGTATTAATATATGTGTGAATGTGACAAGTGTTGTAATAGGTCGGTAGATCAGAAAAATACATATAAATACATGTACATTTACTATTTTCAAGTCAACCTCTGCACTCTACAGCATATGTTCCTGGTTAGTTCTTCTTCTTGTTTCAACCATTACGTGACATCCTTCAAAAAGATTACAAAGCAGTGCTTTCACTGAATTCTTCAATATTTCATGAAAGACATTTAATTAAACCAAAAAATGTCCCCATAACATAATAATATGAAAAGATGTCCTTTTTGTCATGTCATGCCACCATTAATCAAGTCTGCAGTGCTCGAGTAAATGACCTGCAATGCTCTTGAAATGGGTCAGACTGCATTATGGGACACAAATAGACAGCATATCTAAGTACTGGAATCTCCCCCCGAGAAACTGTATGAGATTATATGACCTCCTATTGTTGTTTGGCTCTTACTTAAAAAATATCTTCACTTTAAGACCATAGCAAAGCCATGTATGCATCAGCTAGCTAACTAACTAACTAACTAACTAACTCATCAGCTAGTTTTAAACAAAACCAAGTCAACAAATGAGCTGCTGCTGGAAGTCTTATTGAGATCAAGATCGCTTTTTCAAGAAAGACCTGAGAACAACACAACAGCAACACATTTCTGTCTTTTGTGTCTTTAGCTATTGGTATGACATAATAACACATATTTAAAAAGATTTTTGACTTTCATGTTGTAGAACTTTGCTTGATGTTAACCCGGCCAACACAAATTACCTCAATAAGAGGCTGGCTCTCTAAGGCAACATGTATTTTTGGCTCAAACTTTCTTTCTCTCTGCACCAGGTGATTGACAGCAAGCAGCGCATGCAGCAGTATGACACTTACATGGAAATACTCAACCAAAGCACAATTACATAATCAGAGAAACTCCAACCAAAAGCATTTGAAGGCTTCATGTTTACTTTGATAGACTGTTGGTCAAAAGTCACTGGAAGTTGATTTCATACTGTACAAACACAAATGGCAGGAAATGTCTTCTTCAAAGGGCACAAACACCAATAATTCATTAAGTGTAGTCAGAAAAGATATGGAAAATGTTAATGGCTCTCATGATTTCTGAATGTCAACTTTCTTATTCTCTGATATCTCTCTTGGCATCGTACTATATAGCGTCTGAGAAAGCTCTGCAGCAGCCTGTCTTCATGTCATCATTATCCCGTGTTATCACCATGCTTCTCTAAAGAATTTCTCTCTGAAAGATAAATATGAGAAAGAAATGCATCGTAGCATCAACAAGTTTTGATTTTGGATAAATAATACTGACATGAATGATAGATGAATATGTGAGGACTGCACAACTTATATGTTATGGAGTTGCATTGGCTTTCATATGCATATCAAACTGTAAAAAGCCCCATATTTGTTGCAAATTAACATTACTTCCAAACCCAATAAACATTCTCTCATCTTGCATAATGTCTTAGTACAAACATCCTGATCACGTGCAGTGATGTCTTACTTTCAGCTCGATAATTAGATGGTAATCTAGTTCTAGTTCTAGTAGTTTGGGGTGCGCTTGTCTAATTAAGGGGTCTTATTGACTCCTGTCTGTCTACATGTTTTCCATCAAACAATGTTTGTTTATGCTCATCCATAATAAAAGGAATCATATGCATGTCACAGGCCTGATCCCTCAAGATCAATATTTTATGTAGAATCAAAAATTAAAATTTCGGTCTGCCCATCAGCCTGATACATTTCTGTGTTGCCTAAAAAGCAGAACAGTATTATATTATTCAGTTTTGCCAGATTATGATAATTTTGTTCTGGTTATGTTTTAAATCCATAAAGTGTGATTAATTATTGTCTTATTATTATCAGTTTCCTCACGGGTTTCACATCAAAATGTTTTCTGAAGTAAACTCACAAGAAGTGCCCTGACAGTTCTGATCCAGCAGTAATCTGGCTTTTAAAACTAGAAATTGACATCGGATTATTCTGCAAAACTCTGGATTAAGCCTAATGTTTTTTTTTACATCCAATGGCATCATTATTAAAATTCTAAACTATCAGCATATGGAGCTGACAGTATTGTAAAGGTTAGAGAAAGACAGTAGTTATGGCAAAATAACCTATGGCATGGTTAGTGGCAGCTTGAACTGAGTATAATTAGGGAACCATCATGGTAACAAAGTTATTAAAAAGATATTTAGGTATCAGTTGCACGTCTGTCATGGGATGTGAACACATGCTAGAGGCATGCAAGCTAACATCCATATACCACCTAGACCTCCACAATCATACTTCCCCCTCTGCAACGCAAAGACCATTCCTCCTCAAACATTGACACTGGACATAACTTACAAGGTGCAGAATTGTTCATTATGGATGTAATTTCTAGAAATACTGGGCTGCCATGTGAAAAGATGAAAATGCATAAGATTTAAAGTTCAACAACATACCACTAATGTCACATCACTGAGCAGATCTGACTGAAGCTGTTGTGCTGCAGTCAATGATTAGTCTTTTTACTTAAAAAAAAAAAAAAAAAAAAATCATTGGACTGTTGTTTCCCGAGTCTTGTAATCACTCTGCTCAGCGGCTCCTCGTTCAAAGTCAGCTCAGTTGTGTTTTTCTTTCACTTCAGAGGCCACTTATCAGCCAGCTTTCTGTGATGTTGAGTTTTGTTTGTTCTTACATTGATTGGCTGATTGCTGAAATGGGAGGAGTTACACACAGGTGCCACGAATTACAAATAAAGGGACTGCAGCTTGCTCTGGTGAGCTGAAGCATGCCAGTCAGATGAACACAAGACTGTAGCTGTGTCCCAATTCAGGGGCTGCATCTTTCGAAGCATGCATTTGAAGGCTGATTACGCCACAACGCTGTGCGAAGGATGTCCCAATTCGAAGGCTCCTTCAAATGCGTCCTTCTTTTCCCTCTTTTTGGAGGATGCACCAGAGTATCCTTCGCGGCCTCCCATATCCCAAGATCCTGTGCGCGCCGCTGTTCAGACACCAAGCGGCGAGGCGGCCTAATAATGAATAATACATTTAATAATAATATTAAATGTAAGTATTGGGTTTTTATATTTAATTACTTTTACTTATTACTACTTATACTTTTACTAATTACTTATATTTTATTACTTTTATTATCCCTGCTTAATTTCCAGACTGTAAAACTGCAAAGTCTAGTTAAACGATTGGACTGAATAAAGAGCTACGTTTAGGATTATCACTATTATATGTTATACTTCATTCTTCTTTCTTATACTTTCTTCTGTCTGTTTTTTCTTCGTTTTCTCAACTGACGACTAACTGACAGGCAACGGCTACGTTACAAAGTACCAACTGACGGCAGGTGACGCAACCAGGAAATGCTTCGAAGGCTAGACCGTCTCATTTAACAACGGTTGATGCGGCCTTCGAAGGTCTCTCAGAAGGGCGTCCTCCGAAGCATGCAGCCCCTGAATTGAGACACAGCTTGTGTGTCTGATTATTCATTGTTCCTCCGTTAGCCATCAGTGTTTCAAGTCCTTTTTATGATGGCAGTGTCAACAGGTTATGGGCCCAGGAGGGAGTTTGGAAGCCGATGGAACTGTTTATGTTTCGACGGAGATGAAAGGAATTATGAGTTGTGGGAGACGAAATCTCTGGCACACCTGCGTCTGCTCAACTTAAAAAGCACCATACTGGGTGACCCTCCCGACGAGGATGATGCTGATGCAGAAGACGACGCTAAAAGAAATGAAGAGGCATACGCTGAACTGATTCAACTGTTTGATGACAAAAGCCTGTCCCTTGTAATGAGAGACACGGCGGATGATGGCAGAAGGGCGATACAGATTCTGAGAGACCATTACGCTGGTAAGGGGAAGCCACGCGTGATAAGTTTGTACACAGAACTGAAATCTCTTCAGAAAGCTGTTAATGAGAGCGTCACAGACTATATCATTCGTGCAGAGACTGCTATCACAGCATTGAGGAATGCAGGAGAGACTTTAAGTGATGGCTTACTGACTGCAATGATTTTAAAGGGCCTGCCAAACCATTCTCTGTTCACATTACACAAAGTGATGAGAAGATAAACTTTGCCGAATTTAAGACAAAGCTGAGGAGCTATGAGAGCACAGAGAAGTTTGCTACTGCTTGCTCAACTGATGACGCGTGATGAAAGTAAGAGGAAGAGAAAACTTTAACATGAAACTTACTTGTTATAGCTGCAGCCAGAAAGGCCACAAAGCCCTGGAGTGCATTAAAGCCAGTGGTGGGCGCAGAGACCAGAGACAATGGAGTAGTTTCTGTAAGAGTTCCACGCATAAAGATGCAAACTGTAGGCGGAGACAGCGAGACAAGGTAAAGCAAGCGATGGATGAAGAGGACCACGCGTTTGCATTCATGGTGGAGGACGCCTCGGTCAGTAGAGTGAAGGTGAAGGAGAAAGGCCTCATGGTTGACTCGGGAGCCACAAAGCACATCGTCACAGACATTGCGAAATTCAAGATCTTTGATACAAATTTTAAGCCACAGAGCCATATCTTGGAGTTGGCTGACGGAGTGAGGACCAGCGGCATCGCGGTAAAGAAGGGCGCTGCAAAGGTTTGCCTGAGAGACACCAAAGGCCGAATAGTGGACATGATGCTGATGGAAGCATTGTACGTCCCATCGTTTTCACAGGACATTTTCTCGGTCAAGGCAGCAACCGCCCAAGGAGCGACAGTCATCTTCAAAGAAGGTCAGAACAGACTCATTCACAAAAATGGTGCGACAATTGACATTCACATATATGACAGACTATTTTACCTGAATACAGTTACAGATGGTGTTGATGAGTGTAATGGCTGCTATGACATTCAAACATGGCATGAAATTCTTGGTCACTGTAACTATGATGATGTATTAAATCTGGAAAGTGTCACAGAGGGAATGGAAATTTAAGGTAAAACTGAGAAGTCTAAACTGAAATGTGAAGTATGCATCAGCAGTAAATTTGGTCAGAGCAGGAACAGAGAGCCAGATGAAAGAGCAAGGGGTGTACTTGAACTTGTACATACAGATTTGGCTGGACCTATAGAACCAGCAGCAAAAGATGGGTTCAGATATACCTTAGCGTTCACAGATGACTGTTCGGGAGCCATCTTCACATATTTCTTGAAAGCTAAGAGTGATACAGTTAAAGGTACAGAGAAGTTCATTGCTGATGTTGCACCTTATGGAAAAATTAAAAGTATGAGGTCTGATAATGGGACAGAGTTTACCTCTCGTGAATTTCAGTCACTGCTCAGCAAAAATTCCATTAGACATGAAACCTCTGACCCTTATTCGCCCCATCAACATGGGACAGCTGAAAGAAATTGGAGAACTTTATTTGAAATGGCAAGATGCATGTTAATTGAGAGTAAATTGCCAAAAGATTTGTGGACATACGCAGGTTAGACTGCAATAGATGTTACAACAGACGTGTGGGGCAGACTCCATATTACATGCTGACTAGAAAGAAGCCTGACCTTTCAGGGTCAGAATGCTATACATACAAACATGACAAGAAAAAGCTAGATACACGTTGTGATAAAGGGATTTTTGTTGGTTACGACAAAAATAGCCCTGCGTATCTTGTCTTCTATCCAGACATAGGAAAAGTACTCAAAAATAGGTTGGTAAAATTTATCACAAAGAGAGCCATTGAATGTTACACTCAGACAGGTGAGAATGATGAGTACATTTTGCATGAGAAAAGAGTTGAAACCCAGCTACCAAAACCTGACATGACAAAAACAATTCCACAGGGAATAAAAGCAGAGACATGTGACACAAATACCAGCACAGATGAAAATGAAAGTAGTCACAGTACACGCTATCCAAAGAGAGAAAGAAGACCCCCTCAGTATTATCGGGACTATAAGTGTGAGGTAAAATGTGATGATCAAGCACTAACAAGTATTGACTATTGCTATAGAGTTGCTTGTGATGTACCCCGGACACTGAAGGAGGCTATGAGCTCATCAAAATCAGAACAGTGGGCTGAGGCTATGAAGGAAGAAGTTGACTCTCTGAAAGAGAACAATACCTTTACCCTGACAACATTACCTGAAGGTAAACATGCAGTGGGGGGAAGGTGGGTTTACAATGTCAAAGACAATCCTGTTGAGACAATATACAAAGCCAGATATGTAGAAAAAGGTTATAGTCAAGTTGCTGGCATTATAACGAGACATTTTCTCCAACTGCTGATATGACATCTGTACGTAGCCTAATGCAGCTTGCAGCTCAGTATGATTTAGAGTTACATCAGATGGATGTCAAGACAGCATATCTGCATGCTCCTATCAATTGTGAAGTATACATGGAACAGCCTGAAGGATTTGAAGTTAAGTCAGAGACAGGTGAAAAATTAGTCTGTAAGCTTAACGAATCACTTTATGGTCTGAAACAATCAGGACGGAATTGGAATAAAATGCTCCATGATTTTCTTGTTGAACATGGTTTTGTTCAGAATCCAGCTGACTATTGTGTTTACAGTAGACAAACTGAAAATGAAAGGGTATTAATGATTATCTGGGTTGATGACCTTATTATTGCAGCGAAGGACAGTCAAACACTCAAAAGTGTGAAGGAAATGTTGGGAGCCAAATTCAAAACCAAAGATCTTGGTAAACTTAAATATTTCCTGGGGATTGATTTCACACAGAGGGAAGGTGAAATAAGAATGAGCCAAAAAAGGTGCATTACAAAGATTTTGGAGAGGTTTGACATGACTCACTGCAAATCAAGGTCAACCCCATGTGAAAGCAAACTGAAACTTGACAATGAAGGTGAACTTGTTGATCCAAAGATGTATCGTGAAAGGGTTGGCAGTTTAATTTATGTAATGACGTGTACTAGACCAGATTTAAGCTTTATTGTCAGTAAATTGTCACAACACTTATATGAACCAAAAGAACAACATTGGGTGGCAGTGAAACATGTGTTGAGATATTTAAAGTGCACTGTGGACCAGGAATTGTGTTACAAGAAAGGTGATGTAAATCTCAAACTTGTGGCATATAGTGATGCAGACTGGGCAGCAGACCAGAATGACAGACGAAGTGTGACTGGTTACTGTTTTAGTTTATCTGAGACTGGGCCCATTATTTCCTGGAAGTCTAGGAAACAACCCACAGTTGCTTTATCCACATGTGAAGTAGAATACATGGCTTTAGCAGCTACTACACAGGAAAGCCTGTATCTTGTGAATTTATTGAATGGAATGGACAGTCAATGTGAATATGCACCAGTGACAATTTATGAGGACAATCAAGGCACAATTGCTCTGTCAAAGAATCCTGTATGTCGTCAAAGGAGTAAACACATTGATATTAGATATCACTTTGTCCGATCTGCACTTGGTGATGGAAAAATAACTATTGAATATTGTCCTACAGCAGACATGGTGGCAGATATTTTAACAAAGTCTGTAACTAAACTCAGAATGGACAAACTTGTGCATTTTGTTTTTGGTGAATGAAAAAAAAAATGTATAAATGTTTGTCAAGAACTGTACCATCAATCTAGGAACAAGTGGGGGTGTTGAGTTTTGTTTGTTCTTACATTGACTGGCTGATTGCTGAAATGGGAGGAGTTACACACAGGTGCCACGAATTACAAATAAAGGGACTGCAGCTTGCTGAATTTGTCCTCCCACTATGACTGCGTGACTGTCACCAATTATAAGCCTGTTAATGTGACCTCTTGTAAGCTGCCAGCTGAATCCCTGTCTTCATTGAGTTCCCCCTATTGTTACCTGGTCTTTGACATGTATCTTTTCATCTTTAAAACATATTTTATTTTACCTTTCAGTAGTATTTTCTTTCTATTATTATTATTGTTATTATTATTATTATTATGATTATTATTGTTATTATTGTTATTATTATTATTATTATTATTATTATTATCATGCTGTGACAGTGTGCTCTATTTCCTTCCCCGTAATGTGAAAGCAAGGTCAATGAAGTAAAGGATGAATATGTGAAGAATGAGTTGTGTTTGTCTGCCAAAACCCAGAGTGCTGTCTGCATTCAATTTTATGCAAACATTTAGTTTTTTACATTGAACATATCGCCAAAAATGATCACAGCCAACACATTTGTGTTCATTCTGACCTGCCAGAAGCTTTTAAGCATACATTTTGCAATTTTCTATGCATGAAATAATTGCTTGTGGTGACTTATAAATCGTTAGGCTATATGATTAGGTTTGGGTAATTAAAAAAACCTGGTGAAGATTGAGGAAATATTGGTTAAGTCGCATCACACACAGTGTATAGAATATTTCAGCCTTAAAATATTCTTCAGTATAATTATTTACTATGTTTGTGTAGCCAATAGAGGAGTGACAGTGTTCCAGCAGGCAGATTACTGCAATTAAAGACTGGGCCTTTAAGTAATTTGCACTTTGCAGCTGAGTGATCACATGGGTCCTCACTTAACTGCTGACTGAACACTATTTCAGTATGCACTTACAGTACGGCCCCTCAGGAAAAATTAAATCATGCTCCTCAGTCTCAGAGAAGTTTCATCAAAGTTCAGTGGCAGGTGTGTCCCTTGTTTTAAATCCATTTCCCCGCTTTGTAAGATGCTCTCTGTGGCCCAGGAACACATTCTGCACCCTGAACTGGCTGCTGCAGTGTAAGGACATTCTAATGAATATTTATAATATATTAAAAAAAGTCGATATGCATATAGTTACAGTTACAGATACAGTTTTACTATTCATGGCCCAGGATGAAATTTAGGTCATATTTTTGCGACACTCCAAACCTTGGAAATTGTCAAGCTCATTAACTGCTAATCTTAGAAAGTGCACAGTAATACATTTAGTGCACTGGGAGACTGACAGTTTAAGATTCATGAGGTTGCAAAATTGCTGGCTTATTAAATTCAAAAAGAGCTATGTGATAAACAAGATGGATACACATTGAGACGTTTTTCCCACTCTTAAATTGTGATAGTGATGAACAGTCAGGGAGCATGATTTTTTGCTTATGAGCTAAGTCATAATCTAATTGTTAGTTTGTTTATTTGTACATGTTGTACTATTAATGTTGGACAACATCCTCATTTTCAACAGCTTGATTTGAAATTTGGTGTAATAAACATATCTTATAATGCAAATACAGTTCATTGCTGAAAATATGTTCATTCCATCATGAAAAAGCTAATAGGCAGAGTCTAACATACAAATGGTGGATTGGAACAAAAGTGCATTGTGGGTGGAGTGGCGGAAAGGTCTTTATTTATATTTTTGTCAATTAACTTTCATTTGTGTTTTTTTTATATATATCTATACTTCACTTTTTTTTTGTTTTTCTAGTGATATCTTTGATACAAATCCTCAGTCCTTCCATAATCCCAGATTTAGGCTACTATATTTCTTACATTTCAATGTACCCACTGATCTGACCTCTACTGTTACAGAACAGGGCTTTCTCATACTCATCTAAGCCCAGCTTTATTCCTGGTGTCATTAACCTCTCACTCCCACTTTGAATTTCAAGCAGCTGGAGCCCCGACGCCACAGAAAGGGACAGTGGATTACAAACAAAAACACATCAAAGTGATGCATAAATCCACATCATTGCTTTGACGAATGTATGCAAACGAGATGTGCAACTTGCAAAGCCCAGGGGGGGAACAGAAGGGAGCTCTTATACGCATTCTAGGCATTCTAAGCACTCGATGAGTGGAGAGGGCTTTTGATTTTACAGTAAGTTTGAACAATCTCTTGATGTGCTTTTTTTTTTTTTTTATCTACACAAACTCACAAAGACAAACTTGGTTTTATGTGACAGTCAATAGAAATGTAGCAACTTAAATTAAATTACAAATCAAAAGAATAGTTACTTCTGCAGCCCTGAGAGGTCTGTAGCTTGGATGTTTCACTGCCTTTCTGTTTGAAACAGCCTCTACAAAGTTTGAAAAATGTGGTCTCTGTTTGATGTGAAAATAACAACACGGTGTGGAACATGTTACATCCAGCATCTTGGATTTATTTTTAAACACTTAATTGGTAACATTAGGTATCAATCCAATACCAAGTAAGGGCCAGTATTGCCGATACTGATACAGATTACTTAAAAAAGCAGCTTATCTACTTTCGTGTAGGGGAGAGCAACGTGTCATAATTTCGGAAGTGAATGCATCATCAATGTGCAAATGTGGAATGCAAATTAATGTTCCTTTGGCAGTTAACACAAAAGGGTTCTTATATTCAGCCATATTCACATTTCAGGTTTGAGGTATATATCTTATATAGGAATATATTTTTCAGTTCCAGTAAAATAATTCATTTAGATTTATTTCATCTGACTGAATATATGACTATCTGAATAGTCTATGTTTAATCAGTCTGCTAAAATTACAACCAATTACACTTGGAGAGTTACACAGCCGGAGTTGTGTACTGAACGTAGAGAAGAGAAAGTGAAACTTAAGTATTGATCTCATCACACAAGTATTGATCAATACCAATACCAACGTCGGTATACTATCAATGTTTTAGATCGATCCGCCCACCACTATTAACTAGCCACTTAAGTTGGAGGAGCCTATGAAAACAAACAAACAAACAAACAAACAAACAAAAATAATAATTTCTAGGCTTAAAATTGCCCATGAGAACTTAAATGGGGATTTAAAAAAAAAGATTTTGTAGGGCTGTTTTGTTTCTATTAGACCAAATGGATCACATTCCGATGATGAAGTGCGGCGTTGTAATCCTCAAAAAAATTGTATTTGTGGTTTTACGACTGTGTCTATCACAATGTAAGCTTATAAGTCTTTCTGGGCCAGTGTACATCACCATTACGTCAAATTGGCTTCATAGCCTGGCACACTTCCTGTGGGCTTGCCTAGTTCCAGTTGTGCCTAAATGCTACAACAACAAAAAATAACGTTTTAGAAAATAGGGTGCTTCAGATTTTGCTGTTTGGAAAAAAAAAAAACCTTAACAATGCCTGTGCACACAAAGCCAGATCCATAAAGAAATGGCTTTTCCCAATAACTTGACTGGCTTGCACAGAGCCCTGACCTCACCCTCATCCAACACCTTTGGGATGAAATAGCATGCTGTGATCTGGGTCATATCACCCAACATCAGTGACTGACCTCGCTAATGCTCTTTTGGCTGAATAGGAAGAAATCCCTGCAGTTAGGCTCCAAAATCCTGTGGAAAGTCCATCAGATTGGAGCCTTTTATAGCAACATATTAATTGCCACAGTTTCTAGCACAGACCAAGTGTTAATATAATATTATGTTATAGAGAGATTTTGATAGAAAAGGAGAGGCTATTTTCATATGAACATGTGCCACTGTGATTTCTTTCTGTCAGTGACATATAATTATTTCCACTACACAAAACAAGGCAGTTAATTAGTGCAAGATTGGACAAGATTTCACCTATTTTAAGCAATAAACCTGACATTACTTTTACAGTAGCTCTCCACATGTTTCATTCAGACATCCACAGATGGTGTAGCCTGAGGGCAGCAGTTTCAGCAGCCTCTGTGGAGAGTGGAGGTCAAGAATCACACAGGTTTTCTTTTGAAAAGGGAGACTGCTTCTCCGAGTGTTTCGAGAAGGCCATCAGGAAAATTCTATTGTGGAATTGGGATATGTCCAATTATATGCCATACCCGCTGTGACACCGGTGGGAATCTGTTGTCTCGTTGTCACCAGGAGAAATCTGTGTTTCTCTGCCTCCCCAGTCACTTGCAGGTTTGAGGCTGTGGCTAATGAGGCTTAACTGTTATATAGGCCAAGTCAGCCTCAGTCTCAGCCCAGCACTGGTGATTGCAGGGGCCTGCTCAGCCGGAATCAGACAATAATTAACAGCTTATTGTGGAAATCAAAACTTGCCTGATTATTTGTGGCACGGAACTTGAGATTCCTTTTGGTAAATAACGCTTCTGGTTTCTTTATTTACAGTATTATGTCTGCAGTGCAGTGTCTGGTGCCATGTGCTCATGTCCCTTGTCTCAGAGTAGGACATGAGAGGCTGCAGTGAAATCTCATTAGTTGCAGAAAATATTCAGTATGTGATTTTTGCCATAATAATTTGTTATTTTGCACCAAAGACGTCTATGTCAAACTGCACATAAGCAGGTTTGTGACTCTCAGATGTAACTTGTGTGTCCCAGATATCTTTTCTTGTGGAAAAAGGCTCACTCTTTTAACACAATCCAGGGTACATTCATGAATTAACAATCAGTCTTCACAACAGCTTCATTTTTACAATAGAACATAGACCTTTTAAACTGTGTGTTTACGTATGAAGACCCCTCAAAGTGATACAGTCGTGTAACTGTTTGTGATTCACCTCTCGTCTCTACTTTGTGCCACTTAGATGCTTGAGGGAAATAAATTAATACAGGCAGTTGACAGGTAAAATGATCTTTTGTGACACACATGGCCACTGAGCCATTAAAATCTCCACTGAGTCTGAAGCCAGTTATTCATTTAAAGTAGCAGGTCAACAAATTAAATGACACTCATCTTCTGCAACTTCAGGACATGGGGATGCTTTGAAATAATTAATGGGGTTATCTTATCGGGGACTTTTGTAGCTGCTGCTGTGGTCCTGCTTGATGCCAACTATAAATACTGTTGATATTATTGTTGTTGTTGTTGTTGTTATTGTCTCTTGGTCTCTCTCTCACTGCCCTCTCCCTCTCTAAAGTCAAACGGTCTCTGCAGATTGCTTCTTTAAGAAAGTTTTTCCTTGCGAGTGTCGCTAAGTGTTGCTCATAGAATTCTTAGGTCTCTGTAAATAATATCACAAAAAGTATGGTCAAGACCTGTTCCATATGGAAGGTGTCATGAGATAACTTTTGTTTTGATTTGGCACGACTAAATTTAATTAAAGACCGTGTAAAGGCAATTCTGAGATTTCCTTCAAAATACATTAAATATGTTGAAAATAGTTGCTGAAAACATGTGAAAAGACTTTGAACGATATTTTACTGAAATGTGGAGTTAGAGGTTCAAACAGTTTTTCACCAGTTTTCAGTCCAGGATTTTGTGGGCGGTCCTTAAAGGGTGGCTCGATGACACGCTGAGGCCACCCTGAGCATACCCCTGCACCTCTAGCAGAGAGATGGAGATGAATTCACCTCGCTCAGAGTGTTTCAAAGTTAGCCATGTCATTTTCTGAACTCATCTGTCACATTTCAGTCGCTTCAAAATGGCTGCTTGACTGCTCCCTTAAGCTCTCGATTTTCCAGTCCATCTACGTTCCAACCCTGACCTATGGTCATGAGCTTTGGGTGGTGACTGAAAGAATTAATTCGCGAATACAAGAGGCTGAAATGAGTTTAATCCGTCGGGCGGCCTGGCTCAGCCTTAGATAGGCTAAGGAACACGGAACACGTCATCGAAAGGAGGCTCACACATCTGATTAAGATGCCCCCTGGGCACCTCCCAGGAGAAGACCCAGAACCCAGTGGAGGAACCATCTAATCTGGGAATGCCTCAGGATCCCCCAGGAGAAGCTGAAACGTGCTGGGGAGAAGGACGTCTGGAATGCCCTGCTAAACCTGCTGCCACCCCAACCTGACCCCGGATAAGTGGAAGAAAATGGATGGATGGATGGATTCAATTGAATTCAACCTTTAAAGTTAATTAAAATATCACACTGGCAACGAGTTCATGGGAAAATAATGTGAACAAATGTTCATCACCTTTAACTTAGAAATAAACTTGTAAGAGTTTTCTGTTGCAGAACGAATCCGTATTAAAAAAAGAAAACGTCACTTAGACCACCAGTACTAGTGTGAGTATTTTACAGTAGCAAAGCAAAGTTAGTTGGCACAACAAGACCAAGGCATAGCAGGGAATATTGAATATTTGTTGCTAAAGTGTCGAGTAGTTTTGGAGCTCTATGGAGGGAGCTGTTTCAGTAACAAGCACAATGCCATGGCTCAAACAGTCTTCATCGCTTAACCCCAGATACATCTGAAGCTTCAGTTTATCCTGCATTGCTCTGTGTTATAGACAATATTGTTTTTTCTCTTGTCTGTCCTTTGGTAGGTTGGTGTGAAAAGTACATTTTAATACATAATGCATGTCTAATTCAACTGAGCAGCAGAGTTGTTATCCTATTATGTGACATATATTGCATCATTTTGCCATAAATGTGGAGAGCATTGGAGAGAATTTTTGCAGAACTATCCCTGCAAAATAAAATAAAAAATAAATAAAATAAAATAAAAAAAAAAGACACTGGCGCTTCAGTTGGTTCCCGTGTTAACAGCTGAATAATTTGTTTCAGACATTTTTGTGTCACATATTTATGTCAAGCCTGACACAGCAGCAACAGCAAAATCTATGGTGTCTTAATGTGCTCATAAACTAAAGCAAAAATGATACATCAATCCTTTTTTTATGGATAACCATTATGAACCAGGGACCTGATAGCAATGTGTTGACATACAGTATTTTATGTCTGGACTTTGCATTCATGTCGATGACTCTCCTGAGTGAGATACATTATCTTCACTTTGGGGTAAATGTGGATTACTTTTACTTCAAAGTAAAGTCAGTTGCAGTGACATCCGAGCATGCTGCTCAACTTAACAGTAACTGCATGGAATGAGATGGAGCGAAAAGACAGGAAACAAGTGAGACATTTTGATTGATTTGCATAAATAAATGGGGTGTTTCCTAGAAAGACATGACACAGCATGCTCTTATTTCGGAACAGACCTGCTGCTTTGAGGGGTGTGATAGATACTTGCTATTAGTCAGACATCAGTAAGCACTTTAATGTACAAGGCTAATTGCAGGTAGTAAAAAGAAGAAAAGCATTACTTAGCATGGAGGGTGCCTAAAGGAAGAAAACTACCTCACAAAAAACTAATGAACCATGAGTAAACAATGTTCTTCTCACCCACCGATCCCCCCACCAAACACTACATCTGGCGCTGCAGCGTGAGTTTCATCTTAAACTCCATCTTAAGCCTTGTAAAGCGTGGTTTATCTTTTTAGCGGTTCTTTGAAAAGTTAAGTATTCTGAGAGGAGTTAGTGCTGCTGCTAGTGATGAAAATGAAGACTTTAAATATGAGCAAACTCAACCATGAGATTTGGTTGACCCTGAAATAAAGTAGTTAACCCAGGGTTTTATATATGCCTCATATGTAGGTCATTAATAAGATTGCAGCCAATCACTTTCTTAGCAGAGCGAATGACACGCTACAACATGCCAAGATGGTGATGGAGTACATCTTCTGCTGGGCTTTCTTGACGAGGTAGCAGCTCCCATTGAGGTCCTGGAAGATGTTGCACAGACTCAACATGAGCATTCATTTAGAGATTTTAATGAATGGTGAAGTACAATTACTCTTTTTAGCCCTTTTTCTATGGTGACCACTGAGACTTAAGGGAGATTTTTTAGCTTTTGTTAGCTGCTAAATGCACCACTATGTGCACCACATAGTCAGTAACACTGTTTGTCTGCTGTTTGTAATGGTAGTGTTCAGTGGATTTATCAGAGCATTTAGCTGAAAACAGCTGCCTGAGGGGCGGCGTTTAGCTCAGTTGGTAGAGCAGCCATCCCATGTGCGAAGGCTCAGTCCTTGCTGCGGAAGCCCAGGGTTCGAATCCGACCTGTTACAAAAGACCTCTTTCCCGCATGTCATTCCCTGTCTCTCTCTCCCCGCATTCCTGTCACTCTTCAGCTGTCTCTATCAAATAAAGCTTGAAAAGGCAAAAAAAAAAAAGAAAAGAGCTGCCTGCTGTGTCTGGAAATAACACTGATGGAAGCTCTGGGACTGAACCAATGAGTAGTAGGAGAGGGCAATCAAAACAATGAGCTGAAAGATGCTGAAATGCTTCTTGGAGCTGAGAAGCAGTGGCATAGTGGTGACTGGAGAAGTGAGTATACTCTTAATCTGTGCCCCATTTTCTTCTATAAAGCAGCGGATCCAGCAAAGAATAAACACCCTATGTTATAAACAGTGACATGTAACTTCCTAATTCCACAAGGATGTGTCATGATCAGCTTCAGCAGCTGAATCCAGAGGTTCTTCTGATTCCACCATAAGCAGCTCTCCGCAGAAAATCGCCATCAGCTGCACCAAACCGTACAAACCGATCGTGCTGGCCAGAAGACATAGAAACGACGTAGAGAAGCTGATCAATTTTCAAAATAAAAGCACCATGTGCAGACTCCAGATTGTAAGTAAGTAACAAAGTCTGGCAGACAAAACGCTCCGCTTCTGAAAAGTATGAAGCTTCAGGGTGTGGGTATGATGCCGAGTTCTTGTGGGATATGAAGCCAAGTGGAGAACAAACCAAAACAGCATCGTGCCATGCTCGATGGAATTGGGGGTAAGGCTACTCTTGCATATTTTGCTCCCCTAAAAATGCGTAAGTGGTGTTATTCGTGCAAAATGTTATTCAGCCTCTGCTGCTTAACTTCAGGGAGTAAATATCATTCTGAAATCAATATCAGCCACAGAAGAGGTGTAGATTTTACAATAAATACTGACCCACAGATGAGTGAAACAACTATTATGCACTTCGATTGAAGTATTCTTCCTTTCTTCATCCGCTAATTAAAATTGGATAACTATATCCTGGGAAAAAAAATAAAAAATCAGTTCACAGAGCACTACTGAGTGTTCATCAGAGGGGATTTAGAAATATGTATACTCGATGCAGACACAAAAATAAGGGTTTACTCTGTTTACCTGTGTATGTAACCACTTTCATATGACACATTCAGATAGATTCAATAACCAACTTTAAACAACTACCACTGATTTCTATTCATGCTACTGCAGTAAAATTTAAAACTTGCTTGATGTAATCCATCGACCACCATTTGAAGAACTTTCTACCTGGTGTATTTATGGACTCATTGAAATCTTAAAATAGTTTATTGGCAGTTTAAGAAGATGAAGCTTTGTCTTTTTAACAATTAGCAAATTATTAATAGAACATTATAAATATGGTGGTATGGTGGCACACTAATAATGAACTCATGTTTAAACGTGTGAAATGCATGCATCAGCTTTCATATTTTATGTCACGTCTAGCGCGTGCATCATTTCCTCTGAATTCTTCATGCACTTCAGGAATTTGAATCCACTGTGTAAAGGTACAGTATATTTGCTCCAGCAGTAACAGTGAATCTACTATATTTCAAAGAGGGGGAAGAATATAATGGCTTAATATAATGAACATCTCGAGGCTGAGGACCATAAACCACCAGTCGTGTCAAATCTAGGCCGTTTGTAGTTAATAGTTTAGGTTGTACACACCATGATACATCTGGAGTTTTCACTCCAACTTGTCTGAGGACTGTGTGGACTGACCCTCCCTTTAGTTTGTGAAATAGGGTGGGAGAGTAGATGCCTTCATTCTTCTTGGTTCATGAGGTTTGGTAATCTTACATAATTTAGAGATGGGGAGGAGTGATAGATTAATTGATTACCGATGGGACACATACAGGACCTGACCTACTCTGTCTGTTCCTATTAAATATTTTTTCCTTTAATGTCTATCGATTGTTAGCATGCATGTGATGCCACAAGGCCAAGATGGCAAATCCAGCTACTACAAAAATGTAGGTTCTTCCATTCATTTGACCTGGGAAAAAAATTAAGGAAAGCAGAAAGATTGAGCCAGATTCGACTTTTGGAGGACACAACTTGACGTCACACTGTGCCAAGCTGACAATCAGACCGGTCAAACTCCTTCACAGTTATCCTGAAATGTCACTGTCGTGTTCTGGTTTGGTTTATTTCATGCACCAACTTCTACGTCTAGTCTTTGCAGTCTATGACATCTGTGGTCAAGAGACATAGACAGTAAAAGAGAGAGGAAGTCCCAATAGTAATGAATCAGAGAAATAGAAAGTTATTTTCTGATTGTTTCATAGTAGTTACATCGGTTACGTGTTGCATTATGGGTTGTTTGGAGCCCTAGTATTGATACAGTATGTGTTTCTATTGGTTTTGTTCAGCCCTAAAAGTGTAGTTTGCCCAGTTTGACCTCCAGGAGATTCTGACAGCTCACGTAACATGTTTTACTACCGCAGAAGAAATAAATTCCTGACGAGTGAAAACAAGTGTCTCCCATCATCTGCAGAAACATGGTGGGGTCCGAATCATCTGTCAAACAGACAAGAAATGCCAGTGTCACAGATAATGAGGAGCTGAAAAATGCTAACTGTCAGAGAAAATCTGCCTGACAGGAGACCATGTTAGCATGTGACTGATTGACAAGCTACACAAAACTGGGATTTACTACGCTGCGATTTAATGGAAGTATCTGAGGTTTTATTTCTACAATACGGTAGTTTTCTCAATTACTCAACCTGAACTCTTGAGTATATTACGTGACTACTCGATATGTGAAAAATATATACAATATCCCTAATATAAATCCAACATACCTCCAACGTCAAGAGCAAAGTAAGTGCAAACACCTGTGCATTCAAAGCACTCTGCAGCACGAGCATTGCCATTTCACACAGTGAGCTTTTAGCTCGCCGCTGGAACCACTTAAGATGTAGAACCCGGTTAGATGGGCGGATGAGGAGAAAAGAAAGCGCTGGTGATCAATGCAGCATAGAATGAGCTGGAAATATTCTTAGTGGCAAATTTAATAAATAAAAGGCCCTAAAAGTAGAGCAAGTAGCATGATTCTCAATATATAAAGAGGCTATTAAGAAGAGAAAATAACACATATTCCATATTCATATATTGAGGTCATCGTTAATTTTAAATTGAGCTTTAATTGATTCACAAAATTGTAAAATGAGAACTTCCAGTAAGCACAGATGATGTGCGGGAGAGTGTGTTTTGCACAAACTGTTCATAGTCAATCTATTTTTTATCTCTTACATTGTGTTGACGGACTTGAATAACCTTAACCTGCAGCACTCACCTGCTTTGAACTTTCAAGAAAGGGGACGTTCAGATAAACATGTAATCTTTAAAGCTTCAGCTCCGCTCTCTATATATCAGCATTGTACAGTTTGTTTGTCCCTCCCTCTGATTTGCTCTGCTGAATGTGACAACCTTGAGCACTCAAAATATCCTCTCTTGTATGGGGCTAAACACAATGTCACTAAAAATAAATAATTTCCAAATAAACAGAACAGTAGCTACTCCCGCGGTGCTTCAGCCTTCATAACAGCACTTCACAGCAATTATCAACATACATATTGAGGCACTGTAATGATGAAAACAAGAGAGGAGGCTGTGGAAATAATAAATACATTTTTTTTTTTTTTTTTTTTGCAATTCAGTTTTTGCCTTAAAATAGAGCCGTTATGAAGGTCCAACTCTACATCCGGATCTGTCAGTTTGGAGGGAGTTCAAAGTGTTCCAGGCAACCTAAGGCAAGGTGTGTCCATACACTGAGCCACAACGTCAAAGGCGAGTGCGAATGACACAACACATTAACAGAAACTCCTTGATATTTTGTTAATGACGATCATTCATCTATCTGCATCTTGCTAGCTTATGTTATCATTTATGTTACCATCAGTGTAATTTTGGGTGTTGAACACATTCCGAGAGAGATTCCGTCAGACAAAGTACACAAACTCCCTCAAAAATAGCTTGGAAGCGATCCCAAATAAGAGGCTTGTGTCCGGGCTCAGACAAATTAGCTTTACTTATAGTTTATTGCATTGTGTTATATTGAGTGTGATATCAAGTTTCCTGTGCCTCTTGTACTGCCCTGCGCTCAGCACTCCCACAGTGATTGTGTAGACATTTCTGTTGATAGCTCTTTACGACTGCCACAACCGAGCTCGTTCTATAGTTTATCTCTTAAGGATAAGGTATTGTTACTGTGCATCGCCCATTGGTCAGGAAAGATCAGATCTGTTCTGTTGTGTGGAGATCGGCTGTACTTCATTGGTAAAAGATAAAGTACAGTTGCTGTGCGCATTTGGAGACATTCTGTCATTGGCTTAATCCGTGCAGCCATACTGAACAAGATCAGTGAGTTGTATTTAATCACTTAAAGGACCGGTGCCATAGCAGACCAACCTTGGTTCGACTCCCGTGTTACTGTGTGAGGTGTGAAGCACATCCCCTACTTCCAATCTCACCCACTTTATGTTAAACCATGTGGCCTTGGCCACCATTTTGAGCATGTGCCTAACATGGTTGTGCTGCCCAGGGGCGCAACTACCTACTTTCTGAGGGGTATGCAGACACATGACCGTTGTTGCCTGGGGTTTTTGTGCGTATTACTTTATCAATAGCTGGTTTTGATAGTCAGTGCTCGGATTCATTTCCTTACTGCTCACTCAATAAATCCAAATAACAAAGTGACTGACTGACTGAACACCTTTTTGAGACCGTCCCGTAACTATTCATGTAAGTTAAGACGTTTATTTATTAATTTTTAATAAACATCTTTGATTTGCTAATAACCAAACCTGCCCTACCAGAAGCCCAACAAACTTACCTCATGTTAACTTTCCTCCTATTTCCTCTAAGTCTGTTTGATATCCAGTGATTACAGTACAGTAAGCTTGACTGGAGAGTCTCCTCTGATTTCCTGACAATGGTTCAGCACCCTGCAACACCAGCAACTGGACAATTTTACTTATCTCTAAACATACCGTAATGATCAATTAATGCATAATACCAATATATGTGCAGGTCAAAAGTCGGCGCACTCACACATTTAAATAAAATAAATAAAAGTTCTGAACATTTATCAGACACTAAGGAGTCTTCATGTTTTATGACATACAGACAACAAGGTATATCAACCAGCCATATGGCATAACAGGTCATGGTCACCATTAGTCAGAACAGGAGTAAAAAAGTAAAAAATGGAATGACATTTGAAAGTCCTCATCATCACTGAAATGAAATGAGGAACAGAGGGGTTGGATTAAAAAGGGTGCACATGAATATTTTGGTCAGAAGTTAAACTCTCAGTCAGTGTGACTGATTTATCGACATACGACACCGCTCAAAGTCTGTTTTCACTTTAAGCAAATGTGTCCATGGCACACATTAGAGAGCTGCGCTTTCTCACATATTTAAGGTTCAAATGCGATGATTTTTAAAAACACTGACGTATATTGAGAAGAAGCATCTCATCGTAATCAATCCTGTGCAGTCATGAAGTCCCTGGAATGAGGCTGGAGTAATTAGAAAATAATCATTACCGTGACTACCCCGATTTAGACATCTGAATGTGCGGCGACATGCCTTGTGATAACCAACCACGAAGACGTGGCGAACCTCTAATTGCATTTTTGAGTCAAAGGCGTCAGATCAATGACTCTGCAGCCTTTTACTGTGTCCTTCACCCAGAAATACACCAAGGAGGCTGATAACAGTGAGATGGAATCATTTAGGGCCGGGGATGTCCCCACCCTGCCATTTGTATCAGTCGTGTGGCACCATAATGAAACCCGCAGACGGAAATTTCATTAGTGTGCTGGGGCGCGCTGCTCAGTATGCACACTGACCGGTTCATGTCATATTGTGAGTGCAGCTCATTATTCACACCTTTTTTTCTACATTGTTATGTTCATCAGTAACATGTTCACCCGCTGTGATTACTTTAAAACAAAGAAGTCATGCTGACATCTGTGCGCAGGCTGAAGAAATGGCAAAATGTTGCCATGAAAATCAAAAGTTGTGTCTCAAAAACAAACGTTGCAAGATGTTTCTTGTGAAAACTGTAAAACTGCAAAGTGTGTGTAAACTAATTTGGTTTGCTAAGATGTGTAACAACGACGACAGGGTACTAAGCTTTAGCTAAGTACAACAATACCCATGTTCGTAATGGGTTTATTAAAAATGTATGGGGGGAACATCAAGTCACAAGATATTAATTGCAACCACCAAGCCCATTGCTGCCTTTTATGCAATCCCCCTGGAGTACAGTGTAAAACTAATTGCTTGAACAGCGCACTTCTTTAAATCACTCACATCTTTAGCACGGATATTTCAGACTGTCAGATAATTCAAGCTTGTCAAATCATGAGGAAACAACAAGAAACGGCAGAGATTCATTACACCGAAGCTTAGGCAAATTGGAAAGCAAAGGTGGTGGGAAATAATACAGACTACAGCTCATATATCGGTTGTCTGTGGAGAACACACAATGAATTTTACATTTACATCCTATTGAAAGCGACCTACAGTGAATATAAATGTGAAAAGTGTTGGGGCGGTGTTTAGCTCAGTTGGTAGAGCAGCCGCCCCATGTGCGAAGGCTCAGTCCTTGCTGTGGAAGCCCAGGGTTCGAATCCGACCTGTGGCTCTTTCCCGCATGTCATTCCCCATCTCTCTCTCCCCACATTCCTGTCACTCTTCAGCTGTCTCTATCAAAATAAAGCTTGAAAAGGCCAAAAAAATAATCTTAAAAAAAAAAAAAAAAAAAATGTGAAAAGTGTGTTCTAAATTTGTCAGAACAAAGTGTTATTAATCACCCAGCCACATCTGAATGATTAAAAATAACAAATTTATGAAATTAGGTATTAAAATCAGGTAAAAATGAATTCTCAGCTCCAGGACTGTGGGGGCGTGTCCTCTGAATGCACTGAAGCCACGCCCACTCGTGGGAGCAGTCAAGCATGTTAATGTTTTTAGAAAGAAATCTTTACACGGACTTTAAATTTATGAGCAGCACAAGGGTGAAAACACTTTGACAGGACATCAGAGTGTAAAAGAAAAAAATGTAATTAAAATGTATTTAAAATTAAAAAGCAAGAGAAAATGTGAGTTATAATCACCCATAATGAAGCCCAGAAGTGGGCAGTCTGCTCCCTTTGTTGTTTCTCTCCCCTGTATTTGGACAAACAGTGGAAAAAGCTGAGGCAGCACAGAGAAGACACAAGAGAAAAGCTTAAGCACACCATCAGTGACCAGAGGGGGAGCGATGTTTGACTCAGGCACAAAAAAAGAGCTGTGCTCATCAAAACCAGAGAAAGTAAGAACGAACAGGAACATCTACGTGCTTTCAGAACATAGAACTGCTTTAAAAAAAGCATCACGTGTCAGCCATTTTGAATTGGAAACAAAATGTTTGCCTCATCTCGTCAACGTATGACACTATGAGGGATTTACTGTCGAGCTGCTGAGTTACAGTTTTGAGACGTCAGTTCATTTATCGAGACAGTGATTGAAGAGATATGAAATGTTCTGTTTTTTTCAGTGAACGTATATTGAGAACACACAGACGTGAAAGTATGCAGGACAGTGAGAGTTGTTCAGTTGATGGTGATTAATTACCTCCTGCAACAAAGAAAGCAACATTGCAGAACGTCCACCGTTCAATTACAACATTCAATGACATCATCAAAATGTCACGCCTTGAGCTGAGCAGAAACAGCACAACTGAAACTACAGAGGGCATAAAAAGTTGGCCATTTCCTGTGGATCAAGACGGAACAAGAGTCAGATGTACTGACATTTTCAATATAATGTTATATATATATATATATAATCTTTAATATTAGAATACAAAAAAGTGAAAATAAGTGCAAAAGATAGAAAGAAAACATTTATTTACTGGGACTTTGCCCTTGGTGCAAAATCTCATGTCGAATTTCAAAATGTAAAATCTGTGTGTGTGCATGTGTGTGTGTCTGCTTGACCATTGGTGTGTATTCGCGACTGTGTGTGTGATGTGCAGGCGCGTGCGTGTGCGCATCCTGCGAGTGTAAAAAACAACAAACTCTTTTTCTTCTTCCCGCTTGTGTACTTCCCCTGCTTTCTGCTCCAGAGGTGAGAAGTGTTAATGAGGGTGCACCAGCCCTTGCCACACGATAACAAATACAAGTCCACAAAAACCCATCAATACCGTGATAGCGGGTGCACACAGATTTGCTGGTAATTATGCCCTCTGGATGTTCCACAATCCGCGCACCCCCAAAAAAATCCCAAGCCACAAAGCCCCCCCCCACTCTGCAATGTGCTGCCCATCCTCTGGTTCCCCCCAATAGTAGAAGTTAAGCCACTGAGAGCCCAAGTATGGGGGCTGGACCAATTAGAGGAAGAAATACACAGCACAAGAGACTGCTCTTAGATCAGCCAAGCAGGGTAGAGCCGGACATTGTTTTTCAGCTCTCATACAGAAGGTTACCAGTGTGTCAGCTTGAAGAGAAAAGACCACTGCTCGCAGCTTGTTGAGAAGATTGTTGTTCCTTGTTGCACTGAACCTGGATAACAAGGAGCCGTAATGACGGAGGCTGCTTTTTTTTTCTTGTTCTGTTCGCGTCAATTCGGCACTGCAGACATTTTCCAAGAGGTCATACAACTACTGCAAATGGACAACTTTCTAAACACACCATTAACAGTGTCAAGAGTAACAAAAAAGTTTGTTAAAAAATAAAAATCACACCTCATGACTTAACGTCTCCTGGTTGTTGCTGGTGTCAGGCAAATTCAGTGAGATGACCTCCACCGAACCATTAGTGTGCTCTAGTGGGACAATTTCTCTCGGACAGCAAAGTGAGAAAAGACTGTGATGGCGGCGAGAAAGGCGTCGCCTCCTCCACCTCCTCCTCCTCCTCTCCCGCGGGACATGCGCAGGTGGCAAAGTGGCAGAACTGTTGTCATGGCAACCTCCCTCATTTCAACCATCCCTGGCAGGTTCTGACAGATGTGTCAGGCCTTGTGGGCAATTGGAATCGAGAGGAGTGACCCTTTCTCGCTTGTTTTCTGTTGGGGAGGTCCGATTTCGATAGGCTCCAAAAAAAAAAAGGGAAAAAAAAGAGGAGGAAGTCAGAAAGAGACAGATGTGAAAGACAGACAGCGAGAGAGAGCAAACGTGATCAGTAACCTCCTTTCCGCTCATCCCACTGTGTAATCAATGTGACATTGCAGGTGGAAAGCTCAACTTTCTTTGCCAACGGGCCCTCGGGTGAGCTGCAGGGATCGCTGGCTGACAGAAAAACCCCAGCTCAGGGACTTGTGATGTTCTCTCTCAGTCCATATCAGTCTCACACAGTCCGCAGCGTGAACCCTGTTCCATCCACCATCCCTCGGATTACTTCCAATAAACAGCATTTCTAGTCAGTGCTGTCAGAGGCTGAAAGAGAATATCACTTCTGTCATAGAAAATGCACACAAATGCAGTTAGGGTGTTTTTCCCTTCGCTCACTTGAATTTGAGAGTTTGACATAGTTGAGTTCCATGACCCGTTGAGCCTCAGATGTTTGTTCGGGGCCTGTTTACAACTTGGAGGGAAAAAGGAAACCATATAGATTTTAAATATCTGTATTTTCTCATGGTAGTGGTTGCAAAACTTGAAGAAACCTCGACTGTAGCAGTAATTGAAATTCCACCACTGACACGTGATGGAAAGAAGTCATCCAAAACAAATGTCAAGAGCTGGTGGAGAGAATGCTGCAGCCACTGAACAGTGGCAAATATTATTATTATTTTTTTTTCCTCAGCTCTTAGATTAGAGTAAATTGAATACCATTGGGCTTTGGACTATTGTTCAGACAAAAAAAAATGCTTTATAAGCTTGGACTCTGAGGAACAAATCATCAAAAGCAATTCTCAAAAATAATCTTCCGTTGAAGTGCTCATGTTGTTTGATTTTCAGTGTTCGGTTCATCCCTTTGGACTTTGTTGATGCATCAAAACTTTCAACTCTCTTCTCTTCTTGAGTCATAACTCAGAAGAACACAGCTTGAATAAAAACTTAATGTTTTCAGCAGGAGCGTCATGCAAGTCCAAATTCTGAGGGGGGCACAATTAGAGCAGGGGTCCTTCTGCAGAAATAAACTGACGCAACGATCTGCAATTTGAGAATTGAGACTTGAAGGGATGATTTTAAAACTTCACCAAATCAATTAATGTTAATGTTTGTGCTGTTGTAGTTATTTAAAATGAAACTCACGTAGTATTAACCTATGTACCAAACTCCTCCTTGAAAGATCAACAGCACAAGTAACAATCAAGCCAAGTAACAATGGCTACTAACTTTAGCTCGAACCAGGCAATGATCTTGCAAATTACATTTACATTTAGTCATTTAGCAGACGCTTTTATCCAAAGCGACTTACAGAGAAGGGAAACAATCAAGGTACAGTGCAATAAGAAAGCGTTAGTGCAACAATAAGTTCTATGACAATTCTTAAAGGGGTAGCTTTCTCATGTCCAGTTGTAGGTAGTGCTAGGAGAGGAGGTACTCTCTGAAGAGCTGGGTCTTCAGGAGATTTTTATTTATTTAAATTAGTGTCTACATGAACGTTATAACTAATCGCATTTCATTTTGACATGCTTGAAAAAGGGATTGATGCTCTACTAACCATTTCACCAACACACCTTCAAGCTGTAGCCTACATCTCCACTCGTGCAGCAGTGCTGTGTGGGTGGGACTGGGACTGCAAGCCATTCACACAATGAAGGAGTGTTAAAAACAATGTATGTAAGTGAATCCTTAAAATCTCTGCTTGAGACTGCAGAAGGACTATAGACTTTACACATCTGCTGGTCTGCTCTTGGCTTAATGAAAATCATCATATGGTTTGAGACATAATTTAAGCACCCTCAAAGAAGTCCCCTCTTAGCTTGGTGGTCCCCTATTGGTGAATGTGTAATGATGGCAAGGTCCCGTGTTTGAGAGGTGCGCAAGTAGAGTCTTTCAGACTGTAGAGGGGCCACTAAACAGGCTGCTTAGTGAAGAAACCATTCTCTTGAAACATAATTTGTGTTTTTGTAACAAAACAAAGGCTCAACTTTAGTGGGTGTTCGGTAAGTTTCAAGCTTGACATTGTATTAAAATAAAGCACTATACAGAATGCAGAAAATTAAAAAAAAAAAAAATTAAATTACCACAGACAGGAATTGCTTAGAAGGTTTTATTTACAAGATGCGACACGAAAGTGAGGTCCAGGGAGAATCTTCAGAGCAGGATGGTGAAGACTGGTGAACAGACAAAGGTAGGCTGAGCGTGGCAAGCAGAGCAGGTGAGTGTGGCAGGGCTGGAGGACGAAGCAGACAAACAGGTGTCAGAAAATACTAAGACAAAAGATCTTCAACAAGTAGGTTTCTCTAAACTGGTAAGTTGTAAAGTTACCACAAAAGGTACACCAACAAACTGGCAGAGTCTGGGAGGGTGAACCACAGTTAAATACTGTGGGAGCTGATGAGATGATGAGAAGCAGGTGTGGAAGCAGAGCAGGTGTGGATCAACGGTCGGAGAAATAGATCAGCCACGCCCAGCCTGCACAGACAGGAGAGACTGGAAAACAGACACAGAACATGAAGGGCAGGGAAACACCAGGAAAACACAGGGAAATACACAAACCTAGCAAATCCTAACAGTTTGTTGATGCACATTACAGACAAAAGGTCCACACATACTGTATGAATTGGGTCCTTTTGGAACTGTTGGGAAACCCTATCTATGGCATACTTAGAAGATTTTGTTTTACCTATATAAAGTGATCATAATACAATCTAAAATAAAGTAAAGATATAAAAAATCTGATGAGGCCTGTATAGTTTAGTTCTGACTGCAGAATATTACCACAAAATCCTGCAGAACACAGTGTTCCTGTGTTTTTCAGTCACTCTCTGCCATGCAACAAAAATGAGGTTAGACTGAACGGAATCTGTAACACTGAAACTAGAGCATCAGCTGGAAGCCAGACTGTTTTGCAGACAGAACATGCTACATATTTTGATTTGTTCAGCATGTCACTAACACATTTGAGGTTAATGGTTCAAACCCACTGGGGCCACATGTACAGAAAATGAAAGCACTCATGATATTTTAAGCCACTTTAGATAAAAGCTCCTACCAAATGGCGTATGTACCGTTACAAGTACAAACTCGGAGCCAGCGTAGAGCGTAAAGTGGCAGCGATTATGTTTTGAACTGCACAATACAGATCATAATTGTTTACAAATAGAATTTTCCATCCAAATGCTAAATGCACCTTGATATCCTGACAGCCAAGATATGAAAACAAATTGATGGTTCTGGTGTGGTAAGAGAGGGAAGCTCATAGTGAATAAATGCTGTCACACATGGCGATTTACAGATTTTGCTGCATGCACATTTGGACAGTGTTAACACTGCACACAAGATAACATTTGTCAAACCATCTTGATGCATTGCTCCTGCATCATCTCTCCACTCTCATTTTTTCCTTTTGCATCTATTATTGTTCGACTGTTTGAGTTTGGTGAGTCAACCTGCTGACTTAGGTCGACATTACAATGCACAGGCTGCGGCGCCTGCTGCAGTACTGATGCAAATTAGATGCAGAGTACAGTAGATGCCTTCTGTGGAGTATGTATTGACTACAAGAATCACCCATTAGGTTCTGCTAGTCTTATTAGCATTGCCTGGAAATGTGTCTGCCAGTGTTGTAGCACACTTGATTAGAAGCCAAGAAATGTGAATGTAGATGTCCTCAATGCTGTTCCTCTGACAGGCTGAATTACTGAACTTATTTCCACATGGGAAGTTCTGTTTACATGATGGCACCCGTAAAAAAATATAGTACATGGGAAATATACCGGAGTGATTCCCTCTCTCACCACTACAGCCTCATTACCCCAACTGAATGTAACATTGAGTGAATGTCAATGTTTCATTGCATATTGAACTGACTCCAGTGCTGCTGCAGTGAAACTGTTCCAGACTGCAGCCAGACAGATGAGGTCTGTGGTACAGTTGTCAACATCCTGTTTTCTCAGTTTTTCGCTGCTTCTTTTAGGTCTTGACTTGCAGGATGTCAGATGCCAGGCAGATGTCCATCTGTCGCAGTTTGTCAGCTACCTCTTAATCGCATTGGATGTGACATAGCCCGCCACATTCGCTGATTTTAACAACACATTTTTTTATTTTATTTTTTTGCCAAAGGTCACAACAGATGTATGTGCCAGAACCCCTGCCAGTGCTTGTATCTGTGTCAACATATCCTCATTGATGTCTCTGCACCAGAGACAAAGCAGCACCAACCGAGCAAATCTCCCTCCTCCCTTATCTCAGGGGAGTGCTGCTGTGGTTGTTGTGTTTCTTGCTACATAGGTGCCTAATTATAGTGTAAAGTGGAGAAGAATCTGTGACAGGGGTTATAAGCATCCTCATGCAGATAGAGTTTGGGGAATTTAAAACATTTTTTTAGATGACACGAAGCTGGTGTAACACTGTCACAACTGTGTCATCAACATGAATTAATCTTTAGGGTTGTTTATGACTGCCATTGCACCTTATTATATCTTTATGATGTTTCAAGACTCACCCATTTTACTTGAGGTTACACTAATTAATTATGCATGACACTGTCATGAAAGTGTTTGAGAGTAATAACAGTTTATTACTGTGTTTAAAGCCCGCCATGATATGTTTACGACAGCTTATCCCCATGGTTAATGTCAAGTTGTCATAAATCTCTAAAGCAGTGTCAATATGCCACTGAATAGACATTAATAAACAAAAGGTGCTATTATAAAGTTTAAATAATCTTTATATCTCCATTTTCATGACAGTTATGGTAGCGTTACAACATCAGATAACACCAGACCAACAACTTTATGTCATTTCATTAGAGGCCTAAAATGAGAAATGTCTTTTATTCTTTATTTTTTTATATACATTATCTCGTAAAAACTAATTATTTAGAAGGGAAGTTGGAAAGATTAGATACTTAGAAATGGATTTCTGGAGAGGATCAGACTACCAGAGTTTGTGTTTTTTAAATAAATGCCCTCAGAAGAAGAGTGTAAATCAGGGGTCTTCAACCAGGGGTATATTACCCCTAGGGGTCCGCAGATGTACTGCAGGGGGTCCGCCAACTTTTGTCATAATGATTGACAATCTTCACCAAAATAATGGTGAATGTGAGGGTGCAGATCAATGAGAAACTACAAACAGCGAATGCATTTGCATAATAATGTAATACCTACCAATGACATAATAATTTTGGCCATTTTAAATGTAATAAAGCCAATAACGTAATAACATGCCAATAATGTAATAAAGTTTTTGAGACAATAACGTAATAACATTTTGCCAATAATGTAATCAGTTATTACATTATTGGTGTAGTATTAAAAAAAATTGTTATCCGATAATGTAATAATACATAAATAGGACTGAATTTCTTGGAAATAAAAGATTACTTTGCAGTTTTTGTGCAGTTTGCTCATCAAAAATAGATACAGTGGATGGCATAGTCGTCATATTCATTCATCAAGGGTACGTACTATGCAGCACTCTCTCTCCTTAATTATGGTTGTAAGAGCCAATTTGAGAATTATTTGTTGTATAAAATCTTTATTTAGAACATTGTTTATTTGCTTAGATATGTAAATTCATAATTTCATGTATGGAGGAGTATTATTTAATTCATTACTGTGAAGTATATATGGTAGTTAGATCACTTAGTGGAATGTGCAAGTATGCAGGAAGAGAACAGTGGTCATGTGACCTACATGTGTTTGCTCAGTGTTAGATGAAAAAGTCTAATCAGTCTAGTTATTACTAAGTTATTATATTATTGGCCTGTTATTAGATTATTGGCTTTATTACAGTCAAAATGGCCAAAATTATTACGTTAGCATGGCATTTAATAACCAATAATAATTATGCATTAACTTTTTACCAATCATAAACACATACAGGCTAATAACCTAGTATATAAATAGGTTAATAAGGTGAAATAAAAGTTAAATAAAGTAAATATAAAAGTTATTATAGGCCAGGCTTATAATGTGACATATTTTTAAAAAAATGAATTACATGTGGGGGGTCCCTGTTCTGTTTGTCTCTTGTCCAAGGGATCCTTGGGTTAAAAAGATTGAAGACCCCTGGTGTAAATGATACACTGATCTGTACATTGTAGAAGCGACACACAGTAAAAGCACTGTATTTTTTTCTCTGGGTTTTCTACATACATATGTACAGATTTTACAGGTTTCATTATTACTGTTTTAACTGCAGCCAGAGGTTAGTAGGAGTTCTCTGTTAGTTGGTTTCAAAATAAAAATAACAGCTACAAAGACTCTATAAGACAGACTGCTGCATCACTTTGAGTTTATTGATCAGGTGATAAAAAATATCAAGTTTTGCTGTGCTAGCAGCGGTGGACTGAGCGTCTGAAGCAGCAGGAGTTATCCCACGGTCTAAGAATAGAGCGTGTTGCATGTTGTACAGGATGTAAAGCCCTATGAGACAGATGTGTGAATTCGGGCGATAGAAATATAATTGACTTGGCATGACTTGGCAAAGGAGGAGTGTGGCCACGTTGGACAGAGATGGAAAAGTTTTTTTAAAAAATGCAGCTCAACTCTGGCTAACAAATGCAATACAGTTGGGCCTGTGGCAGAATCATGAATTCATCAGATCTCATGAGCCCTTCCTCCTCATTCTGCTGTGTTAACTTTGATATATTCTGTCTTTCTGGGCCTACAGCACGGTGCTAATAAGCAGAATGTCTGACATTGAAAACAGTGGTTTCTTCAAAAATGTTTTTTTGGCTTGTAGCCTTGGTATTTCCTTATGCACATGCTTGATGAAAGAAGAAGCCCAGATCAGATAAAAGCAGGAAAGACACCCTTTTCTCCACAGGAGCACATATCGAAACATTATGAATAGCTGCTAGTTTGGAGTATCAGCCTGTATCAAATGACACTGTCTTTTGTCACAATTAACATAGTGATGATTCTCATGAGTATTCCCAAATAGAACTATTTCATTTCTCTGTGTATTTGGTCAAGTTTGTGTTGACCCTGTACATCCTTTGACAGTATACAATGCCAAACTGTCCGATGATGCATTTTTTTAAAAGCCAAGCCACAAGTTGACTGGAAAACGAGTGGTGGAGGAGTTGCTTTTCCTTGTGCTCAATTATTCAGACTCTTACATCTTTGTGGTTGGGAAAACAAGACTTTTGGCTTTGGATCAGAAAAACTTTCCTCATTATTTGTCCCTCACTTCCTTTATTATTTTATTTTGTTTTCTTCACTTTCAGCTCCCTGTGCATGTAATTTGTTCTTGAAGTGAAGACATCTACAGTTTTGCAAAGGCCAACTTGCCCATTAAGTGATGAGTAAATAGAAACTAGATTTATCCTTGTGCCTACATTAGATTATTGGCCCACAGTAAGCTATTTAACTTTTTTTTGTTGACTCTCTCTGTTGATTTTGCCTATGACCTTCCTTTCACCATCCAGGCACCAGCTTCAGAAGGGTGAACTGTATGCCAGTGAAAGACAATATTCTGACTGAAAATGTCATATGCACAGATGATATACGACGGATACGAAGTGCAAGTCACATGTGTGACAAGAAATGTGACAAAGTGGACTCAACTACACCATTTAACACTTGATACCTAGCATCTTACCTCTAGATGTCATCAGTGCTGTCAAGGTTCATACTATGTTAGGGGGGGAAGTTGCTGATAGTATAATGTTCTTTCATGTGAATAGCGGAAAATAGTGAAGTGCCATGGGAAATATGTGGCATGTTTCCTGATGTGAGATATTGGGGGTACCCAACCCTGTAGTGATGATGGTCAGGTCCAAATACAGCAAATAGAGAGGTATATATGTATACAGTCAGTTGTTGTCTTATTTTTAGTTTTATTGGTTTGCACATTTCCTGGAAGCACCTATAAATAAATATCCACATATGGGTCCTACAACATAACCACTTGAGTCTGCCTTCTACTTTATGACAGACCCTCTATCAACAACTATCTTACAAGTAATGTTTCACGCTGTGTTGATGACTTTAATGTACAAATTACTTAACAACAAAACAAAGAATTACTGAGTCTACATAAAGTGGCAAAATACACTGCTCTTTGTTTCAGTGTTTCCAAAAAACGTCATCTGTATGTGTTTCAATCACTGCAATGATTGTGTCTCTATGTTGTTACGGTTTTATTGTATTTTCTTATTTTTATACTTAATTATTTATCAATATAAAAACATTAAAAAGTTAAGCACATACATTATCCACTAATATTTTCTTTTGCTGATGGGAGAAAATAGTTCCAGCATCACTCGGAAGCCCTCCAATGACAACAAAGTGAAAAGCAGACGTGACTTGCATGAGGTATTATAACAATACAGACTCAGACAAGCAGTTGTGTGATAAATCCCTGTGCAACACCTTGTTTTCTGACATCTTTCTTTGGCCAGGCTAAAGGCAGACTACAATATCCCACACTGCAGGGCCAAGCTGAGCAATACTGGGCAGCAGGGAGGCTGAGTGTGACTGCTGTGAATACTGCTGTGCCAGTGTTTGTCAATGATGTATCGTGTGTAGAATGAGGCAGCGGCTTGGGGGTAGATTACTTTCCTAAACAAGGCAATGGTCTTAAAGGGTGAGTTACTGCCCTGGCTATTGGTTTCTCTTCCAGGGCCCCTTGACAGCAGTAGCATCTTAATACTGGCGACTGACCAAGGCAGCAGATTCCCTGCCAAGTAGCAGCTGCCTGGCTAGTCTGTCCTACTACAGCCGAGAATACTGACAGAGACAGCAGTGCAGGAGAGGAATGTCAACCTAATGTGGATTCCACAACAGACTGGAATGAGAGTTGTTCTGTATGTCAGGCTTCAGGATATCATGAACAAAACATCTTTTTCTGTAGTGGGGATATTTAACTGAACTACTGGCTGCTGACAGTCTGAACAAACATCCAGAAACTTCATCCAACACCAACAGAGGTTCTGGAAATTACATTTGCTCACTAGCAAGGTGTTCCTATAAGACAAAGCCAAAGCTATCTCCACTGAAACATCCACAAACCCGACAAACCATACCAGAGAATCCATTCTGCGGAGAAAGAATTGGCAACCTGATGGGGATTCAGCAATCCTTACTTTCCTGGAAAGAAATACTCTCCAAGAAACACTCTCAAAAATAATTGTGTCTTACTTTAAGTTTGTCCCATCTGAGTTTAACCCAAACATAACCAAGATGAGCTCGGTATAGACATTGCCAGAAGCCATGAGGGAGCATCCACACTCCAAAACAAGCTGCTGATCATCTTTTTATTAAGTTGTCAGGGTTTAAGTTGTCAACAGCTACCTACCTACACAGGCAGTGTCGAACCTGTCACCTAAAGATGGGGGGGTTTATAGCTGCAACATTTCTTAGTGAGCTAGTCAGAAATTTTGTTTGTCTGCCGTTTGGCACTGGGAATGTTGTGTACACGGGTTTGATGGCAGGGGTCAATGTGCTATGAAACCAAAACAATGAGCTAAAAGAGGCTAAGAGCTCACTTCACTGACTTATTGTACTATGAAGTGCTTCTGTTATCCAATCATATCTAAGTCAGATCAAAGTATGCTATAATTTCATCAAATTATCATCATCTATACAACAGGGTGCATTTTTCTTCTTTTCCATAACCAGTAGACTAATCACAGCTGGTTTTGTCTGGCACATGTTTATCAAACAAACGTGATGTTGACATTCAGCAATATTCAACTTCTTGCTCTCAGCTTTTCTCATATTCCTAAATTCCTTCCTTGGCAGACTCACCTCACCCCAATATAAATTTCCCGTATATATTTGTTTATTTTGGCTTGAAATAATTGGTTTCCATTGCCAGACTTACTCTCCTCGCTTAGACCAGGCATCCATGTGACAGTCTATTCTCCCATAGGCTTGCACGTGGCCGTGATAAATTAGCTTAATGCCATGCGAATATTAATCACATTGTCACCACAGCTGAGCAGGGAAGCAGTTTAGCACTGCAGCCGCCACGCAGCCTCATTTATCAAACCCCAGAGCTCTCCTCCTATGCTAACCCTCCTGCTTGCTGTCTCCAAAACACAAGCTGTTCCCACCCAGTTTTCTATTGCCAGAGTGGCACACTTTGCTTAGGTGTAATAGTGCTGCCTCAAAACTCATCCAAATCTACAAACAATGGGGTCTGTACTGGGGGCATATCTGCAAAGTGAGATTCTATCATTTATACAGAATGGAGTCTCATCAAATGCTTGCAAATACAACAGATGAATGCATTTAAAGTAACTGGAGGCAGAGGAAACACAAGATAGAAATAGTGTTTAGGTTGTTTGAACATTAGCAGGCAGCTCTGACAAACAATACAACATGCAGAGGATTCTGTAGTTCAAACACTTTTGTCTCATTGCATTGCATTTGACTTTCCTAAATGAAAACTGAGAAACAGATTGAGATTTTCGTCACAGTGGCTGTCCAAAGTCGCCCATTAAACATTCCTCACCTGTCCTTAGTGCCAGTGGGTCATACAACTATGCAGTAGTTCTTTTTGTTCCGTATGCCCCCAACTCACCTCACTGTGCCTATGAAAGGTAATGCCAAGTGGTAAAATATGCTCAAAGATATTCACAAAGTCACCGCTCACAAATGATGAATGCAGGAGTGTGAGTGTGGCAAGAATGATTATCACCCGCCGCTGCCGCTTGAAGATGTGCAAATGGAGTGTTTACGCTTGAATGTAGTACAGACATTTAAATGTAGACCTTGGCAAATTACACTGCACCGCAAGCCTCAACCTCAAGAAATGCTTTTTTTTCACTTGGATGTATGGAGACTGAGCTATAGAAACATCCCGCAAAAATAGATTTGCCTCCTCGTGTGGGAACTTCCTAGGGCGGCAGAAAAGTCGTGGCTCAGCATGGTGCCTCCGCTTGCTTAAGGGATGTTTCAACTGCCTGATAAAAATCATTAAATGGATGTAAAGGGCAGTCTTGTCTGATGTTTTCACTGAATACAAATGATGCAAAAGCAGATGAATAATAACTATAGTTGCAATGCTCATTTGAAATGTGTGGGGTGCTGGCCATTACAAGTAATAAAGTAATTTATACAAGAAGTAGGTCCGACCGAGGAATCGGATTGGTCAACTAGACATTTAGAATGTGCTCAAATCAGCATGACAGCACACCCAGTTGACTTTGACTTGTGGTCATTGGTTTGCTGTCTTAATGGTAGTGTGATGGAGGGTCCATATCAGCTAGCACATTCCAGGCCAGTTTGTTCACTGAATGCACAGAGAACAAACTGGCCTGGAATGTGCTAGCTTGGTGTTAAGGTTGGAAGGTGTGGGAAGATGATGAGCCACCATCAGTGGTGGAAGAAATATTCAGATCTTTTATTTAAGTAAAGCAGATAAATGATTACCTCTGTGCTGCCACTTGCTTTCCCCCTTGCCACTGGCTGATAACTGTTCAGTATTACTTGCCTGTCCTTTACCCTCCATCACGTCATTCCCTCTTTTTTCACCTTGTTTGTCAACCACATCACAGTTATTGGGCTTCTAAAGGAACATCGGACACTAAACTGTTGTGAAATTTTTCAGCTAGGCTGTGTAGCGATGCAGTCAACCAATGCAATCACTGAAGCAGCTATACAACAAGGTCATGCATGTGAAATCATATATATTAGCTAATTAATATGCACACGCACCACCAACTGCACAGGGGGGGTCTGCTACAGGTGGTCATCGACAGTGTTGCATGTGAATTACTTTACGTTATGGTAGAACACCCTCTTGCAATATTCAATGATGTCATTGATGGAAAGTATTTGTTTCTACCACTCAAATCCAGCTAGTGCCCCCCCCCCCCCTGCTCCCTCTCTCTTTGTCTCTCTGTCTGCCTTTTTGTAATTATTTTGGCAAAAATTTTGGACACAGTGTTTTGGCAGTGTGTACAACATGCATACTTAGCTGGCAAATTATTTTGGACTCGCCACCCACAATGTGTGGTGGATTAAAACTCCTGATTTCTATGTAGGTTTTGACCCCCTTTGACCTTGGGGGTCATTGGCCCCCCACCGGCCACACTTTTTACCAGACATTGTTTTGTTGTTTAACAACACAGCAGCAGAGGATTTGAAGCTAAAACTAAACTAAATAAATAAAGGACATGCACTGTTTAACCTGTTGTTCTTATACATGTGTGCTATAGTGCATCAATCTTGTACTAAAGCACATTTGGTGCTAATCTTCACAATACATTGTAGGGCCAGAATTCAACAAATAGCTTCTTCCTCCCTGGGCTGCCATTGGATTCCTCCTAATTTTGCTTCGTTGTAGGAAATCACTGTTCTAGAACAGGGACTTATTCACCGGGACCTTAGGGAACACTTTACCCATTAGTGGGCAGTGCAGTGACCTTCAGACAGTCCATCCATTACCCTTTTGTTTCTTGGACTCTTTTCTTAGAATTGGGAAAAGGTGCCAAAATGAAAGAATCTTGCCAATTGGAGTTCACACTCCTCCGATGGACGAAAAATCAGCTTAATAATAATGGATGCAGCTACGGAAAGCCAATAAACAGCAGAGGGACATCAGAGCCATGCATGAATGTTAATTAAATATAAACTCTCAGCCAATTTGTACTGTATCAGAAGGGAATACACCTTAATGCTTTAAAACAAAATTAACTCTGGACAATGGAATTTGCTTAGTCAAGACAGAATGCATTCAGAGTTCGTGTATACATGATATATGATGATGATGATGAACAACATGTACAATATATAGAATCCTATATGTAGTTTCACCAGCTTGTATTTGCATTTGATACACCCTTTTGTCCATGTATCTCTTGTGTCAGTACTGTGAAGCTCTACCTTGTATCCAGAGCATGTTTTCACACCTTTACAGTTAATAATGTCTGTGATTCTGTCATCTACTGTACATGGGCCTTCCTCTGAGTTCTGGAAACAGATTCTTTTAATGAAGTAAAGTCAGAGCGAGCTGAAATAGTAACATGACAGGAGCATCTTTTTTAGCTCTGTCCTGTGATTTCTATGCTTGGAGTACGACTCAGACATTACAATGAGGTTAAAATGTAGCCTAGAAAATCTGTACATATTATTAATAACTGCTTTTTACATTTTTGTATATGGTTTTAGCATTAGGGGTCTGGAACTCCTCATAACATGTACCAGAGGAAAAGATGTTTGGGATTAGTATTTAAATTTGAATTGAATTTAGTCTGAATTTCTCTGTCAGTATTCAACTTGAAGTGAGAACATTTTAGGCTAACTTCTGCTAGCTTACTGTTAGTGTTAAAATCTAAAGGGGGAAACACAGTCCCGTGTAACCAACACGTGCAATTTCAATGAAAATCAGGGTATACAGACTTCTACTGGATATACACGAACTGTTCTCTAAAATCGACCTTTTTTCCACTGAGGATCACATAGATGTTTTAAGCTTGATGGACTTGACACAAGGGAATCAATATATATGCTGCCATAATGAAAGAAAACTGGAAATGAAAAAGAAAAAAAAACTGAACTGTGGACTGTGATGATGCTGTAAATTATTATGTGATTGATTTTTGTTCACTGGTCATTCTCACAAGGTTCTTGAAAGAGAAATGCTGACCTGCTGTCAGAAGTTCAGAAGCGGTAAGCATTGCTTTTGTGTGTTCATTTAGTGACTAAGCTAGTAGCACACTGCATGTGTCTTTAATTGACTTTTAGATAATGTAGGGTAACATTGCTACTGAAAAGATTCACTTTTACCTTAACTAATATAACTTTCTAACAGTTAACATGCTGATCGTCTCCTTTTCTTTGTCATTAAGAAAGAATTGGTTTTAATCTCAGAATGATATGAACCTTTATTATGATCCAGCATTGTAAAAGTTCATTAAGTGCTTTAGTCTTTAAAATGGTTTCCTAAATTGAGATTTTTGTAATGAGGTGATGTTTCTGTTTAAAAAGCTTTTTAAAGAAGTTCCATGATGTTTTGTGTACTGTGTGTTGCTTCCTTCCCGCTCTGTATTAAATCAGTTTGAATATCTTACCAGGAAACAGTCTGCCAAAATATAACCTCTCTGCCCTTTTGCATTAGATAACCCCTTAAATCTGTGTCTGTACAGTTATGCATAATTCAGACTAACTTTTTTTTTTTTTTTTCAAAACTGAGTTTTGATATTAACAATGTCTTTTACTTTACCTCAACATATTATGTGGGCAAAAAGAAAAACAAGAGAAAAGAAAAATGAAATGGCCATTAAAGCGTTCTGGTGACTTGTGATGAATCATTAAAAACAGCTCTCTTTAAAAGCTGTTACAAAACAACAACGTGTGAAGATGAACTTCATAAAAAACTTTTTTTCTTTTTGTACAGGTATATGAAGGACTTTTCTGCCCAGAATTTTGCTTTCCAGGCAGATCACACTGTCAACATGTGCAAAAAAAATATATCACTGGGACAACATGACCTAAATTACAGTCATTACCCGTACATTAACCACAATATAAAAGAATATTGTAGACTGATAGAGATTGTTGGGAGAAGCACGAAGTCTCAAAGAAGACATCTGCCTTTGTTCAGACAGAGGGGAATGACATGTGACAATGTCCTCTGGCAAAGTTCCTCAGTCTGCTACACACAAGAAATGTAAACCTTTGTGACGGGCGAACAGAACTAGCTGTGTGTAGCAAACAGAGTACTGAAGACATCAGGCCAAAACAAATGTCTAGTAAAATTTACATTTTCCTAAAACATCTACAATCTTCAAGAGCGAGGCTATGTAATACACTGCTAAAAAAAAAAAAAATGTTGCTTTTACGGTAAAATACTGCCAGAATTTTACCATAATAAACATGTTATATTTTTTTCTAATATTACAGTAAAAGGATTTTTGTAATAAAGTAGTAAATAGCAGTAAATATTTCACAACTTGTATTTATACATAAGTTTAAAGGTAATTAAAATAGTACTTTATATTGGAGACTGTTAATTGTACAGTAAACTACCGTCATATTTAATGGCATATTTACAGCCTTTTACTGTCATGGTTTGACAGTTTTTTCGCCGTAATCTACAGAGATTTTTTTTACAGTGTATATTTAAGGTGCTAGGTCAATGATGGAATTACAAAAAATAGAAAAATAATAAAAGATAAATGGAATCCACCCCAAACTGTGTCCAAAGGCGATTAGGGGTATTAAATCAAATTACGCCAAAGATAAATGACTTCATCTCCATACATTTGCTTTGTCAGTATGTTTTGTTTTTTTGTGCACCACTCACAGAGAAGGGAACTGCTTACGTGTATAGTCCAGCATGTGCTGATTAATCGCTGCTCTCTTCGCAGCATGGCGAATCTCGATAGATTTCAATTCGCAGCAAGGAGGAACTTACACAAAGACGTACACAATAAACAAACATGACAGGCTGCAGCTCCCCGCAGCTGCCTGTCCTTTGCATGTCTCTGTGGCGAGGTTCATTAATTGGTTTGGAGATGGCGAGATAGATGGATGGATTAGATTAGGTTCCCTCTCGCCACTTCACCTCTCCCTCGTGCCTCACCCTCGCTCTCCCCACCTCCATTACTGAACTTTCCACAAGCAAATTGAGTCAAGCCCTCTTAATTAGATTGTTTCTCACTGCATTTCTAATATGTGACTAATTAGAGGAAGACAAAAACGAAGAGGAGATTGCTCAGCCTTGCACCAGAGGTGAATGTGAGGATTTATTAAAGAGACAGCCAGGGTCGGTCAGCAGTTACTGAATTCAGACTTACAGCAGTGTGGAAGACTGTCGACCAGGCTCAGCTCATCTATATGGACGAGCGTGCTCTAGCTTTTATAACAAAACAACATTCCACAAGGGCATTACCATTTAGAAAGAAGAAGAATAATTATAGCATGCCAAACAGCCAGAATCTATGGAGAAGAGGAGGACTAATCTGAGCCTGAATTCACTCACAAACCTTACGAAGGTGTTTCACTTCACAGCAGCTCACACTCGACTCCGGGAGCTGTGTTTGACCGACGACCACAAGAATTCAATAAAATTCAAGACTGTGTATGTTTTATTGTATAATTTGGTAATTTGGTATAATTGTTAACTGGACAACAATTGGAGAGTTAATGGTTTATACTGTTTAGCAGATTAGTTAATTAATAAAAAGAAAATTTAAATGTGCTTTTAGCAGTAGACATTGCATATTATAATATTATCATTTCAAAGTCATCCTACACAAACAACATTAAGCAATTAGTCATTAGGAAGTAATATAAGCATGTAGCAGCAATATTTATAAAATGATCAAAACCCCAAAGAAATGGTCAGTTCTTGCCACTAATGAATACTGTAGCACGAAGAAAAGAGCATAACTGAAGCATTTCTTTGTCTTTTTATGTATTCAGACATTATACGTACTTATGCAAGAGATCATATATGCCATGGCAGATGTTAGAGATTTTAAATTGATGAGCAGAACTTCTTTCCCGTTCCTCGAGCCAAAACGCTGGTAAATTAAATATTACTAAATGATGATATGAAATATTTCAAGGCTCATTAATATTTAGGATGACCTCGCTCACAGTATTTAGGCTGAGTCATTTAAAATGCTATGTGTCATTCCCATGTTAAAACATGAAGTCAAAAAGATCCCTAACCGACCAATTAGTATCCATCTCTGTGCTCATCAAGGCCAATTAATTATGGAGGCTGGTACGAAAAACAGTGATACAGAGCGGGCCGGCTGGAGTAGCATGTAGTGCAACCCCGATGCACTCGGCGCCTTAATAAAAGTTAGCAGTGATGGGGTGAAGGCGGGGTCAGTCGAGGTGAAGGCTCGTTAAGCTCAGGGTTTTGGGTGGAAGACAACCCGCTGATTCAGAGGCTCGCCCAGGATAATCAGCACCATCACAGCGCTGTAAGGCTAAAGGCTTCAGAAGGAAAATAAAATCAATACAACCTCACCACGAGCAGCACAGACCCCACATGCTAATGATTTTCACAACTACCACTGTACCTGTGTCAAAACTACTATAAATTCACTCATCCTGAACACAGAGGCTCCCTGTGGATGCAAAATAGAAAGCAGGAGGATGAACCTTAGGTCTAATTTTCCACACTAAAAGACTGTTACGGACCAGAGGTGCTAATTAGATTGATTTCAAAGATTCCAGTCATGGGTCATTGACTGGAGCTGTACAGGACTGTAAAAGTGCCATACAGTACATTTATAATGCAATTATCTACTGCAGAGGAAGTATGTAGTCTTCATTAGAGGTGTTGTGACCAAATATTTTCACTAAAATGAGCGGAGGCAATCTCAATTAGAACATTTCATATTAAACTACCACATTAATAAAACAGTTAGAGCAGGTTTATGTTTCAGGAGATACTTTAAAAATATTGATGCAGTATTTTCTTCCTCTAACTCTGATGTTCTCACTGTCTGAAAACAGAGAGGCAGTGGTTTGTAATTTTGGAGTAATGAAATGATTGAAATGAACTGTAGAGGCGTGACAACAACAGCAGTGGTCATTTGTTTCAGTTAAAACGACCCATGTGTTTGACCTCTTGTTGTGGTGAAAATAATGACCTCAAAGCAAAGACAGTTATGATGCGATGTTCTTCTATTACCCCAGAACCTGTGGCAGAGGAGGGTTGGGTGGATGGTAAAACATAAAGGCCTTTGGCACCACTTACTGTGGTCTGCATCTTCTCTCCTACTGTAGAACAGTCCGTCTATTAAAGTATGTGTACTGATTCACAGCAGCAAAGAAAACATTTATTTCATTTATTGTTCTGCAATATCTGCTCTTGCAATACAATATCTGCTCGTAGCTGGTAAAGCATGATTAAACTTTTATTTTTAGGCACCAACAGCACTTGGTTACAGTTATTAAAATGCCATGGTCTCAATTAAACATTGAAAAGTTGATAGTTGTGAAGTGAATTTTAACCGCAGCCACAATCTTTCCTGAACATTAACCAAAGTGCTTCTATTCCTTAAACTTAATCAAACGCATGACTCAGGATGATAACCCTTGTTGGCACTTTGTAAAACCCACAATCCAACCCAACCCAACCACCAACCCTCAATCTTGGATGAAGTACAAAAACATAGCTGTCCCTTCATTGCATTGGAAGTACACTTTCTAGAACAGAGCTGCCTGCAAGCAGTCAATGTTGCAGTGGCGGCTGGTGGAGTTTTCTCCAGGGGGGGGCTATAACCCCAGAATAGCCATATACCAAAGAGCAAGCAAACATATACTAAGGTATCACACCAGTGTATTTACATGAATGAAAACAACAAAAGCAACATTATAATGTCATGTAGTGTTCTACTTTTTGTACATAAATTTTGCCCTTCTATCCTTGAGAGAAGCAAATTTCTCAATGACTCTTTGGTTGAAGTCAGGGATGGTTTTGACAAGATTCTTCTCCATAGAGAGCATGGCCAATGCATACATACAAGATACTGTCACAAACCTAAAAAAATGAATGCACCAGTTTAATACAATATGGAGATGGCTATTAGTCAGCTTTCTAATTATTTAATATATAAAAACTATTTATTTTATGAATATATGTGTTCATTTAATAACAACAATGCAAATTAACATAGACTAGGTAGACTATTATATTATATAGGGCCTTTTCTAAGGTGCGTTCCCCACTTTTTCACAATATAGCACTACTATGATTAAAAACATTGTGAAAGACCTACACCACACATTTAGCTTCTATCTCACCTCTGTGGCTACCCTCTGAAGATCACCTGGGCCCAGTGTGTGGCGTTTCTTGCCCAGCTGAGATACACTGCCACTGTGTTCTCCACAGAGAGTAGGGAGGGAATCTCTGAACAGAACCAGAAGAGAAAAGTTCATCTTTAGTCGCCAGCTAAAATGACAAGAAATGTGAAGTGGTTCAAGCATAATAGAGATTAACAAAATATCAGTAATTGTCACGGGGGGAGTGGGGAGGAACAGGAGAAGGACCCAAATGCAGGCAGGTGTGTGTAACAAAAACTAACTTTAATAACAAAAAGCGACTGGGAAAAAAACAGGCAAGAATCACAAACAAAAGGCTCAAAGAAACAGGCAACAAATCCAGGGTCCAAAACAGAAAAGATGCAAATATCATGAAACACGAGGGATACGGACACTCTGAGGCACAAAACGCAAGGAACCAAGAACGGACAGACAAGGAAACAAAGGAAACACAGGAACTAAATAGACCGGACTAATGAGAGACAGGTGAAACACATCAGGGGCAGGTGCAAAATCAAAAAAGGCGGGAAACAAGACAGGAAGTAGGACAGACAGGGTGGAACTACAAAATAAAACAGGAAACACAGAAACAAACTCAAAACTATTACAAGTACTATTAAACAGCACAACATACACATTAATTCACCTGATCTTTTGTATGTTGTCTGTGAACTGCTGCATGATTCCCTGAACAAGTCGATGGTCCGCTTCTGGAGCTGGCTGTACAGAATGTCCACATGAGGCAATGATGAGATGGAACAGTTTCAGTTTCCCTCACTGAACATAATTAGGAAGACCTGAAAGCTCTTACTACTATTGTAGCATATGGCCAAGCGTGTTTTGATGATCTGACAATCTTGCTCCTTCTCGTCTGTTTATCTGTCCATAATCTATCCTTCATATTGCTGCTTCACCAAAGGAATTGTGAGGGAAGGCATTTTGTGTGGCAGCATAGGACAGATGTTGCCCAGTGTGAGACTGACAGTTTGCAGTATCCAGAGGCAGCACAATTTAGCTGATGCTGAGTCAGATGGCTGTGAGCTGTGAGTTTTCTCAGGGTTAGAGACTTATTAAAGATGCAGAGGCATCATTTTATTGTTTAGGCTGCGGGAATGGAAAACATGTTGTTGACAACAATGGTGTGTGTGTGTGTGTGTGTGTGTGAGTGTGTGAGAGAGACAGAGACAAAGAGGTTGTATTTCCAGACACGGGGATCAGTCTGACTCCAAAGATAATCATGAACCATTATGCAAGGGGGAATTTTGGACTTTCAGTGTGTCCAGTACATGAAGCAGCCATAAACAGGCTTCACATTCACTGATCAGATTCCAGTTCAAAGGTCAGGAAAGTCCGGTCATTGGACCTTGAGTTAAGATGTGTTTGCAATGCACAGACAAGAATAAAGCTCCATGCTTGTGTATAAAAACATTCCTCATAACATCGACTCTGTCTCAACAAACAGCCACTAAAATATGCACACTGCGGTCTGTTCATGACTGATTCTTATTGATACTGGATACTTTATGTTTTACTACTACTAAAATTAGTCAGTTAAGTGCTCTGTGCCCTAAAAGGTCACCAGGTCTTTCACCAAGGTATAACTCCTAGTGGTTACAGCACGAAACAGGACAGATTCAGACTTGGATGGACTTCAGGAAGTTGTGTTGTCAAAAAGACTTCCCCCAGTTAAATGTAAGAAGCCAAATACAGCCATAACCAAGATGATAAAAACTTTATTTAAAACACAAACACTCGTTTTTGTGTAGCTGTGGCTAATATAGTTCATAGGCTAAAAACAACATAAGAGTAGTGTGATGTAATTAATGCAATTGATGTAATTTTAACTGCAGCATTATATGTTGTTAATAATAATGCTCTTATTCGCTGCAATTCATTTAACACAATTAAATGTTAATACACTTTAGAGGCTAGGCTTATATAGCCTAAACGCTGTGAGAGGAGCATGTGAATTGCAGCATTATGTGTTAGCATAATCATTGTCTATAATTATGGACTTATATTCGCCACATTTCTATGATGTCATTTACTGTATTTACAGTTGAATAAGTGATACTGACTGTGAGTTATGAGAATTACTGTAAAAATACACAATACTGTATTTGTGTCAGTTGAATATAATGCCAGCTAAATAAAAAACATTTTGAACTATTTACAGCCTCATAGTTATTGTTAGAGAATTTTTTAATAAGATGAAAGTTTTATTTCCTGCATCAAAATTTCAGTCTCTCAGTGATGTCCTCCTCGTATAATAGGTCTCAAATTTGAATTTATTTAGCCTATTTGTAGTCTAAGACAGTGGAACTTGTGTTTCACAGGTAGAATTTATATGCTGATAGACATACTGACTCAAAGGACTCAAAGGACTCAAAGGACTCGTAGGATCCAAATCTGTTTAGTGATTGACTCAGAAAGATTCAAGTCCATAAAAGGACCTGAGGTTGACATCTCTAATAACTCCTGAAATCTCTTTTTTATTTAATATCTGAATTTTCATAAAAAAAAAAAAATAAAAAAAAACATTCAACAAATTACACAATTTAGATGTATGACTTATCAATTCTCCATTAGTAGATGTGTGCGAGTGTGCTAACGAGCAGGATGGCACATGTGGCAAAACCGTAGTTACTATTGCAATAATGACAGGAAAGGTATTTGTTACGACCAGCTTAGGGGTAGAAGGACGCAACATAAAACCAGGTGTTATGGTTGATAAACAAAGGTGTTTCATTAAATTCAAATTCAAATTGTTCTTAACAAAAGGAGGTGAGGCAAAAGGGAACAAAGGGTGAGCGAGTGCTGTTCAAAATAACAAATAAATATAACAAAAAGAGGACTCTAAACAGAGCCTAGAGTCTATCTAAGTTCAAAACAAAAACCTCACTATCTAACCTATCGATAACACAAAAAAAAACCACATCAATAAACAGAACCCCTGAACTAGTGGATCTAACAAAAATATCCTCAATGTAATCAGTGCTAAACTAAACTAAACCTGGCCCAGTCCCAGAAGCAAACAACGCAAACCTCCACAATTATCGAACGAGTTTTACAATCACAATTTCTCCCAAACGAGGCGAGCTCAACAACACAATATACAAAAGAAGCCGCCCCGATGGCGGTCCGAGTTTAAATGCCCGTGATGCTGATGACTGGGCCCTCTGATTGGCAGCACGTTGAGGACACCGTGCCAATCCCGAACCTGATACAAACCATGCCGCGCTGTGCATTTCTAAACATTGAGAGCCGTTTCTGCACAGTAGCCTAGAACAATAACATATAATTAATCTGTATGAATAATCCTCAAGTGGATGATAAGATTGCGTCAATAGAAGATAAAATGTAAACATGGTGGGCTGATCGAAGGGTTAAAACTTCAGGAGTAATTGGTATCGTCAGTTCTGAGGTTTATTAGTTAGAGGCAGGGTGTTCACACTACGTAGTAAAGTACAGTTGCAGTTGTACATTCAATACCTTTTGAAAATGCACCTTCACTTCCATTGTCAGGGGGTCTCCAGGAAATGCATTATGCATTGGATGTCTACAGCTGGAGCACAGGGTCTACAATATACACTGTGAAGTAAACTGTGTTAATCTCATGGTTTATTTACTGACAGGCTCTATCCTTGGCCTCGGCTTTGAACTCATTTTTTATGTGTCTCACAAAACCAGGACACTCCCTGTGGATCCAGACTTCAAATGGGAAATATTGCAGAAGCCAGTAATGGGGACTTCTTGATCATTTGGTGAATCCAGGCGCTCCCTAAGTGATAAAACAGACTTTAATTACGTGGGATATAATTATTTTCATGAACAACACATAAATGTCAAATGTCTGTTTTTAAATTTCACATATATCTGAAAGATGTCAACCGTGAAAGATATTTTCACATAATTAGAAATATTGATGAAAAACAAATCAATTATGAGACCTGTTTGATGGTATCTATCACTTATCTATCAATTTCTAACAGTTGAAGTATTCATTATAGGCATATAGAGTCAGTTTTAGACATTATGACATTCAGGCAATGTTTTATGAATCCATACCACTTTAAAAGTCATCTTTTTTTTTTTTTTATGGAAAGCAATCTTTCCTAATATGTTAAACATCACAAAAAAGATTTGTGCTGTCTGGTGTTGTCTGACTCGTACACAGTATTGATTATTGCATTTTTGTTTTGCTACCTGTTCGTTGGGCCTGTTGTTTGCTTCAGTGAGAATCATTTGCTTCTGATTAATGTTATCCTGACACTCAATACTTCTGAGACTCAAAGCACAACACACTCAGCCGAAGACACTCTTTCATCCAATTAGAGTCAAAAATATTGTTTGGCATTTTCTTGGCTTTAGGTGATAGACTCACAGGTACTCGTGCTTGATTTATTGCAGACAATAAAATACTATACTTTGGCTTACACAGACTCTGTACATAGGCTATGAGGGTAGACATGGAATATATGTGTGAACATGACAACCTTTGCAGCCCAGTGAAGCAGGACTCAATGTCTCAAGATGTAAAATCCCAACTGAGCACGTCAGTTGCTCTGGAGATATAGTTTAATGGGCTACAATCTGAATTCTGGGTCACTTCTTTTCTTCTTTGTCTCCTGGCCAAGGTTGATACAAAACATAGACGGCCAGAGGCACTAATCATAGAAGCACCAGGTAGGACTGCCTATATAACTCAATGAATCTTGATTCTGTGTGTCCCAGTTCATAATCCATTTGATAGATTTCAACGTAAACACACAAAGTGGGAATCGCTTTGTGTAAATGATGTACGGATGTCTGCACTTTACATACAAATATGCCCAAGTATAATATGACCCATTTTAGAGTCATAGACAGTTTGACCTGACTTACTTTACTACAAATTCTCAGGCCTGTTCATTCAAATAAAAGAAAGGTGCCTATGTTTCTTAATATAGTGTGATCAATGGAATAATTATTCAATAAAATTTGAGGATTTTGTGTTAGCAGCATTTAAAGGTGCAGTGTGTAAGATTTGGGGCCTTTCTCTTTAGAATAAGGCAGAAATGGAATATACAGTGTACTTAAAAATGATCCTTTTATATCTACAGTGGGAGCGGGTCCTCGTACATGGAGGCCACCATGTTGAAACACAACATTTCTACAGTAGCCCAGAACAGACAAACTAATTACTGACTCTGGACAAGGCCTTTCAAGTGTTGTTTCTCCTTTACACTAGGAAGGTGAGGGTGATGTGAGGAGATTGCAATGCAGCGATTACACCACTACCTGGAACTAAATTCTACACACTGGACCTTTAAAAAACAGAAAAAACGTGAGTGAAAAAAAAGTGAGTGAATCTACAACTATCAATACAACCAAAGATGTGTTGGTAATTGCTAGCTTGTTAGAATGTCTGTAAAGGTTGACATGCTGAAATATCTGAATGCTATCATTGGGAAAAGACTCCTTCTGTTTATTGAGCTGAAAGTTAGCAGACGACGCTAGATTACAGCATTACTTTGTGGACAGAAAACTAGTCACGCAGTACTCTGGGATGTGTCGTGATTCAAAACAAAAACCTGTGGACAAGTTCCTGAAGCCAACGCACTTAAATTAATTTGAAAAAAGAAAAAAAACAAAAGAGAGACGTGATCTGAAATAGATCAGAGGACAGTCAGTACCAATTTAAAGCCTGAGGATAATTATACCAAATCTAAAAGCGTAGTCAATCCAAACAGAGCCAAACATGAAGAGAATACCAACACAGGCTGCAGCAAGATGAGCTACCAATTAACAGACTGCTTCAAACAGAGCAACAACACGTCATTCTCCTCCACCCTCTAACTGTATTATCAGAGAATGCAGTGAGTCTGCTTTGATCCACATATTGACACACAAACCTGAGACCCGCTGCTGTCCTGTGGGATCATACCTGACCTTATTACAATGAAATAAATTTGGACTTGAGTAGACTTGAGTTCAGGGTCGAGTGTTGACCACCAGGAACAACTCACAGCAATTCAACCAATCAGTGAGGAGGGAAAACAATGCTTCAGTGTACATTTCAGAACACTGAACATTTATGAACAAAATATGTAACATCCACTCACTACAAACACATACACACACACACAATTTTGACCTGCAGTAATGGTCTTTGAGTTGTAACCCACAATACACCTTTTTAAGATATCCTAAAGATATCCTAAATTGTCTGATGGTGTGATAGTGTGATACTGCACTCTGTCACAATATCAGAAGATCTTCAGGATGGTTTCAAGTATTCCATCTTATTTTAGGCTGTTAAACATGGCCAGCAAAGTTTGCTGTTACACTTTGTGTGCAAAGCCTTCCTAGAGTTTTAATTAATCCAGGGCCAAACTGGAATTCACTAAGGAAAGAGCACAAATTGAACTTAACGATTTGCAGGGGAAGAAACTACATACACATGAAGGTCTCGGACAAACAAAAGAGATCAGCATGTACCATCCCACATCACAGTCCAGATGAAACGAAAAAAATTGTATTCTCACTTTTTTAGATAACATGCCCGGTTATATATGCCTACAGTATTTAACAATGTATGTCAAAAATAAATAAATAAAAAATCAATCTAAAATTAAATAATTTATTTCTGTAAAAACAACATGTAATGTGTGCCTCCTACCATTGGCTGTAAAGTAAAGCCAATGCTGAATTGCCAAAATCTGAAGATGTGATCTGATTGGTGAGTCAGTCTCCATAAGTCCCCATATTAAAATGTCAAACTTCACAGCAGAAATAAACATGTTTACAGCCTGGTACAAAACAGACCAGTTTTGGTCTCTATAGCTAATTTCCCCGTTCATGACAACTGTACTGAGGGTGAATTTTTATACAACTCACCTGTTCAGATTATATTAAGGCTTAAAGTTATGTATGAATAAGAGCATGGTGGCTTTGATTGACAGGTGGGTGCCATCACAGGTGGCTTGTGGAAGCACCCAGGCCTCATTCAGCCCACCTTAGCTCCACATATTTGCTCATGTTTTGATTAGTTGGGAGCTGGTTGAGGCAGGACTGACAAAATTGTGGTGGCCAGAGTCACCACACAGAGCTTCACAATGGCTCCTCACAATGGTGTGTTATGGAGACTATGTCCATGTTTTATACTATAGAAACTTCAAGTTTTAGCAACACAGAGCTACGATTCATGAGTTAACAAGCAACAGTATGGCTGTAACAGAAAATAATCTGAAAATAGCACTCTTCTTCTGTTTCACAGGGACTTTAAATGTAATAAAATGAATTATTATGATCCGAGTGATTTGAGCAGCTGGATTAGTTTGCAGAGTGTAACAAAACCTTTATGACTGTAACGTAAGTGCAAATCTCCCACCTGAGAAGCTGTCAGGGTATTTTTAAGTTGGAGGTGGTGTGCTTGTATATCCCGAACCAAGGACCTTTCAATCTTGAGATGTTGACAGCGTGTGGGGCACGACTTATGACTCAGGCTGCACAGTATCCAGCGACCCTGAGAGCTCCTCCGCTGTCAGGTCTGCAGCTCTGCCTCCAGGCTGTCTGGAGAGTCTTAATGTGCTCTGAAGCTCACCAGCACCAAACATGGTGCACAGGTCACTAATTCATTCTCATTGCCTTTTTTTTTCTTACCCTTGCTATTCTATCTATCTATCTATCTATCTATCTATCTATCTATCTATCTATCTATCTATCTATCTATCTATCTATCTATCTATCTATCTATCTATCTATCTATCTATCTATCTATCTATCTATCTATCTATCTATCTATCTATCTATCTATCTATCAGTTGAAACCAGAAGTTTACATACACTATATAAAAACACACATATGATTTTTCTTCTCACTGTCTGACATGAAATCAGACAATCACTTTTCCTGTTTTAGGTCCGTTAGGATTACCAAAATTATTTCTATTTGCTAAATGCCAGAATAATGAGAGAAGGATTTTTTTTGACAATTTTTTATTACTTTCTTCAAAGTCAGAAGTTTACATACACTAAGATTACTATGCCTTTAAACAATTTGGGAAAGCCCAGGTGACGATGTCATGTCTTTGGAAGCTTCTGATGGTTTATTGACAACATTTGAGTTAATTAGAGACACACCTGTGGATGTATTTTAAGGCACACCTGAAACACACTGCTTCTTTGTGTAACATCATGGGAAAGTCAAAAGAAATCAGCCAAGATATCAGGAAGAGAACTGTGGACTTGCACAAGTCTGGTTCATCCTTGGGTGCAATTTCCAGATGCCTGAAGGTGCCACGTTCGTCTGTTCAAACAATTATACGCAAGTATAAACACCATGGGAATGTCTAGCCATCATACCGCTCAGGAAGGAGACGGGTTCTGTGTCCCAGAGATGAACGTGCTTTGGTTCGAAATGTGCATATCAACCCAAGAACAAAAGCAAAAGACCTTGTGAAGATGCTGGCTGAAGCTGGTAAGAGTGTGTCATTATCCACAGTGAAACGAGTACTGTACCGACATGGGCTAAAAGGCCACTCTGCCAGGAAGAAGCCATTACTCCAAGAGAAACATAAAAAAGCCAGATTACAGTTTGCAAATGCACACAGGGACAAAGACCTTCATTTTTGGAGACATGTCCTGTGGTCTGACGAAACTAAAATTGAACTGTTTGGCCATAATGACCATCATTACGTTTAGAAGAAAAAGGGGGAAGCTTGTGAGAAAAAAAAGCATGTGTCTTTTTATATAGCGTATGTAAACTTCTGGTTTCAACTGTATATAAGCACAAGTTAATTCGATGGAGACCCATCAGAACTGTGAAGAGGTAATACAATTCAACACAATGCAAAACACTGGAATAATTTTAACACCTTGGCTGAGGAACAAGGCTTCACCCTTATAATTGAAATTTCTTGTGACAGCATTTACTGGGTCACTGAGTTGTCTTCCATCAGTGGGTAAATGAAAATGTGAGTAGGCAGAGGAAACTTTGTTACACCAAATAGACGGAAGGTTCAGACAGAAAAAGCCTCGGTAAAATGAGTGGAAATAACATTTAAAAGCCACCTCAGGAACTCACTGATCTGAGACATCAGTGTTGATCATCAGCTCTCTAAAATTACACTCTGATAATTTGTGGTTCTGGAATACTTAGTGATTCTGTACAACCACACTGACATTACAGACTGTGCACGTTCAAGTGTAGACATCTCTAAAAAGGCTCCAGCCATGTTGAAAGCTATTTTTAGTGTCAAAAGAATGCTGAGCAAAGAGGAGGTTATTTTGGATGCTCTCTGGCACCAGTATATATGCACTAGTCTCCTACTAAGTGCAAATGTCCGCAGGCAATCTCTCCATCTGGCAGTACACTGCAAGCCAGACTGTCCCAGTCACTGTCCTGCCCCTCTCTCTCCATGCTGCAACCCCAAAGACATGCACAGAACAGCGACTTGCCTCTTATCCAGCAACCCCCCCCCCCCCCCCCGCCCGGAGACACAGCATCGTCCTCTGTCCTTTGGGTCCTCCAGGCTGTTTGATAGTCTCACAGGCGACATATGTGAGTCTGATTAGCATATGGCGGTGGGGTTACGGCATTCCAGAGCCCACAGCAGGACATGGTTAGGAAGGCTGCAGGGAGAAGTAATTGATTCAGAGCAGCCTGTCCCTAAAGCATGGTGGTGACAGAGGACTCTAAAACCTGGATCTGAATTAGACTTAGCTTTTTTGCAGTAATAAACGGGCTACAATGCAGGGTTTATATTCATTTCTATTCATTTATATCTGGACTGAACCAGTCTGATGTGAACTAAAGTCTGCATTTATTGTTAAGTAATTAAAGATCTAATTCTTTTGGCATCTGCTCCCAGCCTCAGCAATGTGTTGAAGTTACATGCAAGACACACACACACACACAATAAAAAGGTGTAAACGAATGACAAGAAAACTATGAAAAGATCATTTCAACAAATATGAAAATAAAGCAGTGATTTTTAGCAATGCAACTAGGTATTACTTCAAGCGTAAAGATGGGGGCAGCACATGTCTGTGGGGCTGTATGATTATTCATTAGTCCTCATCTTATTTTGTGGAGTCTGCTATATATAGACATATAGCTGAAGAGACAAATAGCTAAAAAGCTTTTTATATGTAAAACAGTATGTGAATGTTCAAACGGATACATTATCAGACAGGAGAACAAATATCTGCACAGCTTTTGTGAATGTTTGGCTAAAACTCAAGGGTGATAAGATGAATTCATGAATTTCCGCGAGGATCGCCAAGGTTTAAAACAGTAAGCAAATCTTTGACAAGCTGGGTGTTCAAATAGCTGTTCTGTTTAGTTACCATGAGACAGTGACGTGTAATCCAGGAGGTCTGGTTTGATTAACAGTTGAAAAAGTTATTCTTTCACATTTTTGCAAGCTGAACTGAAGTTAATCTATGTGAAATGTGTGGGGATGAAGTCCCACATTTGCACATTTACACAAAAATCGAATCAGATTTGGTTGCAATTAAAATGTATTTCACTTGTGTCAGCCGATATAACATACATACATACAAAATAGATTGTCGGTTGGATGTTTATCAGCAGCAAAACAAGAATTGTTTTAAAGTCCGTCTAAAGGCAATTTTGAGATTTCTTCCCAAACACATTAAATATGTTGTAAAATAGTTGCTGAAAACATGTGAAAAGACTTTGAAAGATATATATGTGGAGTTAAAGGTTCAAACTGTTTTTCACCAGTTTTCAGTCCAGGATTTTGTGGGCAGTCCTTAAAGGAGGCTCCATGACACAATGAAGCCACCCTGAGCATACCCCCCACCTTCCTAACCCACAACCGTATAAAAGCCTTCAGCATGTTAGCATCTGTGCTTCTCCATATGCTAGTTTTTATTCTTGTTTACACTCAATTGCTAGGAAGCTTTGCCTTCGAAGTACTGCAAATGCATTTTCCCTTAATTTTTACCTGATTTTGACACCTAATTTCAGAAACTTGTCGATATTTTTAATCATTCAAATTTGGCTGGCTAATAACACTTTCTTCTTTGGTCTGACAAACTCAGAACAATATTATTCTGACTTTACACTGACTTTAATGTAGGCTTTTTTTAACTTGATGTGACAGTTCTACTAACGCAAAATTACAAAACATCTCAATAGACATCCTTAAACAACTGGACACACTCCTAAATGAGTGCTCAAGAGGGGGGCAGTAATCCTTTAATTTTCTTGTCTGATAAAAAAAAAAAAAAAAAAAAAAAATCTGTGATAGGCATCAAATCTAATATTTAACTTCTAAAGGCTGCAGATTGTATCTTCAGACAGGTTTTTGCCAGCACTTATCTTTGTCAAATGCCACCTTAGATTCTAGTTAGCAGCCTTCTCTCTCTCGTGGTCTTAACTTCTTAATCTTGGCAGAGGAAAACTCTAAATCGTTTTGTCAGATGATGTCCCAATACTTACAGAGTGCTGGTGAAAGGTCGCAGCAGAAAGAAGAGTAACGCTTCTTTCGTGCCGTATTCTGTCGCAAGTCTCTCTACATTCAGTGACTGTATTTGAATTTATTAAAATGCATCGCAGAGGCTTACAGTATTCAACAGAAATACATATGCAGCCACTGTTCCACACTGGCGAGTAATCTAGGGCAGAGATGTAGATAAAATAAATATTGATTAAGTTACATAAAAACGTGTCAAAATGTGACAGAATGTTGATTTCAGAGTGAGAGATAGGAGTGGAGGAGTGTGTTTCCGGCATCCTTCTCTTTTATTATATCGATAATGTCGACTTTGCTCGTGTACACAGAAAATGGTCATTGGATTGATTGTGTGGATGATGTTATGTGCTTATTGTCACACTGACTTGCACCAATGTGTCGCTCCTCATTGAATATGTTGCATGAGATCTTTTATTGCAAAGCTGACATCGTCAAAGCAATGTGCCTTTATCTCTTGGGAGGCTTACAGGGCCGGGGCGTGATTGTCTCTTTGAATTAATGTCCCTCTGTTCGAGTGAAAACTAGAACAGCAGCATAATTAAAATCCACTCTATATTCCACAATAGCTCCTCTTGCTTTACCAGGTGAGCGATGCTTGCGGCCCATTGCCCTGGGTGTCTTTGTACTGCTTGGGTGGGTTTCATTTTAGATCAAATGGAATCAAACTGTATATTTAAAACAGAATGAATTAAAATAAAAAAAATATAAAAGGTCAGTATTTGAGTAGATTAAAAGAGATTTTAATTCTATTAAAGTCTATACAGTAAAAGTTCTCAAAACGTAACAGCGGGGTACTACTACTCTTTTTGGTTGCATCGGCACTTATTAGAGAATTATCTGAAGAGATGAAAGTTTGGTTTGAAATGCATCAGCCGTTTGTCCATCAACAATATTTTAGGAAATGTATAAAGTATATTGTGTACTCTTCCTGTGTTTGCCCTGTCCCTGTTGCCCATGTATGTGATGCCAGTTTAATTATTCATTCAAACTTCAGTCAATCATTCAGCCTCATTGTCAGACATCTCATAAAAAGCCCAACAACTGACATTCAGAACAGCACAACAAAGACAGAGATCAATATTTTAATATTGTCAAAGGACATCGCAGCAATGTTTGCCGATCATTTTGTAGATGCTGGCAGCAGTGTAGGTGCCATATCTCCAGTCTCCAGTCTGGATCTACTTTCATCTCTTCATTCTCGTATTCTATGTCCTCCCCGCTACCTGATGGCTGTCACGTTTCCCTTTACATACACTAATGCCACTGCGTTAATGACCATTAAGGTCTGAACAGTCTTACAGTTTCAACTTGACATCTCAGAGTGGGGAGAGTTCTTTGGAGCTTAACTCCTCAAAGACCAATCAGCTCTGTGATGGTGGAGAGGTGAACATGTAACGCCTCCACCCACTTTTCAAACCACTGAGCCTCAAAGGCCAGGTGATGGAACAGGTCAACGCCTTTAATTATCTGCGATCGAGATAGGCTGCCCTCTGTCTTTCTCCCAAAATGCTGACACTGTGTGAAAAGCCCCAGCATGGCCTGTTAGTGGAGAGATTTAAAGCTCCGATTCATGATTGGTGTACAAAGCACATTTTTGCCCCAGCTGTCAGAATCCATATGTTTCAAATTTCAATTGCAGCGTATGCAATAGAGTCCACATGGTCCAAGCTAAGACTAGTGTTAAGGAATAACATTTTAACAGCTGTCTACGAGTCTATTTTTGATTCAATATTACATGCTGTTACAACGTTTGCATTCATCTAAAGAAAAGAAAAACTTCCAGGCCATCAACCAAGTAAAACACTATAACTAGCACTAGACGATGTCGGTTGGTGTCTGCCAAAAGAAAAGCGACTCTTGTCACACAGGACTTCTCTCTCGCCTCTGTCAGTTATTTCCAGCAATCAGCTCACATCTCTAAAGTCCCCATGGCCAAGACAAACACAGACTCATGTGGGGTTTTAATCCTCAATTCAGACTGCTGTCGGTATCATGGACAGATTGAATGGCTGTCAACATTACTCTTTGCTCTGCCATATTTGCTCTTACAGCTGTTGTCTGATGTGTTTTTTTTTAGATGTCGCATATTTGTTTAGTGTACTAGCAAAGACAGATTTCTGTGATGATGAGATTCAGAAAATGTCATCATTCACAAGTTCGTAGCTTTTAAAAATCTATAGTCAGTGCCACGTCTAGCTCTGCCTTCGCAGAAAACATCTTGGGAGTTGTCTCATATTTAATTGGTTGGCCCTAATTAAGTCAGCAAACTTAATTTTGCCAGGTTGCAATTATTGCTTGGCAGTGGTATTTGTAAAGGCAGCATACTGAAATAATAAATGGTCTGGCCAAACATTTTCCTCTAAAAATATCAATCATCCACAGATATATTTCATGTTTGGTTGCAATTGTTTGGCTAATGTTTTATGGCCAGAATTTCTATTGAAAATATAAAAGTTTGACATATTTTATTTCATTATTGCACTTGTGTCACACATCAGCTTGTACTGATGACACACACCACAAGACAAATGTACATTGGGTTCAAACAGAATTATATTTGCACTTGGTTTTCCTTTGAACTTTTAGCTTTTAAAGTTTTCATTTATTCCTTTTTTTAGATCAAAGCATTTAGCCCAATTTATGTTTTCTGTGTCAGTACCTGTGGTCAGCCTGCTCTGTTTACTTCACATGTCAGTAATTCTCCAGGTGGATGCTTTGCTCCCATGGCTTTTGCACACGTTCCACCCTTCTGGCAGAGCGTTGGGTCATTAGAACTAGATGGCAGCGTTGCAGAAAAAGGCAGCCCCAAACTGCCACTCTCCCTAGATAACAGCGCTCCTCTTCTTCTTTCGCTCTCATCTTCTCCGTCTCTATCGCTCTCTCCCAGACTATCAACTCCCTCCCCTCCCCTGCCGTCTCTCCTATCTACCTCTCTTACGCTTCATCTCCTCCTCCCACCTCTGTCCCCAACTCTCTTTGTGTCTCTCTGTCTCTTATACTTCCTCTCTTGCTCCCTGTCATCTCCTGTATGTTTCACTGCTGGATCATGTCCAATACCCTCCTAGACGCCCCTGTGGACCAAAGGCTCTCTCTCCCTTTCCACTAATGACCTTGCTCGGTGTGGCTGGTCATTGGTGGCTTGTGGTACCGCTGATATTGAAGAAGAGGGCCCAATGGCTCCCATGGAATAAATGATTAATTTCCTTCTTTTCCTAGTGTGTGAATGAGTGATGTCCCCATGGGGAACCCTGTAGATAATGGTGCAGAATTTACATGATTTGTTATGTGTAGCTCAGGTGTTTGATGCAAAGAGGAAGATAGACATCAGAGATGGACATGGACATGGCAGAGAGATGGACATTAATGGTGCAATACTAAGTAAAGACGAAAAAACATAACTGGAGATTTGATCTGTAAATGTTTACATATGAATGATTCATCCAGTTGTGACTGAACACAGAGGACCCCGATATTGATTTTACATTTTGTAAGAACAGGACATGTTCATGTCAGAGGCATCCATCCATCCATCCATCCATCCATTTGCTAAACGGCTTATCGTGTTCAGACTTACAGGGGAATACAGCCAATCCCAGGACACACTGAGCAAGAGGTAAATCCCAGATAGTCACAAGTAAAGGCTAACAAATTGGGGTGAAGTTGGGGGATCTTGTAGAATATAATACAGCACAAATCATGTATAAAGCAATCACAATTTACGGGGAGAGCTTAAATGAAAGAATCTTTGTTTTCATACAACCATGAAGGGAATGTGCATTTCAATATGTGGGGTTAAACTGGGGAATCATTTGGACATGGAACTTAAACAAAGTACAAATATTATTCAGTTCAAGAAGAAAGACAAAAACAATATTTTCCTGAGGAATAAGAATGAGGAAGGACAGTGATGTTTATTTTTGGTTTTCAGACACAATGGTATTGTTGAACACAGATTTAGAATGATGATCACATATGTATGATTCACTTGGGTATGTAGAATACATGTATGTATTTATGGGTATGAATATGTGGAAATGTGAAATTATGTATATGTATATAAAAATGTATGTACAGGAGACAGTCTATAAATTATATATCAGTAATAAGAGTAATAATAATTTAATAAGAGGAGAAGGGGAGAAGGGGAATATATAAGTGCATACGTCTTCCTACTCCCTTTTGAACATGTGCGATTTAATTTAATTTGCACTGGTTAAGAGAACTTAAGTATTGAGTTGGTGCGTGTGCAGGTTTGACCTGTTTACTTTTTCTTTTTTATATTTGTTTTCCTTTTCTTTATTATTATTTTTTTTATTGGCTTTACATGTTTGAAATAAAATTTTCAATCAATCAAATATAGACAACCGACCACATTAACACACATAAACAGTGTCTGGGAGGTTTTATCGTACAATCTTCAACATCAGATTCGCTTTTCTCAATTGCCACGGAACTTGGGATATTCAAACATTTAATGCTTCTGTCTCATACCTCTCGGACTTCTCATCTATGTTAACTGAGAAGTTGAATGAACCTCAATTTAAGGATGTAGTTTGTGGCTGCATTACACTGCAAAAAGTCATGTTGTAGAGTTATTTGATCTGCCTACAAAACCTACGTTGGCAACCATAAATAAAGTATAGGCTAAACAGTACGAAGGAAGATTATTTTTCATTGTGGTCCCAATGACCTCTGAGCTGTCTTTACCACATGAAACTATGAGAGTTTGAAATGATCATTTAATTTGTTTTCTTGCCACTGTTTGGCCTGCGACTGCACCATCACATGCAGGACATGCCTCCATGTGAGAGGTGAACATAACTATCTCAGTCTGTAACAAATACATGAAAACAGCACTGAATCCTGGTAATGTGCTTTAAGTAAACCACATTAACCTGTAGAACAAGGGAATGCTTCTCAACTAGATTAATTGTAGTTATTTCCTCTCTGCATCATAAAGACCACGCCACTGATAAATTGCCGAACATTAGAGTTGTTTAAAGTCCAATAATCGCACCCTGATGTTGTTGATGAATCATCGCTCTTTGACTAAACAGGTTGGTGTGAGGTTTAGATGCAAACAATTTCTTGGCTGAATGCAAAGAAACGCACGTGGCACTACCACCAACAAGACCCCATCGAAACTAATCCCTGCAGTAAAAGAGATTAGAAAACAGGCACTGCACTGTCTTGATGGTTACACTGGCAGATTGTCTGCACAGGTGAAAAAGAGCAGAGCTTGTTGATTTGTAGAGTTATTTTCTCAGAGAAAAAAAACTGCAAGGTCAAGAGCTGTCAAAACATTATGTTAGGCAGCGACATTGCTGGAGCGCTCTGGATCTAGTGCACCAGAATCAAAGGTCTTCTAAATGATGACTACACCCCTGCACTGATCCATCACCATAATGCTAATCAGGCTTGTCCCCATGGCAAGAGGGAGCTCCAAGCCACATCACTTGAAAGGCCTCATTTGTGCCAGCAAGCCATTTAGGCTCAATTCCCCATGAATTACAGCTTGATTCTGGAATTGTCAGTTCTTCTGGCTTTTAGATGATTTAAAAATCCATGAGGAATGTAGCACAGTTACACAAATGCTGGGCAGCCATTTGTACTGTTGATATATTTTTGACCAAAGGTCTGAGGAGGGAGACATTTCAAGTAATATACAACTAATATCACTGACGTGAATGGGGAGCCAGTGTTCCATGTCAGCAGCATGCAAACCATTTATCTCTCTTACGCTGCGCATGGCATCTCTGTGGGTAAGCTGTAATTTATACCACAGGCGATGACAGGCAGAAAAATACCTCACATGTTTTCAAAGGCGATACGAGAGGGGCTTGTCTAAACGTCCCTGTCCTCCATCTGTCTCCATTGGCCTTTCGATATGCACACTTGAATCTCTTCATCCGAGGCCCTCTGGCACCAGAATCTTGTGGATGGCCCTATAGGCAGACAGGCAGAGAGCACTTCACTTCCTCCCACACTCTTCCGCAGATTTGAGTGGTGGGATGTGGCCAAGGGGATATGCAGTGGGACAGATCATTTAAAAGTAATGTATCACTGGAATATAATCAGCCAGACCCATAGGAAAGCTATTTCACTCAGCTGAATTGATAGTTGATTCTTTGTAATGAATGCTGGTACCGGTTGACTTGTTGATGTTAATTATAGAGAAATCTGTTGTAAAGTGCACAAAATTTAAATTCCAGTGTAATAACGGATAGGATTGCAAAACAACTTAACTTGTCATGCGTGACACATTTAAGGCAAAACCTCAATAAATGTTTCTATAAAGCTTACAACAATGAGCATGCCAATGATATGAATCATGTACCTTCACACTCATCAGATCACATTCTATTTGAACAGCTGAGACAGCCTTTTGTATCACCATCACCAAAACATCAATGAAAAAAAGAGTTTTAAAGCTGTTCTGGTTGTTTGTAGTGAGGTATCACCTACCTACAACCAAATCAAGTCAACTAAGTCAATAGTGGAAGTCTTAGATACAACACACACTACACCCTAGTTCCACAGCATCACTCCATATGTCGTCCATATCACACTGGCCATGGCTACAGATGGTAGAAGTCATCAAGGTACAGTAGCAAATGTGTTAACCGTGCAAACAAGGCTGATAATATTGTTTCTTTTGGTGGCTTTCGCTGGATCCTACTCCATACTCAACTCAATATGCAACTTAATAGTGTTCCTGTCACAGGTTTCTTTAATCTCTGGTACACAAGCATGCAGTCAAAGTTCAATAAAAGGCAGTTTATTAACACAGGCAGGCTTTGTTAAAAACAATTAAAATGGGGGTGATGGAGGGGCACATTCTTTAAAAGAGTCTTTAACAGGGATCCCAAAAGCTGGCCAGACAGTCTGTGGTGTCCCCTTTACAGTCTGTATTCCACCTTAGTTCCAGGGGTTCTGTCCAAAAAGGAAGGTAAGGGAGGGGGCAAGGTGGAAAGGTGCGTTGGCGGCGTGGCTATGGCCCTGGTGCACTCCGTGTTGCTGCTGCAGTCAGCTGGTAGCAGTGCGCTAGATACACTGGCTGTGTGCTCTGGTGAGCCGGCTCTGAAGTTGCCTCAGGAAAGGGAGGAAACACAGGGTAAAGGCACCAATTCTACCCACACGTCTGAAATGTTTTTTACTCACCTCTCATGCACAGGTGTGGCAATCCGCTCAGGCAGCGCGTCTTTTGCCCATTCCTTTCCGTCCGGCGTCCTTTCCCTCTCTGCCATCTTTGTTCACTTCTTGCCAGTTGTCCCGAGTCCTGCTCTGATTCCTCCTTTTGTCTTTGTGAAGGTGTTTGCTACTTGCACACAGGTGTGCCAATTTACTCCAGGGGGAGGTCCTTCAGACACTTCAAAGCAGTGAATTTCACACGCAATTAATAAGAACACAATAAAACAATACAGTGCAAATAACTACACAAAAAAAAGTCACCTGTGCACTGTAAAAAAGATGTTATTGCCAAACCATGACAGTAAAAGGCCGTAAAATATGCCATTAAATATTACGGTGTTTTACTGTACAATTAACAGTCTCTAATATAAATTACTATTTTATTTACCTTAAAATGCCATATAAATAAAGGTTGTGAATTAATTTACGGTCTTTTACTGTCAATGGTTTGGCAGTTTTTCACTGTGAAATCTACAGACATTTAAAAATATGTAATAAAGCGGCAACATTAAACATGAAATCAATAGTGCAAACATCCTTTTACCGTAATATTAGAAAAAGTTATACCGTATTTATTACGGTAAAATTCTGGCTAGTATGACAGAAATTTACCGTAAAAACAACAGTTTTTTTTTTAACAGTGTGCCTTGAAATGACACGCCTACAGCTTGTAACACTGTCTCCTGCTGAATGTGAGATGACATTATCAGGGCCTATCAGAGCCCTATCAAACGCTTCAAACTGCTTCCACACACAGAGTAGTGCTCCTTGTGATGAGTGAACTGATGTTCACGTGTTAAATCAGCGGAGTGCCCCTTAAATTTGTGAGCGGTTGTTTGATTTCGGTTTGCCTATCTCAACAGGAGATGTGGAGACAAAACAGCACAGAATAAATGAATTAGTCAACAACAAATTGGAAATCCTAAAACTAACAAACTATGACAACAGAGTATTAATCCAGAGCCTCAGGCATGTCTGATGTAGGCCTGTCTCCATGCAGAAATGGGCTTTGGCTGTGTGGGAGAAAAACTGGCTCAATTGTCAGAGAGGCTAAGTGCTAAGGCAACACTGTTAGTCATCGATTGCAAGCGATAAGGTGGAGGGTCACATGCCATTTCCTGCGGGAGCCTGTGCGTTTTGTGGTGTTTGGCTGGAGTGTGTGTGTTTGTGTCAGCGTGTGCAAATGGAAATATACTTGAAGGTCTCACAAAAAGTAAGAGAGGGCACAATCATCCTTCCTTGTATAGAGCACCATTGCAGCTGAAGTGCTACAGAGCTGTTTGATTTAAACATGCTTTTGTACTGCAGATTGTTGTTCATCTTGATTTGGTTGCTATGGTTGGTTGATTCCCACTGGGGCCAACCAGCCTCAAAATGTATTCACTGTTAGCATTGTGAGGTGTTTTTGTATGAAAGCATCCACCAAAATAGGATATGCTGTCATTAAATCCCAACATTGCAGAGAGAAGTGCAGTTTTATTAATACCTGAATCATGCTGTTTCAATTTGGCAAATCTGTTTTTTCACACTAACTAAGTATATTCTGTAATTATGTCAAGCATATTACAATCCCATTCTGTATATTTCCATTTTTGCAGAGTAAAATAAAATATACAAAAATATAATAATGATAGTTTAAACATTAGGGCAGATGTTTTGCACACAAATGTTCTAAAAAAATGCATGCATCAACAGCAAAATGCAACAAAACCAAAACCGGACAAGGCTTCACCTCCTATTGTGGTTAGCAGGGGAACAGGAACATGGCGATACGACAGGTATCTTTGTTCATCTCAGGGTTGACAATGGAGCTGCCTGCAAATGTGACAGTCTAGTCAGTTAACATTCAAATTCAAGTCCACATGTCCTTGCCAGTATGCAGCAACAGGAACATAAAACCATGTTGCAGCTAATCTAATGGACAGCTAAGTGAGATAAGTGACTCAGCAGACTGTATTTCTAGGGACTGATGATCTATAGAGCCCTATGCAACATATGGAAAGTACTGCATATCCTATAGACGTTTCATTTTTCATAATGCCATAATTACATCACTGCAGATAGTAATTTAGCAGTGAGATGTAAAATCCATGAGCATGCGATCTGAATGAGGTATGCGGGCCTCTGCTCTATGTTTCTGCTTTAGTAATTAATTGTATTAAAGCCTAATTAGAACGAGGTGTAAGTATTGTGTTATTCTGTGGAACTGGAGTACTTAGTCTTTCTTGTATTCTCAGTTTTAATGTCCATTCTTTAATTGGCTCTCTTTTAAGCAGCACATACATGGTCGGACCCCCGGGGGGGCAAACAGCCCTGGGGTTGGGCATGAATTGGTTTCTCTTTGCTTCCTTGTAGCAGACTGTGGAGGAAATACCGCTCCTATATACTGTACAGAAAATGCATATTTATGTGCTCGAGCAATAGGTATTCGTCACATTCAGTGTTTTTGTAACTATGGCAACAAGACATTTGCTGCTTGCTCTCATGAAAGACCCAGGCTTAGTCTAATAAAAAAATGAATTTTCTAGATTATTCCAACATCACATCAAATCAGACTATTGGTGCTTGGAGTTGTGGATCAATTTAAGGACTTGATGTACTGCTGTCTTGGCTGTCACAGACTCTCCTGCTCGATATTGTGCACACTTTATGCACACTAACATAACGGGCACATAATGAGAGATTCAAAGTTATACCATTTGACCTGCCAGTTTTGCACACACGTTTGTGCCAATTCAGCCTGAGATAAGTCACAGTTAGTGTACATAATTAAATAAGCACACTGATTGCTGAGAACGGCACTCGCCCACTACTGCAGTACACTCACTGTGCAGTGCTGCTTCTGGCTTGGCCTCACTGAATGCAATTGACAACATTTATGGGTGGGAAGGTAGTGAGGGATCATTACCTTTCCCCCTCTTGTTGGTGCCCTTGTTATGTCTCCTTCTATCTACACTGTCTGCAGGCCAAAGTACGCAGGAACAAGGGCTGCAGACCATGGATAATTCGCCATGTCTAATGTGCCATGTTATAATTAAAGGCATGTTTTGGTCATACTATTGTACTGTACAGTAGTTGTGATGTAAGGTATAAATATTATAGCTGTACAAAAAAAAGGCATGTTGATATGAGCATAATGTTGAGTATGATATGATATGAGTATAATCATGTACAAATACAAGTGTCATCAGTGAGTCCACTCAGCAGCAGTTTGTAGTCTCCAGTGTGGTGAAGTACTGATCAGATCTGCAGGCAAAGGATGCTCATCACAAAAGAATTCATTCATTATATTCTTTAGAAACTGCTGGCTTCTTTTCACAACGCTGTATTCTTTTTCCCCAATTAGATAATTAATGAGACCTTACACCCAAGGGTGCTGTTTTAATATCCTGTAATAACACTTCTTTTATGTAATATGTTTCTGAATATAAACCACTGCAGACACAGTCAAACCTGATGACATTATGGGTAACTTGCTTTAAAAAATAGAGATTCATGAGCCCAAATGAACTCGGTTTAATGATGAATTAAATAAGTTGCATATTTTAAGTAAGAAAATTGTATGAGGCTTGTCATTTTACATAATGCTGCTGTCCAATGAAAACCACCAATTAAGAATTTATTGACCAATGAAACGATGCTTATTTACATCATGTATGTAGGGTAGATATAAGGAGGATAGCTTTGGATAAATAATTTAGAGTTTTGATTCGATTCAGACTGATGCACGCACATCAGTGTCAGATTATACTGGATTATGCTGATGTCAGTCTAAAATGTGCTCTGTAGAAACATGCAGAACAGCCTTGCTATTGATAGTTTAGCAACTGAGGAGGACATAAACAGGAGAGTCGAGGCTCAGGACCACTCACTCATAAAAAAAACAACCCATGTTAACATACATTTTCATTTCTGGTGCTAAGTTTGTCCTATTACAGTGTTTTAGGTTTATTTTGAAAGATAATTTCTGAGGAAGAATTATTTCTAGAACATTTCTGGACATACATGGTTTCATGGGACAGTAGCGATAAATGACTCTTTGATTTTAAGCGTCATCTGCATAACTGTTCAATGTTTCGCAGTTGTACATATAAATACTTCAATTTTAAAACATGAGTCAGTCCAGGACAAAATGTTTTTTTTTATTATTATTATTTGACTTTAATGATGCAGCCATTGTCAAGCCTTGTCTGAAACCAGGGGAAGTCCGAGGGATGGTAACCGCCTTGATAAGCAGGTATAAATAGCTGATGTCTGATCTAGAATGATTAGAGCACCTTGTAAGTAGCCACATATATTTCAGTGGGTTAGAGGAAAATGCAGGAGGTGCACCTTTTAACAAAGACTCATTTATCATGGTCATGAGCAAACAGTACATGCCCGCTCTCCTCTTTTTCACAAATCTTGCAGAGTTCAGTCAGTGACAGGTTTACATATCCTTAGACACTGTACAACAGTGTTGCTGATTTCAGTTTCTGATGAACTAACGTACTATTATTTGTGTTGTATAAATTGAGAACTGCTGTTTAGGTGTGCTCTCCATTTTACAAGCCTGCAGAACAGTGATAGCTATAATAGTTACCATCATGAAAACATATTAAACTCCAATTTGTCTACTAGGAATGTGCTACAGGTGATTGATTATGTAATCATCATCATCATCATCATCATCATGATTTTGTAATTTAAGTCACACAGAGGCCATTACCAGTGGATTTTGTATTGTACCTTGTCAAAGTGCTATTTTGCAAATGAGAAATGTAATTATTTTTCTTTTTCTCAATACTGCAGCAGAAAGTCTGTTATGCTCACCAACAGAAAACACATTATGTTTGAGAGATGATGAGAAATGAACAGGTAATATATGCTTATGCAAGTCAAGTCAGGTTTATTCATGTAGCCTGTTTAAAAAGAACTAGACTGGACCAAAAAACACAACAAATAATGACATCAGTAGCAGAAAAAAAAGCACAATTACAACAATATATGGCAAACTTTGTACACAAACGTGAAATGTAAAAAAGTCAAAAATCAAAGCAACCAAAGGCTGATGAGAACATGTACATCTTGAGTTTTGTCCTAAAAGTGTCAATGGTGGGGTAACTTCTGTAATGTTCAGGGGTGTCAGCCCATGTGTGCCTTTAAAAACAATTTAAATCAATTCTGTATTTGACAGGTAGCAAGTGTAATGTGGCCTCTTCTGGTACCACCAAAGTCTTGCTGAAGCATTCTGCACCAGCTGCAGGCAAGACAAAGATGTCTGGCCAACACCCAGATACACCCAGATTGCATGAATCTAGCCTTGAGGAGATGAATGCATTAGTAACAGTCTTCATATCATTACCAGAGAGGACAGACTTAAGTTTAACAATGTCCCTTTGCTTAAAATGGCACAGAGTTGGTCTGTTTGTCAGAGATGACAACAGGATTTCTGACATGGGCATCAAAGTTCAATGTCAATGACTCTAAGTGGCTAGCTTTATTTCCTGTGGTTTTGGTGGCTACCAAAACCATCAGAAATCACTTCTGTTTGTTCAAACTGAAAACTTTTTTTTTTGCCATCCAGCATTTAACATCTTGGAGGCTACTGAAAGAATAAGAAACGCCACTATAGTCAATTAAGATCAACTTCAAAGTTACAAAAATGGCTTCACTGTTTATCAGGTAAAAATATAGATCAAAGAAACAGATTGAAATTACTAGGAGATAGAGGTCATGCACAGAAGGTGTCAGAGCATGCAGACAACTGAATGACACAAACTATTATGCTCCCATCGACACATATCCATTGTAGGACGTGCAATGTCACCTGATGGAAATGTTAAATGAGGTAAAAACAGAACGCTGGATTACAGAGAAAGACTATGGCTTCCTAAAAAAGAGAAAATGTCCTGGACTGCATTGCTTCCACGTTTCCAAAGATTCATGAAAATCTGTCAAATCTGCCTGGCAGACCTGTCATCAATGGAAACGGCTCTATTCTGGAACCAATTTCAAAATTCATTGATCACCACATCAAACCATTTGTTCCAAACCGACAATCTTCAGGTCACTACCCAAGTGTCAAGCAAAGCTGATGGAATAGAAAATGACGGAGATGAATATATAATCACAGTGGATATGAAATCCATATACACCAACAGAGATGATAAAGAAGGCTTGCAACATTTCCTACAAATGAGATACAGTATGAGCCAGTTTCCCCAACAGATTTGATTGTTGAACTGACAAGATGGACACAAGATGGAAAACAATCTATTTCTCTTCTCGGACCAGCTGTGCAGACTGTCGTGAGGCACAGCAATGGCCGCAACCTATGCAGCCTATGCCAACCTGTTCCTAGGTGTGTGGGAGGAGAAATTCATTTGGAGCTCATTCAACCCCTCCTTGACAAAATAAAATGGTTTGTACGCAGAGACAATCTAATATTCGTCATGTACTGTGATAAACATGTAGTGGTTGAATTTACCAATAAGAGGCTGTCTTTAGAATACAATAAAGGAAATTCATTTCTAGATGAGGGTTTGGTGATTTACGCACTGCTATCTGTAGAAAAGCCACTCAAAGTCTTACAGTTTCCAAAGACTTACAGACAATATTCCATTTTCTAATGACTAATATACATACGTGACACAGAGGAAGAGTTTGATGATGAGGCTACAGACATGGTACAGGGGAGAAATCACTTCAAAGAGCAAAATCTGAAACAGAAAACAGCTACATCAAACCAGGATCTCAAATAAGAAATATCATTAAAACTAATTGGAACATTCTTCAGAGTGATGAATCCTTCCAACCACAACGTGTTCTCATTCTGATGCACGGCAACCATGGGTCAGCGGTACAGAGCTATCTTTCCCCTCCCACAAGAACAATCGGACTACAAAAGCCTTGTGGAACTTGTAGTAGTTGCAATCATTGTGATAATGCTGTGACAATTAATTAAATGTTGTTTGTAGTCTGGAGTGGCCCTGTGGTTCTTTCTATAGGACAAAAAATAACAAAAACAAGACTAAAGGACTGAAAATTGCCATCTGCACAAGGGATTTTGATTATGACATGGAATCACGTTATATCCAAGTGAAACATGGCAACTTTAACACACTGAGTCATAGAGTTAGAAGTTGTTGGACAGGAGGACATATGAGGAGAGAGCCACCTAAAAACACAGGTTCAATGTAACTTAGTAATGGTTACGCTGATTTTGTTGTTAATATGTGCTTATAGCTATAAGGAATTTACCATGGACCGGACCTATTCTGACTTTATTCTTTCTTTTCCCTTTTATTGATGATAATATATCACTCACCTCATTCTTGACCAATAGGCTTGCATCCTGACAGACAATCATCCTCCCACTTAACCGATCAGTGAAACACAACATAGATATGCAAGTTACTGCTGACACTGACCATGATTGTTGGTGGTAACATGTAGGTCATTTTAAATACATACTGCCACGTTTTTGAAGAAGACTTCCATTTATTATCTTTTTATTGAGACCATATTTTACCCCTGCAATGAACCTTTCGCAACCTGGAATAATGTGTAAACCATTATATTAGGAATATTACACTTAGTGTTGTATGCTAATACATAGTGTTTATCTCATCTTCTGTGAGAAAGTTTGACAAATTGGCTGGACTTTGGCTGCCACCTGTGCTAAGATCAGCCAATTCTGTCAGCAGCTGGAAATGATGACAAGACAGAAATGTAAGTGAACAATCTGTTCCGCCGGCTGATTATGAAGCTACCTACTGAGAGCAACTTTCCACCCCGTGTCTTAAAATATATACTGTACATGCTGGAACATTTATATATCACTAACAAAAAAAAAAAAGGAATGATAGAATAATAGTTTGGGGACAAAAGAAATGATTATTTTTCTGCCTTTTGCAGAAAAATAATGTCTTGTCTCCTGTCTTGTCTGTTTGTGTTTTTTCGTCTTAGCAATAAAAAGCCTTCATAGTCAACTCCTGTTTGGTCTGCATTGTGGGTTCAGTGTCCTGCCAAGCACCAGCTTAACAGGCGTGGCCTCATATTTCTGCAGATGACAGGGACTGTTCTCTGGCTGGAAGGTCGCAGGTTTGTTTCCCTCCACAGCCAACCTTGAACATGACTGTCAGTAATGTGCACACGGTACATGTTTTCATGGCTCTGGACAGATATGCTCTTGCCATGTACAGTATAGTGTGGTTGAAAAATTCAAGATTTTCATGAATATACACAATCTCTGGTTGATGGATGTTAAAAGATTAGCCTCTCATTGCGGCCATTGGATGATTTATTAACAAATGATTTATATGTAGGATTTTCTCTTAAATGTGGACTTAAAAAGTGTCAAAAGAAAGTTTAATATCACATAAGAGAATTCCTATTCAACACATTTTATTTCTTAAAATAATTTTGCTGTTTAGGCTTGTCTGGGTGTTTTAAATGTGTTAAGGTGTTTTTTTTGTGTTTACCATTTACAAAGCCTGTTTTTCCTCCAAGTAAGACATGTGGCAAATGACCTTTGTTCCTCCTGTAATCAGTGTGAAGCAGGTAATGTTTTTTTTTCTTGATTTTTGAAATCGGAGGTAAGAAATAGCTCCCAGCCTAATCTCCATCATGCTGTGAAACCAAATCCAACAACTGAACACTTTGAAAAGCCACTGTCTCCCACCAGAATGATCCACTTGTTTTTGGTCAAATAATCCATTTCAGGTATTAATTTAATTGATGTTTATACATAATATAACATAATCTGAAGTATTTCTGTAAAAGACCAACACAGTTTCAACACAATGGTGAATGAAAGTATCATCTTGTGCAATGAAATTTAATGCAATTACACACAAGCTCTCAGAGAGCTTCTTTTGTTTTGTGATTCGATTTAGTTTGAATGTGGAACAAGCCAACAGAGATGGATTGCAAAGCCTGCAGCTAGAACACAAGCAGAAAATATGAAGAAGACCTGAAATGTTGCTGGTTTATTGTCAGGATGTTCCCGGGAGTGTTGGTTTTTGGTTTACAGTCTAACATGAAGGTTCAATGGACTGCATGTAAAAGTAAAGCTTTCTTCATTTAACAGTTTATATATATATATATATATATATATATATATATATATATATATTGGTAAATGCATCTTATGAGAAAGTATAAGGTCTTAAAGTAGTTTGGTTTTATACTCCATCATAGTCATAATAGTTAGGAGGCATATATGTAGAGGTAGCCTTTAAAAGTGCCCCACTTTTCTGCCACTGTCGCAGCTCCCCTGTGGGGTTGCCATGGTAATCTCTATGTCATCTGACAAAATAAATGGTAAACTTTGAAGACAAAAGTACTGTCATCACAAAGTCATCAGAAAAGTTATCGGTGACCACTGGCACCATGAATAAACATGGCACACTGAATCCCCACTGTGAAAATACAAAAACATTCAAGTTGTAGATAAAATGACGTCCCCCCCGGACCTTCCCAACAGACAGGTGGGATTGCATGTCGTCACACACACACACACACACACATGCACATACACATTTTTGTATAAATATGTATGAAACAATGTCCAGTATTTCTTTTGCACCAGATTAGAAGAGTAGTGAAGAGAAACTATATAGAAGTAAAGACAGCACAATGAAATTGAAACACACACACAGAATCACAGTGCAGGCTGTCAGTAACAGCTTTACTTTGTGCATGTAGCCTGTACAGATTACTTGGTCAGTTAGGAAAAGATGGTGGTCATGGTTAAGAGAAACCAGTGTTTACTGTTGGAGGTAGATGGGATGATGATTGTACTCTCTGGTTATTTACAGATTCAGTTCAAGGTGGGAATGCTTCTCACTGCTCTGTATAAAAGGTGCAAAGACAAAAAGGAGGCTCATTCTTCTGCCTCTGAGTCTGCAGCAGAGATAGTAACTGAGCAATGAATCAACGCCTATGTAAAAAGGGTGAGGCTGAGGTTAGAGTGTGGTTGAGCAAGAGGCAGGAAGTGACCGTGGATGTGAGAATCAGCCCTGATTCAGACCAAATCCGGTGCTGCAGTTTTTCCATTCATTTGAACAGGGGTGCCGTGTTTTGGCTGTGGCGGTGCAGAAAACTTGAGCCAGATTCAACTTTTGCAGTGGTCAATCCCACTGGTCAAACCCCTGCACAGTCACCCTGAAATATCACTAAAACTGAGACTATCCACACTGAAAAAAAAACAAAACTGCCAAACCATGACAGTAAAGGGCTGTAAAATATGCCTTGAAGTATGTCTGTGTTTTTCTGTATGCAGTTAAACAGTCATATTTCAAAGCATTTATTTATACGCAATTTTAAGGGAATTAACACAGAATAAAGTAATCAAATCAAATCAAATCAAACTTTATTTATATGGCACCTTTCATACATGATGTAGCACAAGGTGCCTCACAGAGATTAAAAAACAACAATTAAAAGAGGAAACAACAGAGATTAAAATCAAGGAAAATTAAGAAAACCCAACCCACCCACCCCCACATATACTCAAACAACAATACACTCATATAGACACTGCCACACATATGCACATACACACACACCGACCCACACACACGAACACTAGCTGTCACTAAGAGACAATACGTAATATTTTATATTAGAGACAGTTAATTATACTGTAAAACATTGCATATTTTACAGTATTTTGCTGTCATGGTTTGGCAGTTTTTCACTGTAAAATCAACTGACATTTTAAAATATGTAAAAAACACCAACATTTTATGTGAAATCAACAGTACTAATATCTCTTTGATGTAATATTAGAAAAGGTTATACCATATTTATTATAGTAAAATTCTGGCAACCACAGCTACCAGTTTTTTACCTTAAAAACAACAGTTTATTATTTTTTTTACAGCGCAGGTGCAGTCAATGGACTAAAATATGACACTCTCCCTGTTGTGTTCTGTCGTGGTTTATTTCATGCACTCTACGGAAGTGTCTGGCTCGCAGTCAAGATGCTTCTGGAACATTCTATCTTAAATCTCACACGGGTGGCCTTGTTTGGTTCAGTGTAAAAAAGCAAAGTTGGCGTGATGGCAGGAATTCTTTACGGCATTATTGAGGGATCTCTGTATAAAAAAGAGCTACAGTAAGGAACTTTGTATACCCAGCCAGTCACCTTGACTTTTTAACTGTTTTGTTGTCTTGAAGCCATTTTTTATTCCTGTAAAAAAAACTGAACAATCACCCGGCAGCAGAGATGGTGGCATATTTCTCAAAAGCCACCCTGCCTGTAAAATACATTTTATCTATCAAAGAGACATTCAGGATTCAATTTTGTTTTGTTTGAGCCCACGCATACTGGAAAAAATGTCCCAGAATGCTGTGTAATTTTTGAGGCAGATTATATGTTTTTCTGTGCTGATTTGTTATGGAAAAAAAAATCTAATAGAAAAGTTTGTCCTCATATCAGTTTTAGACATCATAGTTGCATATTCCTAATTAATTACTGTGTTCCAAAACATCTGCTCGTTCATGCAAGATTGCACTCCAACTGAACTTTGCCGTTCATTTCAATGTCCATTATTATGTTTCACTTTCAAGGTCTTTGATTTATCAACATAAAACATGGGAGCAATCACTAATTAGACCCATCATTGGGGAACCATTAACAAAACTGCGTTTGATACACGATTATGCATGGCAAGCATCATAGAACCTTGTTTCACACAGGGCAGACACCTTATCAGTAGTGGAAAGACTGCAAATCCCTGCTGAAGTGAGAAGAAAATGGGGATGCAGAGCTGGATCGAAGCACTGGGAGTGGAAAAGATGGTACAAACCATGTGTACCGTCTGTTATCATGAGTAACATAAGATCTCTTCCCAACATCGCTAACCAGGCTAGGGAGGATGGAGAGTGTAGCATCAGAGAGATGGGGCTGAATGAGCTCACGTAGGACTTGCTGGTAACTCTGGATGGCTTCCAACTTGTGAGAGTGTACAGCTAAAGACAGAAATACAGCTCAAGACAGACAGGAAAGCGGGGAGAGAGAGGGAGAACGACACACAGCAAAGGACATGGACCACAGGCCGGAGTCAGAACCGGGTCACTGCAAGGACTCAGCCTAGTACATGGGGAGCTCACTCTACCAGCTGAGCCACCAGGACATTTTTTTTTTTTATCTTATCTTATCTTATCTTTATTAATCAGAATTAAGAATGATAATCCTCTCTTTTTAACTCAACCGGTCGCTATGGATGACCATCGACCAATGGGCTAGGTTCTGCTCAAGGTTTCTGTCTGTTAAAAGGACGTTTTTCCTCACCACCTTCACCAAGTGTTTGCTCCTGGTGGAATTGTTGGGTCTCTGTGAATAGTATTATGAATTGCACGGTCTAGACCTGCTCTGTATGGAAAGTGTACTTCCATAACTTTTGCTATAATTTGGCTAAATATAAATAAAATTTAATTGAATTATTCCAAGCTATGTACTTACTATGTCCAAAGGGAGATTGGTAGTGTGGTAAAGTCTTTAGTTATCAAATTATGGACTGTGCCTTTAAGTTAAAGTTTGCATATCAAGATGAAACAGTTCTTTTCTCCCTCAGCAGATTTCAGCAGATAAAAACCAGTTATAAAACACAGGAGCGGGGGCATGCGATTCATTTGAGGCAAACCTTTTACTGACACACTTGGTATTTCTCATCTCATTATTGGGGCTGATTATAATTCATAGGCCATATTAAATGTCAGAGAAAGACCAGGAATTGTTATGCAAATGTTAAGCATGTTCTTTCATTGAGAATTATTTTTTCTCCCCCCCCTTCACTTGGTCCAAAAAACTAAAAAAAAAACTAAAAAAAGAAGAAAGAAAACAAATGTTAGTGACAATTTAATAGATGTGGAAACCTCATTTGAATGAATCCATGTCAGCATGACAGTTTCTGATTGTTCGACCTTAATTATCTTTTAAGCAATCAGCTATAAGAATGGAATAGATAAAAGAAATCAAGTCATGAAATGTGTTTGCTACGATCAGCCTTTCACTGCCAACCCTTAATGCAAACATTAAACACATTGATTGTTCTCTAGTCTAGCAATTGGCTTTAAATGAAACACAATGCAAGATCTATTTTTCTTGTTCTCTTTCAAAACACAGAGCAGCAATGTTGCCGCCAACGTAGCAACTATTTGCTGTCTGGAAGAACCATAATTGTTGCAACCATTTTCAGTTACAGATAGGGTAGAGACAGTTGATCAGTAAAACAGCTTTCAAAACATACAGGAATGTTAGCAACAGCATCTCTTCTGAAGAGGGAGGAACGAATCTAGTTACAGTGTAGTTGAAACATCATAAGGCGGACTTTAGATTTCTGATGAGTGTGTTTGAGAGCTAATTTAAGAGGTGCATTTCTTCAGCCTTTCCAAAACACAATATAGGTGTAAGGAATGGATTAAAAAGGTGTGTTTGTCTGCTTTGACAGATAACAAACATCCAGGCCAAGACGTACTCTGCAGTCTGATTAGAACCTTGATATGTGAGAATGATGAGAAAGACACATTTCTGCTATCTCTATGAACAGATATTTGCATTTAAATGGAGATAACATAAAAAAAAAGCTAAGAAAACGCTAAATCCTCATCAGATGATAGCCGATAAGAGGCAGAACACATTGGAATTGAAATCTCCAAGCCCATCAGCTATTATCTTACAATGTTTTAGCATTTATATACTGATAATGTATTTATAGGTAAGTTAACATTCTTGCACTTCCAGTTCCTAATTGGACGGTAAACAATGACAGGGACTCAGAGGAGGAAGTCTTGGCCTGCGCAGCAGTTATCTGTTAGGCGGATAGCTACTGGCTACAGCAGAAGCCCTGAAACCTCAGCCATGACCAAACCATATTGTTGTCAGATGACAGCTGATGGTTTACAGACTGTACATGGGAAAAATCTACCAGTGACAATTCAGCCATGAGTCAGCTCGAAATGAGAAGCCTCTACTCTCTACCTCCGTCAAGGACCATTGTTTGAAAAATGTTGAGTGGTAAATCTGCCACTGTTAACATTTTAAAATGCATTGTTTGCTACAGTATGCAAGAACAAAATGTGTATCTAGTGTAGCAACAGTAACTAAGGGGAGTGGCCTCTCATGAAAAGTATTTTACAATATGTCCAAAATCAGCTTAAACTCAACGATTTTCCTTGTCTCATATTTCAGTGCTGCAGGTCACTTTTAATGTAAGCCCCTTAAGACGCTGGGATACATTTGTTGAATAAAGGGAATTCCTATCAAAGCAGGTTTTATGTGGCAGTTATGTGACAGTACAACAGAGGCAGTTGTACCCTCTTTGCAAATTTGGTATTTCTTTGACTTGTCGTGTTTCAGAGTTCATTGGATGAACAAAGTTCTAAATAATTAAGCCTGTAGAAATTGGAGAGGTAGTGATGAGCAATCTGCTGCTGATCTGAAGTTTGATTAAAAGCAAGGCCGAGAGCTAATTCATTGGCCTTTAATTTCAATGGCAGGCTCATTACCCTTAAGGAGGCACAGAGAAGTCACAGAGGTTTACAAGCATTGTTTGGCTTCTTAGGGGAGGCGGTGGAGAATAATAATGCTCTTTTGGTATGTTTCTTTGGCACTTTCTCTACATCATTATGCAAACTTAATAGAGCCCAGATGAACAATGAGGGCTATGGTTGATTTCCATTCAGTATAGTCACTGTAAAGGTCTTATTTCATGCTGTTACACAACCAGCTGCCTCATATAATGGCCGAGGTGGGGACAAACAGCAAAATGAAGCTCATGGACAAATTTTACGATTTCATCAAAGTGTGATTTAGCTCTGTGCATGGCTGTAAAGGCCTGTTAAACAAATGCAATGCCTGCAAGTAGCATCTGGCACATTAAAACTGACCTCCACATAAGCCTGCTGTGGACTGATGCACTAACAGGTATCGGGAAATTAAGTAAACTGATTTAAGCAGCAATTTAAGACCTTTTTATGAACTTTGCTATATACTATTGTGAGCAATGAAAGAGAGTTGAACTATTTCGCTTTCCTTTGAATTGTATTTCTCAGATGAAGCTCATATTCTTCTCCATTTATTGCAATCTTCGTAGACTGAACATTCTAAAAGGTCCTAATGTTTGCAAATGACACAAAGTTAAAGAAGACCCAGTTAACTGTGAATAGAAAACCAACTTATGCAACATTCCATACTTATGAGATAATTTATCTAACATGCCATAACATTATCCACTTGTTATTTCTATTCTTTATAACGAACACTAATTTTACAGCTGTCTTGTCTTCAAATTACTCTTAGATTTGTGATGATGACAGCAATTAGCAAACAGCACAGATGCTGAAATGTGTATGCAATGCCCACGTTTAAAAGCATTATCCAACTCATCCTCGACCAGATGTTGACTCCTCCTAGCAGACATGTTCATTTGGACCACAGGGGAGCTTAATCACCTTGTGTTGACAAAAGATCACATATATACATACATCTCAAAATTTTTATTAAATTAATCCAATATGCAATGAGCTGGACTTTTTCAGGGGACTTGCCTTCCACTTTCCATCAATAAATGAGCGTGACAAACACCTTTTGAGCACAAGAATCTAGCCTGAAGACTGACCTTCTTTCAGTAGATGTCCTCACACTACATACAGATTGTTAATAACATGCTCTTTGGTCAACTTAATGGTGTCTGACGTCAATAGTGGAAACTGTTTCATATGAGTTTGTCCAATATTTAGTCTTGTGTTGGTGCCATTGTGTGTACATGCTGCGTATGTTTAGCACATCTCATGAAAAGTATCATCAGATCATCGCAGCCTGCTGAATCCTGAAAACAAAAAGAAGGTAAGCTGCTATCATCATTTCACAAACCTTTTCAGGATCTTTTATTTATTGATCACTCACAGCCCATAGGCTTGAAAGCCAAGGTCATCTGGTGACTGTGACTTGCATTCAGTTTTGGGTATTACCATTCATTTAAAATTGGACACAGGAAAACAGGATGTGTTCATCTTGGTGTTGGTTACATATGTGTATACACAGCTCCTAACAGATGCCTGTTTGTCTGTCTGTTAGAAATGCATGTCACTTCCAAGCTATTTGTTCCATGTTTGGAAAATGTCAGGCTTAAATATCACGCTGTCATAGGTCTGTATAAATTTCTATCTAGTTCTACCATCAGTACACACATTAATGAGTTTCCTGATGTTCACCGAGTTCACCCATGGCGATATTATATGACTGATTGGAAGTTGTTTGTGAATTAACAACAGTCACATATTCAGGCAGACCAAGAACACCTGGGGCCATGTATTTGTAGAGAAGCATGAGAGGAAAATGTACGTCAGAAAGAGACTAAATATCAAATTATCTATATACTCTATATATATACTTTAAATCGCTGGAAATAAGTGAGTATATTTTTGTCTGCTTGCACAGTACATATATTCTGAATTTGAGTCTGACGTGACATGAAGTAAATAAGAGATCATCTGATTCTGGTGCTTGAATCTTATTGTATTACCTATCAAAACATGAACAGGCACACTGGGTCCGTGTCATTGTTATCGTAACCTGGACCCGGCAGATTTTAGCAAGTACTAATTGTATTTTGCACACAGTGACCGTAATCAGTTGAGCTAACTGGACATGCTGTGCTTTTTACAGTCCGGGGAAAACAGAGGCAGATGTCGTAGCTGTGCAGTAGGGAAACATATCACAGCTGGTCTAGGGCTCGCAGCCAATGTGGTGTGTGAACAGGTGGGTAGAGGAGGGCGGAGGGTGACCTGGAAGGTGTTTAGGGATGTGGTGGAAGTGAATCAGGATTGATAGTAGATGGTAAAGGGGGTTACGAGTCTATCTCTTGACACTGATGTCCCTCATCCGTCAAACTCTTATCACATTCTGCCTTTGTTTTTACTTCACAGCACTTCACAATGACTATCTCCACACTTGCCCTTCAGATCACACTTGTACTGTATCTGCTGAGGGTAGGGACCGTGTTAATAATATAGTAAATTGAATTACAGGATGTCTTTACCCCCCCTCTCCATCTGTTCTCAGAGTTACAGTATGTGTCATTTCTCTGTAAATCCACCACATCCCCAAATCAATGAAAAACAATAAAGCTGATATATAAAGATGGCAATGCATAAACAAAATAAGGTCTGATGACAAAGCAAAACAGAGCTTACATTTTTATGATGTTTTCTCGATTCTCTGTGCGTTTACTTTGGGGGCAGTGGAGTATGATGAGTCAGTATTTCTGTAGACACACTGTCGCATTGTCTTATTCAATCTCCACTCCCCACCATATGGAGGACTGCGCATGGGCTGGCACTTAATATGGTAAATCCTCCATGAAAACAGACAAACTGAGGCAGATTGGACTGGGGGAGGGTGTCTGGAATAAGTTCTTTTTTCTCTTTTTATGGTTATGTTTTAGCATATACTAAAGAGGTGGATATAGAACATGAGGGAGAAGAGTATGACATGCAATAATGATCCACAAACGGGGGATGTTACAATTACATAGCATGTGCCCTTAACCACTGGGTTGGGTGGCAAGGGTTTTTCGTTGCAATTCAGGTGTAATGACCCTATAATATCATGTTTACCAGCATACCAATTATATAGTTCCTCATTATATTGCAATAAAATGCATTATTGACATGTAACCTGGTGAACCACCAACGGACACTTAACCTCCATCAGTCATTTCATATGCAGCTCATAATGGCAAAGCCATTACTAATTGATTGGGACATGAAGGATTGGATTGCATGGTGGCACTGACATTTTTTTTCCATGTGGCAGCAGGCAAATTCCCTGTGGGAGGGTTCTCCCATCATGACCGTAGAAATTAGCAGTCTGTTTGCATGTATGCCATGTTTCTCAGTGGCCTTGTTCTTTATACCCGCAAGCCATGTCACTTGCAAGCTAGAGTCAATATAACACGAGAAAGCAATTTGACGGTAGTTAAAAATCAGCCAATTGAAAAGTTGTTGGACTACTTCCTGCTTAAACCTGTCAACACCTCTTAGATTTCCACATGTTCCGAGATGTTGTAGCCCCTTTTGGGAGCTTGAAAGTACCTCACATGCAGAACATATCGTGTTAGACTGTTACCCTCTCTAGTGGACTGCTACCGTTGTACGGAGAAGCTCGAATGGGGGATATTGTGCATTTACCATGATGTCACCATGATTACATCTAGATATTCTATTCATAGAATGTGAGAGCCAGTGTGTCTCAGCACCAGTCCCAGAACTTACATCTAATGTGTATGTTGTTTGTAAGGTAAGTGAGGTTTTCCAAAATGGGCTTTTAGGATCTAACAGATCTAACAAATATATATATATATATATATATATAATTGAAATACAACCCCAATTCCAAAAAAGTTGGGACGCTGTGTAAAATGTAAATAAAAACAGAATGCAATGATTTGCAAATCTCACAAACCCATATTTTATTCCCAATAGATCATAAACAACATATCACGTGTTAAAACTGAGACATTTCACCATTTCATGGAAAATATTAGCTCATTTTGAAATTGATGGCAGCAACACATTTCAAAAAAGTTGGGACAGGGGCAACAAAAGGAGGAGCATTTGACAGTCAATTAGGTTAATTGGCAACATGACTGGGTATACATATATAAAAGCATTTCAGAGAGGCAGAGCCTCTCAGATGTAAAGATGGGCAGAGGTTCACCAATTTCAGACATATGTTCCTCAACGTAAAATTGTAAAGACTTTGAAGATCCCACCATCTACAGTGTAAAACATCATCAATGTGCGCAAAGGACAAGGTCAAAGGTCAAAACTGGATGCTTGTGATCTTCGGGCTGTCAGGCTGCACTACATTAAATACAAGCATGATTCTCGACTGGAAATCACTGCACGGCTTCAGGAACACTTCCAGAAATCACTGTCTGTGAACACAGTTCATCATGCAATCCACAAATGCAAGTTTAAGCTGTATCATGCAAAGAAGAAGTCATATGTGAACATGATGATGAACTGTTCTGAGGTCAGATCAATCAAAATTTTAATTATTTTTGTAAATCATGGGCAATGTGTCCTGCGGACTAAAGAGGAGAAGGACCACCCAGCTTGTTATCAGCGGACAGTTCAAAACTCTTCATCTCTGATGGTATGGGGTTGTATTAGTGCCTATGGCATGGGCAGCCTACACATCTGGAAAGGTCCCATCAATGCTGAAAAGTACATAGAGGTTTTAGAGCAACATATGCTCGCATCCAGACAACGTCTCTTTCAGGGAAGGCCTTGCATATTTCAGCAAGACAATGCTAAACCACATACTGCATCCTTTACAACATCTTGCAGGAGAAGAGTATGGGTGCTGAACTGGCCTGCCTGCAGTCCAGACCTTTCACCAATAGAAAACATTTGGCGCATCATGAAACAAAAAATCCAGCAACGAAGGTCCAGGGCTGTTGAGCAGTTACAATCCTGCATTAGACAAGAAAGGGACAACATTCTTCTCCCAAAACTCCAGGAAGTGATCTTCTCACTTCGCAGACATGTACCGACAAAAAACATGGGGATACTACACAATGGTGAACATTGCTCTGTCCCAACTTTTTTGAGTATATATATATAATTGAAATACAACCCCAATTCCAAAAAAGTTGGGACGCTGTGTAAAATGTAAATAAAAACAGGATGCAATGATTTGCAAATCTCACAAACTCAAATTTTATTCCCAATAGATCACAAACCACATATCACGTGTTAAAACTGAGACATTTCACCATTTCATGGAAAATATTAGCTCATTTTGAAATTGATGGCAGCAACACATCTCAAAAAAGTTGGGACAGGGGCAACAAAAGGAGGAGCATTTGACAGTCAGTTAGGTTAATTGGCAACAGATCAGTAACATGACTGGGTATAAAAGGAGCATTTCAGAGAGGCAGAGCCTCTCAGATGTAAAGATGGGCAGAGGTTCACCAATCTGCAACAAACCACGTCTAAAAATTGTGTAACAATTTCAGACATATGTTCCTCAACGTTGCTCTGTCCCAACTTTTTTGAGATGTGTTGCTGCCATCAATTTCAAAATGAGCTAATATTTTCCATGAAATGATAAAATGTCTCAGTTTTAACATGTGATATGTTTATATATTTATATGTTTATGTTCTATTGGGAATAAAATATGGGTTTGTGGGATTTGCAAATCATTGCATTCTGTTTTTATTTACATTTTACACAGCGTCCCAACTTTTTTGGAATTGGGGTTGTACCTCTTTCCCGATTTAAATGTGTGCGTCCCAGAGTTCCAAACATTGCTCGTACTGTTTGCCAGAGGAAACCTACACTTAGTTTGTACTGGTGAACAGGTTGTGGTTGCAAGATTCAGTTTTAATTCAGTCATAAAGAATGACTGTATGTGCCAGAACCAGTGAAATAATAAGCAAAGAGAAAATGCTTAATTAAGACTTTTCCTGCCTCTGTGGCATATTATCTGTCTTTAGCTTCCCTCTAATATTTAATTTTATTTGCAACATTTTCATTTTCTGTGACTGAGGTGGAACAAATCCTTGACATAGTGAACTTAGTGCAGCTAAAGTAAAGCCATGCTACTACTTCTGAGAGAAGCAAGGATGCACTTATTGCTAACTTGCCTTCGATATCATCATGTCAGGACTCATGATGATGAGTCCTGACATTCAACAATTCTCTCTCAGCTGACATGATTGCTGTGTCACTGTGATTAGCCCTGACCTTCCATCTCCAGGACCAAAGTGGTTGTGACCCCTTGTTGCAACTGGTAATGAGTACCAGGACCTCAGCTGTGACAGCCTTGTGTAAGGGTCAGATTGGAGACCAACCCAACAGAGTAACAATGGTGACAGTCGGGCACATAAATTTAGGATAAATGATGGCAGTCCCATGCAAGTCTTCACCTGGACGCACAGGTAATCAGCTTGAGCTTTTCCAAACAGAAAATGATGGATACAAATAGATAGTTTAGAAGTCTTTAAATGATTGAATCATTGAGGGGGATTCATTAAAAATAATAAAAAAATTGTTTCATGATTTAATTAGTCCCACTCGAGTGCATGCTACAGTACTGTCATTCTCCAGGCTAGTTCAGTGTTCACATGTCCGCATTTGTTGAACCAGTAGTTGTCAAACTTGGGCAGTTGATTTTATTCTGGGACTGGACTGGGTGATTAGCGCTGGACTAGCAGCTACTGGAGGTTTTATGACTATCGCTAACAAGGTTGTGTGAAATAATTTTCAACTATTCACAGTCCATCACAGCGTTATCACTCTACTGAAACTGCTTTTCTGTCACCGTCTCTATTGGAAACTTTGTGTCTAAACCCTCCCCACTGACTTGTGATGTGCAGCAGTGCTCTGTCTTGGGGTATCTGTTTTTTATCTTTTTTATATTTGCTGCCCTTGGGACTGATCACATTATAAATAGATACAATATTGTTGTAGATTTTTTTGTGAATGAAATCCAATCTCTTCAAACCAAGTGAGGCTATGATCATGCAAAGTATTTATTTTCTCTGCTGCCCATCCAAACCTGTGTAACTCATATGCTGATGCTTGTACATCCCTTCATCTCATCTTTCACCACCATTGTAACGCCCCCTCCTCCTCGCTCAGTATGTCTGCTCTTGATCATCTGCAGACAATCCAGAATGCTGCTGCACGACTCCTCATCAGGTCATATAGACAGTCTCACATAACTGCTATACTTAGATCTTTTCACTGGCTGACTGTTAGATTTCGGATCCAGTTTAAATTCTCACACTCACGTACAGAGCACTGCACAGCCATGCCCCTGCATATGTGGTTAAACTACTTCACCCATACTCATCAGCTCGCCCTCTCAGGTCAAATATGCTAAATTTGCCGTCTGTCCAACACATCAAAAACCCATATCTTAAAACCTATAGTGATTGAGCTTTTGCGACCATAGCACCAAGACTTTGGAGCGTTCTGCCCTCATCTGCTGTTTCTGTTGACTTTTGTAGTCCTTTAAAGGACAGATAAAACATACCTGTTTATACAGGTGTTTGGATAGCCTGGATACAACAGGTCTACATCTCATGTATTCATCATGACTTTTTGTTCTATACTGCATATTGCCTTTGTACAGCACTGTGTTACTTTGTCTGTGAAATATACAAATACACTTTACTTACTTACATTATTGATTAATCTAATGACACTGTGATGCAGCCATCATGGATTGTTTCTTAGGCATCATGAACTGTGTCTTTTACCAGTTAAGTCCTACTGCTGCATTTAACCTTTAAAATAAATTCATTTTGAAATACATGTAAGCAAGGGTTGTGTTAGTAGCGTTTAAATTAGCTCTCTACAGTGACTGAATGGTGCAGAAAAAAAGCAATTTGGCCTCTGCTGTGACAATGTGCTGGTAAATTATCATAACCAAGGCCATATTATGGGCATTGGTGCCACACTCAGATGAATTAACTAGCAGAAGCTATATAAAGGCTGTGTACAGACATCTGTGTTTTCAACTACAGTAGTCTAGTGATGCTGGCTAAAATCCTATTACCACAAGTAATTGCTGTGTAGAGTACTGACTAGTAGTTTTAGTAGTTGACTACTTGATCAGTGGTTGGTGAAACCCTCCATCTTCATCACTGCTACACATCCTCGATGCTGTTAGTCTAGAGGTCATATAATGCACTGAACCTTTGGATCGTGTAGGGGAATAGCTAGTTACAGCAGCTGAGAGCACAAAGCGTGGGCACTGGATGGACATAACTACTGCAATCAACACATAACGTGCATCCTGTGGCAAAGCCGCCAACACACTGAGAGAAGGACACCGGGACTTAATGATGACATCTCGTAGTACGTGGCCATTTGAAGATTTCGAAATGTGAAAATTTCAATTATTGCAGCTTTAATGACAAGTAGCAGCACGGGAAGAGAGCTGTCATAATGTCCGTCACATCCTACCTGTGAGTGTGTTCTGAAGCCAGTGCTGCCAATGACCAGCCATTAGTGCTTGGCAGCCGTGCCTCCAGCATTTCAATGTAAAACTGACATTTGGAAAGGAGCAGATGATGCTATTGACACTTGGATAGGCAGTAATTAGTTCCCCCCTTTAGCATTCATTGTGTGAGGCATTTCATCACTAAATGTCAATTAGCATGGCAGCTCCATTCAGTGGGTAACCTTCAGTTATCACTGTAAGCATTAAAGGGAAGGGTGCCTTTAAGAATAAGCTGACTTTATCCCCATTCTGACATGTCTCTTTGACTGAACTAAGTGATATGGAATAACGTAACATTCACATATCTGAGGGGGATCACCTGCTTCAAGTTATCTGTGAAGTGATCTCCTCTTGAAATTGAAATGAATATACCTAAAACATGAAAACTCAACCATCAGTAATTGTTAGTAAAAATCCGTTGACAAGACTATATATACACACTATGGGGACAAAAGTATTCAGACACCTGACCATTATAGCAACAGGGACATTGTATTCAAATACATATACTTTAATATGGAGTTGGTCCCCCTTTTGCAGCTATAACAGCTTCCACTCTTCGTGGAAGGCTTTCCACAAGATTTTGGAGTGTTTCTGTGGGAATTTGTGCCCATTCATTCTGTAGAGCATTTATGAGGTCAGGCACTGATGTTGGACAAGAAGGCCTGGCTCGCAATCTCCATTCCGGTTCATCCCAAAGGTGTTCGATGGGGTTGAGGTCAGGGCTCTGTGCTGGCCAGTCAACTTCTTCCACACCGAACTCATCAAACCATGTCTTTATGGACCTTGCTTTGTGTGCTGGGGCACAGTCATGTTGGAACAGAAAAGGGCCTTCCCCAACCACAGTTGGAAGCATAGCATTGTCCAAAATATCTTGGTATGCTGACGCATTAACATAGCCTTTCACTGGATATAAGGGGCCTAGCCCAAACCCTGAAAAACAGCCCCATACCATTATCCCTCCTCCACCAAACTTCACAGTTGGTACAATGCAGTCAGGCAGGTAACATTCTCCCGGCAACCCAAACTCGACCATCAGACTGCCAAACAGAGAAGCGTGATTCGTCACTCCACAGGGTTGTAGAGAAATAGCTGAAATCAATGGCACCAGGTCAGGAGTTCAGAAAGTGTTCAGGAGCCTCTGATGTCTTATGCTGTAATATTTATGTAAGCTTGGCCAAGGAGAGATAGAGGCATTCACACATATGTCACAGGTTTCTTTACTCTCTGGGTAAGCAAGCAGGCAGAGTCAAAAGTTCAATTAGGCGGTTTATTTGGCACAAGCAGATTTTTAGAAAAAAAATGCAGTTAAAAAGATGAGGACGATGAAGGAGCACAGTCTTTTAAAGAGTCTTTACCAGGGGTCCCAAAGCGAGCCAGACAGTCTTTGTTTCACCTTGGCTGCAGGTAAGGGGGGGCAAGGTGGAGTTCAGTCAGCGCTTCCTGCTGCTCCTTTTCCTTCTCTGCTGCGTCTGCTTCTCCCCAGCCCCGGCGTCCTGCTCTGCTTCCCCCTTTGTCTGTGTTCCGGGTGATTAGTAATTGCAGGTGTGTTGAGTTATTGCAGGGGGAGGTCCTTCAGCCACACAGGAGAGACACACACCTCAAAACAGCAAATCACACACACTCAATTAAGAATAATAAATTAATACAGTGCAAAATAACTCCCCCAAAAAAGGTCTCTCCTGGTGACTCTGTGACACTCCCCCCAACTTAATTCGTTGTCGTCCCGACAACTGGCTTCTACTCACAGTACCTGGCAGGCTTAACCCCCAGATTTGTCCGTGTTGACCTGCGAGGCGGACTGTTTCTTGCCTGTTCACCTTGTGGTTCTGGCTGTTCTGCAGCTTCCTGCATATGTACTGCCCCGGGCCCTTGCTCTTGTGGATCTGTCGGCTGTGGCGGTTCCACTGGTTGGCCCTCTGCAGGTCCTTGAACTGGTATCCACTGGGGCCTAAGAGGAAGCATTAGAGGGAACCCACTCACCATTGTTGTGTCTTGTGGCTGTTCTGCTTCCAGGGGGGTTTCTACTTGGGGATACAAGCAAGGTCTCAGGTTATTACGATGAATAGTTCTCTCAGGTCCCTCGCGACCCTCTGGCCGAACCCTGTATACAGGGCCATCAGGGGAGAGCGCTGCCACAACAACAAAGGGCTCCCGAATCCATCTGGGAGCCAACTTTCCTTGAGCCCTCCAACGGAAGTTTCTAATTAAGACTCGCTCACCAGGGAGGAGTGGTAAGGCCCTCTGTCTCAGGTTGTAGCGCTGTTGATCCCGTGTCTATCTCTGTTGTGCATGTTCTGCAACAGTCTCATATGCCCAGAGGAGAGCTTTGTGGTGAGCCTGTACCCATCCTCCTGATATGGTCCCTCTGATGACTGAGCTGGCTCCCATCACTACATCCACTGGGAGACGGGCATGCCTCCGGCAGTGGTCGCTGCGACCGGCAGTATTCACATTCTGTTGACCACCGATGGACATCCTCTCCCTGTCTAGGCCAGTAGAAACGCCGCTTTAAGAGGGACAGGGTTTTAGCCCCTGCCATGTGGCCAGCCGCCTCATGGTACTCCTTCCACACCAGCCTCCTCCATCCTGGGGGCACCACGATCTGTGTAAACAGTTCATTTGATCCACCCTCCTCCCCAAGCTTCAAGAGAAGGCCATCTTTTACCCTTAACTGGGCCCAACATTTGTTATAAGGTGTCAACAGCTTCCTGCTAAGCCCCTCGATGTGTCCTAGGGGTTTACCTTGTTGCACCATGGCTATAATCTGCTTCAATGTGGGGTCTTCCTGCTGGCGGCCTGCCCATTCCTGGGATCCATCTACTTCATCCTCTTCTGCTCCCACCGCCATTGTGTGGGGTTGTGCCTTTTGGGGTCTCCGTGACAGGGCATCTGCATTGCTGTTTTCCTTTCCTGGACGATATTTTACAACAAAGTCATAGATAGCCAGCTGTGCCACCCACCTTTGCTCAGCAGCCCCCAGGTTTGCAGTATCCAAATGGACTAAGGGGTTGTTATCCGTAAAAACTGTTATCTGTGCCCCCCACAGGTAGTCCTTGAATTTTTCTGTTATAGCCCACTTCAATGCAAGAAGTTCCAATTTGAATGAACTGTAATTTTTATCATTCCGCTCATTTGGGCTCAGAGCTCGGCTGGCATATGCTATAACCCTCTCCTTCTCCCCCTGCACCTGAGAGAGTACTGCACCTAGTCCCTCGAAGCTGGCATCAGTGTACAATCTGAATGGCAATTTGTAATCTGCATATGCAAGAATAGGAGCACTCACCATCATCTTCTTCAAGCTTTCAAAGGCTTCTTGACAGCTGCGTGTCCATTCAACTGGCTGGGTCTTGGAACCCAGCTGTTTGGTACCGTGTGTGAGCGCATGCAGAGGGGCGGCGATCTTGGCAAAAGAGGGGATAAACCTTCTATAATAACCCACAAACCCAAGAAAAGAGCGCACCTGCCTTACGGTGGTGGGGGGTGGCCAGTCTTGCACTGCCTTGACCCTGTCTGGATTTGGAGCCACTCCCTGCTGGCTGACCCGATGGCCCAGGTAAGTCACCTCACTCTGGAACAGGGTGCATTTCTTAGGCTGTAATTTCAGTCCATGTTCATAGAGTTTCTGAAACACTTTGTCCAAATGCGTTAAGTGCATGTCAAACGACTTTGAATACACAATAACATCATCAAGATAAATGAGCAGGGAGTCATTTACCTGAGACCCGAGGCAGCGCTGCATCAGCCTCTGGAAGGTTGCAGGGGCGTTGCAGAGCCCGAATGGCATTCTTGCAAACTCATACAACCCTAAGGGGGTGGTGAATGCAGTTTTTTCCTGGTCTGCAGAGTCCATCTTCACTTGCCAGTATCCACTGGCAAGGTCGAGGGTTGAATACCACTCTGCCTGATTCAAAGTGGTGAGGGCCTCCTCAATCCGAGGGAGTGGGTAGGCATCCTTATGGGTGAGGGCATTGAGGCGACGGTAGTCCACGCAGAATCTCCAGGCTCCCGATTTCTTTTTTACCAAGACAACTGGAGCCGCCCATGGACTGCTGCTCTCTCGAATGACCCCCTTTTCTAGCATGGTCTGTAGCAGGGAACGCAGTTCTTGATAGAGGCTAGGGGGCACAGTTCGGTACCTCTCTCGGGAGGGGGGTGCATTACCAGTAGGAATCTGATGTAGGACAGCACTTGTTTCACCGAAATCCTCCTCATCCTGTGCAAACACACACTTCCATTTGGCCAACAGCTGGTTCACTCTGTCCTGTTGTTGCTGGGGGAGGTGGGGGCAATGGGGAAGGCCTCCTGCAGTGCCATCCTCTGCCAGTTCCTGCACTGCTCTCACCGCCACTTCGACTTCTCCATCTGTCTGCTCCTGTAACACAAGCTCATTACCATGAATTTGAGCAGGTGAAATGTGACACACTTTTGCCAGTGGCTGGCGTTGTGGGATCTCAATGGGATAAGGGTGAGGGTTACACACTCTTATAGGGATTTTATTATTTACCACTTCAACCACTGAATGAGCCACTTGCCACTCTGTCTCTGCATCCATTCCCTCCACCAAAGCAGTGTAAGAGGCCTTACCGGAGTCTCCAGGAACCTGGGCCCACAGTACCATCTCAGTCTCTGGGGGCACCACAACTGGCTGCTGCCTGGTCAGCCGGGCGGTGACCAGTTGGTCTTCTGTGGGGCCCACTGCTAAGGCCCTTTGGCAGCAGGCAAACACTCTGTCCCATTCCCGGTGTAAGCGTGCAGGAACAACCGACCTGAAAACTTGTAATCCAGGGTGCCGCCCACCGTTAACAGTCTCCCATACTGGTTCAATGACATTCATTCCCAGTAACCCATGTTCAGGCCCCATACAGTCATCAGACACAATCAAAACTCCTCTCTGTGGGACTTCAACACCCCCAACTTTAAAGTCCAGCATTACATAGCCAACATAAGGAATGCGTAGACCATTGGCTGCTTTTAACTTCAACCAGCAAATGTCTGCCTTGCCTTTTGTTTGATGGTTTTGAAAATGTTTTTTTAAAAAATGTTTCACTAAAAAGGGTTACCTGGGATCCTGTATCCAGGAGGCAGAGGATAGTCTCTCCTCCAACCGTGACCTCTACAGTTGGACACTCTCCGACAAAAGAGGGCTTAGATGGTGTTTCATTCTTTTGCTCTCCGTCCACTCGCCCTACAGTGGCCGGACCTGAGGGTTTAAAGGCAGCTGGGTCTGCTGGCACTGAGGGCAGTCCCGGCGGAGATGCCCTGGTTGTCCACAATGCAAGCAAATGGGGCGCCCTTGTTCATCCCAACAAGGGCGTGCCATTGGGCGACGAGGGCGTGCCTGTTCGAAGATTCTTCCTGGTTGAACAGAAGCTTGCTTACTGCTCCTCAGTTCCTCCTTCAAACAATTTCCCAGCTCTGTGACCAGCTGTACCAGTTCTGCTCTGGTCTGGTCTTTCCACTGAGTGAAGGCATCAGCCTGGGGCACTGTGGTGACTTGGTTGGACTGGCTCTCACAGTCATCACCCCAACCTTCCTTCTCCAGCTCCTTAGCTTCCTGAAACAGCTCAAAACAAGTCATGTTAGGGTTTCGGCGTACCTGCCTTTGTAGTTCCTTTTTTAGCGGCCCCACTTGTAGACTGACAATCAATTGGTCCCTCAGAGTAGTCTCCTGGCAGGCTGTCCCATCTGGTTCTGCCGCCCTCCATCGCTGAAAAGCTTCCCGAATACGAAGGCTAAAATCACTTAGCAATTCCCCGCTGCCTTGCTTTATATTAAAAAATTTCACACGAAGGTCAGCAGCAGATGAGGTCCCTGCATACAGTCTGTTCAAAAAATCAAATATTTTGTCTGCTGTGTTCCTATTTTGTTCATCAAGCAGCTGGATTTCCCGTTTAGCATCCCCTTCTATAGCACTGAGAGTAAAATCAATTTTTTGTTCCTCTGTGAGACTCTGAGCCCTGAGAAGGGCTTTCATCTGATTGGCCCAGTCCCCATATTTAACCCCATCACTCTTACCATTAAACTTTGGGGCCCAAGGTACACCCATAAACCATGGCCACATTGAATTAAAAGCGACTGGTCCAGGCGGTCCTGCTGCCTGGTTTTCAATACTCATGACTGCTAACTTATAACCCAGAGATCCTGCCGACAACGCCAAAAAGTGTCACAGGTTTCTTTACTTTCTGGGTAAGCAAGCAGGCAGAGTCAAAAGTTCAATTAGGCGGTTTATTTGGCACAAGCAGATTTTTAGAAAAAAAAAGGCAGTTAAAAAGATGGGGACGATGAAGGAGCACAGTCTTTTAAAGAGTCTTTACCAGGGGTCCCAAAGCGAGCCAGACAGTCTTTGTTTCACCTTGGCTGCAGGTAAGGGGGGGCAAGGTGGAGTTCAGTCAGCGCTTCCTGCTGCTCCTTTTCCTTCTCTGCTGCGTCTGCTTCTCCCCAGCCCCGGCGTCCTGCTCTGCTTCCCCCTTTGTCTGTGTTCCGGGTGATTAGTAATTGCAGGTGTGTTGAGTTATTGCAGGGGGAGGTCCTTCAGCCACACAGGAGAGACACACACCTCAAAACAGCAAATCACACACACTCAATTAAGAATAATAAATTAATACAGTGCAAAATAACTCCCCAAAAAAAGGTCTCTCCTGGTGACTCTGTGACACATACAATCAGGTATGCATATGAGTCGGTCTCTATTCTGCTCAGCTCATGCTGGTGGTCAGACTTTAAACCCTCACAGATGACACCACAAATACTATACACCCAAAAATAGTCAAAGGGAATGCATTTACCCATGTTAGTGTTCACCTTCAGCACATTCTAGTCTGGAGCCACTGTTGTCTGTTCATGCTAATGGAACCTCAAAAGTTAGCTATCTATTATGTCTAGGAGGCCAACATTCAGTTTCTTTGACCCTGGTCACCAGGCAACTTTGAGATAGGCTGGCAACTGCACTCCTCCAGCAATCCAAACAGCGGCCTCACATACCAAAGAGAGAGAGTCTTCTCTGATCTGGCTTAGTGCTGTCACTATCTATGACCTCAAGGCCCATGTGTGACCATGTGTAGCCTAAGGATAGAAAATTCCATAACACACAGGACACGTTTCCACTGCTCCACAGTCCAGTGACAATGTGCTTTACACCACTCCATCCGACGCTTGGCATTGGACTTGTTGATGTAAGGCTTGCATGAAGCTGCTCGGCCATGGAAACCCATTCCATGAAGCTCTTGGCGCACAGTTTTTGTGCTCACATTAATGCCAGTGGATGTTCGGAACTCTTCAGCTATGGAATCAGCAGAGTGCTGGCGACTTTTAAACACCATGCGCCTTAGCAGTCGTTGACCACACTTTGTGATTTTACGTGGTCTTCCGCTTCGTGGCTGAGTTGCTGTGGTTCCTAGACGCTTCCACTTTCTAATAATATCACTTACAGTTGACCGTAAAATGAATTACAACATAATTATGTCATCAACGATAGTTAAAAGTTAGTTAGTTAAAAAAATGTGGTACATTTCATCCCCAAATCAACCTGTTGCTTTGACAGGTAAGGGTCACTATGCCAAAGGTGTTTGTGTATATATTATTGCATATGAAGGAATACATTCAGTAATGTGGCGCGCTAGTTTCATCTTACCCAACAAATTTCATAATAGACAGCGAGAGAGCTTATAAACCCGGAAGAGGATCAGTTGAAACCATTCAAGCATTTATTTGGATCCATTCATGTTGGGTGCTGCTGGAAGTATGTATGTGTGTGTGTGTGTGTGTGTGTGTGTGTGTGTGTGTGTGTGTGTGTGTGTGTGTTCACATGCAAAGGGTATTGAAGCTCAGAGAGGGATAATCTGGAATGGCTCCAGGTTGCGGCTCAGTGCATCCCTTTTGAACACACACACACACACACACACACACACACACACACACACACACACACACACACGGCACGCACACTTAGAGCCCCCAGAGGCAGACATCCTCTGGCCCTGGTGCAGAATGAACACTGGCGCCACATTAACCAGCCTTCATCAAAAAGCTCTCTGAATAACCCTGCTACTCTAGTAAAAATGTTTAATCCAGGTCCCTCAGACTTTCAGCTGCATTCAATCTGATATTTGTTTTCGACTGCAGCCAAGGACTCACTCAAATCTGATTTCAGCACCTTGGTGAAGATTTTAATGAAGTAAAAAGGTTGCCTAAAGTACATAAAAAATATTTTCTCATTCTCTCCAAGCGGTGTCTCGCCTAGTTTTGGATTTATTTGCCAAGGTTTTAAAGTATCAATCTCTTCGGCTTCCTCCACTCCAGTACATTGGTGATGAATTGAGTTTTATTTTTGGTTGCTCACCTCATTGGAGAGTGACATGTAAAAGTTCAAGAGCGCATCAATTTCCAGAATCAATTCCCCCATTACTCAGGATAATCCACAGACCACGCTGTCAACACTTTTCATTGGAGCTACTTCCTGCCTAAAAATAGTCCTTATTGGCCGTGGTGACTGACAGTGAGGTCTATGGAGGCAATGAATCACTAAGAGGAGTTAAACTAGTGTTTACAGTTACCAGAGATATACAGATATTAGGTAGCTTTTGAAAATACAACATAAAGCAGAAAAAAGGTAAGAGCTTTAATGCGTTTGTCAAAATGCAAAACACCCACCAGAGGCATCCTCATTGAATACATTTTCTTAAAAAAAAAAAAAAAAAGTTAAAGTTCATATTTACTGCTGTCCAACTTTGGGGCCCAGTGTGAATATTGAGTAAAGGAGGAATAAAACATCTTGGATGCAATATTTATGGTCAAGCCAAAGCAGATAAATCAGAAACAGTTCATGAACCAAAAAATAACAATCTAATAATCATGGCTGTTGACATCTTCATCATATTTACAGTTGCCATGATATAAAGAAGTCAAATCATGCAGTCGTGTGAATCTAAAAGGCTCATTATTGAAATACCACCACGTCCCCTCTTAAGAACTGATAGCATGCAGTAGACAACTGGAAATGGGGTGTTGACATCATGTCTACAATCATCATTATGGAAATGTTATCACTACTTCCCATTCACAAACTAATAGCACAGGCAGCCCAAAATGAATGAGGATCAGGGAGTTACCATAGCAACGGTCACAACATCATCTTGGCCAGGCCAAAATTCATGTAGCAAAACCTGTTAACATTTTACATGCTGTTAAAACCAACTTATACCTCTGTGGTGATTCATAACGATGGACTCTCTGTAACTTTGGGCTCCTGTAACGACCACCCACGAGAAGTATGTAAGTCATACACCAGGAAATATTTCACAGATTTTGGTGAAACTGGATCATGTTTTATGGAGAAAATGTTTTCTGGTTTTCCCTCCAATGTACTGTGGCTGCTCCTCTTCTACTTCCATCAGTTTCCTGATGAACAGTAAAATAAACTGCTGCCAACTGTAGCTGTTGTTAGCTAATGTTAGCTCAGTTTGTTAGCTTTGCTGCCAGGTTAGTGCTTGTAGCACAGGTGTTTTTGACCACTGGAAAGAGAAAGTTTTCAGGCCCAGGGGCAAAGTGAAATGCTGCGAGCAGAGAAAGTGTCGTGCCAGAACCAGGCAGACGCAGGCAATGTAACAGGGCTCATGAGCCTCTATAGACAAAATGGCAGAGGTGAAAGGACTAAAGAGGACGTTGACAGGAAACTAAGAAGAGAAAAAGTGAGAGTGAGCAAAGCAAGAAGATGCTAGATAAGAGTAAATGTGGGACTGACTTTTAGTGGTTGGTGAGAGCTTGGTGAAATAAAAGGCTGAAAGACAGACGCCGAGCTGGGCTGACTGGTAAGTAATATTAGCTGGCTGCTATGTCTTGTGTTGTTGACCTCGCTTGATGTTTGGCTGTTGGCAAAGTTGTTGAGTTGTTAGTTTTTGATCATAAGTAATGTAATCAGAACAAATACATGTTTAAAGCTGTCAATATTTACCACAGTGGGATTACACTCTGAAAGTGGAGACAACAAATCACAGAAATACCAATTTCTACGTAATAGTGCTTTAAGTATCTTCAAAGTCCTGAATTAAAATCCAGTCTAGGATATGATTTTCAGTTTTTGTCACTTCTTTCACCCATCATCTCTGTTTTATACTCTATGAGTTATCAAATGAAGCATATGCAGTATGTACTGTGTGCTCACATCAGATGTCACAGGTCAAGCATGCATGCATTTATCTTGTCAAACATAATTAGGCATTACATGTGAATGCTCAAGGCTAGTGTCTAATTTAATTTAGATTAAGCACTAATTTAGACCATAATACACATAATTAATACATAATAATACAAAGTAGCAACCAACCAAACATTTAAAAAAATGCAAAGGTCGTCCTTCATGCAGACACACAGTTAAACTTTTGAGCAGCTAACAGTGAGATGGGGACTTTAACTTTTTCATAATCATTTCAACATTCATGCCTCTATTTAAAATATTCATGGAAGGGCATGGAAGGTCAGATAATGCAACATTCTTGGCAGCACAATTGAACAGTTGGAGGAAGTTTCCGCTGCAGGTAGACCAGAGTTATGAGCATCACACCACCAAACAAATTGCTGGACAATGATAGCTGGCTGACAGACTGAAAATTACTTCACTTGCTTGCTCATCTTAATATCCGATTCAGAAAGTCTGCTTTATAACAGAGTTATTGCTGGATTCAAAAGATTGTGGTTATGGACAATACATACAATACATTTATGAATACACATGCATAGAGTTCCAAAACGTAGAAAAAGCTTGACAACAAAGCAGAAGCACATCTTCAGAACCTTGAAAAATAATCTGTGGACCATCATTCACAAGGGACCTGTTTCATAGCAGCAAACATACATTTAATAATCTGTTTTCTGTCAAGGTAATGAGCCCGAAAAAATCATAAAAAATAAACAACCAAAAAACCAATAAAACCATAACCAGTTCAGTTTTTTGACCACTCAAAATTCAGCTATATAATGTCCGAACCTCGTCCCACTTCACTGTAGTAGATGAAGAGTACAACCTTGGTTCTACAGACTGAAGGTTATATCTCCAAAATAGCCATAATCTCTGCTGTGACACTGAATGCACAAAGCACCATTGTGTGTGACGCTGCCACATTTCATTTAATCAGCCTCTCTATTGTGTAGCAGGTAATACCCTCAAGAGCTTCTCTGACAAAACCTTCATATTTCTGAGTAAATTAATGAAAAATTGAATCCCTACTCCGAAGGCACTTGTTTTGGGATATTAGCTACCTTTGCAATGTATTTCAGCTGGCATCTGTGAGGCAGTTTTTTTCCTATTTTATTTTCAATTTTTAGGACAACTATCTGTAAGTTTAGCTTATTATTATTATTATTAGAAGGGGATTTGCAAATAAAAGTCAACTGCACCTTGTGTTTTAACATAGATAATCCTGTTCTATCCTGTTTTGTCAGAAAGAAGACGGAATTCAAGCATTTGTTAGCACATTTGGTGCAATTCACCGAATAATTAATGAAAGCCACAGTGCATATAACATTTAGCAAAAGGCCAAACTTTAATTAGAATATCAATGAATGGCTTCCAAATTAGATTAATGCAGAGCAGTGTATTTTTTTTTTTATGTGTTTATTATACATCAATTGTCAGGTCAGCCACAAAACATGCAGGTAAAAAGGAGGTGCTTGAAACAAAAGAGGATTAGCACTGAGTGGCATTATATTTGAATGACTAGAGACTATTTTAGATCTTTTGTATTTCTATAGTGTAGCATGGTGTGAAAGTTACAATCTCTGTGGTTAAACTTGTTTTAATTTATTAAATTTAACAATTTCTAAAAATCACAAACTGTCCTACCATATGCACAGAATGTAAATATGATATCACATACATTTATGTGATGAGTGACTGATTGATCAGCTGACATGAATTTGGCTTCTGGTGAAGGTCGGAACGTTGGAAAAGTAAAAATAGCTGCAATCGTCAGGGTTTGCAAGTGAATGCGGAAATCTGAATTCAGCAGTTGTACATTAATCAAACACAGGTTGGTTCAAGTCAGCAATAATCAGCAACTGTCTACTGTTGCAAAATGAGGAGAATGTGAGGATAAAATAGCACTCAACATTAAAAGCCTGAGACAAACAAAGAAAAGAAAGTACAACAGCACAGCAAAGGACAAAAGAAGGCAGAATCAGTAACAGCAGGCAAACAGTGGCATAGCTGCAAGCAGCACAGCAGAACAGGCTCAAACGAGGGCCATAATCAGACGACACACACTGATACAAATACAAACAATATGAGCACCGGGATAGATCTGGGGAACAACAACACACATCGTATCTTTGACTTACAGACAACGGGAGGAACAGGCTCAATCAATACACAGCTAAAAGCAAATAAACCGAACATAAAAGCAGCACAGGGAAAGAGGATTGTTAGTGAAGTTATTGAGCTGGAAAGAAAGCAGAAGTATGCGAAAGACTGGCTCGGATAGAGACCCCTTGAAGGCACGGAGAGATGAAATTGTCCAAGTTTATAGCAGAGCCTCTCTTTTCTGTTTTGAGTCATTCTAGCAAGCTACATAATTTCACCCCCCTTTGCACTCGGCCTGATAATTTTAATATTTGTTTGTTTATGTAGAGCAATATATGTGTCTGTCACTCTTCAATGCCACCTGTGATCCCTCTAAGGTGTAAAAGTCTGCCAAGCACACCCGTTTGTGCTGTGTCGATTGAAAAACAGTCCCGTGGCAGATCGTGCCAAAAATCTGCTATAATGGGCCCCAGGATAATGATTACTTTGAGTGATGGCATAATGAGGGCTTTATAAATATGCATGGGTCACTAGGGGTAGTAATATTGTGGATTATTAAAACTGCAGGGTAAGAGGTCAAGCTAATGAGAGGGAGCTGAGGAGGTGACACAACCACTGACACAGGAATTAGCCGGGCCAGATGTCTTAGGTAACAAAGGTTGTTTTCACACCATGGAACATTCACACTGTAAACTGGTGTGTGCTGAAATCACCTGAGCTGATGGCTAAAACCAAACATTTCTTTCCATTATTTCAAAAATTGATTAAAAAACACAAAGTTCCTTAGGAAATCTCAGTCGAGAAGTAGCCCTCACAGAGCCTGGAGGTGTGTTTGGGGTCTTTGTCCTGGTGAAAAACACATGATGGTCCCACTAATCTCAAACCAGATAGGAGAGCATATCAATGCAGCATGGTATGGTAGCCACGCTTAAATTGTGTGCCTTGAATTTTGAATAAATCACCAACAAAAATCACCATCACACCTGTTCCTCCTCTGTACTTAACGGTGGGAACCACACATGCAGATATCATCCATTCACCTTTTCTGCATCTCTCAATGTCAAAGTACAGTGTTTGATTGGTCTAATATCCATCCATTGTGTTTCTTGGCCCAAATAATTCTCTTCTTCTTGTATTTTCCTGCAGTCATGGTTTCTTTGTAGCATTCAATCATGAAAGCCTGTTTTTGTCTTTTCTGAACAGTAGATGTTGAGATGTGTTTGCTACTTGAACTCTATGAAGCATTTATGTGGGCATTATTCTGAGGGGCTGTTAGTAAAGAACTTATCCTCTCAGCAGAGGTAACTCTTGGTCTTCCTTTCTTTGGGCAGAGCCAGTTTTAGCATATCATTTGATGTTTTTTGTGACCGCACATGATGATACATTCAAAGTTCTTGATATTTTTTGGACTGACTGACCTTCATGTCCTAAGTAATGACCGTTGGACTTTGTTAAGTAGTTCTTATCGTAATATCAAGTCTCTACAGTAGTTGGATAGAGCTATTTACTTTATGCTAACGATACCACTGAACGACACAAATGATAGTCTCAAACACATTAAAAGTTCCATTAATTAACTTTTGAGTGCTTGGAGGTAGAGTGGGTCGTCCACCAATCAGATGATCGGCGGTTCGATCCCCGGTTCGATCCCATCCAGTCCGCATGTCGAAGTGTCCTTGGGCAAGATACTGAACCCCAAATTGCTCCTGAAGGCTGTGCCATCGGTGTGTGAATGTGTATGAATGGTTAGCCCCCAAACTGAAGAGCAGTTGGCACCTTGCATGGAAGCCAGTGCCATCAGTGTATGAATGTGTGTGAATGGGTGAATGAGATTTGTACTGTAAAAGAGCTTTGAGTGTTCGGAAGACTAGAAAGGTTATATAAGTACAGTCCATTTACCATTTACACCTGCTAACTGAAAGGCTAATCTAATACTAACTATCGATACGCGGCCGTTCTAGTCAGTGTTTCAAACCGCACCGGCTCCGTTCAGAAGCGTCCCAGAAGCGGGCCTTGACGGACGCGGCAGACAGCCAGCGTCAAGCGTCTCGAGCAGGCAGAAGCCAGACACAGAAACAGCATAGAGAATCTGGTGGATTTTCAAAATAAAATACCCCGTGCAAACTGCCTGTCAGAGCTGTCAAGTAAACACAGAGTGAACATCTATAATGCCAAACCACTCTATCTGTAAATGTTAGTGTTCAGAAAAGAAATCTCCATATTTTAATGTATAAAATGTATTTAATGTCTCGCTCTCACTCCTCTGGCATGACTTGTATTGCTAACATTATTACCATTATTAGTAAGTTAACATTATAAACATTGTTTACAGGCCTGGAGCAGTTAAACAATCTTTAAAGCTGATGTTGCTCCATAATTATTTTTACTTGTCATCAAATATCAGAAAAAGTAGCTGCTGCATTGTTTTGTTTTTTTTGTTTGTTTTTTTTGTGGCATGGTTTCTTTGGTTGCCATGGTCACAAGCTGAAGTTCAACTCAGACGCCCGCTGCCGCCTACCTCAGCGGCAGAATTGCCATCTTGTTTACATTAGAAACAACGGTGGCGGTGGTGTTATACTTACTGTCTGAAAGCACTGTTAATCTTGATGTCACCGGTTAGAGTCTGCACATCGAATGACACAAATAATGAAAATATTGGCCAAACATTACAAAGCTGCAGAATATTTATTATACTAAAACGAAGGTCTGCATTTTGGGTTGCTGTAATTGAACACTGTTTCAGGTGATCCATCTCCCCCCTCTCTGCAGTAATAATAAATTCACATTCACAATGACCTTAATATGTTTTACACAATAGCTCATTTGTGGCTCAAAAAGCGGCTCCTCCATTAGTGTTCACTGCAAGTTCATTAACATCAGTCTTAGTGGCTTATTACTGTCTGCCTAATTCCATACTGCTAAATTTAGGTGACACCTGAATGACCCATTGTATAATTTTATTATTACAAGTCAATGGAAACACTGCCACATTTGAATTGTTTTTTGAAGTCCTGATTTTACAACCAGATATTAGTTTTGGATGTGTTTTTGAGGTAAGAACTGGCTTATTAATGTTGATTATATTTGTAAGCTGTAGCTGTAAGGCTTTTCCTCTTAGAAAAACTCGAAATGTGGTTCAAAGTGACTCAGAATGATGGAGCAGGGCACATGGTCACTGTATTTGAGCCAAAGACAGTGATTTTCCTAACTAATAATGGCTGCTCTAACTTTGACACACAGTACATACCGACAATACAACGGCTAGTCGGCCAATTTGATTGTGTAGCAAACTGTTAACACCAACGGCCAACCTGTAATGAACTGCTCTAGCTTGAGCTTGGTGGGATTTTGGCTCTTTTGTTGGGTTACAGACACAATGTTCCCATTGTTTTTGGATCCCATGCTAATTATGGGATAGGAAGGGCTGCGCCTGGCCCTAATTTAAATCCCTTTTTTTCTATTTTACCCAAGAAGCAATGTCATTGCTATCACAACCACTATCAATAAAGTTTACAGAGGTAATGAGGCCAAAGGTATGTGCTGGATAATTATATTTCCTGAACAAACTGCTGTGTAAGCACAAAGGAATATGACTAATGCAGGTGTATCAGGACATTTTAAATAGTGTACTAGGAGCCTAAAAATTTGGTACCACATCTATAAAGACCGGCTCTATAGAGTATTATAGGGGCATTCATAGTGTTTTATAATGCATTCATAATGTTTTATGATAACACTCATAAACATACATAATTCTTTCTGATGAACTATATAAACAGTCATAAAACATTATAGATGTAATGTTCAAGTTTCTTAAGGATGCTCTTGACTTGTTATAAACTAGAGTTTGACTAATGGGGCCTTTAACACATTGACTACCTATATTCACCTGTACACACACCTCAAATCAACTGTACGGACTCAGAGTGTCCTTTAACAATGGCATAAGTTATCATTGTATGCATTAAGTAAAGTAACGTACATTGTAAAGCATCTATAGTAATGCCAGCTTCATCCTAACATTTCAGTTCATATCTAGTATGTTTTAGAACTTGATATAGTGTATCAGAAAGCATTATTTGTGTTTGAGTGTAGTCATCAAGCATTATGAATCATCAGAATTCAGTATGAATAATAATTCTTCACAGAAAGTGTTACCAGATATTCTAATTGAAATAATAATCCACTGAGACATTTGATGTGACACCAATGACTAAAATATTTCATACAGTATCTTCTTATATTCTTATTCTGCTCTCACATAATCCTGTATATGAGTCATTTGTTTCTGTAGAAACTGTGTTTATGGTAGACAGGGGTGTCTTAAATCCCCTTTAGAAAAACAAGACATATTTATATTTATTTTAACTTATTTAACTGGAAATTAATTTATTTGTATATTATTTCAAATCTCCTGCAACACTATCTGCTAAGAGACTATTAGAAAAAACGTAATGTAAAATGTAAAATCTTCCAGGTTCATTGTGATTCCACATGTAGATGTGTGCATGTTATGACCTACAGTACAAACTAAGGATCACATTGTTGTAACGTTGCTGGAAATTCAAAGAAGTAAGCCTCCCTCTTCTTGTATGCGGAGGATACACAACAGATTGCTTACGCACAAGCAATTTGTAATGGTGTTGAAGCAATTGGTACGCAGACACTCGCACACACATCAATTCCAGCATTTTCCTTGATGCAGGCATGCATATGCTACACTGGCTGGGTGATCCGTGGGGAAATTCGGGGGCTGAACACTTCTTGGGGGTCACAATGGTGTTGAGAAGGGAGAAATGCTGTCATGCACAGAACTACGATTTTGTGCCTGCATTACCCAGGGGACCGCACTGCGAATACTAAACAAGGACAAGAGCAAACGCCTGTATTGCAATGAAAGCTAGGACTGTCTTCTGTGTGCATGGACAAAAAGTCCAGGTTTTTGCTGGAGGTACTATTTAATAATTCATGGCTGTGTATGATTGGCTGCGAGCACCAACCCTGCAGAAGCATCTGTTTGTGTCACACAGAGAGAAACTGCAGGTGCAACATTTCTTCATTGTGGATATTTACTGTAACTTCTGGGAGGAAAAGAAGTCAGAAAGTGCCATCATTCACTGCCACATGAGTAGATCTCTGGGTGGCAGCATGTACTGTATGCAGACATTTCTCTGAAACAACAACTAACCCATCAATCCAGCGTCCAAGCTTAGGACTAGCAGTAAATATTGGCTTCACACACAGATAGACAATCACTGTTTGCCCTGTTGTTTATTGGCCATTACTGTACACACAACACCCTGCCTCTGACTAACATTTTGGACTGGGAAAGTAAAAGGTGAGTCATTCCTGTCAATAAATCTTTCTTATTTAAACACATTTGAGAGTCTAATGCTATTACTTATCAATGATAAACACACTTCTTAAGATGCACACATAAAATGTATTTCAAATCCACACATGTGCCACACATATTCCTTATGGATACTGCCATTATGACATACTGATGCATACATACAATCTCTGAATTCCCTCTTATCTACCATAATAAGATCATGGCTGTCTTAACATCTCTACTTTGAAGATAGTACTATAGATAGTACTACAACAAAGGATGTCCCTCTGGACCCCGCAGTGCCCCAGAGCACCCTTTCACTGCAGCATGCGAGGGCCCAGTGTATCGAAACGTGGGTAATAAAGTCCTGTACTTTACATTTCAGATCATTTAAGTGGTCATCAATAACCAGGGCTTTAGAAATATACATCCCAACATTGAGATACATGTTTTTTCTCTGTGGGTTACTAATTCTAAATCCAAAAATATCTCCACCTGAAGCATCCATGTTTTTATGGTGTTATGTATTCTTTAAGATTCGATTGTGAGAGAGATACTGAGCCCACAGTGCATCGTGGAAAGTGACAAAGACAAAGTTTTATGTTAAAATCGCTTCACATACTGCCCTATCCAGTGGATGCTGGTTCCTGGGGAGGAGTGACCCAAAGAGTCCGTAGGGAGGACTGACCTGTTTGCAGTGACTTTTAAATTTGTTGATTTCTTTTAAATCTCATATGGCAGGCTCTTATTGCCAGTAATGGACACTGTTATCCTGAGGAAAGTGGAACACGTCCGGGTCACGGCACACAACTTATCCACTACATATTACTATATTACTGTTGTTGGGTTAGTAAGTAAGTGTGAGACTTTTCTATTTTTTTTTTTTTTTTTTTTGGAAAACCTGAAAAATGTTATCCAGTTATGGATCTTTTCTTTTGTCAGATTCAGGAACCAAACAGAGAAATGCTGTGGATCACATATTCATTATAAAACTGACCTAAAGTTACTTTGTCTTGTAGTTTCATCATAATTATTAACAACAGTTTTGGTGCTATCCATTGTTTGGTTTTGTTTTGATGTATTTAATTAATAGTAGCAAAAATGCTAGTTTAAGCGAACTGCAGCAACATTCTAGAATTCTACTGGGGTCTAGAGGGATTTTTTTCCATAGTGGCTATCGCTGTGTTAAAAGTTAATTAGTGTTTGGTCACTTAACACTGCGAACGACTGCCTACAGACTTAATATGTTATTGTATGTATTATGTCACAACCTTACATTTATTCTTCAGCAGCAGTATTAAGTGAAAAGAGAGCTAAGTGGCTAAAAGGTGTGAACATACAGTAAACAGTTTCCACCCAGCAACTTCTAGCTTCACGTTATTTGGGTCATGAATTAGTACGTACACACAAAAAAGGAAAAGTTTGCATCTTTGTGGATAGTCCAGAGGCCCTGAAATCCCAAAAGAGGGGTTTCTTTTTCTTTTTTCTTTTTTGCTTTTGTGCACAAGTAATTTTCTTGGTCGCACAAGTTATTATCTTGGCTCTCACTAAAAACATTGTATTGTACCTCACAAATTTTTATCTTGTGCATACAAGATAAGAAAATATATCTTCCAAGGCTTCAGGGGCTCTGTAGATTATTTAAATGGAAATATTTCTGTTTTTCTTTTTTCCAGCAGCTTTGTTTAAAGGAAGACTAAGAAACAGTTGCCTGGCTGTATGCCCCAAGATACACTAACCTCAGGACCAGAACTTCTAAAAGTCTCCAAATCAATACATTATATCGCAAAGTTTAATTTGTGCGCAAACTAAAGTGCAAAAAGGTTTATGAAAGGTTATTTGCAGGATTATTTCTTGGTCAAGAATAGTTGCTAGAAAATTACTGTTCTCAAGAAAAAATGGCCAAAAAAATAGTACAGGTGCATTATCCCCTGTGAGAGCAGGGGATTGTTGCTTTTAAACTTTGATCTTAAGCTTAGCTGTCAGTTTACTGGATAAGCTAAAGCTATTAAACTGCATCTAATACATAGATAGCCTTGCAATACATCCAATAAAAACCTTCATGAATGCTGTAATGGTCAGGCATTGTCGAAGTAGTTATTAATTTGACTTTGCGGAGGCTGTAGTTTGTGGTCCTTTTGAATTGTGCTGTGTTCTACTGAGGTGTTTCTAATTAGCACATTTATACATGACAATAAATGAACAATTTCACACACTTCATCAGGATAATGTATAGTAAATTTGGTTTGTTTAGAAAAAAGCAGTTAACTAAATTGAGGTTTAAAGGCTAGCTAGCAGAGACAATTGGCTGGCATGCTGGTCGAAGCAAACCTTCTCAGGTAAACTCTGCAGACAATCTGGCAGTTAAACAAAAGGAAGACAGCTGTTAATGAAATCACTCCCTTATATACACATTCACCATTTCCCGAATAATAAATACTCTATATGCTTTAATGAGTGGTACATTAGAATTTGACACGTATGAATCATCAACACTGTTAACTGCAGAAACACCGACAGATATTGTGACATGCAAAGGTGATATGCCTGTTCTCACACTAACTTTGGTCTCCAGGTTGGGAGAAGTACGTAACGCTTTACAGCACTAAGTCACACACCACCTGGCTGCTCCACCTCAACTCTCTGTGATTTACAGAGCTTCCTGATGGACAGTGAAGGAAACTGCTGCCAACTGTAGCTGCTGTTAGCTAATGTTATCTCAGTTTGTTAGCCGGGCTGCTGGGACTGTGATCTCAAAGCACTGGGGAGTGTTAGTGTTTGTACCACAGGAGTTTTGGACCACCGGGCAGAGGTTTACAGGCCTAGGGTGCAGAGTTGGACTAGTAAGTAATATCAGCTGGCTGCTAAACAATGTACTCGCTACTTTTTGATCATAAGTAATGTAATCAGATCAAATACACGTTTACGACTGTCCATATTTGCAACGGTGGGATTACACTATTAAGGTGGAGGTGCTAAATAGTAAATATACCAAGCCTTACATAATGTTGCTTTGGAGCAGTCCCAGATAGCATACCAACATTGAATCAATGTTTCTCTTCTTAACATTGAAAAAGCAAAGAATTATCAGCATTGATTCAATGTTATCTAGCCTTGAATATTCAACCTCAACAAAAACGATGATTCCGATGGAATTTCAACATTGATTTAATGTTGCCATGCTATCTGGGGTGAGGGCAACATATTGTGCATTTATTTCATGCTTAATATTTACACGCTCAAACTGAATGGCATGACTTACTATTATATACTGAGGGCAGCATTTGTGGTGCAGTGGTTAGCACTGTTGTAGAAAAAAGATTTGGGGTTTGAACCTGCCAGCTGGTGAGTTTGAGGCCAGGGCTGGGGCTCTTCTCTGTGAAGGTTGCATGTTGTCCTCATGTCTGTGTGGGTTTTCTCTGGCTGCTCCGGCCTCCCACAGTCCAAGGACATGGTGTGACTCTAAAGTGCCCATAGGTGTGAATGTGAGTGTGAATGGTTATTTGTCTGTATGTGTCAGCCCTGTGATGAACTGGTGACCTGTCTAGGGTGTACTGCTCACAGGACTCCATGCACTCATAAGAATGATAAAAGTGTAATTTGTTCCACCCTAAAAGGTCTAACAAAACCACCGTGAGGATAGAGTCAGGGAGATGTCAGTCAAGCATAGACTGTGCATGCCCACACAGTCCTGAGAAAAGGCCTAATCAAAATCAGTATAATCACCTCTGTGGTTTTTCAGTGCCTTTAACTGTTGGCAGAGTAGAGTTTGGTGATTAGAATTATACAACAGATTTGGTTTTACCATGTTGTTAAGTCACATATAGTGGACAAAAACTCTCTGAAAGCAGTCCCTGCTATCTTATGTGGGTACATTTATTTACTTGGCCATAGAGAGTAACATGAACAGCAATAGGTCACAAGTTATCTTGGTAGGTTTCTAACAAAGTGTGGGTTATCATGACCTTTGAACATAATCTTGACATAAACATCCATTGGAAGCTGTTCTCTACAGCTATCTTTAGGGCACAAACATCTGCTGTTGTACCGAGTGACACATCCACTACTTTCATAACAAGCTCAGAGGCTTGTTGCTTTATGCTGTAACAGAAAATGGAGTGATATTTCAGTCACATTCAGTCAATTCTATAACAACTTGATATTTTGTTAACTTTCCAGAAAAGCTGTCGATTCAGGTCAGCAGTGATATGCTGATTTTTGTGCTTCCAAACCCGAAAGCACTACCTTGTGCCATTGTGTCCATCATGTTTTGGAGTGTAGCTTGCACACTGAGGAAAGCTAATTGAAAAATAATGAACAGGTTTGCAGGCCAGTGGATAATGAATAGGCAGGCAAAGAAACACACTGCATGAGGATGGGTCGTGGACAGGTAAAGAATATAGCAGAGTCTTGAAAGTTCCTCTGCTAAGGAAGACCAACAAATTAGAAAGGCAGAGGGAGTTGCAGCAACTACTATTGGATAGTTTAACATGAGACTCATGGTCCCCAGAGGATAAGGCCCACTGAGTTTGGTGATCCCTTAACATTTCTTCTTGGACGACCAACATGTTGACATTTAGAGTTGACTTGAGTCTCAACGACTATTGGGTGGATTGTCACGAAATCCGGCGTACATGTCTGTGTTTCTCTCAGGATTAATTCTGTCTTTCTCTGAGATTTCTGCCTCCACCACAGAACAGTGCAGATGAAATTTTCAACAGGCCTCACAGTTTAATATCTTTTAGTTGAAAATAAACATATAGACAGTTAATTATGCAGATCTTTGGCACTGATTTTAGAAAGAAATGTTTTTTCATGCTATGAGTATCTAAAGAAAAAAAAAAAGAGTAAAAAAACTGAGCTCCTGTAGTGACACCTGTAGTATTAAGTCTTACAGATAATACCATATTAATTAATTATTAATAAATATGTCAGCTGCATTTATTATTTCCTCAACACTGAACTTTCCATGTGTAAGATGATTTATCGCATAGGTATCTAAATATTTATCCTTTTTAATTGCAGTATTTATTTCTAACATCTGACATTTTGTTATTTACTTTAATAACATCTTGTATACTATATAGATGGCACTAGGACACAACATATATTTTTCTTACTTTCCAGAGAAAACAGATTTTTAGCTACACTGAAAATGAAAATAAACTGTACAACAGCTCTGCTATAGCTAATATAGCCTGAGGATGTGATGCAGCTTACCTGTCTGAAATGTTGAAAAGTACAGAATGTACTGAAGGTCCTGACTTGTCCTGTCTGTAAGGGATAATTAGTAATTATAAATAATAAATTAAGTTAGCCATATTCCCAATTGCGCCTATCTCACTTTGGAGAAACTCACATCGATCTTGCTCTTGTACGATGCTGCAAATATTTTAGAAACTGAGCAAGGAATCAGCTTGAAGCAACAAACAAAACGGGTTATGTGGGCAAAACCTGGATTACATTCAGTGACTCGAGGAGACATAAATGCACCCCCAAATTCTGCTTGCTCCCTCTCTTCCAGCAAATATAAACACAGTATATTATGTGGGAGGTAACCACAATGACTGACCACCGCTCAGTGCAGAAATACAGCTGCTGCAGTCAGAGCTAAGCGTGTCAGTACGGCTACATGGCAGGTCACAGTCAGGAGACATTGGTTTTATACAGTAGGAGGGTACGGATGCTGCCATGTCACCTGTCTCCAGATCAGCCAATAGCGAAATTGAATTGCAATAGCCAGGTTTCAACCAGTAGAGGGAGGTCGAGATGCATATTTTTAGCACAATAGGTAGAATTCAAAGTCTTTCCACTACAATTTGGTCCTGAATCGATCAACATGACCCATTAAATACCCATTAATTATACTAACCCTATTGTATCTCTGTGCGCACCTCTGTCATTTAAATTTAATTTGTATAATTTGTATTTAATTTGTATGAACCCCTGTTGGATTGGTTGTGGTTTTGACGCATGCATCGGACCATTTATTAACTTCTGTTCTGTTAAGCAAAACGCGCTGCAAAGCTGCACTTATGTATTCTCATTGGTCCTGCTGCAACTAAAACTCAAAACCTTGAATCGGGTCGTTTTACCAAGTAAGTGACTAAACAAACATTTGGGATATTATGGAAGAGTGTTGACACTCGTTCCAGCTGTTCATTAGGCTTTACTGCAGGACTGAAGTCCATAACAGGTAGGTTTCATATAACTCAAATCATTTTTAGGTCACATTAGCCATAGACATTCTCATAAGCTTCTGCTGTATGTTGTTTTTAGTGCTAATTAGCACATTAGCATGTGATCATGCTAAAATGGCACACATGGTACCTGCTAAACATTCATATGTTACTGGTTTTCAGTTATTTATCACCAGTTATCTACCGCCAGTAAGAATAAGAGCTTTGGAGACCATACCACTCCATTTTAAAGTGTTTGTGCAACATAAAGCTGTTCTAAAGTCATACTTTTATGGTGTATTAACCAGTTTCTGTGAGCTTGAAGTGATAACATTCAAGGCAGCTGTGTAGAGGACAGTCATCTTCATCCTCTAAGGCCGGCCAAGCGCCTCAGTCACTGAAGGGCTTCCTCTGACAACCACTGAGAAGAGAGATATCCTTGGAGCTCTACCCACCAGCCTCCCATCCATCCACCACTGATTCTTAATCCTGTCTGTAAGATGAGCGCAGTGGGGCGTCCTGACCGCTTATGCCACCCATACTCTTAACCCCTGCCTCAAAGTTTCCGCTGATTTAGAGCATGAATCATCAGTGTAGGATTATATGGAGTGAGTCATGTCAGCCAAGGGATGCCCGCTATGCTTTTCAAGGGATGTGTTGGCGGAAATATTTCGCAATGTGCGTGGTTGGTTGGACAATACTGGAGGATACAATGTTGTTAGGGCAAAGACCCTGATAAATATATCCAGTTTCACTTTCACTGAAGTCGCTCTGGGAAGTTAAAAACAACTTGAACCTGCTGTTTTTGTCTTGTTGTTGGTCTTTCAGGACAAAAATACTTTGCACATTTAACTTCCTGCATGGATTTTGATATTGTACTCACCGTAAAACACATTCTGACCCAGTCGTATGAAGATGACAGTCTGTATTAGAAAATATCTTGCTGCTTTTGCTGTGATTTCTGATTTCCATGTCATGAATTGCATACTTTATCAGATTGTTGTCATGACTAGCAAGTAGGTTCCATGCAAATGTGATAAAAGAGAGGTGCTGATGAGACCTAGCGGATGGCATGTTATATTTTGTTGTAGTAGTCGTTTGCAAAGTTAGTTGACGTGCACCCCGTCGGTATACTATCCGATCCAGGTCATGTTTAGATGTTGGCTATCTGCCCTGTGCATCAGCCTCCTCCCTTTTCACATCATTCTCAGCCATCTTCCCAGCTTGTTTATCTGTTTCATTTTGTGCACGAGCACAGGGGCATTACTCAGCGCACAGATACGCTAACAGACCTGATTGTGTCGGCTTCTTGCGGCGTTTGCTTTCATCCCTGTTTTTAGCTGTTCAGCATCACCTGCAGTCTGTTCAGACGGAGATATGGTTAAAATAATTTCATTAGCTCCCACTGTTACGCAGTTCAGGTTGAGGGAGAAATAAGGAGGGATGGAGAGACTCTCCCCCTCCCCTCTCCTTCCTCCTCCCCCTCTCTCAATCTCTCATCACATACTGCGGCTCCTCCCTCCCCCTGCCCTTCCCCTGATCCCCTCCCTTCTGTCTCTCTTTCTCTCTATCTCCATCCCTCCTTCATTCCCGACTCAATCTTTCAGCCTAGCTGAGACTAACACAGGATACACCCTCCCTATGTGTGGTTGCATGTGTGTGCGGCTTGCCGTGTGAACCACATGTGTCAGTGTGTACACACGTGTGGCTCTGCAGCTGACGGGAAGGACTCATGAAGTGCTCTGGACTTGGATCAGATCCTTCTCCTTATGCATATTTACCACATTTTTTAACAACACTCTAAAATCCTCCCCATTTAAAGAATCTCATTTTCCTCCTCTCGGGGCAGCATCTCTATGGAATCTTCAATCCTTCCCTCAGTATCTTGGATTTAATGAGCAGCCTCCGTGGAATGAAGCAAGCAATTTCTGGATTCTCTTCGTTACAGCTCTGGTAAGGATATCTCTCTCCTGTCTCCCCCTCCCTTTTTCTGTCTATCCGTCTCCTTTTCTTACACTTCCTACCTGATATACTTCTCGTAACATATTGACAGGTGCAAGGAGTACACATTATGGGATAGGGGAGCAGTTAAATGAAGCAGAGCAAGCTATTTAGGACATGGAGAGAGGGAGAAAATGAGGATGGGCTGGCTATGGAGTGTGTGAGAGTGTACAGGGAAAGAAGCAGGGAACAGAAATGTGTGCCGACACCAGCAGTGTTGCTCATGCTGTCAGAGGCTAGAGGGAAAAATGCTCCACTTGGTACTTGCTATTGATCTGCTGTTATTTTCAGCTCTCTGTTCCTTAGGGACAACTTTTGAATGCTCTACCTGACAGTGATAGCATTGGCTTTTGGGCTATTGATAATGCTGACAGGAAGGTTAGTTACTTTATTTACATGTGTGTGCTGCCGTCTGTTCACAGCCTGAGAGGGAAGCATGAGAAATGTGTTAATTTGTGTTTGTACAGAATGTGTCCTTGATGTGCCTATATGGAGGTGTGATGCGACAAGGGTGGGATGCTTGTCTGCATACCTACACATATTGTCATAGAGACCTTCTCAGCTGAAGCGGTGGCTGATGTGGCCTTTTGACAACAGATCAGACTTGTAAAGACATCGTCAGACACTGATTTGAGATGGCCGACTTGCAGATTAGAGGAACGTGTATTAAGTAAGACATTCAATTAGCATCATTAGGTTTAAAGAGAGACTTTTTTGCTATCATTCATATCCGATGCCAATCACCTGGAACACGCCGTGTTTATTTCACTTTTTTTCACACTTTGAAGTACAAGGTGAAGTTACTATTTTGGTCCTCTCTGCATGCTGGAGGAGCTTCTTTCCCTTTATCTTAACTGCTGTCTGCATATTAATTCTCTGTTCATCCCTCTCTCCCTCTCGCCTGTATGAACTCTACAGGGAGAGCAGTAAAGAGAGATTGTTAGAAGGAAGATGGTGAGAGATGTTGGAATATATGAGAGAAATTTAGAGAGGGGGGGCTGAGAAGAGAGCAGTGAAGAGAATAGGAGAGAGATCCTAGTGGAAGAGAAAGCAAAGGAGGGAGAATATAGCAATGAAAGACAGGAAGACGGAGATGGGAGGACGAAAGGGACAGAGAAGGAGAGAACGTGTACTAACAAGCCTCAGAAAAGAGCTTTTAGGCAGGCGAACCCTTTTCTGAGGCTCAGGCTATTGGTAAAGGGGGGGTCAGTTTACACGCACATCCACACTCTGAAGGAAAACATGTGATAGATAGGCCGGGGCCTGTGCATCTCACACATGCCTGGCTGCATTTCCTGTAAAGGACATCAATATTTATCACATTTCCCATTTCAGAGAAGAAACCATGATAACACCCGAGGATGGAAAAATAATAAAAGATAAATCAAATTACTCCACCTTGGGTAGACCTTCTGGTTCTGTTTCATTTATAATTCCTTTCCAGCACTTAGGTGAGGTTGGCTGATACTGTTGCATATTGAAATATGGGTGCAGCCACAGTGGTTCATGTCTTCGGTGATTGTATTGCAGGGCTTTAGTCCTATTGGGAATGGTAATTGCAAATATATATTCAAGCAGATTGGATTAAATGCAGCGCACAGGGTTGTCTCATTAGTGTATCACATATCTAGTCACTGCTTATTTTGTTTTAATTCTTTATCAGCCTCTACAGTCAAGCTGAGACTTCTTAATGCACTATCAGTATGGATTTAAAGGTTTTGAATAAACAGCACTGATCTGACTTTACTTTGTCAAGCTTTTATGAGGGTTTTAAAGCAGATGAAAGATTGAATCAAGGAGGTATCCCAGGATGTATTGCTATTAAATTCTGAGCTGATCCCCTGCATTTGGAACCAGAGGTATTCTGCTAATTGATTGGTTTATTTGGTGAGTATCATGTGATGCCTCCCTCTTTCCCTCTCAGTCTCCCTCAGGCACACTCTCACAAAGAGGATGTGCCTCCATGTGGCAAGCCAGTCATTTTTACCCTTGTCGGCTGCAGTCAAAGCTTGTCATGAAGCGGGTGACTTGCACCCAAGAATGACTCACGGTGCCCATGAAATGCCCTTCCACCCACCGCCAGGAAGCGTCGATACGGCCCATCTCCAAATGAGGAGTTAGAAGTTAACTACTCATTTTTTCCCTCAACCTCCAAGCAATTATTCTCAAGGCCGTTATAGCGAATAATGGTTATTACTGATGTGGTTTCATGATTTACCATGATGCATGAAATGAAGTTGGCAAATTTGTCACAGCAATTCACAGCTAATGGTGTCCGAAGTGGTGGACTAGCATTGGGATGAGAAGCTGATATCCACATACCTTCACAGTGTGCTCTCTTGACACAATATAGCCAATATTTACCCAAAACACTCTAATGGCTACATGTAACACTCAAAAATTCACTGTGGTTAAAAGTAAATTCATTTTTTAATGCAGTTTCAATACATAATGACTATCTATGACATCAGTGGAGTGGAATATTAGCTACTAATTGCCACTAATAAATCCAAAATCCACATTTTTATTCTTACAACTTGCAGCTAAAAGGCCTTAACATAAAGAGGGAGAAAATTATTCTTTTGACTGAATTGTATTGAGGTCTTATTCTGCCCCGCTAATGGATGTAAACAACTCATTAATGAGTATCCTTCAATAAAATGTACCGCCTCTCACAGCTTCCTCAAAAATGACCACACAGTTGAATCAACTTGTCTCTTTCTAATATTAACAACTTCACATAAAAAGCTTGTCAAGGAAGGTGAGGAGCATTTTCATGTAAACTAAGCCAATACAATGTCATACTGTAATTATCTCAAATATGGGTATCTACATGAATATGAATATGGAAATACATTATCAGTTGTGGGCCTCTGGTTTTGTGTATTATGTAAATAAAGCATCACAATTCCATAACAGTCTAAGGCTTGCCCAGTTGCTCAGGTGGTTGAGTGTTTCCAATAACATTGTGATTTCAGACATTTGATGCACAAGCATGATTGGCATTACAACAAAGGCTCAGCTTAAGGTGGTAGTGCTGACTAGACAATGATTTGATTCATTCCAAACCTGCAGTGGATTCTTATTATCGACAGCAAGCAGGAAGAGAAGAAAGAATAAATAACATGTAGACATATGGAGTTGTTATGATGGAAGGCCAAGAACAGAGAACTCTGAACCCTGAGGAACTCCTTCACAGACTGACAGTGGGGTTGTTCAGATAAAAATACCAGGATGGAAAAAAGAAAATATCTTTGTTTAAATAAGGATTTTAGCTACTTTGATTTGCACTTTTTTCAAGATTGAATGGTGTTTAAATAAAATCACTGTTATTGGAGATTGATAATCCATCTGCAACTACACTATAACATATCCTCTTTTTATTTGACATACACTATAAGCAGTTTTCCACATCACGAAAACGTTATTTTATTTTACACTAAAAAAGAAGAGTTAGTAGCTTAGTTATCAAATTTGCCACAAATATTAACATGTGCTATTTTTTTCTTGAATCAGCACCCTGCTACACACACACACACACACACACACACACACACACACACTCACATTTGGGATTTATACAAATTCAAGTGTAGTCTGCAGCAGTTGGGGGTTAAGAACATTACTCAGCATTTGTTTGGGAGAATGAGAGAGCATTATTCTTTCACTTCCTTCTGGCCAGTGAATCTTAATGGTATGCATTGCAAATTGTTTAAATAATTCAGGAACCGCTTTTATCTTCTGTATTTGGATGCTTTACTACAGTAGGCCAATAGAAATTCTTGTAAACGTCTACGTTACAGTTTCAGAAAAGAATTCACCCCTCCCTGAACTTTTGTGGATTCTGTTATTCTACAAAATCATATCAAATGCCTCCTTTGTTGCCCTACTTCTCTGTGAGATACATTGCTTACATTTGCTCAAAGTGCAAAATCAAATGCTATTCAGACTTTTTTGGGGCAACAGATAATGAATATGCATTAATTTATTCATCTGTTCATTCATACACTTAAAATGAATCAGTGGCTCAGCTACTACTGGATGGTTTGTTTGATTATTCATGTGACACACGCAACTTATCTGACGCCACTAATTACATTAGAGGGAATTTAGGGAAATGAAGGCGTTTGCCACTGCACTGCAGCATTTTCAGAATTATGATGAGTGGCCCACAAGGAGTGCTACAATTACAAGGTGACATTAATTACTGATTGGCCAATATGGCTACATTTTTCATGAAGTAGGACATATTTAATATAATCATTGTAATTGTAAAGCATCGTAATGCTTTTATAAACAAAACAAATCACATAATTTTATGACCCATCCATCCACCTTTACTGGACATAGGACCCATGTCTGTGCATTTTCTGCTTATAAGACTAGAACCTTTGATGTAGCTGCAGAAATCAAGCATTTTTGAGACAACTTTGCCTATGTGGGATGCCATGTTTATTTAATTCACATGGTGAGCTGTTGGGTTTGAGATGTGCCTGAATTCCTCTGAAGGAACCTACAGGAAAGGGTCATTTAATTTGTAGAAAGTAGAAGTACATCACCTCCTGCACACTGATCAGGGTATTTTTAAGCCAAGTGCAGCCAAGTGATTTATCCTTTAATGGACACTGTAGCGTATCAAAAGTAGGATATCACACAAAGAAAGGAGTGAGTGACAGCAACACCAGAACCTATTTGTGTTTGAGGATGTACAACATACTCGGTAGTTCGCTGTGAAAGCCTGAAAGCATACACAGGCAAAGGAAAACGTTCATCTGAACTTCAATCCAAGAATGACAATGTGGCCAAGCCTGTTTCCAAATGCAGCATGATGATTGTGTTTAATATAGTTATGAATAATCTAATTTAATCTCTCTTAAATGAATCTTGGCCTCCATTAAAAAATGCCCTGCTTAATGTAATTACTGGGGACACAATAGAGGACTGGTTTTATTGATCACAATGTGGAGAACATTTCTTGAAAATGTACTTGTATGCATTTGAATATATGCTTGTACTTCTTGTGCTGTATTTAAAGATCCAAAATGGACACAAATGACACAAAACCACAGCCAAGTGAAACAAGGAGGGAGTGCTATATGTATGCAATGTGAAGTTAGACACACCTGAAGAGAACCTCTGAATTTCCTATAGCTCTCCTCAGAATTTTTCCTGTCTGTTTCCAAGAAGGTGGTCTCACCATGTTAAATCACCTTTGAATCTCAATTTGCAGTCTTTGGCATTTCGTCCCAACTATTGGTTTTGTTGGAATTGTATGTGCCAGTCCATTATTGACAGCTGAAAGGACAAACAATACTTCTGGGTTGAAGCTGAATGGATTCTCTTTGATTGCTGGCACACGTAGTGAGCCTCCTACTGAAATTGAGGGGGAGGTCAGATTGGAGGAATCCCAAATGTTTGTCCAGATGCTCCTGGGTTTTAACGGATGTGAGTGAAGAGATTGTGTGTGGGGTTTTTAGCTGCAAATCTTAAACATGTAAAGCTGTAGCCCAATGCTAATAGATGTGCCGCTTCATATTTATAGTAAATCTGTATTCCCCTCTGGGTGTCTAACAGCTGAAAACTAAAAAACTATTTACCATACTGGGGTTAACTTCCTGCTCAGTTGCAAATATTGTACTGAAAGTAACAATATTAACACACAGTTTATTTAAAGTTTCTCCACTATGACGCTTGTGCATTAGTCAAAAAGTGTGGGACAAACATGCTTTTGCATGAGGTGCATCTGAGTGCTGGAGATTTTCACACCCGTTAAGGAAATACAATTACAATGTGCCACTCGACCCTGTATCAAAATGTGATTCAGGACATTTTCCACAACACCCTGAGGTTATCTATTTTGGACAATTGTGGGCCTTAATGTGTGAAGAAAACTGAGACCATGTGTATGCACGATCCATGTGCACAGTAAATGTCAGTGAGTCAGTAAAGACAAATTACAAATGGTCATCATTAAAATATTGCATTCTTGGCTCGCTGACATCACTTTTTAATCTTGCTATTGGACCTACCCCACACTCACAGTTGGAGGTAAATTAAAAATAATAATACATTTAGTTGAGACCGCTTCCTTGGCCCCCCAGCATGCGTGTTGCTCTGATGCCCTGGAACACGCACTCCTTACAAATCCTGCTTTGTGACTAATATTTTATAAGCTGTAACACTCACAGCTTGCTTAGAAACATACTAAAAATAAGATATAATTAAACCATGAAAATAGTATTTATTTGTTTTAGATTAATTTCAGGCTCAAAAGAGCTTGTGCATTACATAAGCACAGCTGGGGGAGAGGTGCTTTTTCCACGAACATCGTTCCTGGATCGTTTCCCAGTCCTGACTGTACTAAAGTCTCCACTATGATCGGCGTCAGTTGAGAGCGAAAACACAGGCTAAAGCAAGCTGCCAATATGTCTAATTATCATGGATGATGCACCCAGTGCTCTATATTTGGATAAGCGCAGCAGGAGGAATCAAGGGGGGATTCACCTGTATCTGTGAAATATAAAGTCAGAGCATGTTATGTAGCTAACTTGGCAGCAGATATGCAGTTGGATCTCTCACAACTCGTCAAATACTCACAGTTGGTTAGCACCTTTCTGGATGTGCTAAAATTAGAAAGAATAAATGTGCAAAGTTCTGTCAAGTTAGTATTAAATATGCAACTTTCAAAATAAAGCTTACCGGTTAACTTTGTGAAACAGACACACTTTGATTAGGTTTATCCACAAGTACTACTTGGTTATGTGTTACGTTGTATTAGAGTTATGTAACCTATATAACTTCAGTCTGTGTTTATTTTTGGTTTCACACAGAACATGAACAATATACAGTATGTGGAGTTTGTTGCTCTGACTTCAACAGCACATCAGATCATTAAACGACACAGGCGCATCCAAACATGACACTACAGGAGTACCTACAGTGTCGTATTTTGATATTTAGGTACACAAACTGAGCGGCAGTACTGTCAAAAATAGATAACCTGTGGTGGCCGTCAAAAATGTCCTGAATCACATATTGATACAGGATCAAGTGGCACATTCTATTTCCTAACAGATGTGGAAAATCTCCAGCATCCACGTGCACCTCGTCTGAGAAACTGCCTCTGATGTTTTGTCACACCTTTTCACTAATGCAAAGGCCGAGCGTCACAGTTGGGAAATTTTTGAAATTAAATGAAGATAAACGTTGTATTAGCTGCACATCAGTTTCTTTCTTTGGGTATAATATTTTCATCCGAGCAGGAAGCTAACGCCAGTATGGAAAATTGTTTGTGGTTTGCAGCTGTTTTTAGACATCCAGAGGAAAATATAGATTTTGCTATAAATATCAATCCCCCCTATTAGCACTGGGTTCCCAGAGCATCAAATGGCCGTATTTGAAGTGTTGGGAGCGTAACTTATTCTGTTACGGTCCAACAAGGGCCCAAGAAATTTACATGGTGAACTGGATGTTGTTTTTAATTGCACATAAAACAGGATGGATGTGTGTTTCCACATTCATGGTCAAATGAGCATGTGTATTAGCTTGTTAGCGAGCAAGCAGCTGAGCCAGTAGGATGGTGCTGACAACAAGAAGAGAAAAAAAAAACTAAACAGCCGACTGACAGCAGAGGCCTGATCATAATATTCTCTGACGAGTACAAGCCTTTGCAAAAGTCTTGTTTTGAAAATTGCTATCACCTAAGATATCTGTCCAAAATATCATCAGCGCTGTGAAATAATATATTGACCTGACCACCTCAACAGAAAGATCTTCCATCCTTCACAGAGTTCATATTCAGCAAAATATGTAAATGTGCAAGATGTAAAATATTCCATGGGGCTGATAGCTGGCCTGAATAACTGTCACAGTATATGTGCATTTTAACAGGTTTAGGCAGCCCAGGGTTTTATGTGATAGAAAGAGCTTCTTACTTTGTCTTTTCCTCGCCAGGTCTCTGTCGTCATTAGTATTCTGGTCAGCACTGTGCACTCTCATCTTGGTTGGCCATTTTCCCATCTGGAACTATTTTTGCTTTTTTTGTACATGGCAGTTTCTTTCAGCAAAATGATGTCCAGGTTTAAATAAATAAACAAAGAGCCTTACACATAAATGCTAATGAGCGCCTTCTAAGAGGGCACTTTTGAAATGTCAAGGAAAAAAGAACAGGAGCTTTGGGCTTGTGCCTTTCAGATGGTTCATTCGCTGAATCCTGATTATTCAGCTAAATGTATCATATTATTTTTCATAAAATTACACTGGAATAGACCAGTGGACACTGTGACTCTGCAGAATAGGTTCAAATACATATAAAACAGATTCAGATTCAGGATACAGTGCACATGTTATGTGTTTAGTATTGCATCTAGTTTGTCCACACTGGATTTGTCACTTGATATGCAGACTGTGTCCTCAACGATTTGTAAGACTGATCTTTTATTGTTCTATTGAAGGTACAGTTCATACATAAGGTATTGTATAATGCTGCCTGTGACTGATCCCATGCTGCTGAGCCTAGAATAAAAGAATATACTCAAATGAATGATGACGTGAAAAGTCTGAGTCATGAGAATGTTGGCACCTCAACGTTGTGAGGCCGCAAAAGGTTGAGAAACCTTGTTATGCTATCTGTTGTCTGCTAACATGGTTCCCAGTGTGTTCAGTTACTCTGATGTATAGTGAAGCATCAAGGCCAACTAATATTGTTGACTAAAGGAAAACACCACATCATGTCTTTTTCCTGACACAAACTAGTTCATCTCCCTTTGTACTGTGCTTACATTGGCCTCTGTCCAGATGTTTTAAATTTCAATCTATCCTCAGCTCGCTTTTCACAAATGCAAACAACAACGGTGTCTTTTACATGCCAAGTTCGTTTGATTAATTTTTTTTTTAAGCAAGTCTGTTCCTCATCCATGACCAGATACCAAAATGGATTTAGAGAAGTTTCAGTTGTCTGAAGCCTCTGGTCCACCCACACAGAGGTTTTTTACTCACAGTGCCTGATTGGATCTCTTTTCAGGACCATGTGGGTGTGTAAAAATGTGCTTGTTTAACATCTCCAAGCCTCTCCTATTAGTTCTGTTGCACCTGTTGGGTCGGGACAGCTTACACCTTCATCAATGTTATTAATGGACTTTGTTGTTGTCATTTAATTTCAAGTTGTAGCGCAGCTCAGCTTCAACCTGAGCAGAAGGCTAATTACCCACGGTAACAGAAAACCACCTGTGTCCAATGAGCAGAGTGTTGAACACGAACCTTCATCACCTCATAGCAGTCATGCTCGTCCATGGAAGTCTTTTTCAGCAACTTTAGCTTTAGCTAACTGTCTTACTCTATGATTCAGTGATGTTTCAGCAGTATACTTCACATTTACATTATTCACTTGATAATAATTTATCATACCAGACATCGTACAGAAGGCATTTTATCACAGACAGTCTAGAGTAGTCTGTCATATCCTCCTCTCTTGCAGAGATTTCACAAGCAACCTTTTTTCTTTCCTTTGGTGGAGGCTCTGGAGAGATTTGCCTGATAGTTTATGCAGTCTGTAGCTGATACTCACCAACCTAAAATTAGGCTATATGTATGCAGTTTGTTGTTGGTGAGCAACAAGTAAAAGTAGGCTACTTCATCAGCAACCTTGTTTACATGCAATGCAGTTGACTGCTTCTGTACTTTAACATTCTATAGCTATTTAGATGCAAACTTTTTAAAACCCCTTTTTTTTACAGTCAGGTAATACACAGCCTTGTTTGTAATTTGCAGTATAGTATGCTGTATGTGTGTCTGTATATGCATACACTGACAACACGTGTGGTTGTGCATACCATAATCGTGACATGTGTTTGTGAATGAGTGTCATGACCACCTGGGACAAGTCATCTACATAGAATTACATTAACACTGCATACTTGTCACCTGCTACAGCAGGGAGCGCTGTCTGGAGCAGAAAGAGAAGATTATGACGGACGAGGTTGAGGAAGCAGAAGGCTCCCTGGAGCTGAAGTCCTTTGCTGTAATGACTTTAAGAGTGCCAGACTCAGGTGAGCTTTCCAAACTTAAAGCCAAATTGGAAAAGACCCTCAGAGCAGAGAGCTAAGTGGCACTGATGAACTAGTGACCTATCTGTGATCTTCTAAGAAAGATAAACAGGTGATGAGTGTGGTGGATACATTTAATACATGCTAGATAAGTCTGCCAACAGATTGGATGAGCATGGTGAAGTCCTTCAGTTCCCAGGATTGGGAACCCAATTCCATTTGTGTAGTTATTGTGAAATGTTAAAAACAGATTGATTGGGTAATTTTCCAGAGTTCTTTGCAAATAAACTCCAAATTATTGGAGATATTTCTCCGCGAGTGGCTACCTTCGAGGGCTCAGGAGGTAGGGCAGGTCGTCCACTAATCAGATGATTGGCGGTTCAATCACTCCGGCTCCTCCAGTCTGCGTGTCGAAGTGTCCTTGAGCAAGATACTGAACCCCAAATTGCTCCCGAAGGCTGTGCCATCAGTGTGTGAATGTGTATGAATGGTTAGCTCCTAAATCTGATGAGCAGTTGGCACCTTGCATGGCAGCCAATGCCATCAGTGTATGAAAGTGTGTGAATGGGTGAATGAGATATGTACTGTAAAAGTGCCTTGAGTGTTCGGAAGACTAGAAAGGAGATATATCCATTTAGTACAGTCCATTTACCTACAGTAGATTTGCCGTATTCATCAATGATACTGCAGTGTGCTTTGGAAGGCACCATGAAATAATGATCCACTAATGATGATGATTTATTTAAATACGATTGAGCCTACAGTCTAATTGAAGCTGATGAGATGGGTTCGTGTATATCCACCTTGAGAATTAAAGTTATTCAACACTTTAGGATTCACGTGAGTGTGTTTCATTGAAATGAATGTATTGAAAGCAAAAACCTTGATTTCATTAAACAACCCCACAGGGTCACAAAGTTGAAGTGAAGGAATGGCCACAGTGTATTGGTATTCTGTGAAGCACCTGCTCAGCTCTCTAAACCAAAGCCGACATTTAATTTGCAACCAAAATGAGGTGAACTTTGTGTGAAGCGGGTCATTTTACTGCTGTAATCGAAGTGCCCCCTCTTTGCTCTTAATTTGACTTGCACTGTATGGGTGGATACAGCAATGGATTAGTGTGTGTGTGTGTGTGTGTGTGTGTGTGTGTGTGTGTGTGTGTGTGTGTGTGTGTGTGCGTGTGTGTGTGTGTGTGTGGCAGAGAGTGTGAGAAAAAGAGCAAGTATAACCTTTTATAATTTCAATAGTATCATAAAATATTCATAACATATTACATTTTTTTGGTCACTTTAAAGTGTCCTACAGTAATGTAAGTGAGTTATCAATCAGAATCCAGGCCTTTAAAGACAACTTGAAGGCACATCGGACTATATTTCCAGTTCAAAGTGAAAGAGGATTAAAGGGTTATGTTATATTTTGGTATTGGTCAAGTGTTTGTAACATTCCAGTGTTACATCTGTTCCCGGCAAGCAATAAGCACTTTCCAGAACTTTGCCTTTTGACCTTATCTGGTCATCCTCCAGCTAAAATATGTGAAGACATTGTGAAATGGGTGTTGTGTAACTGAGATATTAATGTTCTGATTGTGAAAGAAGAAAGAGTCAGAATGTGTCCACAGTACGCCAAGTCACATAAGGAGCAGAGAGGGAGAGAAATAAAAGGAGACTGAGGTTAGTTAGCAGGGCTTCTCGTACCTGCAGGTCTAAGAAGACACGTCATTTGCATTCTGTAATTGTACGATTCTGAGTTTGTAATAAACTTATATCATATAAAAGGGTACCTGTCTCTACACTTATCGCTGCAGCCACTACATGTGAAAAAATGGCTACAACAGGAGGTGAAGCTGCAGTGTGTATATGGCTGGGACTGTGGATGCCATCATTGGCGTGAAAAGACGTGAAATGTGGAAAAATACTTGAGCATGATAATGAATCTTCCTTGCCCTATAAAAAAATGTCTTAGACACTTCTTGACTTTGTTTAAAATGACTTCTGTCGTTATCTACACGAGTCTATAGAAGTGATTATCTCATAGTCTTCAAATGGTAATGATATCTTCAAAACCAGCTACTCCTGTAGTGTTTGCAGTTTGCAGCAGGAACTGGCTGGAAATTGATTTCCAGAGATTTCCTCCTGGGTATTTTTTATTTATTTATTCTTTCTTTGTTGCCATTTCCTGACAACTCCTAACTTCTTCTAGACCAGGCTAATAAATTAATCTCTGTCACAAATTTCCACTGAGCACACTGGCTTTTGTTTCATGGCTCTATCATAAAAGGATACAAAGAATAGACAGGCAGAGGCACACAAGGCAGGATAAACAACCTAAATTACGGCATTAGAAATTCAAGCCGCACTGCAAAATTATGACCTGTTAAAACCAATCAGAGTAAAAAAAACAAAAAAAACAGAGGATGACCTTGGGTTTTTATTTTAGTTGGTGCAATGAAAAATGCAGAGAGTGATTGAGATTCATAGAAACGAGAAAATGCTGCACAAATTGCATGCTGGTAACGCCGAACACACTTCTGCAGCTGAGAGATAGTATCTGTCTTTGCCAGCCGTGTTTTAAGAAATCATTAATCACAGCGTTATTCCTCGTACACAGATTTCTTGGTACACGTTTTGCATCAGAACTACGAGGTGATTGTTTTTGGTCTCTTGTCATCTTTATTCGTGTAAATGTAGCTACAGAATAGCATTTTTGTGACAGCTGTTATGTTAAAGCAGAGATATACTGTATACAAACTCTCCTGGCTTGCTGCATCTTGCTTTTTCCACAGAAACACCCATATCATTTTGATTTGTTTATTGGAATTGATGTATGTCTCTGCAACCTTTTGATCTCAGCATACAGTAGCTATTTCTGTCTATAAATAGAGCCTGATTATCACTGCAGTAGGCCGCAAAGACAATAAAACACACGTACTTCACATGCTGTCATTTTCCTGTACATATTGTACTTCCATCTGGAGTTTCTAATAAGATAGAGATCTTGCAACACAAATACACGAGTACACGCTCAAATCTCTTTGTATCTGCAGCTTTACTTGAACATGTTTAAATTGTTCACACATTGTGTGTGCCCAAGGCTGCTGATAAAAAATATCATTTCTTTATTACACATGTATTTTGTTCTCCTCTACTTTTCTTAATTTATTCCCACTTTTCTTATTCTTGGTTATAAATTAGAATATTGATTTGTCACTTTATTATTTATTATTATTTATTTTATCACTGAAGGAAGGGTTGCAGCATCGATACTATTGATACTTAGTATTGAGTATAGATACTATAAATAGGACTGTAATAGTCAGTATTAGATATAGATACTCATTTCTTTTAACCTTGTATCCCACAAAGTGGCCTAAAGCGCCACTTCTATGTTTCAGTAAAGCTCATTTTAGAATCATTCCCAGCATCAAAACACAGAAAAGAATGTCCTGAGCTTTGTACTGTAGATAGTTTAAGTTGTCATCAATAACTGGATTCAGAAATATACATCATTACATTGATATCTATGAATTTATTTATGGGTTTCCATCCACTGCACATCTAAAAATGGCTCCACCGACAACACATCGCATCACGTGATCACAGTAGCTCGTACACACAAGGTTGATAAGAAATTACTCATAAATAAGAAATATATAGAAAAAATTCAAGAAGTCAAAGAGTTATGATGAAAAAAGTGATGAAGTCATGCTGGTGTTGAAGAGTCTGCCAGCTGTTGGAATGAAGGACCTGTGGTAGATCTCCTCCTTACATGGTGGGAGTAGCAGTCTGTTGCTGAAGGAGATGTTTATGATGTATAGTTGTTCATGATGTCCCAAAAAACAATCCTTAATTGAGTGACGGTTCTCAGTGAAATGCAACAGAATTTAAGACTTCTACTGGAGTCTAGAGAGTTAAGCGAAATGTCGCTGTGTTGATGTTGTCTGTGTCCCCGTGGGGTTCAGTAAAGTGCTATCCCATTGTACATTTCTCAGTATAATCCTCTACATTATTATTCACACTGCTTGCTGTATCCAGCTACTGTTTGCAGCTGCTGTGGCCCAATTTCCAGGCGCAAATCATCAAAGTTTCATCTCATTTCACTGCTTCATGCAAACAGATGGACTGTGCTTTACCATGGGGAACCAGTTTAGCACACCACCAGTGTTTCCTCTTTGCCATCAACATTTTGTCGCTGAAAAGGACACACTTCTCAGTACCTGTCTGAAACTGGCATCTTGTTCATTTTTAACCATTTTCACTCGCTCACTTTCAACTCATCTGTTACAGAAAATAGGTTTTAGATGTGCATTATTTAAACAGTGCAAAGCTTTACTTCATGCAGAAAACTCTTCCAACTTTGGTAATGAACCAAATTATCTGTACTTCTGTTAATTGTTCTCACCCTTGACACAATTAGCTGCTGTCACATATCTGGTTTCTTTAGTACGAGCCGTTTGCAGAAACAGATGTTTAGGTACAATTAAAATATTTCGGGATTCAGTCTGAAATTAGTATGCCTGTCACTTAGTCACTGTTAATTTAATAAAACACTGCAGAATCCAGTTAATGCTAAGTCTCAGAAGCTTAAGTTTAATATGTCATCAAATAAAACTTAGTTGTGGAGCATTCAGCTTACAAGGGCTTTAATTATATTGACATTAGCATCTGCTTTTGGATGTAAATCATTACACTAACAGTTAGGACTTAAACCTTTCTGGGGCTCAGACTATTTAGGGGCAGGATCATAGACCCGGTCCAGGAAGCCTCTTGGATGAGAGGCAAAAGATCTTCACGGATCTACAAGCAAGTCCAGTTGCCCCAGATTTAACCTTGGATGACTACGAACCTCTACAGACCTATGGTGATTGACTAAAATAAATTAAATCTGAAAGTTCAGATTTGACTTTCACTTCATTCTCAAATAACCTGCACATAAAGAATGTAAACAGCTTCCCCTCCTACTGTGCTGTATACAGTTTAGGTCGGATAATATTACCATCCCCATGATTAGACGCCTTTGGGCATTATGTTGTCTTTCAGTTCAGAGACTGATACTTCTCATCTGGAAGGAGCAAAATCCAGCTTGCTTCTTAAAGGAGTCAGGCCTGGAGGACTACCTAGACTCACTTGACATGGAAAGAGCAGCCAGTTTACTAAAAGACAGGTGTATGTACGTTGATGTACATGGGATGTATGTTTGCCAATGTGTTACGGTTGCCGCCATCTTGCCCATTGTCTATGTTTGCTTGTAGTGTTTGGTGTATGCAAATCTAGGCATGTGGTCGCAGACTCCAGGGTGGCTTGGCTTGGTTTGGTTTTGTTCAGCTCACCTGGTTCTATTTGAATTGGTTGTGTTTGTGAATTTCATTGTAAATATTAACAAGAGTGTTTAGTTTGAGTTCGCTAATTTACACACACTTAGCAGATTCTGACACTAGATTTAGGGTTTTTGGTTCTTAGGTGATAGTTTAAGTAGTGAGGTTTTTCTTTGTCGTTTTAATTCCCTTAAGATTAGCATATAAAAATAAATATATAATATATGTATATTTGTTGTATATGTTATCGCCCTTTGTTCATTTATAGTTTACCTCACCTCTTGTTGTTAGAATTATTCCATATTTCATTTGATAAATAAAATAAATGCATAGGTATGACTCAAACACAGTGAATAGATATGGATTTAATATGGATGACTAAGATGCTTACTCATCACATGGCAGTGACTGTGCATTACTTTTTTGTTCTGCACTGCCAAATCAATGACACGCTCATTCAGGGCTATGTGTGAGCCACCAAAATGGACTTTAAAACCTTAAACTTACATAGAAATTTTAGTATTTCCATACTATGTAGTAAGAGCATGATGATGATGATGATGTTAAACTACTGCAGTTTTTTCTTCATTAACACTGTCCTGTTGTAGCACCATCATGCTGACATACCACCATCCTCCAATGTTCAGCCATTAAAAGTGAAAAAGTGAGTCTGTTATGGGGAATTTACATCTTTTCATACAGCTCCAGAGTCTGTCTGTGTCTCAAAGTACTCATTGATTAAAAGTCCTACCTTTAAACAAGCGTACATTTACTTTTACTTTTAAAATATTGCTGTTTGGGGCATACAGCATGCTGGAGGCACGTCTGTCTCCCACTGGTCCCTTTCTGATGTTTCTCCCTGGTTCCTGTGAATTTCCTGTGTGCCACAGTGAGCTGTTAAGTCTGTCACTGCAGAGACAGTTCTCTGAGTTATTAAATGCATAGCGTTGTTGTTTGTGAGGAATCAGCACAGTATGCCAAACCAACATGGGAGCAGGTTTAGACCTAAAATAATGCACAGGTAAACAACCAGGAGTTTTTTAATGATGTGTTGATTTTTACTGCTGCCAACCTGCATCACTTAATGCACATTCATTTGCACATTTTGCTCTGGCAATTCTTGTATATCTAAGATATTAGATTGCACTCACACAAAGACTGCGTTGTCTGCTTTGGCATTTGCTGGAGCTTCAGGATTTTTTTGGTGTTTGTCACAATGTGTCAAATTTAGCCAATAGTGACGCATTTCATTTCCATCAGCTGAGATTATTAAGAAAGTGTCCAGGATCCAGGACAAAGTGCTCAACTGAATATCTTTTCTGAAAGCAATTTTCTTTTTGCACTTATTGTGGATGGAACATCAGACTAAAATGCAACTCCTGCCTGCATTACTCACAGCTTGAAGAAGCACTAAACAATCTGTCAACCTGGTGACATGATGGGGCTAAAATAGCTTTGAGCACAGTCTAAACTTGAAATGAGTTTAGGATATTTTTAGGCATTGATAGTCATCTTCACATGTGTAATTAGGTTTGGTTGTGAAGCTTTGCTGGTGTTTGGCAGAGAACATTCTCTCTGTTAGTGTCTCATGATTTAAAAAAAAATTGAAATGAGTGAAGTCTATTCTGGCAGGACACTTGCATTCAGTCTTTGCAGCTGCGCCTATCCAATTAGATCACACATAATGATCTAATTGGATAGTCCAAAAAAAAAAAAAAGAAGACTGCCCGTGCCACCGTACCAACTCGGAAGACAAAAACATCTTCTCAGCATGTCAGACATCATGCCAAATTCAAGTTTGAGTCATCTCGCACCGCAGACTGCATGAGTGCACCCATGATCCTCCTGCTTTGTGCTGTATCCCCGAACATGTTTGTCTTTGGTGGTATTGTCAGTTCCTTGGTAGCTCCTTTCATATTTGATTTGGAAATGGTTTATGAAATCAATTTACCTGCTGTCTCAGTTTTGCAGGAGTTGTTAACAGCTGCTTAAAACACTTGCCAAAGCTGTTTTTTATCGACGGTGGCGCAGGTGCGTGCTCGTCATTGGGTAGAAGGGAGTCGTTTTTACGAGCAATAAAAGAGTTGAAAGAATGGGAACCTCTGACAGTCTGACGAGAGCAATATTTGTCTCATCCATACCGGTCGGCCTGTTGTGTTTAATGCTGGAATGGCAAAGCCGGGGGGAAAAATATAAATAAGTTTTGCAAAAAGAATTTAAAAAGTTAGGTCACTTCAGTCATGTACTCAGAAAGATTTTTGGAGATCTGGTTCAAGGCATGTATTGCTATCAAATTAGGTACAGAGATCCATGGACCCAAGAGGATAGATTCTGATTGTTTTCATGATCTTCTGATTTTTCTTTTCAAAATGTTCAATATGCAATACTTATTTTTTATTTTTATATTATTAGTTTATACCTAACTATACTAACATTCCCATCAGCCTCAGCTGTACTGCTAATTAGAAGATATTTGTATGCTAACGTGATAAACTAAGGTGGTGAATGAAACACAAAACACCTGTTAAACATCAGCACGAGTGTTATGTTATTGTCATCGGAGGTGTATTCCTGTGCTCTTAGTTTTATAATATAAATAATTTAAATAAGTGTTGTGTGTGAATGCCGTCCGTGTCCTGTGACCTGGTTGGGTCTTTGAGTCACTCCCCTTCTGGCAGGAACCAGAACCTCACGCCACAGGAACAATTTCTTTCCGTCTGCTGCTAGCCTTATCAACAAGGCCCAGAGCCCCAACGACACTCTTTCACACTCCACCCCTGCCTCTACATGTCACATTGACATTGCACCTACAACAGCCTTCTGTCGGACTTCCTCATTTTGTTTATATACCTGCACATTTAAAATATTCCGCACACTGTGAACATTTGCACATTACCTGGTACTTGCAATTCCTGCACAGCTGTACTGCTCTTTTTATTAAATATATTTATATTGTTTATACTTTTAATACTTGATCTTTTTAGAGAATGTTTGTTATGCACCAATGACATCAAAATAAATTCCTTGTATGTGAAAAATCGTACTTGGCAATAAACCTTTTTCTGATTCGGGTTATAACACAGTCAGTGATGAGAGGAAAGGAGTGCTGAACTAATGAGATGCAGACCATATCGACCGGAAGAGACCATCACTTACCACTGGTGCTGCACACTGTGTGATGAGTGATGCAGCGTTTCACTACCACTATGACCAACAGTCAGCCTACTTTGGTTTCAGTCACTGTGGCGGGTTCATAGTCCTTGCTGCTTATTTATTTATGTATTCCTGCTATGCACATCTCCTGACCATTTAGGAGCAGAACTAGCGCTACCAAAGCTAAACTGATTTCTCTTCTTATGCAAAAAATGCTTATCAGTGACCTCCATCTCACTTATTGATTTATGTGACTGCCACCCCTCCAGTATTTCACCTTGATATGGTCACAGGTCAGAACTAGCAGGCGCATGCTAAATTTTTATTAGGTGTGTAGGAGATGATGTCGTCGAGATACATCTCATTGGAATTCATGGCTGTTCTGTTGGTTTGTTTATAGTTAAGTCCACCCCTCAGGCTGTAGCTGTACTTTGCTGACGGCGAAGCATAAGTGATCACACAGAGTGCAGGTATCAGATACTTTTTGATCTATACCTTGACCAAAGGCCCTTGACCTGAAAAAGAGAAGAAAAGAAATGTGCTGAATGGGAAGTTATTAATCAATCAAAGCACAGAGTTCAAGACTTCTTCCTAATTTGTGTTATTGTTTGATATTAATTAAACATGAAGGAAAAATGCAGCCTGCAATGTCTGCACATTTGGTCTAATGCAAGATAAAAATACAGGACAAAAGAGATCTGTGCGTTTCTTTATTTATTCGTGCATGGATGGAGGCTGCAACTGAAATGATTATCCTCATGTAACTGGTGTTAGTGTGGCAAAATCATGAATGCATTACATACATACTCTCCTGAGGGGAAACACCCTCAGAGACTCCTTTGACATGTGGACTAACAATTATAATTACACAGCGCTGCACTGCAGCAACAACCCGCTGGAATTTGGTCACTTAAGCTGTGGCAGCACAAGTTGTTCTTTAATTGTTTGGTCGTGTGGTTACATTATGTTTACATTATTTCACAATGCATTTTGGGTAAATAAATGTTGACCACATTCTGATTACACAGGATACTGGTTAAATATAGACAACATTGAAGGAACACACCGCAAATTCATGTACCATGTGGGTTGTCATGAGAGACGGAGGCACCAAATCATAAATATGATTGATAAAAGTTCCACATTCACTTTTCATTTCAAGTCATATTTAGAAAAAAAAGAAACAGTTTTGAACAACAACATTTGACGGCACTTTCAAAAAGTTACTCCAGTCACTTTCTATGTGGGCTTGATATTGATTGGTATCCTGTAAATAACCGGTCTCACCCCTCCAATCAGCTCGACACACAGTAATTGCTTTGTCATTTCTCTCCCGAATGTTTACACTCAGCAGGTTTCTTTCATTTCAATCAGGAGCTGCTGGTACAGTACTGCCTGCAAATCAGGGTCCACCATTTTCATTGCCTCTCTCGTGATACATCTGATACAGTTGAAACCAAACATGACACAGCGTGTAAGATTTATAGGGCTGTATTTACATAATATGTCAGAAAAGGAATATAATATTCATAACTAAAGTCTGTATAAAGTAAGAATAAATATGTGTCCTGAGTTTGTCAGACTAAAGAAGAAAGTGTTATTAACCACCGAGCCATATTTGAATGATTGAAGTTAATGAAAATGTCTGCTGAATGGGCTGAAACCACGCCCACTCGTGGGAGCAGTCAAGGAGCAATTTCGACGCAATGAAAGATGTCCCGTGTCCCGTTACGGGTGTATTTTCATCTGGACTCCGCTCAGGAAACCAGACCAGTGTAACATTAAATGCACTGACATTAACTAACATGCACGTCATGAAACCACCATTTAGGACCACTCCACATTTCAGTAATATATCGTCCAACGTCTTTTCACATTTTTTCAGCAACTATTGTCCAACATATTTAATGTGTTTTCAAAGAAACCTCAGAATTGCCTTTACACAGACTTTAAAATAAGCCTTTTATATTTACAGATGCCATGGGTCCTGTTATGTCCCCACAAAAGACTAGGGGAAGAGGGGAGTAACATACAGCCAAACCACCGATTAAGAGGAGCGACGCAACACAGGATTGGGCAGGAAAACAGAGGGGTTTATTTACAAAAAGAAAACATAACCTAAAGACAACACCGAAAGACACAATTAAACTAAGGTGGAGTTCTCCAAACGGGAGGACAGCTCTGCCCAGAACCAACACACACAGCTCACACGCTGCCAAAATGGCCGCCAGCCTCAACAGGTCTGCCTCCCTCCTAGATATCACCTGGTGATTAACAATAGGAGTCACCTGTGGGGATCCAGAGAGGAGGAGCAGCACCTGAAACACATAAGGGCACACATGGGGGAGGAGAGAGCAACCAAACACACGCCCCCTGGGCCGTAACAGGTCCTATTCTATGGAGTCTGCCATGTCAAATTGGACACTTTTGTGTTTTTCATGTGCTCTGTTGCCACCATAGTTTCTCCTTCACGCTAGAAAGGAGAAGTGAGGCAGTTTCAATCAGCAACGACATTGCTAGTTGCCATTCAATCCTACACACTGATCTGTTTAATACAAAACATGATATCAGAACAAAATAAAACATTTCATGGGTCTGCAAGGTCTCTCTTAAAGGCCTGGTCCTTGTTTGATTGTTTGAAGTCCACGTGTTTTTCTTTGTATGAGCATGACGTTGTGTCTGTTTTCATTCAGAAATTACATCGCCCCACACAGACAAAGATGGTAAAACTCACCGTAGGCTATTGCTCTGCACATGTAACCGTGACTTCATCATAAACTCACTGCTTCAAGTACCCAATGAGGACTTTTATGACTCTAAAATCATGGGACGAATTGCTGTGCCCCCAGCTTTCCACTGGCCCAGTCTAAAGGTCTGAGCACAAACTGCACAGTTAATTAGTCACACCTCATTCAATTGGCCGACTCAAGGTTATTTGTCTAATTATGTGCAGGTAGGGATAGTTATGCAAATACAGCTACGTGAACTGGTGGATTTTCTCAGAACGACAAGGAGGTTGTCCTTGTCTTATGACTCGCCATTAGAAAACGGTCCAAGGCGAAGCTGCATGAATTATGTTTGGTGTGGTGGCACAAAGTCATGTATTTGACGGGTCTCTTCTCTTGTTTCAGATCCAAAGGTTCAGTGTCAGTTTGTGTAGGAAGACAAAAGCTAATGGCCACTAAAGATTTATGAGTGGTATCTTTGACAGGATCCCATTGACAAATCTGAGGTGTCAGTTCTTGTGATTTACTTTGCCTTTATAAATATGACTAAAGTCCTCTCATTTTCCAACACGTTGACAGTATTGGATAGATGGCAAACTGTGAGTATCACAAGATGTGAGGTGTTACTTCTCATAGTGAAACAATTTATTTTAAATTCAACAGTGCATATTTCAGTTTATGTTCAACCCTTGAGACCACACAGCAACCCAGACCACCTGTTCTATATTTTGCCAGGACCGGCCGGTATTTTGAAATCATTTCAAGTGTATCGAAACAGTGACGATAAAGCCCAGTGGGAAGTGGAAAGAGACCAAGACATTGTCTTGCTCACATTACATCTCATAATCATCATCACTAAGCAGTGGGACTTGAACTGGGTCTCACTGATTTCTGGGGGGGGACTGTTCACTGAAGAGTCGGCAGGGAGGACTGCCCAGGTTGTGTCAAATATTCCAAGGTCTTTTCTCATATAAGTTGCCAAAGACAACAAGACAAAGATACCTACTACCACATTACTGTTGTTTAATCACCGTAGATAAACAGCTGGACTTAGCGGGCTCTCACTTCCACAGTTCGCTGAAGAGTCGGCAGGGAGGACTGATCGGGTCAGACTGACTTTTACATATATTAATTGGCCAATTATTTTCTCATGTCGCTGTATTCTTTTAAGAATAAGTATCTATTTAGAGTTAGAGTGGTATTTGTTTGTTTGTTCTTTCTGATAAGCATTGAATCAGATATTCATGTTATCTAATTAAAGAGAAAGTTGTGTTATTTAAAATGAAACAAACTCATAATTGTTCATTTCTGTCTGTTTTTGAGATCGAGCTCTTTGTTGATTGGATAGGAAAAGTTGAGTTTTCAGTGGACTGCAGCAACATTCTACAGTTCTGCTGGGGTCTCGAGGGTTAATGATACAATACAACAATTCAAATTGAGTTTGTTCTCAGTGAAACTTTGCCTCCAAAAACTTAATGTAATGTTGAAGTTAACTGCAATCTGAAAAAACTTCAATCCATATCTCTCTTATGCATTAAATATGAGGCAACAATGAGTCGGCATTCCTCTATAAATAATGAGGCAGAGTGTAACTATTGCATAAGCATAATGAGTCAGTGTTATAAAGGGATCACTTCTCAGTGCTTTATCTCCAGCTATATCTTTAAGCTTGATGTATTGTGAAGAAGGGGGTAGATGACTGATCCTAAAACAACCATAACACACATCAATAGCAATTTTAATGTATGACTAAATCTATAGCTTACTTTGCAGACATGATGTGGTGGAGGCTCAAGGCATTTACGGGCAAAATAACCCAAAATGAAACATTGATCTAGAGATGTGCACTAGACCTGTTGTTTCTTTCACAGTTTCAGCAAGGAAGGCTGTGTACTGTGCATTTTCTTGAAAAAAAAAAGCCATCCATCCATTCTCTTCTTATCCTTGGTCGGGTCGCGGTGGCAGCAGGTTTAGCAGGGCACTCCAGACGTCCTTCTCCCCAGCAACACAATCCAGCTTCTCCTGGGGGATCCCGAGGCATTCCCAGGCTAGATGGGCTATATAGTCCCTCCAGAGGGTTCTGGGTCTGCCCCGGGGTCTCCTGCCAGTTGGACATGCCCGGAACACCTCCAAAGGGAGGTGCCCAGGGGGCTTCCTAATCAGATGAAAAATATTTTTGAAAGTACTTTTTGTTGAGAAAACAAATAAAATTGCTCCCCTGGCATATAGATATCAGTTTTCATACTCACAACTTTAGGAGAGACTGTACTTTAGTCAGAAAATGTCATGAATCCAAATGTCCAAATCCAAAACAGATTACTATTATTATCATCATCATTTTGCATTCACTCTATTTGGAAATAATGGAGATTAAGATAAAGATTCATGTGGTGTATGTGTTTTGTATAACAATAATCCCACTCTACAGGCCCGCTGTCTAACATCAATTCAACTGAGTGGCTGGATTATTTTATTGGTTTTATTCACAAGGTTAACTGCACAATAAGCACTGCCTATCAGAAAGCTTTTGCAGTTTTTCTACCTAGTGACTCACTAAGGCAAGATCATGATAGGACACCTTTACTTTTTCAGTACAGTCTGGATTCCAGTGCAGTAGAGAGAAAAAAAAATATATAATATAATTTTTCACTGGCCCTGATGTAAGTGGAGTCACAACAAAACGTTGCAAGTCACATAAGCCAGAAAATGTTTTTAACCTCTAACTGTGTTCCTTTAATGCATCTTAATTGCTTTTCATCACTTTTTCACTTTGGTTGCATCTTGAAGCACTTTTGTTGTCCTGTTTGACTTTGGTCTGTCTGACACAGAGCTCCAGGATGAGCAGGTCCATAGTTTCTTAATTAAAGACAAAAGCAGACAGAGGGAAGACTGTGGAACAACAGCAGCTTTTCAATTATTTATTGACTTTCGACTCAGAAAGTGCACTTCAGCCTCCCAACACACACATAGAACTGCCACGGTGCATATTGTAGCTTAGTGCTGTTCTTGTCACAAACAACTCAAAGGACTAAGAGGACTACTCTCAATCGAGCTGATTTGTAAAATCCTCATTCACATGCTAACTGCTGTCCAAGTCAAAAACAGTGAGCAGTTATCGCCACTGCTTCTGAAGGGGTTCCTCTCTGGTTTGTGTTAATTATTTTCATTCATACGATTCAACCTGTGTGTTGAATAAGAGTTCAGAGGTGGCCTGTGGATTGTAGACCAACACTCGGAGGGTGAGCCTTAGAATGTAATCTCACATGACCTGAACAGTCTCAGTTCTTACCTCTAAGGGAGACTGATTCCACTGGGATGCCTTCAGGCGCTGGCTTATTATTTTAGATTATTTTAAACCAATGAAAATCGTCTTTGTCACTCAGTTTTCTGTGATAAGTGTTTCACTAGCACGGACCACACCATCAACAAGGTATGTTAAAATGATTTATTGACAAAATGAATGATTGAGAGTGAAGTGTGATCTCGTGAAGTTCTTGGGTCTGATGCTGCGGTGTGGGGAAGCTTCGGTAGGGAATCCGCCGTAGCACCCGGGCATGACGGACCCCCAAACCGCTTCCAGTTACTTGGAATAAGTCTGAAGACTTGAGTTCCGATCAAATTCAGTGATGATCAGGGATGCTATGCGGAGAGCCAAAGTGACTGCTCAGGTTCTGAAGGAGTGACTGGAGTAGTAGACAAGAAGAATGCTGGACAAGGAGATTACGTGCATGCGATTGTCCGGACTTGGAAGGAGTGGGCGTAGGTTAGACTTTAAAGAGAAGACGAACGTAAACTGAACGGATTAACAGTTTGGTATGATGACACTTTAACTATTATGGAGTCATCTGGCAATTAAGATAGGTAAGAAATGCAGGTCTAACGAAGTGGGTCTATGTGAAGGGTAGAAACTCAAGGACAGATGACTCAAATGACTTAGGAACCAAATAATTATGACCGTGTTGGAGCGACTTGGAGTGTATCGAACGGATGACTTGGACATATAGTGGGTCTGTGGCAAGGATTTCAAGCAGCTCTTGAATAAAAACGCTCTCTAGGAAGTGAAGTTAACAGAGAGTGTAGAGAAGTTAATGCTGCTAAGTTAACTAGACTGTGTGTGTGACGGCCAGGGTTAGAGACCAAATGATGGAAGGGTTATGTTGAACTGAAAACAGCAGCTGTTGATAATGACGGCGACTTGTCGATTAGTGTATGAGGACAGACTTGCTAAAGCGTTCGTGGCAGAATAGCCGGAATACGGAATAGCTGTGGCTATTATGGGGTAGATTTCGAAAGCTGGGAAGCAGCTTGGCTTTTACTTGCGAATTGTTAGGAACCCCCAAAATCGACAGAAGGAGCAGCATCTTCATGGGTGAATGCTGCGTGATTAAGACATGTCGGGCTCTAGCATCTCGGTGCGGGAAACAATGTTAGAAGATCCTGCTATGGACGTTTGAAGCGAACGGCTGTGGGCACTGGCATCCCGGTGCCAGGAGCCCAGGCTACCTGCTGCGGTCGTTTGAAGCGGACGGCGGTGGGCACTGGCATCCCGGTGCCAGGAGCCCAAGCTACCTGCTACGATCATTTGAAGTGGACAGCAGAGGGCGCTGACATCCCGGGGACAGGAGCCCAGGTAACTACTATGGTTGAACGGCAGATTAACATTTAGTCGTTTGGCTAACGCTTTTATCCCAAGCGACTTTCAGGGAAGGGAACAATCAAGGTATAGTGCGATAAGGAAGCGTTGGTGCGGCAATAAGTGCTGTGACAATTAAAGGTTTGGATTTAGCATGTATAGTTGTATGCATAGAGAGGGACACCCCTGCTCCGGCAGGAACTGGCAGGACATCCCACCAACACGGAACAACAGACGAGAAAAGCCTGGAGTACCCTGGTTGCTGCAAGTGGGCAGCAGGTGGCGCTGGCATCCCGGTGCCAGACGCCCCCGCCGTGGTCAGCTGCTGTGGTTGCTGCAGGTGGCGCCTGGCATCCCGGTGCCAGACGCCCCCGCCGTGGTCAGCTGCTGTGGTTGCTGCAGGTGGCGCCTGGCATCCCGGTGCCAGACGCCCCCGTCGCGGTCAGCTGCTGTGGTTGCTGCAGGTGGCGCCCGGCATCCCGGTGCCAGATGCCCCCCGTTGCGGTCAGCTGCTGTGGTTGCTGCAGGTGGCGCTGGCATCCCGGTGCCAGACGCCCCCGCCGCGGTTAGCTGCAAGTGGGCAACAGTTGGCGCTGACATCCCGGTGCCAGACGCCCCTGCCGTGGTTAGCTGCTGTTTGTTAAAAAGGGGTCATGACTTTGAATTTAGAATGGTTACTTACACAGAAGTGAAGTGAGTGGCACGTTCGGCTCAGTTGTTCTGAACGAGTTAGCGGTTTAGCATGTTACAGTGCTGAGAGATGGGTTAGCAGCTCAGGTTGCCTAATGCTTCAGCCTAAACGTATTAGAAGGTTGTGTATGTGTTTGCTGCGTCAGAGGAAATAGGCTTGTTTATGAACTACATTGACCATGTGATACTGACTTTCTGACTGGCTTTAATCAGCTATGAGCCAGTTAAGTTAGTATGAAGAAACCTGTGCGCTGTCCCACTGGTTGGGTAGGTTTCTTTGACATGGGCATAGTACTAAGTGTGGAGATAAGTCTGCAAAGTGTGACAGTTTGATCACGTTTTGAAGGTGACTGGGTAAATTGCATCAACAATGACTTGACTTTACAGAGCAAGCACTGACTTCCTCTATTTACGTGCGTGTGTGCGCGCCCACGTACGTGGGGGGCTTGTTGTCAGCCTCTTGATGGAAAGTGAATTAGCCCTTAAACAGCGGAGGGGAAGCGTGGTGACGTCACTCGTACGCGTGCACGTGAGTGCGTGTGTACATACGTGAGGGCTTGTTGCCGGCTTGTTCGGATATAGGTGCGTGGTGACGTCACGTGCGTGCGTGCGGACGTACGTGAGGAGCTTGTAGCCAACCTCTTGGTAGGAAGTGATTTGACCCTTAACGATGGGGAATGCGTGAATTGGCAGAGGGAATGCCGAACACATTTGATTGTATTGTTGACATGACGAATAAACCTGAAACTTGAATGACCCTTGAACGGCGGAGGACTATGTGATGACGTCACGCATGAGTGCGTTCGTACCTGCGTGCATGAGGGGTGAGAGGTGGTGACCTTTGACAGCAAATGCGCGGCGACGTCACCCGGAACGTGAATGTTGACGGAACTGAGACCATGACACGCTGAGCGTTAAGTTTTGATTTGTCCCTTATGTTAAAGATTTTCTACAACAAGTGATTTGTAAAGAACACTTATCTGTTAGACATGACGAAGGCTGGCCGTCGGAGGACCTCACAGAAGCGTAGTGCCGCTGCCACCAGCTGACGTTGTGTTGTGGGGCCGGTGTAGTCGGGGCGATGGCGACGGGCCTGAGTTGTCTCCGGAGGCGGTGAGTTGGAGAACTGAAATGATGGACTATCGTGGATGTCTCGTCTCTCGTTCTGAAGACGGAGGTGGACTGGGAGTCACGATGAATTCGACAGGTGGATTAAAGTTGTCTTGCTTGTTGACGAGAGATGAACCGGCGGGATACGGACCATGAAAGAGACTGAGCGGAGGCTCGCTGGACTGACTCGCTTCTTGAACGGCTTTTGGATTATGGGAAGAGGGGCCTCGTGCACGGAGGCCGAGGAGAAGTTTTCAGCTTCTGTTGCTGATCTGTTGGCGTGTGTCGATGGAAACTTTGGATGCGGTCGTCCTGGTTTCGTCTGATTATCCTCCTTTTCCGATGGAAAGTGAGGCGAAGTTCATATTCACGATAAGGTTAGTGAATGAATGAAAGTTACTCGTAGACGGGTGGTAGCGCGCTTTCCTGAGTGTGCTCGAGGTGGTGTGGCGTGTTTCTGAGTCGCGTGCGGAATACGAGCGCGAAGGGAACCAGAGGGTTAGGAGGGTATTTATAGGACTGTCGGAAGTGGCGTGGTTGAGGTGTGGTCCGGCTCCTGAAACTACGCTTTAAGCTCCAACACTGAAGTGAAGGCAGTATGATTAGTTTACAATAAACAATTTTTTGGTGTACGTCCTACACAACACCTCATGCAAGTCGAATACAAAATGGATCCGGGCTATTACTGAGTATACAGACGGGATGTACAGTAAGCCATGGTCATGATTAGGATCTTAACTTTAGCCTTAACCAAATGTTGTTAACTCTTTCCAATGAATTAACTGGAAAACTAGAACATTCAGTTTATTCTGTCATCAAATCATCATTCTGTGGTGGAGTAACAGTGTCTTTACTTTTAGTTTGTCTGGATTTAATAGTTTTGTAGTCGTCTGTAGTAAAATGGCATGGACCTGTTAGATGAAATGCATTGTGATGACCAACAAATCACTACAGATGGCAGTTTAGCATTTCATTTATACATTGATTAGAAAGTGATCTGCAGCTGAGTATTAAGGGAAGGCGACGTTTTTATCAGTGTTATTCATGCTCCAGTGCTCAAAACTGAGATTTGTTTGTTGTTTTATTGAATTTACATTGTCCGTGACATTATAAGTGTGCCAAGGCCATTATAAGCATGGCTGCTGTAAATGATTAACAGGATATACACAAATGACTTCTCAGTAATAACTGAGATAACCTTGCTCAGGATCAGCCCCCACTGGAAGATGCCAAAATGAATGTGCCATCCTTGATGACATAACAGTGACCTTTTATCCAGACATGTTATAATGTGAGCTACATTGAGTAAGTGACACTGAACTATATACAGTATACACACACACACACACACACACACACATATATTATGTTTGATGAATGTCTAATACATTCAGCAAGATCTCAAACATCTCCAACTGCTTGCATTAGCAGCAGCAGTGCAGTATATTTGTGTTATTTATTTATTTTCCTGGTTACTTCTTTTTATTACTCTTGAAGGATATTTGTTTCTTTTATATTTTTTAAAAAAAAAAAGCAGCACACGATTAGTCAACCTGAGGACTTGACAAGTCCTTGTAGAAAATATAAATTTATTTCCTGTTCCCTACTTCTCCTCTTGTTTCCATGGCAACATGACAGGGAATGAAGGACAGGCTATTGGCTCTAAAGTTTCTCAGTGCACTAATGAAAATGCTCCAGGAAGTGCTCAGCCCTCTGTGTTGTAAATTATTATATAGCTACAAGAGTCCTTTCCCAAAAACAGCAGTCATCCAGAGAAAGGGATTTTATAGAGTTTAAGAGTCTCTTGGATCTGCATGTTATATCCTTCTTTGCTCTCATATGGAACAATGTGGTGTCAACAACACATCAGAGGTTTCCTTAGCCCTGTCTTCTCTCATGCTGTTAGTGACTCTATCCTCAGGGACTCATCACAGATGATTCAGACAGTTCGGATTATCTTATCCGAGGATGTGATTATTTTTATGTAAGTGGAAAAGTAATCTATTAAGAGAATATACACAACAATTCTTACCTCTACTTGCACAGAGTCATAATAGATCCTGGTGCAGCGATCATTATGAGGCCCCAATCTTATCAAATGATCACTGATAATGTTTATTGTCATTGTCACTCCTCAGTAAGATAAAACCACCACGTAGAGGTGTGCCTTGGTCGGCTCTCCTGGCCCGGGTGCAGATGTTTGCATCTGTATCGATGTAAAAAACGATCGCAGTGCTTTTGATTTAACTGCCCTGTCACAGTCAGCAAAGGCAGTGTAAGAAAGTGATGGAGGAGGATTGGGACCTATTTAATGAATAATCAAACAAATTGGTTAATTAGGTTTTGTGCTTAAAACTGTATTCCCTCAGAAAAAATCAAGAAAGGCCCTGCAGTTATATTTTTAAACTCAGTAATTAAAGTTGACTGAAATTTCTCTCTCAAGTTGATTTTTATGGATTATCATTCCTTTCACAGTCTGTCAGATGCAACTAGCATAAACACAAATACCAGCTGTACCATCTCACTTATAAAAGCAAACATCTTCTTGCAGGAACAGGTTTACGTTGTCAGAGGAAATAGAAGAGCGGATTTAGATTGCAGCCGTAGAGATGGAACACACAGTATCCTCAGTGAGATTCTTACAGCTACAGTTTCTGTATCAAATGTTACTGTCCTGCAATTGACCGAGCCACAGCAGGCGTTTTACTCAATCTGTTATGCTTTGCTGTGCCTTAGATTTTTATTGCTGCATCACTCTTGATACCCTCACAAATATGTCGACTGCGAGTTGCATTAGAGCGCCTACAAGATCTACGTCGGATAAGAGTCACTTGAGGTATTTTTAAAGCGGCATCTTTTGACTTTTGTTGGCCACTTCGGGGCAGCAGAACACGCTGCACACACAATGTTGATGTATCATCACAGTTTAAAGCTGCCACCGTGAACTTGTTAGCGGACATACCTATTAGACATCTAGCAAACACACACAACAATATAAAAAAATCATTTAGAGTTTCTGGCCAACTAATCAATAATAAATATTCAATATTACTTTACATGTTTTACCTACATGTTCTGTTTTGGTCTACACCACCTCCCGAGGCTCTTTAGCTGCTAAATGCTCCACTATGGTAATGGTAAATAAACTGTATTCAAGGCAGTGAACATCACATTCACCTATTCATGACAGCAGAGACTGAAGACTGGAGGAGCTGGGGATCAAACCACGGATCTTCTGATGAGGGGACAACCCGCTCTACCTTCTGAGCCACAGCTCGTACTAGGTGCAGCTTAGTGCCAGCATACAGGCTTTTTTTTCCTGCTGGCTAGCAACAAGGTTGACCTAACCAAAACAGTAAAGTAGTAGGCTGTAGAACCAAAACAGTGTGCTGAAAGATGCTAAAATTCTCCCCCTTTCACATTTAAGAAACTAATTTGATCCATTGTTACTATAAAGAAATATTGATTAGAGCAGCTTTACAATTTTGCTCCAAAAATGGTGTGTGTCCGTCGTTACAGGTCTTGTGAAAGGTATAATAAGCATCGAGTCTGCAATGAATGTGACAAACAGCTGAAACAACATTTTTAAGTAGCATGCAGACCAAGTGTTGCCCTTGTTGCAGGTTAAAGATCAGTACAGGCTTTCTAAAAAATCAATGCAGTTCATGTAACGCCAGTGCTGGGTATGATATCACTTCCATATGTCCCTACTTGACATTCACTGTCATTAATCTGAGATAACGACAGCTGTAAACTTCAGTTAATGTTACAAACCTGACCCAAGGACGCCATCAAGTCATATTGGGTCAGAGAGGAGCGAAAATGTTGATACAGCACTCGTTACTCCCGTGAATCACAATCACACGCTGACATGCCATGAAATCAATATGAAGCCGAGTAATAAGAGCCAGCAATCAGTGGCCTTATGAAAAGCAGGTTGGGTGCCATCCTTATACATCACTGTGTTGACACACAGCAACACCCATAGCTAAAGGCCATGCTAGATTTAGTACAGCAATTTTATGCTGTGAGGAAGACAATTTGGCATTAAAGATGGTTTTGGCGCAGTGTAATGTTTTTAGTGAGAAACATGTCAGTGTGGAGCAGTATGCATCTCTTCTAATGACTTTGTACACAGAAACCTGCTGATGTGCAGAAATTCATACTTTCTAAATACACAAACAGAGACAGACTGGAGAGCAAGGGACACATAAGTTAGTTAGTGATGAAAAAATGATCTGTATTTAAAGAGGAAAACACAGGAAACCTATTAGAACTATCAGAAAACACCAATTTAATTAAAGAGAAATCATCATACTGAAGTTAGTAATCAATCAAACAAATCCATAAAAATAAATAAATAAAAAGATAAGAAAGGCTTTAAATAAAAATGTGTCTTCAGAGAAGATTTAAAGGATGATAAATGTTGGTGCTAATATGGAATTTAACTAATGAGGCACCATGCACCATGCACACAGTATCATTGTCATGTATTTTTATGTGAAAGGGGTTTATTGGTGTGCCTGATAGTGCAAAGCACAAGACATACTATTATTATTATATTATTGCCATATATTGTTTTATTAGTGTGCCCGAAGAAGGCACACTAATATTATTCGCCATACTTTTTATTCTTATATTTCTTCTGTGTCAAAAAAGGTATCAAAACGTGCGGCTCAGCTGGGAGAAGTGTGCTTTGACTTTTCTAAGCGTGCATATGGTGAGAAAATCTTTCAAAAAATAAATTTATAAACTGCTCTCCTGGCCACAAATTTCACTCTACAGACATAATTTTAATTTTAATATCAAATTGTAAGAAGATTTGTCATCTCACTCATATAAACCTGCTGAAGCTGTCTTGGCTCTATGCGTCAGGATCACCCATCGACTGCCCCCTCTACTCCAATTCAAGTAAATTGAGAGGAGGATTTTAATGAAGGAGCATGGGTCGACCAGTTCTTCACTAACTAATTCACTTTCTCAGCAGTTTCAACGGACTCTGCTCTGATTGGTGGACTGTGGACCTAGTTAACTGAATCTGGTTGCTGGACATAAACTCACAAGCCTGACTTTGATTAACTTCAGTGAAGTCTCTGTCTAATATCAATGACTGTCAATGCTACATTTTGAATGTCAGCCATTTTGTCCTCTCTCACAGACAGACAGTTCAATTCAATTCAATTATATCTATCTATCTATCTATCTATCTATCTATCTATCTATCTATCTATCTATCTATCTATCTATATATCTATATATATATGTATGTATATATATCTATATACATATATATATCATCAAGACAAGAAAGCTCCTCACCATGCACGGAGGGTTTCACCCCAAATCCAGCACCCTGAGACTATACACTAAGCGGAAAGAGGGAGGCCGAGGACTAGTGAGCATCAAGGCCACTATCCAGGATGAAACATCAAAAATCCAAGAGTACATCAGAAAAATGGCCACAAATGACAAACTGCTAAGTGAATGTCTCAGGCAACTGAAATCCGATAAGAGTGCAGAGGAAGAGGAGCAGATCACCTGGAGGGACAAGCCCCTACACGGCATGTACCACCGCCAAATTGAAGAAGTGGCTGATATCGAGAAGACCTACCAATGGCTAGAAAAGGCTGGACTCAGAGACAGCACAGAGGCACTGATCATGGCAGCACAAGAACAGGCCCTAGGTACAAGAGCCATAGAGGCCAAGATCTATAAGAGTAGCTCAGATCCAAGGTGCAGACTATGCAAAGATGCCCCTGAAACAGTCCAGCACATAATAGCAGGGTGTAAGATGCTAGCCGGGTCAGCATACATGGAGAGACACAACCAAGTGGCTGGAATAGTGTACAGGAACATCTGTACCCAGTATGGAATAGAAGTACCCAAATCCCAATGGGCCGCGCCACAGAAGGTGGCTGAGAACAACAGGGCCAAGGTGCTGTGGGACTTCAGCTTCCAGACTGACAAACAGGTCCTGGCTAACCAACCGGACATAGTGGTGGTAGACAAAGAGCAGAAGAAGGCGGTGGTGATAGATGTGGCGATACCAGCAGACGCCAACATCCGGAAGAAGGAACACGAGAAAGTTGAGAAGTACCAAGGGTTGAGAGAACAGCTGGAGCAGATGTGGAAGGTGAAGGCGAGCGTGATCCCCGTGGTAGTAGGAGCACTCGGGGCAGTGACCCCCAAACTGGGGGAGTGGCTCCAACAGATCCCAGGAACAACATCAGAAGCCTCAGTCCAGAAGAGCGCAGTCCTAGGAACAGCTAAGATACTGCGCAGAACCCTCAAACTCCCAGGCCTCTGGTAGAGGACCCGAGCTTGAGGATGACACAGACACCACCCGAGGAGGGTGAGAGGGACGTTTTTTTTTTCTATCTATCTATCTATCTATCTATCTATCTATCTATCTATCTATCTATCTATCTATCTATATATATATATATATATATATATATATATATATATATATATATATATATATATATATATATATACACATTATTCTTATATCATAACAAAAGTTATCTCATGACACTTTTCATACAGAGCAGGTCTAGATAGATAAATAGAGAGATAGACACAGATGCACAGATGCACAGCAGCAGCAAATCATTAACTAACTATAAACTGTAATGGAGATATGGTAACAATAATGACAGTAATAATATATGTAGTGGACGTCGTGCAGGACCACAGCAGCAGCCACGATCCACGAGAACCTGCTGGACGAGAGAGCACAGAAACTCCAGGGAAGAAGTTTAGTTAGTAACATGCAGACAGACAGACAGACAAGCATGCACACATACACACTGTCAGAAGATGACAGCTACTAAATGTATGGGCAAAAACTATGGCAACATTTACAATGGGCGCCTATGGGTGGAATGTTCAAGAGCTAGAATGGATGACGTCATTGTTAGAGTGGAGAGGGAGAGAAAAATCTGCCGAAAAAAAATGCAAACTGCTCCCATGGCTACAAATTTCACTCTACGGAAATAATTTTAACATCAAGTTGTAGACTGTAGATTGTAAGATTGTGTAAAATTTGTCATCTCACTCATATAAACCTGCTGAAGTTGACTTATAGTTTTAGTCTGGAGGACAGCAGATGCACCAGTTCTTTGCAAATCTCCAGAGGTCACTTTTTTTTTTTACTTTAGCCACTCAAATTGGGTATGGAATTGAGGATGGTCATTTTGGTTGTTCGTGCTTGTTTCTCTGTGTGGATGCACATTTCATGACTTGAAAACACATTTGTTGTTTTTGAAGTTCTGAGATAGGTGAGATATAATCCGGGATTTGGGGAAGACTTTTCTCTCTCATTTGAGGTTTAATGGATTCTTTACTTTTTTTTTTAAACTTTATCGACTTAATTGAAAATAACAATATTAAGAGACCCTAGATTGACTTGATTTGATCTCACTGTGGTGTAAAAGAAAGCATGTGGAAATAGGACCAATTATTTGGGGCCTAGATTCTCAAATTCCAATCACCTAATGAGTGTACGACAAAGGGAGAACAACAACGAGAACAGTTGACTTGTTTCAGGCAGAGATTGTCTTTTCCAGAAAAGATACACTGTTGAGTGATTTATAATTACATTCAGTGGAAGAACAGGATGATGTTCAGTGTTAAAGGGTAAATATTCAGCAGCGTAATATTTATAGATAGATAGATAGATAGATAGATAGATAGATAGATAGATAGATAGATAGATAGATAGATAGATACTTTATTGATCCCAAGGGAAATTCAAGCATCCAGTAGCAGCATAAAACACAGACACACAGTAAGCATGCATTAAAATTAACCTATGAGGTAATCTGCATTTCAATTAATCCTGTACTAAAAAATGAAATATGTGCATAGAAAAAATTAAACCTGTGCTAAGATCTTTACAAATAGAAAACTATATAAAAGTAAAAACAGAATAACATTTTACAGAAATAAGAAATAGAACCACAGTGTATGTATATATATATATATATATATATATACTAATTTAATTGTGTGTAATTTAATTGTGTGTATATATACAGTTAAATTACACTGTAGACACTAAAGGAAAATCACAGCATTTAGCAGAGTTGTGCAAATTGAGTCCAAAGTGCAACAGTAGTCAGTGCAACAGAGAATAAGATTGTCAATAGTTTATTGTCTTTTATTTCGTCCCTGCCATGACTGAGAGCTGTCGTACAGTCGATGGCCAGGGGGACGAAAGAGTTTTTGAGACTACATATTATTTTATAGTTGAAAGATATGTGTGTTTAATGGCAGATGCATATTTACACATTCAACACCATCAGTATTTATTATTTTCTTACAATATTTATTTAAAAAATCTCTCTTCCAGCTGTGTTTTGGTCTTCCCCAACTCCTGAGACAAAATTGCTAACTTTGTTTGTCTCTGATTGTGGGTTGAACAGATGGTGTACAGTGAATCAGCATCTTTTTCTTTTCTTTTTTTTTTTAACCAGCCTCTTGCTACAGCATAATAGGTTAAGGGTTACTTTGTGGGCCAAAACAATAAAATAAAAAGGGCTAAATGCTCATTGGGAGACTTTTTTTTTTATCTGTGGGTTACCATTTGTAAAATATCCATCACTTGAGGGAAACAACAAGCACAACCTCCATCTACATGCTAAAATAAAATGGCACGTCACCCTCACCTGCTCGCGGTACGAACGTGAACAAGCTACCTTGTTCTTTATTTAGCCATTTGGGCTCCCTGCATGCAAATGTTTGACCACAACAATCCCTCATCCCCCAACACTATTTTGCAAAGAAACTATTGCTGCATCCAGAGCTTATCACTGCATAAGACGATTATGACTCATTGAAAGAATCGCAAACAAGCGAGGCAGTTTTTTGGTCTATTATATCTGAATGACTGAATTTTCTCCGGTGCTGACACAGTACTGTAGAGATCTGGCTATGTGAGACTCCACGACACACATTAATTTGATCTATTATTGATAAAGGTAATTATATTTAAATTCTTTGCTCCATAGTTAAGTAAATAGCCATATTCAAGTTGATAACAGCCTGATAATATCCTGCAAAGAGTTATTGACTTTGCCATTTACACAGGCTCATTTCTGAAGATGTCTAACTTATTCCTCAATTCTAGTAACTGAACTAAATTTTATGTGTCAGGTATTACCTTTTAGTCAAATGAGGTCATTTAAAATGATGCTTTGACGAAGCATAAGCTGTGAGCGGATCAATTCTAGACGTATGCACTCATACAATACAGCTTACCTTAATCACAGCAGTGGAGTTTTTCTTGGCTCTCATTTCTCTTGTTTACTGTTCAAACCACCTGGATCATTAAGTAAACATTGGATATCCACCAAGTTCTCACCGGCTTTGTGCTCATTTTGACTGAAGCGCTTCCTTCCCCAACCTTTCCCGGCGAAAAAAGTGATTGACAGATGTTTGTTTTCTTCCTGCATGCACAGGAGTGAAGATATACCCACATTCCTCTAACTGCGCCTTACATGCACAAATAATCTCGACAACAACAACAACAGCGACATCCTGTCTCGAGCTTGACACTTTGAGAGAAGCTGGCTAGAACACAGTGATAATGAGAGTGAGTGGGAGGGAAGGAGGGACAGTGAGAATTGCTTCTAGTCTTAGATGTTGTGCCATCTCTTTATCATCCTTCCATTTTTTTCTCCCTCTCCCTCATGCACTTCACAAACAGCTTCTGTCTCTCATTCCCTACTCTCTCTTTCACTTTTTTATTTATTTATTTATTTTATTTTTGGGGTAGACAGAGTATGCCTTCTCTCTCCCTCACTCACACTTTCTTCTCTTGCACCAGGGCCTTCATCCTGTTCCTACCTTGCATCTCTTCCCTGGGTCAATTCTCAGCATTCTATCCCTCCCCTTTCCCTGTGTTTCCTTTCTTTCTTCTGCACATTTTTATTACTTTTTATTTGTTTTTAAGATCACATCAAGGCACAATGAAAGTTTGTCAAACTGCAGAGCTGACTCACCCTGCCTGAATAGAAGATGGCCTGTGTTCTTGGAAGGACCTTTGTTACTGTCATGGATCTCTCTTTAGTGTCAGCAGAATTATACCTGCTGTGGCTTTTAAGAGATGTTTCACTAATAGTTTGCTGTTGGTGAAAACACTTCTAAGAGATGCTGGGATGTGTAAAAAGCACAGCATGTATACGAGTAAACCCTTGAAGTGATACTCAACAAAAAAATTATCTTTTGTGTATCAAAAGCCTCGCTCTCTGAACACTTGAAAGGTGGCTGCAAAAAGTTTGTAGTTCCTCCTTCAGAGAAGAGCAGCTAACAATACCCAACTCTTCGCTGACAGGCAAAAATAACACAGACGTGTTCAATTTTTTAAAGTGCTGAAGGAAGTAGTGTGATGTGAATATCTATTTTTGGGCTTTCAAAATCTGGTTGATTGTTCCAGTGGTGCTTTTAAAATGTGGCTCTTACGTTTTTCGGATTCTGTTTCTCGCTGTGATAATGTTAATAGATTTTAGTTTTCCAAGGCTCACTGCACGCAAAGTAGCTGAAGCTAAATGAATACAGAGTCGTATTTCATTGGTACTTCAGCTGACAGACACAGTCTTTACATATCACTGGCTTATAAAGTGCTATAGCTAACATGTTAGCTCTCCCTCTGCTCTCCACCAACTTCAGAGAAAAACATCTGGCTCTCATTTCCATCTCTAGCTTTGTCTTTCTACCATTTGGTGCTAAGCAGGTAGTGTACAGTGTGTGTGAAAGCTTCTTTTGTTGTGTTAATAAAACAGCTGTGTGCAGCTGAAAACAAGGATATTATTATTTTCTGGGTGTGAACTACACCGCACAAAGACATTTTTTTAAGTTCTTGAATGATTAATGCAGCTTTAAATATCTCTGACACTCTGTTTTTTGTGTAGATGTTAAAAGGATACAGATATAGCTTTTAACTTTTCTTTTCTATGTGAATTCTCTGGCACGTATGCATCAGCAGACATATGTAATTATGAAACTGAATTAAAACAGGATAGTGGCACAATAGCACTAAATTGTGCGCTTCTGTTTCAGGCTAAAGTTGGTCTCGCAGTACATCTGGTTTGTTTGAATGTGAATTGAAAGGACATTTTTCTAAATCTAGAAAAAAAAAATGTCAAATTTTTCAATTTTTTTTTTTTTTCATTTTTCTTCACTCTGTGGGTAAATACACCATATTTATGACTGTAATTTAATTTTGACAGTCGTGTCTACAGCGAAAGCTGAAATATTACAACAAACATACACTGTAAAAAAAAAAAACTGTTGTTTTTACGGTAAAATACTGTTGTGGTTGCCAGAATTTTACCGTAATAAATACGGTATAACTTTTTCTAATATTACGGTAAAAGGATGTTTGCACTGTTGATTTCATGTTTAAGGTTTTATTACATATTTTAAAATGTCTGTAGATTTCACGGCTAAAAACTGCCAAACCATGACAGTAAAAGACCATAAAATATTTCACAACCTTTATTTATACAGCATTTTAAGGTAAATAAAATGTGGCATATTTTACAGCCTTTTACTGTCATGGTTTGGCAGTTTTTTACATTGTAAATAAAAACAGCTTTTAAATTGCATATTTTTCATTTCTTTGGCACAGACATTACTGATCCCTGATCAGTCTAATGTTGAGTTTACTGACTTAAGTTACAGTGATGACATCTTTGCTGTATATCAAAAGTAAAGACAGACAATCCATACTTGTGATACATTTAAAGATGGGAAACACACTACGTGAACGTCATTATAACATTGTTGTTGATGTTGTGAGTAATAATATGCTGCTTGTTTTGATTCATCTCTGACTTTAAGGTGCCCAAGAGGCATATGAACAGTATCTCATCACAGTTTGAGCCAAAGACATTAATAACTCAACAGAGTCATTAAATTACAGCATTGTAATATGAATATAATGAAGACTGTATTAGTACTTATAGAAGTACCTGTGTTTGGAGTAAATGAAAGTTTAATTAATGAAGGTACACATGATTGCTGTGTATTTATCTTTCCAGAAATAAAGATAGACAAGTATTATAGGTTCTTTAGAGCATACCCAGAGACCTGCTTTATTATTCACACTGCACAGATCACTTTGTACTACTGAGATGGAGTGAGTGAGCTATGTCTTCAAAACTCTTTAACAATTTGGGGTGTTGTTAGCTCAGTTGGTACATGTACGAAGGCTCAGTCCTTGCCGCGGCGGCCCAGGGTTTGAATCCGACCTGTGGCTCTTTCCCACATGTCATTCCCCATCTCTCTCTCCCCACATTCCTGTCACTCTTCAAGCTGTCTCTGTCAAATTAAGCTCAAAAATGCCAAAAAATATATTAAAAAAAAAAAAAAAAAATCTTGAACAATTTACCAGTTATGCAGGGGGGTAGTAGTGAGGGGCATAGTGGAACGTTTATTTCTTGATTGAGATTAACCAATCAGACTGTACATGCACAAGCCTGATTTAGATATCTTAGTCACTACAAGACTGAACTAGCAAGGCAGTTTAGTGTTTAAATGTGTGGTATTTATTCAGATCTCTACAAACCTTGACGTCAGTTGGCTTGGACTAGAAATCATCTCTGTTGCAGGTCGTTGCTAAGGGTATGACTTCTTGCTTGAGTAGTAAACAGGGTTCTATTCATATAAGAGTCTACTGACAAAACTGATTGTTTTTTCCAGTTGTTACTCGCATGTATCTCCATGGAAACAAAAATAACATGACCAAAAATATATATATTTTCAGCACAAATTTCCCCACAATATGAATACATATATAATAATAATTCGCTACATGTTTTATTTAGTTGGTAACAGTGAGGGGTGTGCTTTACTGTCATTATTGGCATGACAGTGATGTTGTCAGGTCTGTTAGCATCTTTCTCTCATTTAATATTGTTTAAGTATAACAACGCAATGCACTGCTATAACTGACAACTCAGCCTACTCCATTCACTGATGATGAAGGTCATGAGATGCAGTTTGAAAGCTGCAAGTGGAGCGAGATAAGATGATTTTGTCAAACTGTATTGACGTTTGTTCATCATGGAATCCAGACGAATAGTCACTGCAACACTGTGCACAACATGTTTGCTGAGATGACCTGCTGCATCATCTACATATTGTTTAACTTATTTTTTGTCTGCGTCTTCACACGGTTCTTATTCTTATTCTCATATTGTATGAAGATGTCAAAAGCAGAACACTCTTTAAGACACATAACAAAGGTATGTTCACTGTACCACTGTGTTGTCTCAGCAAGCTGCCATTTGCAAGTCAAAAAAGCCCTATCCCTCTTCCTAGTCTGTGCAACAAGCCAGAAAGAGGGAAAGTATTGAAGTTTTATAAAGGGCCTTCTGCTGAGAGCAGTATTTGTTAAGGTGAATTTATTGTTCGGCAGAAACACAAAGGCTCGCAGCAGTGCCTCAGAGGGTCCTATCAGCCAGGAGGCAATAGGGCAGCCAATCAGCATGTTGAGTACTTTTAGAGCAGTAATGCCTTTTCATGACTCGAGTTCCTTTGCTTAAAATGTCCTGGGAACGGCACTCACCTGAACATAACATGGTTATGACGAACAAGGTTTTAAAGTTTTATGGACCTGAAAGGACAAAATACTGCACAAGGTCAAAAATACCTTCAGAGCACAAACCTATGTGCAATGTGTGTGTGTGTGTGTGTGTTATAAACCATGTTCTTCAATTCATAATCATGGGCATGCATTTGTAAACCCAGAGTACAGATTACATTCTTCTGAGCTGACCGCAGAGGAGATCTGTGAAGAGTGAGTGTAAAAAGTAACACAGCCATATGTGTGTGCTTTAAAACAGGCCCTAATGTTGTATTGATGGGTAAGAGAATTCCATATGCTCATTCAAAATTAAGATGAACTTTCGCTTAAAGAATGTAGAATATTCCCAATGCACTCAGAGGGAAATACTGTTAAACATAAAACATAAAAGAAAATCTATTATCATATCTAGTATCTTGTCTTTTGCAGGCTGATTTTGAGGATCCATGGAGTGTTTGGGACTTACCATACTTGAAATTAGTTGTTTTCCCTGCAACACAATCCTAATCCCCAAGAAACCCCTAACACCCCTACTTTAAGATCTTTCTCATTGCACTAAAATTTAAATTGAACAAGCAATAAAGTTCTCCCTGCAGAGAGAAGCAAAGTAGCTAATTAAAACAAGAGAATTCCAAAATGTGCAAAATGTTTGGAAGGATCCGGTCTAAATCATGACACAAACACAACAGCATGTTCAGTAGCTCAAAATGTAAGAGGAAAATATTGAAAATGTCTTGAAATTTTACCGGATGAGGTGTTTCAGACCCCCCAAAAAGTGAAAATACAAAGCTAATAAGAGAAATGATCAGAGTGAACCCTGAAAGTAACCGACCGTACTCGTATCTTTGTTAGTCCTTTAATCAGCAACTAGTTTTAGGCTACGCTTGCCTGTGCGCCTACATTTCAATTGCTTTAATTTAATCAAATGTCCACATTAACCTTCAACCTGCTAAGTTCATCAAAGTGAATCCATAAATGAGCGCAGAATGCTCATATTTATTCTCTGTAGACTTTGAGAGACAAACTGCGGGGGTGTGTGTCTGGCACTGAGTAGCGCTACTTTCTATTTTATGCTCCATTCGTTTGAATGTAACTTCCAAAATATACCACAGTAAAAAGTCTAGCGTTATCTATTCTAAAAATTGACAAAAACAGTAATGAACAATAAAATGAATTGCAATATTCTGAATATACAGTCCCAGGCTTTGCACGATAACCGACGTTGGCAGGAAGTGGCCAGGATTTAGAACATTTAACTGTCAATCATAGTGTTCAGTGTTAGATTAAAACAACTCAGGGGTTGACAGATGGAATACAGTTAAGCCAATTCATTATTACTTTGCAAGTTATTAGACAAATGTTCAGGAAACCATTTGTAGTTTTTAAATTCATCTCAAGTGTGATGACACTACCACGAAGAGGTATTTCCCTGACATACATGTAGAGTCTGTGTTCACATCACCCCTTTTTAATGAGATGGATTTAGCTTAGCGAGAAAAACATGGACAATGTGAACTAATCCCACCAAGTTTCCCATCTACTTTGAGATCCAGACTATGAATATGTTATTCATAAGTAAGATTTAATTCAAAGTCTACAAATTTAATAACTGCACCAGCAGCAGATCTAACTTTAGATTACATGAATGTGTCAGTACAGCACAGTGTGTCAGCTCAGGTTACTGAAGTTGCATAAATATTTATTAAGCAACAAAGAAAACTTCATCAATAATTGTGTTAGGGTTAGGGTTTGTATGATGGGTAAATTATAGTCAAACCCCAACCCTAACTCCCGGGTTAGGGTTATTAACTTGACAAACGTGATGCAAATAAACTCTCTCAGAAGCAATGTTTGTTTCTAAGGAATCTGTTGCAGTTACCTCACAGAAATACCACAAGAATGTGTCTTTGTGTGCAGCAAAGATGGACTGTGTCAAGACTTATAGAGTGAGGCTTTGATTTGGGAAGGTTTAGACAGACAGCTGAGAAAATTCTCTTGGACAAGTATTTGGCAGCCGGCATTGAAAGTCAATGACTGATGTTACTTGCTCATAATTGATCTAATCTAGTAGGTTCATGGTTGGTACATGTCACAGGAGGATTTGACATTGTTTGGCCAAATTAGTTTTCTTTTATGCAGGCCCAGAGGATATGTAAAAAAAAATCAACGCATTGCCAAACACACAAAGAAATCAGACGGAGCTTTAGATAGAGAGAAATGAGGCAGCTATGCAGCAGCTTCTGCGAAGGCAGTAAAGCCGGGAAAAAAAGGAAAGGAAAAAAAAAAGATGAAAGCTAGATAGTTAACATCAGTGACATCACAGCAGAGGGGGAATTGCGTCAGCTTCTTCAAACAGTCCTAATAGAATACCAGAGGAGGGCTGACGGCCTATTCTCCTCCCAGAAGAGTGGGCCCCTGAGAATCTGTTGACAGTGCATTTGTAATCACAGTCCTCCATTTTTGGCCCCGAAAAGTCTGAGCAACTTCCAAAGTTTATCAGGGAGATTAAATGTTTTTTTTCCAAGAATATTTTGTCCTCTTTTACCTGTCAGATATTATTTATTATTGTTAATCACATTTATGTTACACACATGTTGCTAAACAATCAACAAACAGACATAACACAGATTATATCCCATATATTTTAGACAAAAGAGTTAGAATGCATGAAAATATTGATACTACTATCATGTCTGTCCACTAAATATAAGCTGTGATTTGTTTAGCTTAGCAACTCAGCACAAAGGGCGCAAACAGGATGCCCTAACCCTCTGTTTGTTAATATATTTGTATATGTATTGCTTGCCATCAAAATTGAAATTAAGGAGTACTGTGTGTAGCAACCAATAATGTAATACCTGCCGATAACGTAATAATTTTGGCCATTTTGAATGTAATAAAGCCAATAATATAATAACATGCCAATAATATAATAACTTAGTAATAACTAGACTGATTAGACTTTTTCATCTAACACTGAGCAAACACATGTAGGTCACATGACCACTGTTCTCTTCCTGAATACTAGCACATTCCACTAAGTGATCTAACTACCATATATACTTCACAGTAATGAATTAAATAATATTCCTCCATACATGAAATTATGAATTTACATATCTAAGCAAATAAACAATATTCTAAATAAAGATTTAAGAGAGAGTGCTGCATAGTATGTACCCTTGATGAATGAATGCCATCCACTGTATCTATTTTTGATGAGCAAACTGCACAAAAACTGCAAAATAATCTTTTATTTCCAAGAAATTCAGTCCTATTTATGTATTATTACATTATCGGATGTTTTTTTTTTTTTATGCTACGCCAATAACATAATAACTTATTACATTATAGGCAAAATGTTATTACGTTATTGGCTCAAAAACTTTAGTACATTATTGGCAGGTATTACATTATTGGTTGCTACATACCTCTTCATTCAACTTGAGTGAATAAGTCTAACCATAACAATCTAATAAATCGATCAATCAAACTTTATTTGTATAGCACTTTTCATACAAATGTAATGGCTGTTGGCTTTGCATTTATAGTAAAGAAACATCTGAATATTGCAATATTCTGTTTAAAAAGTACAAATCTAGGAATATGGCAAGTGCTCACCCATCTTTTACTTGAGTAGTTACCTTTAGAGCCTGATCTCAAGTGCACAGCTGATATGAGATGAGAGCTGCATGGTCTGCTTATATGTATGTTAAACAAGACATGATGTCACATGTTGTGTTGTTGTTAGGCCTAAGAATGCGTCACTTAACCAATTCTACTATTGACTGGAGTGTAAACCAATAGCAAGAAGCAGGAAAAGGAGCAATGAACCTTTTATAAATTTAAAGGTCACCAAAATGGCATGGAATTCCTTAAAGGGCATAGCATAACATAGTCTCAATTTTCTTTCATTTTTACTAAAACTGCAAAACAACAAACAAAATGCTCTTGTGATTTGATGTGATCTGTAGTGCTGTGAAATAAAATGATGCATTATCACTGTGAACTGTGAAACCAGGATCTTTCCTCTATACTATAATCATACCATCAAAACCTATAATTGTCGCATCCCTGCAGCCTGCAGCTGGTCCCGGTGTTTTAACAGAGCTCTGCCGGGTGTTGCAGGCTGTATTTATATTTAATGGACAGATATGAAAGTGGTATTGATCTTAATTTAACTGTCCACCAGAAAGCGAATAAGTGGAGTTCACAAAAGGTTGAACAATTTCTTTAATTCCTACAAAAAAGTGAGTTCTGTGCAGTTTTTGTCATGGCTGTGCATGCATGAACGTGTGTAACCCTGAAGAAACTAGAATTTATTCAGTATTTCCACAGCAAAACTGACAAAAAAATGGAATACCACAGGTATCCCTACCTAAATCGACCCATTGTATCATTATTAATGTGCATCATTGCATGTGTTCCAGTACATTAGACAAGAGAAGAGAAGAGCAAAACTTTCAATGACCTTCTTGTTGAAGTTTCTTCTCTTTCATCCTTATTTAACCAGGCAACTTGGCTAAGAGCATATTCTTGTTTACAGCAATGGCCTAGGGGAGTAGTTGCAAGAATGGGGAGGGCTGCACACATAAACACTCACATTTGGGAACTGGCTGGTAAAACTGCTGTCTACTGTTGGCCACCAAGCAGCAGTTGGTGGTGTTCAAATGTCCATTTAATGCAATGGGTTATCCTGCTCTTTATGTTCATTTTTACACATTTACCTCTAGTCAACAGCTCCCTAAGCAGATCAGTGCAAAGCTGCACTTTCCATTCGCATCTTTCAAACAAGGTGTTACTGTGGATTTTCTTACCCAGTGCATTTGAATTATTCTGGCTCGCATTTTAACACATTCCATCACTCCGGTGTTCCCATTACACTGTGGTGGTGTTGGCGAGCATCCTTGTCCTCTCATAACCAAGAGGCCTGTGTAGATGTGTTGTCCCCATCCCTGTTTGCTTTATTTTGACAGTTGACGCTGTGCGCTCATCCAATCCGACGAGCTGGTAGCTTCAACAACAACTAGGGTAATTATTTACAGGAGGGATTGTGAAACCTGCTAAAAATATCCCTTTTCCCTCCCTACAAGAGCTCCCTCGAGCTTTGAGAACAAGACGGGAGGAAGTATGCCTGTGAAGAGGTTCAACTCATTCCATCTTTACATCCTCTTCTTCTCTTTCTCGTAACATCTAGATTTAATGAAGAGTAACTGGCATGGAGTTTTCCTAATATTTGTATGGTCTATTCAGAAACAAGACAATGCTCATCAACTGAAATTCTTAACTGCTGGCTAAGCAGCATTATTTTAAAGAAGCTACAGATACTCTCTTGCTCCCTGTAGATAAGCTTTTTGACCTCCCTCAAAGAAGTTCAGAGTTTCAGGTCAGCAACACAACAGCATCCTGCTGCTCATAGTGACTTGGTGTTTTGTTTAAGGACACTTAAGCAAAGCATATAGATTCACTGAAACCCTGTTCCATTGAAGGCTACTCTCACTGCTCACAAAGCCACTCAGCTGTGTAGGAAGTAAGAAGGGAGTTATTTTGAGAACCTCTGGTTTCATAAACCAAGGTTCATTTTGTCTGTAAGTAACATTGGGTGACAGACAGAATGCACACTTCCCAAGTGAATCATCAAGAGTCTACACCCATAAAGTAAAGAACATTAGCATGCTAACATATTGCTCACCTTGGTCACTACTTTTTCTCTGAGATTAATACAGTTTATTAGCATTTAGCATGTTGACATGTTTTGGTAACACAAAGTAGAGCTAAGGTTAATGGGAATGTCATTAGTTTGCAGATATTTGGTCATAAACAGCAGTGGGGAAGGATTGTGGGGAACATGAATGTCTGTAGCAAATTCCATAAACATGCATCCGATAGCTGTGAAGACAATTTAATTAAGTCACAAATAATAACCTCATAGTGGTGCTTGAATAGCATTAATACAGTCAGTAGGATTCAGCGACATGAAACTATGAATTGTAATGGATGAAAATAATATGAGAACATTTGTGACTGAAAAAAACAGGCACAGCCCAACTCTCAGTATGTCACCCACCAGTGCCCCACTCTTGTCCAAATATGGTCATTTCTGACTCAGAAAAACGAAGATGGCAACAGCCACAATCCCAAACTCGAGGCTTCAACACAGTTGTCCATGAAGCAATCAGAGTTGTCACAGTAGGTTTACTCTTGGTTGTGCCATAGTCATGGACTGGCCAAGGTCCACTGCTTGCTGCACCCTACTGGGTGTGTGGTGACCTGGACTGATGGTTCACAAAAGATTCAACACTGTACAATAGATGGCCATGAAGCCATTATATCTTATACATTTCTGAACAACTTCACTGAATGGATCCAAAGGTAGCCTCTTGTTCTGTAAATGGTCACTTATGCTGAACAATAAAGTGCTCAATAGTATTCATCTGCTCAGCAGCCTGTCAAATGGACTGTAAGACATTTTCCTAACTGGATAACAGAGAGCAATCAACACAGACATCCACAATTTAAAAAAAACAAAAAAAACTATCATTTACATTATCTACATACATAGATAGCCTGCCAACTGTACTGTGAAACAACACCATTATTTATATATCGCCATACTGAGTTGGGGTTTTAGCTTCTGTACTCATTCCTTTGGATGTGAATGTGAAAAGGCTCATGAGCGTACTGTCATAACTGTTAGAAAACTACAAACTATTGTGGCTCTGTTTCTGTGTTTCAGCAACATTAAATTAACATGTTAGCAGAGGACTATTCAGGGCAGAGTGAAGAACTCTGAAGTAGCTGCACTCTATTTGCCCTCCGTCGAGTTAATAGTCTAAATATTCATGCATACAGGGTCCTCTAAATGTTATTTTGGTTCAGGTCTGGTGGACATGCTTGTTTTCCCTGTAGCTTGTTGAGGTACGCAAAGTCTGGTTTCTGTCACATCTGGTACTCATCCTGATTTAGTTCAAAGGCAATATGTATTAATTGCATTTAAATATGATTACACATGACAATTAAATAATAGTCAAATAAGTGGTCATTCATGGGATGGAGTACCTAAAATAACATTAAATTATTTCAGGTACATTCTGATGTGCACAGCTCTGTCCATTGAGTCTTTTTTTAGACTCTGCAGATCTAAATAATCCAAAATCAATTTAGCCTGACTCCATCAGACTTGGTTATTTGCAAATGTAAGTTTTAACTTGTGTGAGACTGCCACAATAACAGCTTTTCCAGACATAACATCTTTTCAAAATTGAGGAAAACTAACTGCTAATTAAAAACTAAAAGGTTAGATTATTTAATTTGAGGAAAATTAACATTTTGAAGCATCGCTGTGATGGAGTCTGTTGCTATCAGTATGCATGATAATCTAACATGGGCATCTGGTGCAGCCTTTTTGCTAAGCAACTTGAGGAAGAGATTCCGTTCGGTTGTGTTTATGTTCTCGAAAATGGAGCTGAATGTATTAGGCATTAGATTAGGTTGATTGAGAGGTTTTTGCATTTGGGGGAGCACTGAGATAATTACTTTTTTTTTTTTTTTTTTTTTAATGTTGATTAGTCCATGCAGTTGAATTTGTTTGGGGCCATGCACTCGGTATTGGGGCCTGAGGTGCTGTGGAATTCATTTTTTTGTTTAAGACGTTTCTCAAACATACTGATGACTGTGCAATGTACTATAATTACCAACATATTAATGATTTAACTTATTCAGTTTCATAGCTGATGCCTTCATCTGTTATGTGGGTAAGTAGAATTAAATGACTTTATTTTGCTTGCTAGATAACATTTGCAGCTATAGTTCCAAATGAACTGCATTTATTTAGCAGTTTTCTACCCAACCGGACAAAGCACTTCACCCATTCATACACTCACCCCAATGGTGGCAGAGATTCCATGCAAGGCCCGTCCATCGGGCGCAAATAGACCTTTTTTTCCCATGCAGCGTCCATGCAGCAGCCATTTTGACATGAAATAGTAAGTAAACATAGGTGTTACCAATGATACTAATTTAGGTGATCCTGTTATTTCACGACAAAAATGGCTGCTGTAAAAAAGGTCTATTGGGGCTGAGTGTCTTGCTAAAGGGCACTTCAACATGTGGACAGGGTAGAGGAGGTTGAGTAGTAGTCATTACAAACAGACATACTGTTTTAGGCTTATTGGAAAATGTACTGATGATTAGTTATGGCACAGCCAATACCTGATCTGTTAAATAAGGTCAGTATCTGATCTGGATTATTGGATTGATACATTAAAATGATAAAAACAGACAGTGACCATTGCATTTTTAATGATGTCCCTCTGTGGTTTTCCCTTTCCCATAGTTCATAGTTTTGCTTAATTAATTAGGTCATCCATATATTGGGAAGTTTAATATTTAGAGGCAGGTGAAGTGCACAGTTTCAATGAGGTGCCATTATGGAAATGATGAGTTTTGTGAATTATGACTGTTTAGATGGAGGGTTTAATAGTTGAAGTTTAATCAGAAAATGCTGTTTCTAATTGTATTAAATTAACTGCTAACTTGTTAAAGATTACTTTACTCACATACCATGTGAGTACAGTGACTGTGGTACTGTGTGGTACTGTTTAGGATTTTAAGTGTTTCTGTGCTCCATCCATCCTGCTGCCAGGCCTCCATGTTGAGTGTTCACAAGTTGCACATGAGGTGAAAATTAGCCCGTTTTATGTTCAGTTACTTTGGCAATATTAAACAATAAACATAACACCCAAGCTAATCATAATGTGTGATGGTTAGCATCTGAAGTACAGTAATTATCAACTACACTTGATTTATGACATAATGCTCTCACAGAAAAGACAAACACAAATCCATCTTCGTCACTCGGAACTGTATTGATCCAGGTGGTTTGACTCAGCTGTGTGTTATTGGACTCTTTTGGATTTGAGCACAATCATTCAAACTTTGGACACCTCTGCTGTCACCTTGAAATCAGTCTTGACAATAAAAAAGTGTCTGCTCTTTTTCACTCCGTCATGTCTCCGCCTGGATGCCAGCGGGGTGTCAGTCTTTGGATTTTAATGAGAGTGGCTCACAGATGGCGTAGGCTGTATCAGTAAACAGGAAATAAGGAGAGACTTTAGACAGGAAGTAAGGGAGACAGGGAATTTAGGGCTGCTCTTGTACTGGCAAACAAAGTAGAACACTTAAAAAAAAAACACTTTCTGTTTCAGTTCTCACAAAACAGTCTTGTTTTAACAGTTGTGAGCTCAGAGTGGTGAGCTCTATTAAATTGTAAAACATAATTCTGATGTTTTTAAACTGAACTAATTAGACATTGTGACACGTGAACAAACCCTATCACAACATGTTTGAGAGCTGCCCACATTTACTGAGACCTCGAGGCTGCTTTTCCAAAGAATTAAATAAAAAAACACATTTTTGATTACAATAATGACGGACAACCCTTAAAGGAGAACAGTGGTGTAATGGCGCAGCTCATAATTTTGCAAAGCAATTATGGCAGTGTAGATCATCTGCAATAAGATTTTCAACATTTATTCACATCACTTTTTTGGTACATAATAGTAATATATAACTTAATTGCGGTCCAAGCTAACAAAAATCAGCTGAATAATGTGACATGGATCTAAAAATGAAGCTTGGAAAACAATATTTCAAAGGAATATTTTGTGATATGAAACAAGAATAATAATGAGAGATGAAAAAAAATAAAATAAAATGTCAGACAGTCAAAACCGACCCAAAGTTTATGTTTCATGTTCACTGTCATGAATTATCTTTGTCTGTCAATTAGCGCTGGAACAATTAGTCAATTAACTGATTATCTGATTCAAAGAAAGAAAAAAAACATTCTTAATTATTAATTCTGCAACTACTTAAATAATAAATGCTGTTTTCTTCCTAATATATGATTTATATAAAAAAAAAAAATATATTAAAATCAATGTCCTTTGGGTTTTAGACTGTCGGTAGGTCAAAACTAAAACATCTGTTCACCTTCAGCTCTGACGTACTGCAATAGATATTTTCAGATTTGTTCTTTTGTTTCAGACTAAATGACACATTTTTTTTTTTTATATTAGTTTTATTTATGTCATTTTGTGATAACATAGAGGTTAAAGAACATTTCTGAGGAATACAGGCACTTCATAAGTTAAAGAATTTGGAAGTCTCCAAGCCTCCTGACCTGCCTGTCTAATATGGATGAAGAGAGGGTGGATGTGCCCTCTGCGTGAAAAGAAACGTGCTTCCTCTGCAATGAATGTGTACAACTTCCTGTTTTTATTTGTTTCCAATTGGTCAGTTTAAGTTTATTTCTACAAAGTGATTAATTATACAAATGTAATATAGTACATGTGGTATTTATGTATTCATTTATACTGTTGCAATTAACAAATGAACACAACAATCAGATGATACCAGCTGTAGCATCTGCTGAATGAAAGCGATGTCTGACCAAACATGAAAAGGCTTTGCTTTCCCAGACTCAAACTATTAATCTTCTCCACACAAAAGTAGTTGAGCAAAATGCTACTGTACCTATCACTGTCTGATGAATGGTGGCTTCTGGTACAGGGCTGAATTTCCAATTACTTTCCTGTAGCTTCTCCAGTTGGTCCGGTCGCCGTACGTATGGCGTTTGAAGGACAGGAGAGGTGAATGCAAAACAGCCTGTGTGATTTTCGGCAGCCCGCTCCCTCCAGCCTTTTGATGTATGAAACCCTGTGCAAGCCAACGGCTGCAATATATATGGCTTGTTTTCCTCATGCCTTTTTGTTGTTGCTTGTTGCCTATAATGTAATGTATTGTCAAACAGGAACATGCCACAAAAGTCGGTGCAGGTTTGAAACACTTATTGTCAAAATTCTGTCAGCCGAACCTCCTTGGCAGTGGTGTGATGTGAATGTGCTTAATGTGACCGACTACCTGCCGCAGGATTTCATCCATGGAAAACTCTGAGAAATGCAACCCAGAGCCCCGTTAGCTCTAAAATGTGCACAAGGTCTTCTTATGATTCCTCACTGGTGTCTGGCTAAATAATTGAAGCCTCATTTGAGCAGTGGTGAATTGAGGATAAGGGTGTTTTGGCAAACTGCCTGCTGCTGTATCAAAAGGAGAAAGCTGCTCCTGGTCCTTCGCCGTGAAACTCTCACTCTGCCTCTCACTACGTGACGGACGGCCTCTCAGTCAGTGTTTACGGCCTTTTCTTTACTTGGTGGTGCCTTAAAGTCAACAAGCCTCTGCAGATAAAACTTTCTCCCAGATATTACCTCAGATTAATACTGATAACTACAAGCTCAAACTGAAAGCGTTACACTGAACGTATTTGGTTATCCAACAGTCAGTTCCTGCTGCAGTGGCTTATAGAATGAAAGATCTATCGAAGATTACAGAAATGTTTATTTAAACTAATCAGGATCATGTTGTTTTTATGTAAATTCATGCAGCACATGCCTGCACTATTCACTGCTGTAGTCCGTTCTCAAGCTTTACTGTCTCCATCTTATTTTGCTTTAGTCTGCAATTCAATGCTCAGGTTTTATTGTACTAAAAATTCAGCGTCATCATAACACCTCTTTATGGCTGCAAACAAAGCATCCATGTCTGTCCGTCTGGTTTTTTTTTATATTAGAACCCAACCCCCCCCCCGCACAATGGCAGAGGCTGCCCTTCTTTGATCCGTCAATCAAGGTGACAGACAGCCCTTATCTTCCAGGGAGAGAGAAATGGACCAAGGCCCCCGTGCCTCTGTCAGTTGATCCATACGGGTGAAAACCCAGAGAGTCTTTCAGGAGTTCATCAGTTTCACATCACAGATAAGACTATTGAGATGGGGGGTGGGGGGCGGGATCTCAGGGGAGTTTCCTATGAAGTCTGCAGTGCTCAGATCTTAGGACCTCTGTATACACCTCGCCTGAGATGTGATCATATTTTATTTATTATTTATTTCAACTTGGATTTTCCGGCTCAACTGAAATGTAAAAAAGAAGGGAAAGTTTCACAGACTGTGACTAAGTATTGTAAGCATGCAGTGGTTACTTATTCAAAGGCCGGTTGAATATTCCATTTAAGCAGTCAATAAGAGGGTTAAACAGGGCTTTTGAAATTGATTGGTTGACTTACATTAGGTTACATTGGTTGACTTGGTGTACTTACATACCAAATGTATCCACCAGTGTTAAAACCAGAGGAATACATAATTTTATTTAGTATTGGTGCATTTCCTTGTTTGTTTCTAGTTACTATAACTTCTAGGTAAACATGTAAACAAATAAACATCATTTGAATGAAACTTTAATACATTACTTTGTCTGTGAAGGCTCTCTGTCTGAGCAGTAGTGGTTGTTTAACAGTGAAGACAACAACTTTTTGATGTAAGAGACCTCCTAATGGCAAAAAACTATATGTTTAAAGATTAAATCAGTGGTTCCAATCCTTGTTGACTTGTAGCCCTGCACAAAAGGCAGTTCACGACCCCTCTGATTTATCCTGTAACCCTTCTGAAGGGGACTGCACCCCCTGGTTCAGAAAACCAGTGCTTTGAATGACATAAACTAAAATCAAGCTGTATATATATAAAGGAGTTGAAACTGGCTCCGTCTCCAGCAGCTACATCAGTAAATTGCTGTATGCCTGAAAATATGTCAACATCATATTATCTTACTATCCAAGTTATTCAGACTGTTTGTACTTCTGAGCTCCAGCCAGTCAGGAGCTGGACGACTTACAGAATCACAAATTTACTTCCGCCATTAATCTCAAGCCTCTAAAATGCCACTCCACTGCACTTTATCTCATTTATGCTTATGAAATAAGCTCAAGTGCTTTTGGCAGCATTTTTTGTTAGTCATGCACTAAATCTCAAGTTGTTTCACACCAAAATCTCAAGTCATTTCACACCATCTGCTGCTCTAGAATGTGCCTTTTTTCCCCCTTTTCTTTTCCTTGGACCACTCTTCAATTCATTTGTGAATTAAAGTGTCTCTGGGTATGAATTTGACTATTTTGCCTCTGGTACCATGTGGTGAATATGGTATCAGGTTGCAGTGCTAATATAAATCATTTCCTAAGCATCAGTGAGGGAATACTAACAGTAAGTCTGCCTCAGGACTAAAATCATTATTAAAGGGAAAGGGAGGGTTTAATGTGCCATTGCGTTATTAGTAATTGTTTACACAGAAAGCAAAGAGCTTGATGTTGATTTGTGTTTTCAACATAATGGTGTGATAATCAGTCTGGAGAGGGTAAAAAAAACATGACAAGACACCAATGGCATCGCCGATGGATAGCAGTTGTGATACTGAGTCAGCAGAAAGCAATGTGCTGTTTACGTTGCTGACCTTTTTTTGACGAGGATGGTTCAAGGTGGGGACCCGTGTGTATTCTGAGAATCATCACAGTAACATCTGGCCATCGGATGCAGTGCAGCATCCTTCATGGTGATATTTCTCTTCTGCAGTCGGGGCATGTAACAGATAGAAGCAGCTGTTCTGATGCTGAAAATGAATCATGAGACGCTCCTGCACACGCATGTAAAGACACACGCTCAAGGTGAAGTGCATTTGTTTGAAGATAATTGCTGTTTTGTGGCTTTTTGCGATGTCTAAATCTCTGCCTCAACACTAAATTATCAACTTAGGGCTCAAATCTACTTCATTATGTTTGATTTGCCGTGCTTCAGTCAGTCTTTAGATGTTCCAGGTTGTAAATGCATGCTCTCTGTTAGGAAATTAACATGGTGGAATCAAATCAAGGTTAAATTTCTACTTTCTGTTGTATGTTGGCCTTGCTGCGGTCTAAAGTGGCTAAATTCAGTATCATGAGGATGATTCATTTGATCCCCAGATTGTAAATCCACCAGATTACCAACTAGTCACATAGAGTTACAGAATTCCAACTCCTGTCCTGCGATAATAGTGGGATGTTCTAATGAGTCTCCTTGGTCTTAATATTCATGACTGCGCTGCAGGCCCACAGATCGACATGAACCCTGCGTGGTTCTTCTGTCAAGACAGTCATCAGACCAAAACATTCTGAGCACGAGTATGCATCTAGTGGATATGCATTAGATATACTGCACACTTCAAAAGGTGCAATCATGTTCTTCTAAGTTGTACATTTTCTCAAGACTTGTTATTCATTTCATTTCCAGCTCATTTCCTTAACATCCCTGTTGATTAATCTAATAGATAGGTGCCAAAGTCAATCACTGAGAAATGTTGCCTGCTGTTTAAAGTGTTTGTATCTGCTGTATCTCTTCAGGAGTAGTTTTCAAGTTAAAACCATCTGATTTGATTCCATCTCATTCATTTCCATGACACTGACCCTGTGTCAGCACTCTCCTAAAATGGGATGGAAAACCAAAGTGACCCTTTCAGCTGTTGATTTGATTCTGAAGTGGGCACTGTGTCCATAAAGTGTTTACTTTATTAAAAACTATCATAATAGTTCTCTCCTATTTCATCAGACCTTCCCTCCCCTCACGCAGTAAAATGACTTTTTACGACCGCTCAAAGGATACAGTGCCCTTAGAAATATGCTTAGAAGGGAATAAAAGTTCAGCAACTCAATCCCGTCAGTAAACTTTTCTTAATATTATAATTGCGTCTCTGCAGTAATAAGCCACCCAAAACTGCAATTACAGTAAGTGAGGGCAATATTTCAGCATTTTATTGTGAGACAGACACCCATTAGGAAAATTACTAAGAAGAAACTTGGATCTGCTTGCAAGACTGAGACTATTATCTGAAGTGTGTCTAGGTCCTACAGTTATGAGACTGTCTACAATACTCATAGTCATTGCACTGTACAAGCAATAGGAATAAAAACAATTATTTGACAAATTTGTCATATTTTGGGGGGTGACTCATTCCATTCCAGCTAATGCAAGCAGATCTGTACCAAGACAGAAGGTCCAGACTGTTTTATTGGCTTTGACTGTTTGAGTCATTTATTAAAGTTATTATGTCAAAGATTTCTCTTTCAATTAAACAAATGTAAAAAGTGGAATAAAATAAGATTAAACTAAGAGTGGAAATTAGAATAAACCTGCGAGAAACATAGCATTATGTCACTGAATTTAAAGGTGATTATTTTGTTCTTCATTAAAACTCTGCTTATGAATAGAACTTCATTGAAGAGTGCGTGTGTAAGTTACTTTTGTCACGACCTGGCTCTGAGGCTTTGAAACATGGTTTGAAGGCAAAAATAAAATTGATTTATTGCTTAATAACTCAAAAATGGAACAACCTTAAACCAAACTAAAGTAAGGAAAGGACGAGGTGTGTTTATTAGTACATCAGTAGTGAGGGTGCGTGTATGCAGTGTAACATGTAGTGTGTGCGAGATGTTGCATGAATGTGTTGGGCATCTGGTAGGGCAGGTTTGGTTATTAGTAAAATAAAGATATTTAATAATATCAGTAGATTATTAATTAATAAAATTATGAACTTGAATTAAAAATGATGGGGTATCACCCTGGAATCTCAATCTCAAAAGGGGTGTTCACTTAGGAAATGCCAATATTTCCTATTTTAAAGTGAACTGTGAGGAAGTGAATCCGAGCACTGACCATCAAAACCAGCTGTTATTACAATAATATGCACAATTCATCACAGTCCTCTCTCAAGAAGACAATAAAGTTTATTTAACTTTAGTAACACTGTATCAATAACCAGTTATACTTTGTTAATAAACATTCATTATACAACTCAACTCACAACGTCACAAGGGTCACCTGCAGGTAATCCTCGTACGGCAGCAGAGGAAAACAGCGGTAGGTGAAAAAGGGATGCGGGAATGATCTCTCACTTTCCTTTAGAAACAGTTGGTCTGTATCTTCCTTCTGCGAGTAAAATGGGAGGATTGGCGGCTGCAATCTCACCTGTGATCCGACCCTCCCAAAAAAACAAAAAGAAGTAAAAGAAAACAGTCTGCTGCTCCTTCAGCGAGTAGGAGACTGTTTTAAAGACTTATGTAGTTACAAGCAAATGTTTGTTGTCACCTCCTGCAGCAACTTGCGTCGTAGTGGAAAGGCAGCGTTTGCTGAATCTTATACTCTTCATGACATCACAGTTGCTCTACAGGAATTCTTTGAGTTCCTGTGCGTTTCATCCAATGAGGAACGAGGATTCAGATTCAAACCAAACTTCACAACTAAGTGTGACTTCACACCTTAGTGTGAGTTTCCAAAGCCTGATGGAGCTTTGGCACATATTTGTTCAGGCATTTACTATTACATGTAGGCCTCTCTTTGTTCACCCACATGGTGCCAACAAATGAAAAGAACAAAAGCCTTACAACATAGAACCTCTGCTTGATTCTCCTCTTCTGGAACCAGGGAACCATCACACTGTGTTCAATATGATTAAATTTTTTCCTTCTGAATCATATGGACAATAATATCTTGAGTTAATTCAGTATACAGGCTCATGACCCATGAAATGTCTGCACTAATGTGTTACGTGACAAAATTAACAAAGCTGAAATTTTTTTCGGATTGGATGCTGTATTCCAGCTCTTTTTTTTTAATCACCTCGGATGGAATGATTCATGAAATCATTTAAGCATCATTTTCAGTGATACACAGCTTTTTAATGATATTATAATTATACATTGAAGATTAATTTGCTTGTGTGAAGCAAATGATTTGATGGATGACTTAGGGACTGGCATGGAGCGACGCAAATAGTGAATCATGACGGAGCTCAGATTTGTCATTGTGCACTGAAATGACCAAAACCTGTGCTAACATACCGAAGCACCACTGAACCTTCCACAGTGTTTACAGCGGCTGTGAGGTTAAACTTGGAAAGGCACAATGCATATTCAAAGCAAATAACACCACAATTAAGATCAAATTTAGGATTTTTTTGTTAATTGCCCTCCACAAATGAGTAATTGATTAATTGCTTATCTGTTAATTAAAATGGACATTCGGAGCTCCCTGGACTCCTACCTCTCTCATCTGCCCCAGTTAAACTGCTGGCCTCTAATTAGAGATAGAACTAATGTGACAGCCAGCATTTGCAGCATCTTCCCCCTTGATGACACTGGACTTAAAACCTGACAGTCACCCAAACCTTACCATGGTTTCCTCTAATTACCTTGATTGTGCTGTGCTCATAAATGAAGTCACTAGAATGAATTCAGGTGCCTCTCTGTGGCTGGGGACGGAGCACATAATTACTGTTTGCATGTCAAACATTTTCTGTTGCCTTGTGGGAGGTTGACTGCTTCTGCACTGGACTTCTGCTATATGAGGAGCCAATGAAATTGTTAGGGTGACATGAAAACATGAAAATTACAAAAAAAAATGCAGTTTTTTGTAATATCCTATATGATCATAAGAATATCCCCCTTAGAGACAACTACACCCTTAAAAATAAAGGTTTGAAGTAGAACCTAAAGTGATTCTTCATGGGGAAGGCAAAGCGGAACTGTTTACCAATTACTATTTAGTATCAAGTTCTTCCCAGAATTCAGTGTAAATAGTTTTTGTCCAAGGTGCAATATCATTTTAATTTTAAAATGCAACATTGTGTAAATTACTTCAAAAATGTAATTCATTGAAATGATTTATTACTTTATATTAATTGTTATCATATTACAAATTTCTCTCCCTAAAAGTAGTTGTAGAATATTACCCTTTACAAAGTCAAATAGAACCACAATAATCATTTCTGCACACAGCCACAAGTTAGTCAATAGTTCGGGATATAGCAGCCATTAGTTGAAGCCATACCCAGATAGCATGGCAACATTGATTCAATGTTGAAATTCCATCAGAATCATTGTTTTGGTTGAGGCTGAATATTCAAGGTTAGATAACATTAAATCAATGCTGATAATTCTTTGCTTTTTCAATGTTGAGATGAGAAACATTGAATCAATGTTGATTCAATAAATGAATGAAAAATTATGCTCTACGCTGCTGTATTAACATGTCATGACGGCAGTAGTTGGAAAGTAACATTTTCTAAAAGTTTGAGACACACTGCTTTATATTTACTATTTTACTATTATTGTCAGTGTTATGTTCACACTGTTATTTTATAAACAGACAGGAGCTGTAAACATGGTGTTGTGTAGGTAACTCATTCATTTGACAGTCTTGGTGACTGTCACACTGCATCAACAGCATGCATCCTTGGAAGGAAATTGAATTCTGATGACAGACAGCAGCAGTCATGGAGCATTATACCACTTCTTATGTGTTCATTTATCTTCTCAGGTGTCGCTAAGAGGCGATGAAGAAATTGTTCATTATGAGCATGATACTGTACGTCAAGATGGCAGCTGCACCTCATGTCAATGACAAACAGGTAGACACAGCACGAACAAGTCTTTTATTATTATATCACTTACTTTTGAAAGGTGGACTGCCTAAATATACTCTTTTTCACTTCTTTTGCACCCACATAGTGACATGTATAGATGTCACCATGGTTACTGCACAAAAAAAATAAATTATTCATCAAGGTTGCTTCCTTCACAGTTCACATTGAGCAGGTTAATAGTAGCTGAGCTTTTGAATTCATATTAAGCGCCATCATAAACACAAACAAGTGGGATCCACCTTGAATGTGGAAAAATAAAAGACACACTGGCTCCAGCACCATGCCCATGGGACACAAATCAAGTGGGTCTGGGTCTACTAACAAAATGAATGTAAGGGAAATAAAGAGTCAATGACTCTAAAGCATAGTTGCATCAATTATATTGAGGATTAAAACATTAGATCATAGATATGGGCCACAGAGACCACTTTGATGGATGACTGGACAATAAATTTTTTTTCTGTGAAACTGAAACTCTTCAGGATGTGGGCACTGAAATAAAGATCAACCTATTTCAGAGTTAGAGAATCCCCTCCAGGGGCAATGGGCAATGTTTCTGGGCTACAAGTGTGTCTAGCGGATATCTGGAAAATGGATATCTAGGCCAAGAGTACGTCTGCAGTCTGATTAGCAACATGATATGTGGGAATGACGAGAAAGACACATTACTTCTCATCTCTATAAACAGATATCTGCATATAAATGCAGATCATTAAAAAAAAAGCTAATAAATATCTGCAACCAAAGCCATCACAAATGGGACTGGTCAATAGTAATCTGACAGGCGGGACTTCTGCTTGTGTATCTGGAGAATGGCATGATAGTGACTAGAAATACAGTACGATCTAAAAACAAGAGTAAAGTTCTCAGGTATCATAAATTGACCAATTTCATTCTGCAGTACATAATTGTAGCATTCTCATACCCGTATAACAAAGCTGGTGGCAACCTTACACAAATAATCATGTCATCTGCATATAACCATAGACCTCATACATCAGATAGGGACTCTAGGTACTTCCGTCTCCCATCTGACCATGAGAAATGTGATAAATGAATAAAAGATCTGTTCATTTTTGTTTTAAAAACACACCTGGTGTTGGTCCAATTTTTTGTGCTTTTCAGCAGACCCATCTAACAACCTAATGGAATAATTTAGCCCAGGCTTAGCTTTAATATTGTGAGCGATCACCTTTAAAAGGTGCAGACAGATAACAACAACAGATAACAGGAATAATCAAAAAAGAAAAATGACCAATTAAATCAATGTCTGTGAATCTGTAAAATGTGTTATTGGGAGTGTTGTTGTTGAGGTAAAGATGCCTGATTCCACAGGCACACCTAGAATAACAGTGTAGAAAATGATCTGTCATTGTAGAAATTAATCTGCCAGTCTGCACTTCAGCCATTTTCACTTTTTGCTTGTTTTGAGTGTTTTTTTGCCTTCAGGTGAAACACATGATCAGGTGACAAACAAAAACATCCCATTGTTTAGTGATGAACATCTAGGTTTCCATCTATGTGTCGTTGATGCTGTATCACTGTCTTGTAGTGTAGGATCATATCTAATGAGAGCCTCACATTGTTTACCTTTGAAACCAAAAGTCAGCCTGATAGTCTTTGTTTCATTTCAAATCCAATATGCTGGGGCCAAAATAGTGAACCTCTATGACAAAACAAACAGGGTTCATGAATACTACATTTGTCACCGCTAACAACTCTGAAATAATGCCAGTTCCCATCCTAACTACTTCACTTAATTCAATTGTAATACAACTAAATTGTTCCATTGTTGTGTACATTATAACATGCAGGGCTGCTTGGATTATCAATAGATTTTTAAAATGTTTGCCAACAATACATTAACAGGACTCCAGAAACTTTCACTGTACTGTGACAGAGCTAGCTGAGGAAAACTAACATGCCAAAATCCAGAATGTCAAGGTTGAAGGTATTGCTTTAATGATCTGAGCTTTTGGACCTGTCTGAATGGTGGTTCCACATCCACCTTGTAGCCTTCAGCTTTTTTTTTTTTCTTTTTACCTTTGTGCTTTTTAAAAGGAAGGGAAAGTAAAAGGCAGAAAATGTACTGAAATTATTTTAAATCACATCAAATTACAGGTATTTTCTTTATGGGGTGAAATAAAGTCAAATGAACAAGTGTTCAGCTTGCTAAGAAGTACATTTGGGATTTGATTTTACTTTTGCTTTTATTTGAACACTGCATGACCTCCAGGACACAATAGCTGCTTGGGATTTGATGTTTTTTGAGGAGGTGGAAGCAAGCGGAGCATGTAATTTTCATTGGTTTAAGAGACATTGTGTTTCCTCTGAGTCATTGTAGAAGAGAGGAAAGGCTATTGGCTTCAAAATTATAGACCACTGAAAAAGATTTGTCATTCTCATTTGCTCTGATACTATGGTCATAAATATACTATATATAAAACTGTGTTGTTTAGTACAGACAAGCAAGGAACCGCACCTGAAGAAGATGAGAAGATCAATTCCACTCTCAGATCTGTCTTTAAAATATGAATCCAAGGGAAGTTAGCTTAGTATGAAGAAACGGGGGTAAACAAACAAGCTGTGTTCAGAGGTTAAAAAAAAATCTGCTTATCATGGTTGCCATGGCACCGCACTAGTGGCAGCTTGTTACAGCAGCTCCCGTGAGTTTTGTGTTTTTTGTCGTTATTTTCTGTTTTGTTGCGTTTTTGGACACTTTTTTTTGTACAGCTCTTGTGGAATGGTTTGGGCCAAGTGGATATTGTGTGGCTCCGGTACTTCTTCCTGTTTTTCCTGGCACTTACAACTTTTGTTGTGCTGGGTAACCATGACGCATTGTTTACCTTGCGCTCTCCAAACCTGTGCTGCTGCCCAGAGAAAGACCACAGATCCCCGACGAGGTGAAGAGGAGATGCCGGGGATGCAGGGCCGGTGTCTTAAGAAGAGCTAGGAGGAGGAAATTTTAGCCGTTTCTTCCTACGGTTGTGATGGGGAATGTGAGGTCCCTGGCTAATAAGATGGACGAGTTGGGAGCGCTGACGAGGACTCAGCGGGAATACCGTGAGTGCAGTGTGATGTGTTTCACTGAGACATGGCTGCACAAACACATTTCGGACTCCAACGCCACTGTACCCGGCTTTCAGGCGGTACGGGCCGACAGAGACCGTGGACTGAGCGGTAAGAAGAGGGGAGGAGGGATCGCAGTGCTTGTGAACAACAGGTGGTGTAATCCCGGACATATTACCGTGAAGGAACGTCTCTGTAGCCCGGACATTGAACTGTTAGCAGTGAGCATGCGTCCATATTATCTGCCAAGGGAGTTTACGTGTGCCATCATCATCGTTGTTTACATTCCGCCATCAGCTGATGCCGATGCCACGTATGACGTCATCACCTCAGTCACAGCCAGACTGCAAACGGACCATCTGAATGCATTCATGGCCATTTCCAGTGACTTCAACCACACCACTCTCTCTGCTACACTCCCAACCTTTCAACAGTTTGTGACCTGCCCCACCAGAGACAATAAAACCTTGGACTTAATGTATGCTAATGTTAAGGAGGCATACAACTACACTGTCCTTCCCCCCCCTTGGCAGACCTGATCACAATCTTGTACTTCTCACCTCCAGATACACACCCATTGTTCAGAAGCAGCCTGTGATCACCAGGACAGTTAGGAGGTGGTCACAGGAAGCTGATGAGTCCCTGCAAGGTTGTTTTGAGGCCACAGATTGGGATGTACTGTGTGAGCCCCATGGTGAGGACATCAATGCCATGACCGACTGCATCACAGCAGCATCGTACCCACCAGGAGGGTGCGATGCTTTCCAAACAACTAACCCTGGATCACCAGTGACCTGAAGGAGCTGCTGAACAGGAAGAAAAGAGCCTTCAGGGACGGGGACCGGGAGCTACTGAGGAGCGTCCAGAGGGAGCTGAAAAGGAAGCTGAGGGAAGGCAAGGCGGCATATCAGGAGAAGCTGGAGCGAAAGCTCCAGGAAAACAACGTGAGGGATGTGTGGTCAGGAATGAGGACCATCACTGGATTCAAGGCGAGGGGGAGTCAGCCTGAAGAAAGCCTGGACAGAGCCAATGAACTAAATGTGTTTTTTAACTGATTCAGTGGACCTACAGGAGCCTCAGTTCACCCCTCCCTTAGCCACACAGACCCCACACCCTCTTCTCTCCCACACCTCTGATGACCAGACTGATGACCCTGCATATCTCCCGACCCCCACAATAGATCTCAACATTTCCCCATCAACGCCTTCCCACACATCCGGGATCTCTGAGCTCCTCGTCACCTCCCCCACCCGCCTTACTGTTTCCAGCAGCCAGGTGAAAAGACAGCTGGAAAGACTACGACGGAACAAAGCTGCAGGCCCGGATGGTATCAGCCCCAGAGTCCTGAAGGCCTGCGCGGACCAGCTATGCGAGGTTCTACAGCACCTATTCAACCTGAGTCTGATGCAGGAGAAGGTTCTGGTGCTGTGGAAGACATCCTACCTTGTTCCGGTACCCAAGAAGTCGCATCCAGCTGTGCTCAATGACTACAGACCAGTTGCCTTGACGTCTCATGTCATGAAAGTCCTGGAGAGACTGGTTTTGGCCCATCTGAGACCTCAGGTGACCACCTCCCTAGACCCGCTGCAGTTTGCCTACCGCCCCTCGGTTGGTGTTGAGGACACGATCATCTACCTGCTTCAGCGGGCCCTCTCTCATCTGGATGGAGCTGGCAACACTGTGAGGATCATGTTCTTCGATTTCTCCAGTACCTTCAACATGATCCAGCCTACACTGCTGATGAGGGAGAAGCTCCAGGTGATGCAGGTGGATACCTCCACAATCTCCTGGGTAACTGACTACCTGATGGACAGACCACAGTTTGTGAGGCTGAAGGGTTGTGTGTCTGATCGGGTGGTTAGCAACACGGGAGCACCGCAGGGGACTGTACTCTCACCTTTCCTCTTCACACTGTACACCTCAGACTTTCACTCTGAGGACTGTCACCTGCAGAAATTCTCAGATGACTCTGCAGTTGAGGGGTGTATCAGTGATGGGATGGAGACTGAGGACAGGGATGTGGTGGATCGCTTTGTGGCGTGGAGTAGGAGCAACCACTTCGTTTTGAATGTGGCCAAAATGAGGGAGATGATTGTGGACTTCAGGAGGACTAGGTCTGACCTGAGCACAGTTTCCTTCATGGGTGAGGAGGTGGAGGTGGTGCAGGACTACAAGTACTTGGGCGTGCACCTGGATAACAGACTGGACTGGAGATGCAACACTGAGGCTGTCTACAGGAAGGGACAGAACAGACTCTACTTCCTGAGGAAGCTCAGGTCCTTTAATGTGTGCAGTAAGATGTTGGAGATGTTTTATCAGTCTGTTGTTGTGAGTGCAGTCTTCTTTGCAGCCATCTGTTGGGGCAGCAGCATCAGAGCCAGCTACAGAAAAAAACTGAACAATCTGATCAAGAAGGCTGGCTCTGTGCTGGGGACTGCTCTGGAGCCCCTGCAGCTGGTTGTGGAAAAAAGGATGCTCCACAAACTGCTCAGTATTATGGACAACAACTCCCATCCACTACATGACCTCCTGCTTAAACAACAGAGCAGTTTCAGTCGGAGACTCTTGCAGCTCCACTGTAAGAAAGACCGCTACAGGAAGTCATTCCTACCAACTGCCATAACTCTGTATAATGACTCCCTCTGTGCAGAGAGAGGAGACTCATTCTGGAACAGTTGAGCTGATGGACATATTTTGCACAAGTTATTGCACAAGTCCATATGTATATTTTTCTTATGTATATTTTATAATGCTGCTGCAACGAAAGAATTTCCCTTAAATAAATAAATAAAGTACTCTATCTATCTATCTATCTATCTATCTATCTATCTATCTATCTATCTATCTATCTATCTATCTATCTATCTATCTATCTATCTATCTATCTATCATCACTATGAGGTTGCCAAGTAACCAGCAGGAATTCCAGGAAGTCACATCTCAGGCATCATGACTTTAACCACAGACAGTTTTACACTTCAAATTTTCCATAGATGAAATAAACAAAACATTATGTGTTAATTAGCGAAATTAGCAGTTAGTTAACAGGCAAGCTGTTTCCCTCTGCCTCCAGTCTGTATGCTAAGCTTGAGGTAACTTTAGAAGCTTCAGCTTCATATTTAACGCCTGGTCACATTTACAGGAATCTATTATGAGTAAGTGATTTTCTCACCAAACTCAGCAAGAAAGCCAACATATTTTATCATTTTAGGTTATGGTCACACATACGCAAATGCAGGCAAGTGACAACTGCTTGCCATGGTGTTAAGGTTGGGGGCAGTCAAAGCTTACATAAAGCAGAGACAGAAGTCAGAAGTGCTTTGTCAGTGAAAGTAAAGGGTTTTTTCGTCCCTTTACTCACAATTAACAGGAAGTGAATATTCACCAATATTGATTTTGCAAATAGGTGACTGTAGGCTAAGCAGCAACCATCATTGTTTCAGCAACCAGGCTTCACTAAGCCTGCCTCAGCTCCACCCACGCTCCACATCTTTGCTTATTTTTGGATTAGCTATGAGGCAGCCGAGGCAGGACTACCACTAGTATACCAAGATGGCGGCTGCGGCTGCAATGGCTCCTGAGAAGATTAGACTTTTTACGACAAATACGGCATCTACACCGGCTAGTTTAGCAGTTAACGTTCAGTGTAACAATGGTAAACTACCATACGATCGGCAGTTCATGCTAGAAGTACGTGCATCTTGCATATCAACGACTGTGGACATGTCAACTCTGCACACTCTGAACAGCCTCGGACTGCTACGCCGACAAGACCCAGTGGCCCATGAAGCAGCGGGAGTTCCCACCAGCACTGGCCGCACCCGGTGGAGACGGAGGCGGTGCGATAGGAAGCGGAAGCGCGGTAGCCGGGGAGGGCTAAAGGCTAACCCTTGCAGAACGCCGCTTCCATCCATCTTGCTCGCCAACGTCCGCTCCCTGGAGAACAAAGTGGATTACTTGAAGCTGGATTTATCAACAAAACGTGAGATGAGAGACTGCTGTGCCATAATTCTGACGAAGACGTGGCTAAACTCCTCCATCCCTGACAGCGCCGTTAGCATGGAGGGGTTAACAACTTTCCAGTTGGACAGGAGCTGCGCTCTCAGCGGTAAAGCCCGGGGTGGTGGTGTTTGCATTTATAGTAACAACAGCTGGTGTAATAATGCCAAGGTGGTCTCAAGTCATTGCTCTCCGGACATTGAGCTTCTGACCATAAAATGCAGACCCTTCTATCTGCCCAGGTAATTTACCACCATCGTCATCACTGCTGTTTACACCCCCCCAAGTGCTAACACCAAGGAGGCTCTGAGTGTGGTCTACCGCTCCATCACTTACTTGCAAACTACACATCCAGAGGGTGTTTTCATTGTTGCTGGGGACTTTAATCAGGCCAACATGAAGACAGTTCTCCCTCATTTCCATCAGCATGTGGACTTTGCAACCAGAGGCTCAAACACACTAGACAAAGCCTACACAAACATCAAGGCTGCATTCAAGGCAGCCCCCCGCCCCCACCTTGGCTCATCTGACCATCTCTCTGTAATGCTAATTCCTGCATACAGGCCCCTGCTCACCAGAGGACAACCCACTGTGAAGCAGGTGAGGGTCTGGCCTGAGGGATCTGTGTCAGCACTACAGGACTGTTTTGAGTGCACAGACTGGGACATGTTCAAGACAGCTGCAACTGAAAACAATCACATCAATGTGGAGGAGTATGCTGAATCTGTGTCTGCATACATCCAGAAATGCATGGAGGATGTCTCTGTCACTAAGATCGTCACCACACAGGCAAATCAGAAACCCTGGATGACCAATGAGGTACGTGCAATGCTGAGGGTACGGAATGTAGCGTTCAAGTCTGGGGACGGAGAGGCGCTCAGATCAGCCAGAGCCAACCTGAACCGTGCCATCAGAATAGCAAAGCGTGCCTATGGTCAGAAAATCCAGGGATTCTTACAGGACCCGACGAACACCAGACGCATGTGGCAAGGCATCCAGACCATCACAGACTACAAGGCTGCTTCTTTACCCTGTGAGGACAACACAGACTTCCTCAACGCACTCAATAACTACTTTGGTCGGTTTGAAGCACTCAACAACAGTCCTGCGAGGAAATCCACACCTCACCCAGATGAACAGGCACTCAGACTTGAGACAGCTGAGGTCCGGAGGACGCTGAGAAGAGTCATCGCACGAAAGACAGTGGGCCCCAATAACATACCGGGACGGGTGCTCAAAGACTGTGCTGACCAGCTGGCTCACGCCCTATGGACCTATTCAACACCTCGCTGACCCATGCTGTCGTCCCGTCCTGTTTCAAGACTGCCACCATCATACCAGTGCCCAAAAAACCCACAATCTCATCCCTCAATGATTACCGCCCTGTCGCACTCACTCCCATTATGATGAAGTGCTTCGAGAGGCTGGTGAAGGACCACATCATCTCCAAACTCCCCCCCTCTTTTGATCCGCTCCAGTTTCTCCTCCACACTCCACCTGAGCCTGGATCACCTGGAGAAGAACAACACCTACGTGCGTATGCTGTTTCTGGACTCCTCACATTCAACACAATCATCCCCCAGCACCTGGTGAGCAAAGTGGCCCCCCTTGGACTCAACACCCCCCTGTGTAACTGGCTGCTGGATTTCCTCACAGACAGACCCCAGTCTGTGCGGGTTGGCAGAAACACCTCCAGCATCATCTCCCTCAGCACCGGCTCCCCCCAGGGCTGCGTCCTGAGCCCACTGCTCTTCACCCTGATGACCCATGACTGCCGTGCCAGGTTCAGTACGAACCACATCATTAAGTATGCGGACGACACGACAGTGGTGGGCCTCATCAGGGACAACAACGAACTGGCCTACAGAGAGGAGGCGAAACATCTGGTGGACTGGTGCGACATGAACAATCTAATCCTGAATATCAACAAAACAAAAGAGATTGTCGTTGACTTCAGGAAAAATTAGCCAAGTCACACCCCCTTCCTCATCAACGACGCCACAGTGGAGCTGGTCAGCAGCACCAAATTCCTGGGGGTGCAGATCACAGACACTTTGACCTGGTCCCTTCACACCTCTGCTCTCGTGAAGAGAGCACAGCAGCGTCTGCACTTTCTGCGTCGGATGAGAAGAGCAAACCTCCCTCCTCCCATCCTCACCACCTTCTACAGAGGGACAATAGAGAGCATACTGACCAGCTGCATCTCTGTCTGGTCTGGGGCCTGCAACGCCTCAGACTGGAAATGTGTAGAAAGAGTGGTGAGGACAGCAGAGAGAATCATCGGGACTGCACTTCCTTCCATCCACGACACTGCTCACAGATGCTGCCTGACCAGGGCTCAGTCGATCACCAAAGACCCCTCCCACCCCCACCATGGACTGTTCTCCCTGCTGCCCTCTGGTAAGAGGTTCAGCAGCATCAAAAGCAGAACAGCCAGATTTCACAACAGCTTCATCCCCCACGCCATAAGACTATTAAACTCCCCAATAACCCCCCCCCCCCCACTAGTCACTTTACATGGACACTGGACATGGAACTCTATTGCACTAAAAACTGTTACTGTCTTGCACTATTTCATTCTGTCTATTCACTGTTACAGTACACCCTGCTGGTACAGATTATTTGCACTATTCATATTGTTATTCACTGTATAATACATCCTGCTGCTACATATAATTTTTCTGTTAGATGCTACATTTCTGTAAATAAGTCACAATTTTTTTTTTTTGTTTGTTTTATTCCGTTTCTTTTATATTTTATATACTTTTATATTTACACTGTTTTTACTTCTTCAGCTTTTATTTGGAGCCTTGCAACAGAATTTCGCTCAATGTACATTGAAAATGTGCTTTGAATGACAATAAAGTCTGTCTAAGTCTAAGTCTAAGCCTAAGGACTGCCAAGATGCAAAGGCCAGAGCCACCATAGCTCTTCAGAAACTTGTGAGTGACTACGTCCATGTTTTTTATACAGTCTATGGTTTTGACCCTTTTTCTAACTATCATATCATAATGTCAAGACATATGTAAAGACATATAATTAGAATCTATGTACTCACTTAAAAATGACAGATCAAATTTGAAAGAATTCAATAGATGCACCGAACTAACAAACTATCTAGTCCTAGACCAAACGAGGACTAAAATACTAAAATATTCAGTGTTTACAGATTAATCCTGCTACTGCTGAAATCCCTCTTGCCTTTTCTTTATATTGGGTTAATGAAGGTTAATCATTTGCAATTTTTTTTATTATTTTTCTTCTACAGAGTACACCAACCTGCATCTCATAATGAGTGAAAACACTTCCTGCCTTGGAGCTTGTGAGTGGAGGTTTTGTACTGCAGGTCAGCGAGCAGTCCCAGTAGTGCAGTTGGGGTTAAGTGTCTTGCTCAGAGGCACCTTGAAGCCATTGTTAAAGCTTTTAATTGTTGAGAGAGGCGCATCTTTCGTATTCCTTCCCCTGCTCACACTTTCCCAACTGGCACACATAATACTGTGTTTGTACAAATATGATACTTGAATTATTAATCAGGTTCTATTTCAAAATATAAAAATGTCTCTCAAAGTCTTTTTTTTTTTTTTTTTTTTGCATTAAAATCCCCTATTTGAGGACGCAACAGATTTATAGATAGAGGTCAAAAATGTGTTTAATGCTTTAGACAGGGGCGGCTGAAAGATGTCCTGTAGAGGCTGGAACTCTGCATCCCACAGTGCATGCCACTGTTAGGTAAACTCCCCAGGATTCCTGTCCTGTCACTGAGGCCATGATATGTTCTGCTGGGTGCCTGGGGGGGCGTGTGCCACACGGGTGATGCTTTTGCCTGTCAGGTGGCTTGTGGTGAGAGCTAATCCTGTTGAAAATAGAAATGTTTCCTGCCTTGGGATGGAGGGAAGGGGTGCAAGAGAGATGTGACCGGCCCCAAGGAGTCAGTCATCCGTGTGCACAAGGAGAGATAGCCTAATCTTGTCACATACACGGGGGGGGGGGGGAGCTATCAGTAGTAAAGACTTCAGCTCATGGAGATGATTTGTAAAATCATGCTCGCACATGATGCAAAAAGTTTTTTTGTTTTTTTTTCTTCCCAGAGGCTTTGCTGCTGTTAATCCGTAATTCCCCTTTGCATACATTTATCATGTACATAATTTCATACTCTTACCTTTGAAATATATTTTCTCTCAAACTTACTGTTAGAATTTTTACACAGGACCCTCATCATCTATCAAGATGTTTTTTTGACACTTCTTTTCAATGCTGACAGGAAGTGCAGTCGGTGTCGTGCCAGAACTGGAGCTAGTTTTTGATCATAAGTAATGTTATCATAGCAAATACACATGTAAAGCTGTCCATATTTACCACGGTACCAGGTTGTGAAAGTTACATGTATTCAGGTTACTATCTGAGTCCCGTTTTCCCCTTTGGATTCATGTTCATAATATTAGTTATGTATCATTGCTGCCTTTAGTCGCAGCTATACTTCACAGAGTAACATGTAGTATGTATTTGCTCCTCTGCATGCCATGGTGGTGGCATGGTGGCAGTGTCAACAGTAATGAGTTCCCGTCAGTGTGACAGATTGGCAGGAATAATCTTTGCGTGGCCAAGCTGATGGCTTTCAAGTGGGGAAACAATGGGCCAATTCCATTATCAGGCTCTGCTTCACTCCTAAAATAGCCAGCAGCAGTTTTGACGGGGAGCTGACTTCCAGGTTTCTCTCAAGCAGCTTCTTGTGCATTATCAGAAGGAAGCCAAGCATATTATGTTTGCTATTTCAGCACCTAATGCCATTAAGGCTTAAATACAGCTACAGGGCTCGACAGTACGGGCTGCATTGTCATTGGCAACCATTTTGAAAAACTGGCAACAGATTCTATATATTTTAAATGGTGGTTGCCATAAGTGGCAAAAACTAATGACAGCAAACAGCAAAATGTACAGCCCTGAAATATCTTTTTAAATATTTGTTGCATTAGTAATAATTTCATTATTGCTGTTACAGCCAGAACCAGAACTGGACAACGCTGCATGTTACGACATAGTCTCTAAATCTGATGCCAACCATCACTTTTAGAGGAAACAGCGAAACACATTAAGTTGTTTGACTGTGGGGTGAAAAGTTCAGCTAACATGACAAAAGCTAGACTGCTGCTGTTTCATATGCTGTAACCACAGGAGTTTGAGATACCAAAAGCTGAGATGAGGCCTGACTTTTCAAAGCTAGTGTTGAGTCCTGAGCTGTAGGGACCAGAGCAAGAAAAGCACATTTCACATCACGTAATTTGAAATCAAACACGGTCCAATTTCCCTCATAAATTGTCCACCATTGTTGTGTCTGTCCAGTTCTGCACAAAACTACAGGCCTGGATGTTTTTTTAAGCTAACCGACCCAGACAACACTTTTACAGCATAATTACAAACCCGGGATAATCTGTAACCGCATAATCATTATTACTGATGGCACTATGGCTAGAACAAACAATTAACAAGCACGATTAAACTGAACAATGTGCTATTGATGATATAAAAATAGGATACAATCGTGTACTCTCAGCCACTTTGCCACAGTGAGCCAGCCAAGCAACCCAACGAGCCACTAAAAAGCTAATTAGATATTCTAGCGTCTCGCTGGTTGTTAGCAAGGAGCAAGTTCAGAGCAAACAAACACTGCTGATGATTCTCATCCTTTATTTCATCAGAAGAGACCAAATCCATTACTTTGAAATCCACACCTTTCTGTGATGGCTTTCCTCCGTTTGTCTGTGTTCATACCATGTGTTGGCTTTTGAGTGTCATAAATGTTGCTCTATACAGAAAGTATATATCTGAAATGTATTTGCAAAAGAGTAGCTGACACAAATGCCAAATGCATATAATATTTATCTTAAACCTAATCTACTCTAAATAAGTCGAGTAACTACGTATCTATGTTCAGAATCTGCACCTGTATCATTGCAGCTGCTCCCACACTATGCCACTAGTGTGACATTTAAGCTGCAACACGGATGCTTGTAAATAATTCTGAAACCAAATATCATAAATGAAATGAATTGTTTTGCCAGTAATGAAGCAGATGAGATGTAGAACATCTTGCCGAGGAAGAACAAGGTGTTTCTATCACTGCCAACAACTCTGCAGACAAATTACTCCAGCACAGATGCTCCAGCACTTTGCTTTGGATCCAAGGTCTTACTTTTCTCAGCCAGGAAATCAAAGGGAAGTTCATCCCTTCTGATTTCAAATGCATCAGCCAGTTCTGTGTGTATGTATCAAATGTGGATGATCAAATGTTTGCCAAGCCATTCGGTGGCCGCTTACCTTTGTACTGTTTGCTGATAAAGGTCAGCTGGTATCATGATATTATAAGAATCTGTTGTAGAATCATAACCAATGTTCACATCTTCTGATTTGAATCTAGGTGTCTGATTTATTCATAATTATGGACAAAACTTTCTCATATAGACTACAAAATTAATTACTGGATATGTGAATATTAAGAATTTCTCCAGAAGCTGTTTTGTTATTTATTTTCTGTAATGAAGGAACAAATTAACTGTGGCATCCTCAACCTCTGCACACTCACGATCTCTTTGGCATTTCCAAAGTCTGATCGTGTCTCCCCCACGGAGAGGGAAATGGAGCATGTGGTTATTACTGGCAGAAAGTGTGAAATCAAAAAGCAAAGCTAAGATGCTTTTGTACACTTTTGCAAAGAGCTTCGATACGAAGTATATCTAAATATAGTGAATACTAAACTACATCTATTATCGTAAATGTCAGCTGTTTTTTTTTTTTTTATTTATTTTCATTCTGTCTGAAGAACATGTATGCAATCTTCACTCTGTGCTTTTATCTATTAAGTTGTCCTGAGGAATGAGGACATCTTTGCAGGTAGTTTTAAAACTATAAACTTGCATTTATGCTGATTGTTTAAACCAGGATTTTCTGAAACCATAATCAGCTGTTTAAGTTAACTAAAGTCAGGCTTTTCATAATGTTAGCTTCCTTTCTGGAATATGACCCGGGTCTTTTTAGGGTGCTATCCTCAATATTTTTATACTAACAATGAATCAAATGACTCTCTCTTTTAGATAGATAGCAGGCAGCTGTTTTCTGTGAAGAGCTCTCATACACCCGCTGAATGCTAACTTCTCAGCACCGAACACCGACAGACACAGTTAATGATTAGTTGGTGATCATCCATCAAACAGTCAGAGATGACGATTGGAACATGGCAAAACAATGAAAATAATGAGATTCACCTCTCAGTCAAACATTTTCCCAAAAGACAAAGCAGAATATGGATATATTGAACAACTGTAAGCCACATTGATGTTAATTCATGTACAAGCTTACATTTCAACACTAAAAGAAAATAAAAGAACATTTTTTTTTTTTTACTTGAAGTAATGCTTAACTTTCACAAAGCCTCTAAAATTTGAGGCTACAAGGACCATATCAAATCAAGTGATACTGATTTTTCTGTTGAAAAAAGCCTCAATAAACCAGCAACTGCATGTGCATCAACTTTTTAAGTTACTATCAGCATGTGTTCTTGGGTTTATTTGGCAAATTCATAACAAAGGCTCCTCAGAAACCTGAGGGTGACGTCATCGATACTACGTCCATGTTTTATACTGTCTATGAAGCTGACTTGCATCTTTCTTAGCAATGAACAAAACTTTTTCACACATGTTTACACCTTTCAGTTTTCTTTTAATCAAAACCTCTGGTTCATTCATTCAGTTGCTATAAAAATCTCACTCAGAGCTTTCATCTGATATGACACTTTATATATTCTCCCAACATGCCATTTACACCTCTTGGCTCAAAGCCCTCATAATCTGAAAATCACCTTCTCACAGAGATCTACAGCACAAGTTCAGGACAGGTCATGACACTGAAGAAGCTCTGAACAACAATCATTGATCTTGTTCGCTGTGATAGGAGTGGGCTGAGCAGATCCTCAGTCTCCTCAGTCAGGACACCCCCTCTTCATGTCAGGTGGCATGTGTGTCTGTATGAACATCCACTGAACAAGTTGTGAAATTGCCTCTGACTTTGTGGAACATAGTTAAAGATCAACTTATTCTAGCAAATATATTGTACTTTAAACAAAATAAAGAACTAAGACACCAATGGGGAACAGCAGATGAGAAAAGTCTGGATTGCCTTGAGGGAACGGGTGGCAGAGCCAGGCGTCGTTCATTGGAGGAGGTAACATACTGTCTATCTGTATAAGGGTGTTCAAGTAGGTATGTGCAGTACCGGAGACTACTTTGTATGCGAGCAATAGTGATTTGAATTTAATGTGGGCTGCTACAGGTAGCCAGTGGAGCTCGATGAGCAGCGCAGCGGGGTAACATGACCGTATGGGTTGGTTGTACACCAGAAGTCTACAGAAGAAATGTCCAAGTCGAGATACACTGAACGAGCGCCCTGTCAGGTAGGAGTCGACCAAGAAAGAGCCAAACCAGAGAGAGAATTGAGGAGGATGTGGTGGTTAACCGTGTCAAAGGCTGTTATATTCTACCTACTCATGCATGTCACTGTCATAACTGAAAATTCAGTAATACATGTTAATGGCATCGGGAATAATGTTTCCAATGTTTTTTGATTCTCACAGGTGGCTGAAGAATTGAAGAGGGTATGCTGTGAGGGTATGTGGATTAAAGGGAGACATTACCCACCTCAAGCCTCCAGCCTCCCACCTTCTGCACAGTAAGCAGCTCCAGCAGCTCTTTGGAATCAGCAGGCCAGCAATTACTGCCTGTGAGTATTATTGCACAACCCGAATCATGAGAAGTTCCTGCTGATCAGCACGCGGTGTACAGAATTTAGTGGGAAATTCTGACATAATCTCTGACTCCAGTGCAGGGAAATGTGCTGGATTTGCAGGCCTTATCTGAGATATTTTAAAACGAGCCAACAATTAACACAGTTAAGGAAAGACTGAAGAGAACAACATGAGGCCATCTCGCACAGGATAGTGTTAGGATGCTTGCAACAGAGGCCGACTCATCTCACAGCAGTCAGAACTGACATTTAAATGTTAAAACATCTGATCTCCTCATCTCATCTGAGTTAATGAGTGTCAGTTAACCTTCACCGCACCTCGCATGTCAACCCTAGCGTCTGTTAGAACGCAGGAACTTTTAGATGGACTCTCAAGCACGGGACCACACACACAACGTAACCCCAAAACCCCACCGTGCAGCGCTATTTTGGTGCATGTACGTTACAGAAGTGGAGCAGTTTGCACACCAGACTTGGTTTAGGTGCTTCTAAACATGTAAATATGCCTTTTGTCGGGCTCGACCTGCTCTGTGCAGATTGACGCAGGCTGCTCGCGGCATCCGTCAAAAATAGAACAGCAGCATTTTCCCTGCAGAGCCGAGCGGAGACCAGCTTCTGTGACGCTTCTGAACTGGACTGCGCCTGGTGGAATTTGGGCAACATTTCTTCACATATAGGAAGTGCTGCATTCACAGATTTACATAGAAATCATAGCCGTTTGCATCCTGATTCCTGTGTATGGTTAAGTTTCAACAATAAAAGCACTTTGATGTCCAGTGTAAGTAGATTTACATTGAAAGATAAATGTTGTATTGTACTCAAGTACTGTCACATGGGGGGGTTCAGGAATGGACCCAAATGCAGGCACGGGTAGGTACACAACTTTAATAATAAAACAAAACGGTGAGGGATGGACACAAAACAACACAGGAGCAGGAAAAACTAAAGAACACAAAAAAAAAAAACAGACTAACCAAAAGGCAGCTGAAAATCCAGGCAAAAAACACAAACACAAGACAATAACCAGGGAAATAATCCAAAAAGGCAAAGGCAAAGGCCGGGACAAGAAACAGGCAATATCAAAAAAACAGTAACCAAGAATACACTGGGAAAACCGCTGGAGAATAGGACAAACACATACAGAAACAAGGCCTATGCAACGGACAGACAAGGAAACACAGGAACTAAATAGACATGCAGGACTAATCAGGGACAGGTAAAACAAATCAGGGGCAGGTGCAGAATCAAAAAAGAAAACAAGGCAGGAAGTAGAATGAGACAGGACACAGACGGGGTTGAACTACAAAATAAAACAGGAAACACAAACTGAAAACTGTAACAAGTACAAATTCAAGGTACATGGACAGCACTGAGTATTTGCATGTTATGCAACTGTTTTCTTCTGCTCTGCTACACCTTAAAGGGGAAAGATTGTAACATTTTACTATGGTTACTTTCCAGATTACATTTGTCCATACCCTTCTTGTCCGGCGTAAACCATGCATTAAGTGTTCCGTTATTGGTTTCAGAAGATTCTCTTACTTATCAGGCTAAATGAACTGTGTAAATGTTTTGCAAGGCTGATAAATGCAGTAAAACAAATTAAAACACTTATTAGTGAATATTTTACTGATACACTTTTGCATTAGATACATTGCATAACAAGTTTGCTCATTATGTTGACAGAAAACATGATCCAAGTGACATTATGTTTCCTTCAGAGGACATTTGCAGTGCGCATGAACATAATTTCTGGTGGTTACTCCACCTCTGTAGTCCTGAATGTGTGTGAAAAATCTTCCAGATACATAGATAGATGCATTTGCATTCAAAGTCAGCCTCATTTGACATACAAATTAAAGCTGAATTATGTGCTAAACATCACATACAATAACTTATTGTCACTATGATTGCTGTAGTGCCAAAAAATTGACCTCCGTTTGCCAGTCAAGTCATCACTAGCAATGCAATCCTCTGGTCTCAATGGTAATGCAATTTGATAAACATTAGAACAGTAACACTTTCTGACAACACGCAAATGAATTATTAATCAGCACTGAAGTGATTTTTACACCCTCCTGATACAGACTGTCTGTGCTGGCTTTAACTACAGGAGATTTCAGCATGTGATCGAGGTTTATGTCAGCGACCTGATCCGGTAAAACACATTTATGCACTGATGGATAAATAGTCTTACCGAGTTCAACCGGTATGATTGCCATTATTCATGTCAGATTATATAGAGATGGTATGTAATTCCTTGATTGTACTCCATAAGAAAGATTAAACTGCTGACCTCTATAATGTGCTTATAACCATTGCAGGGCAGCTGTAGCATTATCATCATTATCATCAATCAATTCAATTCACTATTTCAGACATGTGGAGCATAGAGGGAGAAAGATAAGAGACTGGAAGAGGTATGAGATTTAGTATAAAAACAGATATTTGTCATATATATCATCATCTAATAACCAACACTTTGAAATACAGCTGAGTCGCCTCATAATTTCACACACCCGCATCTCTTTTGATATTTTATTCTCCATTAAAGCCCAGCGATCCATTTAGATTTTTCCTCATTACTCTATTTTTACTAGCTAATTGTTTAATTATACCTCTTCTGATGACTCTACCTCATGTGAGCTCACCGTTCACGAACTTGTTTCAATTGATTCTTTTTGCTGCAGATTGACAGGATATTGACTGAAACTTGTTTTTTTGTTGTTGTTGTTTTTGTTGTTTTTTTATGTCAGGCTCATCTCAGATTGGAAGAAAAAGAAAAAAAAAAGTAATTCAGATCTATGGAGTTAGTGTACCTCTGTAATATGTCCAGTGGACTGTAGCTATCTCCCAGCGGACAACCAGATGTCTCTGCTTTTCAAGGGAGAAGCATTATAGGAAGTGCCATCACTTCAGCTCCTCTGTGTCAATTGCTCCAAAATGGCCAATTTCCCATCCAGGATGTGTGTTTTCACATTTTTATCATCCCCTGCCGTAGTTACTGTATGTAGTTGAACTTAGAACCATCAGTCATTGATGCTGCGTTGAGAGGAAGCCGATGTGCAGTAAAACTGACGGACGGCCTTCCGCATGACTGGAGATGTATGAGGCATGCAGGGGAGCTTGTGGGGCCTTTTTTTCATTGTATTTTTTAGCGCTGCCGTGAGGTGCCAACAGGGAAAGTAGCTGTGCTTACCATGTGTCTGACTGAAAGAACATTGTGGATGTGGTGTCCTAACTGCTGGAGATGTTACAGATATGCACAGATATTAATGTTTAATTTAAAAATCAACCTCATGTTGAACACAACGTTGCTGATCAGAGGAAAAGTGACTTTTTAAAAAACATTCTGTGTAAAATTTGCCAGAAAATAGTCCATTAGTCTTTCTATTTATGTTTTTTGTCACGTGTATCCAGTCAGCAGCCCCTGGCATCCCAAACTTGAGAAAACAATCAAACAATTAAGGAAAGTGCGTAACAGCACTTGCTCACTCGTCGTTTTATCACTGTTTAAGAATGAGAGCTCCGCTCGCCACATCTCACCAAACTCATCTGTACTGTATCTGTGACAATAAGCCTCCAGCTGCTTTAATTATGAAAGCGATCTACAATTCAATGTTTTTTCTTTTTTAAATCAACAAACCTTGGATCCTCAGGAACTCACAAACTCACACTCTAACTTTGATTAACACTCCATTTCCACATCACTTTAATCAGGACAATTTCAACACCTAGTCAAACAAGCCATATTTCTGTAAGAATGAATTCTAAAAGAAAATAAAAATTAAAAAAAAGCAAAATACCCATCACTTAATATCTAGTATCGTATAGACGTACAGACTCAGCAGTTGTCAGTTCAATTCTTCTCCAACACTGTAAAACATAAGAAAAGCTACTGTACTGTGCCCTAGGAGTGCAGATTATATATTCTGCTGCACAGGATAACTGCCATGTACAGCATCAGAAAATGATTCATCATTTGCATAAGAACAATGAAGCGACACCTCTCAGTGAGCTCTAATGAGAAATGTCCTTGTTCGATGGCTTGCATACAAAAAAAAACCCACGACTTGACCTTTGAATTCTGAACATTCTCCACTGCGTGAAACTGCATCCATGTCCACAAGAAAAGAGAGGAATGTGAAATAAATCATATTGAGATGCTCTGAAATGTCACTTAGTTAATGGTAGCCTTGATTCCACCAGCTTATTTTGTGAAATCTTAAAGGAAAAGCCAAAGTCCAGGCTCATGCTTTCAGCACAGTGTTGGTAAAATAAGCTTGGGCCTCGTTTTCGTCGCATTTCAAACAAGCCGCCCCGTCGAAAGTTATCTGTACTCATCATTAGACACACTGCCTGTATTTGATTGATCTGGAAGTCATGAATTTCTCCTTAAAGAGCGGTTGAGCGAAGCAGCCTGTTTATTTTTCGGTACCTGCAACATAATTGGTTTCTCATGCTTTAGGGCAGTGCTCCGTTCTTTGTCCAATTAGAGACGATTTCCCTCCAGATGGACCCCTCAGTTCTCAATACAAGTTGTCAGAAGAAGATAATTATATCCTGGTTACACCAAAGGATGTCTTTACACCAAGCGTTTAAAATCAAATATGCTACACAGAAATCTTCATTGGTATTTTTGGAGAATCCATGTAAGCTCAGTCGGAGCTCTCAGAACAAAATACTTTACACAATATATCTGCCTCGACTGACATTCACAGCTGTAACACCAAATACAACAATTTTGACAGCAATACTTCTTTGACAATGAAACAAAGACAGAGCTAGAAGTGTTGCATATTTTTTTATCCAGCCTGGTTTCCTTTGTGCTGTCTGATCAGAAATGTGCATTTAAACTAACGATTAAAGGAAAGTGCCACCACAAAAACATGCATCGTAGTTAAAAACAGCTTTGGGTGAAGCACCCTGCATCCCGTCGGCCTCCTTTCTTGTTTGATATTTTTAGCCCAGTGCTGTCATCGTGGATGGTAGAGTTTGATAACACAAACATTTTCATCTTTATCTACAACACTGACTCAACGTCGGCCCATTCCGGCCTCACCATCTTGTACATGTAACCCACCTGGTGTGTGTTTCACCAAACCTGCAGGTATATCTATGATCTAGGCTCTAAGAGGAGACCGGCATTAAAATAGAGCAGTAAAGTACATGAAACCCTTTAACCCTTCCCCTAATAATTCACACCAACAACTGAATATGTTAAATTCACTGTATTGTTTCTGTCTCAATTGTTTAACGGATGTTTTACTTCTTACTATTTTCACATTTAGTTAACAATAACTTTCAATGTGTTCTTTCACTTACAATACTCCATATTCAGCACAAGAACCTTTGACTTGGTACACAGCTGGGCATGAACATAATTTGCATACTCATCTGGCCCAATCACATGTTATATTTATCAACACCAGAACAAATATGGCAACCTAAACGGAGCAGAATTTGCAATAAAATTTAACTGAGCAACTATGTTCAAACCCAGTACTCAATTGCACAAATGAATGTTGGGACCCAACCATACATGAAAACAAAACAAAACAAAAAAAAATTGAGATCTCAATAAAAAAAATTCAAACTGTACACTGTATGAATCAGTCTTTAGTTACTCAAACCAGGTTTGTAAATGCTTCAGTTTAGTTTTTTCCCTTCGAGTGCACTCAAGTTTCCTACCACCCTTTATGAAAACCTGTCCATCCTGGTTAGCAGGGGAAAGGGGTTGTACAGTGAGTTGGATAGATGGGGACTGGAGATGGTGGGGATGATGACTGAAGATCCAGGAAGCAGTGATGAAGGGGAAAGGATGAGGTGGAAACCAGAAAGCAGCGAGATGGAGGTAGCCCGTGCGACTCAATCCAATCTGTAGAACAGCTCAACAAAAAAAACAGCCTGCACAAAAAGTACAGGGAAATCATTAATTGTCCTTATTAATAATCCACACTATGTGTTGTTTTTTCCTTCTTTCAACAGAGTTACACACAGCGTCACACAACAATCCCTCATACAACACATAATAACATTTCACTCACACACGCTTTAACTTTGCATCATATACCAAGCTTAATCAATTAGCTCACAAAGAACATATTCACACAATACATTAACAACATAACATTGACCGTGTCACCTCAGATTAGCTGAATTAGCTGACCATTAATTAGCATTTTCTTCCACAGTATTCACACATTTTTCAAATAAACATACCACTTGCAATATCACCAGGCTATGAGCTTATCCCGACTGGTTTTTTTAACATAAATAATCCACAGTCTCAAGTTATAACCATATTTCAAAGTTATCAACAACCAGAGTGCTAATTCACGTGTGTGCTAACAGCTAACTCACCGGGATATTCATAAGCCACGTCGTTTTGACGGGTCGGAAACTCCGTAGCGGTCGGACGACTTCTCTTACCACGGTCAAAAACCTCTTTTAACGTTTTCCACTACTTAACGACAAGTAGTGAACACTTATTTCCTTCTTAATAACAGCTTCTTGCTGACGCTGCTAAGCTCAACTCTCCACACTCGTGTCGGTGTTTTTCCTCACTGAAAAAACTCGTCAGTGCACTATATCTATCACTCAGTTGCGCCACCGGGTGGCAGCGGCAGACCACCAGACTGGGAACATAGATAATTCAACACTAGAATGGGTGTTCAGACTACCTGGCTACATACACGTAGGAAAGATAGAACTTGCTTGTATCTCGAGTACTTCATTGACTTTGTTAAGCCTCACTAGACCACAATGCGATGTCTTAACAAGCTGTTGGCTTTTTGTTACTGTCTTAACCTGCAGGTGTATATTCAAACTATAAAAAGGCAACGGCCACGTTTCAAAACATAGGCTTCCATTTTCATGGCAGTTATGGTCCATATTGGCCAAAATATTGCATCAGATGAGGAAAGTAATAAATTCACTAAAGGTGGGATTTAGTGGCATCTAGTGGTGTAGTCACCCTCTCCTTCTGAGTGTGAGGGACTATCTGTAGAGCTAGTGTTTAGCTTTTTTAGTCTGGAAGATGACCCACGATGTCTGTAGATATAAAAGGTTCAATCCAAGGTAACAAGGAGTTGTGCATATTATATTTCATTTCTGCCATATTGTGTAAATAGAAACGCATTTTTTACAAACTGGACAAAGTACGAAGATGAACATAACATTCATGTTATCATTTGATATAATGGTGGGTGAAGGGACAACCCACACAGCTCATTGTTTTTAATTAGCCCCTCCTCTTCAGTCTTGTCACTGCAGCCTTTACAGATACTACAGATAGTAGTACATACTGCTGTGAAAGTAGGAAACTAGGGCTTCCTGTTTACTCCCTAAAAGTAGTAATAAAAACATATTTAATTAATAACTGAGTAGTTTTTGTTTGTTTTAATCAGAATTTTATGTCCTGGTATAGCCATTCATTTTCAATCACAAAATACTCCACATATTGCTATTTATTTCAGCTTTATAGAGTCATGATATCTGCAGCCCATCAGAATAGGAGCAAACATCCTGTAGGCTTTTTCCACCATTACATGATCCAGAACATGTAAGTGCACTTAAGGTAAATGAAACATCATAACATTCATTTAAGATAATATGTAAATACCTCTGGTTGCAATACTACCAGGTTTTTATGGTAGAACAGCTTCTGCCATTGACATAAACTACTTTTCGTCAGTTACCTAAGATAGCTGCCTGGATGCAGCAGAGTTTTCTATCTGTCTATTATTATATTATCAATTTCAAAGAAAGATCCCTCTAATGTCCTGTGCTACTCCCTCCTCCCACTCACCTCCAGTTGTGTATTCAGTTGGCTTGATAGATGGAGGAGGCGTGACGTTATTTGTCATAAAGTATTCCAGCGTTTGGGCCCTTGTTAGCACACGATATGTAAGCATGCTACCAAAAGCACCACGTCCCTGACCTTTAACATGCAAAAGAAAAACTTGCAAAATACAACCTCAGTAACAAAGATCTTTCATTCATGACCTTGCCTTAGGCATTAAATACTGTGTGCCAGGGTCGCCACTGTTTATCCTTGTTCCAGTATTCTAGCTGCAGAGCTTCAGTGTCATGTAAGCATTCACTGAATGTATACAAGGTATCAAGGGCTTTCACTGTCCTCATCCTTCTGCTTGGGCTATTGGAGGGAATAGTAACGTCTGGAGGCGACAGGTTTGAAAGACATTGTGGTCTTAAAATTGAGAAATGCTAAAATGCAACATGTAGAATGTTAAATAGCCGGTCATCAAAATTTCTATAGTATATTAAATTCAGTGTGTGCCTCGGTAAACTCCACAACTGGCCCAATGAATTGACTAGCTTTCAAGTATCACATATTAAAATAACATTCATTACATTTAGATAAGCTGCTCAACCAGCTCACCAGTGTGTGAAAAGGTAATCAGAGCAGCTTCATGTTCGTGCTCAGCGTAAAGTGCGCTTCAGTGATTATGAGACGTTCCAAAGCTTGTTCATGCATGGCACAAATGGTCTAACAAGGTACTGCCGCCACAGAATGCTGTGTTTTGGCCGAGGTATGGGATTGTTGGGAGATTTTAAAAAAAGTTCTGCTGTGAGTAAAATTTGAATTTTTATTTTATTTTATTTTATTTTTATGTGTCTTTATTTTATTCAAATCTTATGACCAAAAAAATCATACAAACCTTTTCTGATGACTTTAACATCACAGCTCAAATATAAAATCTAAATAATTGTTATAAATGATGTGCTGTTTTCATAAAGTCCAGACAGGGGATCAGACAGAATCTGCATCTCAAAGTTTGTGATTCTTTGTGGATTGTTGCCGTTAATGTCTCCAAAATGTTCTTTTTTGCAGTACTTGCTAACATCTGTTCCGTATTGAGATTTTAATTGCTTTAAACCCATAAATTGAATGACATCAGGATTATAAATATAGCTCTAAAATAAAGAACATATTTGGTCATATGATGTTAAAGATAAGTGATGTTGACAGATCAATCCAAATATCATTCAGCTCTCCATACCACATCTGTTATCCTTTTCATAAAAAGGCAAAATAAATAAATAAATAAATCATTAATTTATGGGGAGGTCATGTTGCCCAAGAGTTTAGCTTGACTTTTGCAAAGTCTTCTCTGCTCACAGAACTGAATATCAGTAAGTTTCTTTGTCTCTCAGCTCGACCTACTTTTGACACGAAAAGAAAATGATAAGAGAAAAATCACCCTCATGCGCAGTCTTTTCCCTTCCTGTCAATAGCTACAGATTGCAGCTCAAAAGTAGCCTTGTTTTGCATTTTTGAAAATAAAGCTGAGGCAAAATAGGCGCAGATCTCTCGGAGCAAAATGTGTGTTTGTGGAAGATTTCCTCTAATCCTTGCTGCTAAGCACAAAACGAAAATCCAAGGTCAGCTTTCCAAAGTATGCAGGGGCCATATTTCTATCATGTAAAGGGATTTACAGGGTTCAGCTTTGTGGTACATAAGTGCTCTTTTACCATTGTCTGCACACCAGCTGTACATACTGACACGAGCACACATACAAAGTCTTAACACAAAGTAAAGGCAACATGCTTGAAAAGGTACCACCTAGGGAACGCTTTGAGATGTGTGTTTTTGTACAGCTACACAGCGGTGGCAGGTGTTCACTAAACCCCCAGACACACATGCTACAGATTAAAGGAAACATCTAATTTTTTTGTCATTTTATCACGTGTTAAAGACAAAAAAAGACTTAGTGTATCGCAGAAAAACGGAGGCTTCTGACGCTGAAATGTAGAATAAATGAACAAGTAGCCGAGAAGGCTCTAATGCTGATCAAAAGAAAGCTGACTGGAAGATTCCTGGAACGCACAAGTACCTTTAGCACTGACGCCTGTCCTGTGTTTCACGTGTTTAGACATTATACATGCCAGCAATTTTGTTGCAAGCTGTTGCCATAGAAACAGGCAGTGCATTTGTTTATACAGGAGTGTTTACTAATGGAATATGAGGGTACACAAAAGCTTGTCGTCAATAAGAGCACAACTGGGATTTCAAGTATTATCTGTGTGAATGTCAGCACACTCATTGACACTCAGCAGGACAAGACATGCAAATACATCATGTTTTCCTATCTGTAGTTTTGGAGTATTTGTTGCACGTACTTCATTATTGGGAGTGATATTAAAATGTCCCTGGGAATTAATCTCTATTGCTCATGATGTATGTTTTAATGGTCCTCTAAATGGATATTCAATAGCCATTAATCTTAAAATATGAAATTGCTTTTGTAATTAATTCCATGAGGATCTTGCTCAGGAGAACTGACAGTAGGACGTCAATGTGTTTGCTAAATGAATGAACAATCACAGTAGGCAGTGGGATGCCTGTTTTTCATTTTGATTTTTTATCTTATGTCACAAGTTCAATTCTACCCAAGTGCTTAAACTGAGCAGAGCTGTCAGATAGTTAGATATCGAGCAGTTTGTTGGATTTATGTTTAGAGTTTGCAAACAGAATTTGGGCTCATGGATGAGCAAAAACTTCCTTCCTGTAAAGGTTTGGTCTTATCTTGTGCATGCTGTGGTGAGATTCTGCTTTTAAAACGATTGTGAAGCATCAGTGCATGAAGGTCATTGAGCCTCGTATTGGTGCGTGCACTTCACTACCAAAGATTATACTACTCAGCTTCATCCAAGGCTGGCCGTTACAGTTTAGAACTGATTCTACATCAAATATTGATGCGTTCAACAGACAAGAAATGGCTTACAGTGGATAGAGTACAACTGACAGAGCAGATGCAGTTCAGGGGCTGAATCTGATGCCCAATTATGAATTACAGTTCTAATAAAGCATGTTAAACTGAAGTATAACTATATGGTAGAATCATATATGCTCCAGTTATCAGAGATTTGCTATTTCTGCGATCCCCCAACCCAGTCAAAGTTTCCTTGGGCAAGATACTGAACACCAAATTGCTTCCGATGGCTGTCCTGTAGGTGTGTGTGCGTATGTGGGAGCTTAGTATCACCATGAGTGCTTTGGATATGAAGTGCTGTACTGCTCCTGAGGAGCAATTGGCACCTTGCATGGCAGCCTCTGCCTTCAGTGTATGAATGTGAAAGTGTAAAAGCACTTTGGGTGCTTCTGTTGATCAGAAAAGCTCTGTAAAAAGTACAAGTACATTTCCCATCCACGGCCACGTCTCTGTGTGTTGTGAACACTGGACAACAGTTTGGTTTATTTATCTCTGTAAGAGATTTTTCGAGATTTGTCAAAAGTCCTCCTTGACACATGCTTTTGATTATGTTCATTTTGTTTTTGACATTCGGCTGATGTTTTTATCAGGCTTGATTTACAATAATTGAGCCGGCTGGATTTTAGTATCTCGTTCAAGGTCAAGGACAAGTTGACTGGGCAAAGCTGTCGATGAACACATGGGCTATTGTCAGTTTGATCTGGCTGATAATCTCTTGCTCAGGCACTGTTTGAGGTCCCCATGCTGTGCATGTTTGTGATGTCTATTTATAATAACACAACATAATAATATACTTTTACATTTCATACAAGAAATGCAGCTCATAGTGCATTGCAATAAAGAAATGACATGCAAGGGCAAAGAATAAAGATAAAAACATGGATAGAATGCCATAGTTCTTGTAACATAAGATGGATGATACAACCCACTTCATAATAATAATAGTAGAAATAAGTAATCAATTGAATTCATAATAGAATGATTGTACTCTGTATAAGACCATTTTAATCTTTGAAAAGACCACTCACCACAAAATAATCTATACTATGAATGCTTTTCTCAGAATGTCTTTGTATTTCTATTTAAAGATAAACCATGACAGAAATGGACATTCACCAGTGTTCACTCATGTTTTGTTGTTCAGTCTGCTTTTACAGGAAGAAGACAAAAGAGATGAAGAAACTTATTTCTATCAGTTCCCACCTTTGCCTCCACTAACTGCATCATTTTCTGTTACACAGGAGCAAACTATTCTATTTCTGTAACCTGATTAATGCACCCCCACGCCTCACAACCACCTCTGCACACACACACAACAATGTAATGATTCCTGTCTTGTCTCTGGTATGACCTCGCCGCATTCTGCAGAATGTGTAGTTTGTCTCTCGAGCCTGCCTGGGAAAGACAGCTCAGAACCTATGACGCACTTCATATGGCATTTGTATTGGTGTTTGGGTGTGATGGACGTTCCTTTTTTGCCGGGCTCATTCAACTAAATTGCACTATTCCTAATTCCACAACCACAGGGACCACAACCTCTGGGGTGGAAGTTTTATATTTCCTACTAGTGTCTTATCTAGATGCTGCATGTTTCCCAAACGTATTTATTTTAGACCCATGCTTCCAAAGGGGGGCGTTTTTTTTTTTATGTAACTTCATTGCATAACACTAGCTGGTAGTGGAATAAGTGAATTCCAATTACAAATATTACAAATCTGGGTCACACAGTGTTTGGCTATATGACACAAAACAATATTTCATTTCATCAAAGCATGTTGAAAATAGAGACTCTGATAGGTTGTCCGTGATTTATTTGATGGTTGATGGCTTTGATGGTTTTCCAACATGTGAGCCATTGATAAGCTCATTTTTTGTATCAGGACTGGGTTGTTGTGAGATTGTTTGCTTTCTGTCACCTATGGCTGCAAAAACACAAAATAATGAAACAAAACACTAGCTTTATGTCTCAGAATAAAATGACATTGTTTTCGCTTGCAGGTCCATTTATTGAAAATAAATCTATTCAGGTAGTTCATTCCTTGGCCCTTCTCTTTTCTGTATAGGCTGCTTTTAGGTTAGTGTTTTCATAGTCGCATAGTTGACACAAACCTTTATTAGAGATTGTAGATTTTTTAAAGATATGATTCAAATTTTTCCACTGTTAAGGTAACATTTTGTTTTTGTGTGTGATTTAGCGCTCCATCAACATCCCCCCATGCCCCACACCTGTAAACCTCCTCTTCTTTCCAGTGGTCCAAAACACCTGTGGTACAAACACTAACACTCCCCCGATGCTCTGAGCTCACAGTCTGGGCAGCCCGGCTAACAAACTGAGTTAACATTAGCTAACAGCAGCTAACAAACTGAGCTAACTGTCCATCAGGAAACTCTGTAAATCACAGAGAGTTGAGGCGGAGCAGCCGGAGGACATCAGAGGGAAAACCAGAAAACATTTTCTCCATAAAATATGATCCAGTTTCACCAAAATCTGTGAAATAGTTTATAAGTCAGTAAAGTATTATTTATTGGTTATTTTATGGTAGAAAAGTTACTCAAAATACAATGAATTTCATTTTGCATACTTTCTAATCGTAGCCTTTGAATAAAATTCAAACATTCTGAACATTGTATTTTTTCTGTATTGTATGTATATTCCATTCCCATGTTCAGACTAATTTTACCCTTCAACCCAATGAAGTGAAAGGGGAAACTGCATTGCAAATTGAATGCATCAAGCACCACTCCAGCCCATCCCCATATAATACTTCTTAGTTACCCTTATCACATAATGAATATGTGAGCGTTACAGTACGTCATTACAGTACATGGGTGCTGTTTGCTCTACCCATATGGTTTGATTCATCGATATTTGCCATGATAGCAGACTTTGGGGAGAATGTTTCTGTCTGAAATACTGTTGTCAGTACTTGATCACAATCCAGATATGATTAAATCGACAGATGCAGCTTTGTGGAAATGATGCAATATGACACTTCCTCCACCGAAATGTGTTATTGCTGAAAATAGCATTACTTTAATGGTAATGTCCATTATGACTAACATAAAAGTTACTTAAACACTTTTATGCACATTTCTTCCTAAAGAGGGTTTTCCAGAGTGTTACTTATTCTGACAAAGCGTAAACACAAAGATTATTGGAATATGTGTGACTTCAATGTGAATAAACAATGCAGAAAATGCAATCCCTGAGTGTTTCTGTGGAACAAGAGAGTACCTGTAACTTTTTCAGTTGCTCCAGATAAATGAATGGGCCTACTACATACTACTACCTGTTACTAGGTTGAATACTTAAAACAGTTTGGAATTATTGATTTACAAAATTTCTCAGACTCACTTCAGCTAATTCATTCATTCTAATTCCATCCACTTGATCCAAATACGCTCATTAAAGTTTGTGTAAAGGCAATTCTGAGATTTCCCTTTAAAACACATTAAATATGTTGGGAAATAGTTGCTGAAAACATGTGAAATGATATATTACTGAAATGTGCAGTTAGAGGTTCAAACAGTTTTTCACCAGTTTTCAGTCCAGGATTTTGTGGGCAGTCCTTAAAGGGTGGCTCGATGACACGCTGAGGCCACCCTGAGCATACCCCTGCACCTCTAGCAGAGAGATAGAGATGAATTCATCTTGCTCAGTGTTTCAAAGTTAGTCATGTCATTTTCTGAACTCATCTGACACGTTTCAGTCGCTTCAAAATGGCTGCTCAGCTGCTCCCACGAATGGCCGTGGCTTCAGCACAGTCCTGGAGCTGAGAATTAATTTTTTCCTGATTTTGACACCTAATTTCATAAACTTGTTGATATTTTTAATCCTTCAAATTTGATTGGATGGTAAGTAACACTTTCTTCTTTGGTCTGACAAACTCAGAACACATATTTATTCTGACTTTACATGGACTTTAAGCTTGAAGACAAATAGTTTTAAAAAGCTCCCACAGCAAGTCTTAAATGATCATTCTGCATGTGTGTAATCTCCACAGAGGACTGGGGGTTAAAAAGTTCAAAAGAGGGAAATTTGACAACCCCAATTATTGCCCACAGTTCAAGCTCATAGTTTTTAATTACACTCATTGGGGGAGGCAGCATTCATCGTACGAAGGACAAGTGTCGTACCAAACCAAATCAATCTAGCTAACAAGCTAACACTGGTGATCCTGGATAATAATGGGCATCATGAAGCACATTATCACCTGTCATTGTTCACACTGTGTACAGCTCAGCTTGTTAACTGTGGCGTTACAAGACACAGAATCAGAACCATAAATGAAGTATTGAGGTGAGATACAACACTGTGATGTGGTGATAATACCCACAGGAAAAATCTGTTACAGCAAAGTAATATTGAACAAAGTGTGAAGAATAAAATCACAAAGCTAGAATATAAGAAGAAGAAAAGACAGAAATTGTCTGGTGATTGATGCAAGATGGCGCTAGTGCGTGAGGCGGGCCGTCAGCTGCTCCGACTGTTTTTTGTGTTTCTGCTGCGTGTAACCCTTGTTGCACGTACCGTCAACACTCTGCTGGTGTATGATCGCCAAACGCTACTAGATCTGAGAATCTCCGCCAAAAATCTTGTGAACTTTGATTATTATGGACAAAAAACTCTGCCTCCTTTCCTATTGGACATCCGAACATACCTCTGCCGCACTCCAGCGCCACCCCCGCAGTGAAAACGGCACCGCTGCCGGGGTAAGCGTAATGACTGTCTGGTGAGGCTGAGGGCTGGGTTGGTACACCCTGATCGAGGTGGATATGGAGCGGGCCTCGCCTTTGTATCTCTCGATGTTCGCTGGACCCTGTTGCTGCCTGGTTGGTACCGGTGGTGGGCTCGGATGTGATGTTCCGGCCCCGCGGACCCTGCTCTCCCTGTCTCCGCTGGCGCGGAGTGAATCTGGGGAGCCTCTGTGTCGGGCCTCCCTGTCAGCTGTTCACCCTGACCTACCAGCTCTTGCCAGGTTTGGCCTGGTAAACGCCAGATCGCTTGCGAATAAATCTTTTATCCTTAAGGATTTCTTCATATCACGGGATTTCCTCTTTATCCCCGAGACCTGGCTGAGTGTTGGTGAGTCCAGTGTCTTCACAGAACTTTTACCTGATGAGTGCTGCTCTTCTCTCCTCGGTCATCCGGCCGAGGAGGAGGAAGAATTGCGACTGTTTTTAAGAGTGACTTTAAATGTAAACAGTTATTGCTGTCATCCTCCTTCACCAGCTTTGAACTGGGGCATTCTCACACGGTGCTGTGTGCTGTGGTCTATCGGCCTCCCAAATATAACAGAGACTTTTTAACAGACTTTTCTGTGTTCTTGGCTGATATTATGCCAAAATATGACCGGGTCCTTATTTTTGGAGATTGTAATATTCATGTGTGTTGCCCTGAAAACCCTTTGGTGCGAGACTTTTTAAACATCATTGACTCTTTTAATCTCGTGCAGTCTGTACTTGGGCCTACACATGAACGTGGTCACACACTTGATCTTGTTTTATCTTATGGTTTGCCTGTTCTTAACCTGGAGGTCTGTGACGCTTTTTTCTCGGATCATATGCCTGTACTTTTTGAAGCTGCTGTTTGCTGTCACATAGTTAAACCTTGCACTGCTGCTCGCAGATGTCGAGTTATTAACCCTTCCACTGCTGCTCACTTCTCCGCAGTTTTCAGTCAGAACTGCGTCATTCCTGAGTGTGTGTGAGGATACAGAGGCTCTCAGCTCATGGTTTCTCGACACCTGTCAGACTGCCATAGACATTGCGGCTCCATTAAAGACCAGGCAGCAGAAAGCTAAATCAGAGCCTTGGCTGAATGAAACAACCCGCACTGCCAGACAGGAGTGTCGAAGAGCTGAGCGGAAGTGGAAAAAGGACAAACTGCAAGTGTCTTTTCAAATACTGAGGGATTGCTGGCGTCATTATCAATCCACTGTGAAAGTGGCAAAAAGAAAATATTTTTCTGATATTGTTCTATTAAACTGTCATAAGTGAGGCCTCCCCTGCTGTGTGTGAGAACTTTCTTCACTACTTCATTGACAAAGTCACTTCTACCAGAGCACTTCTTTCACCTCCTGCTTCTGATCCTTCAGTGTTTGTCCCCTGCTCTGCTGTGTTGGACACATTTGAGCCTGTGACCCTGCCCTTTGTGCAGGAGATTGTGGGTCATTTGAAGCCCTCAGGTTCTCCAGATGATACTGTCCTGCCCCAATTTTTTTAAGGAGGTTTTTCCCACTGTTGGGCCATCTTGTCTCACAGTTATTAATAGCAGTCTGTCCTCTGGAGTGGTCCCTGTAAATTTTAAACATGCAGTTGTGCAGCCTTTGTTAAAAAAAAAAAACCTGGGCTGGATCCTACTGTTTTGGCAAATTTCAGGCCTATCTCTAAACTGCCTTTTGTTTATTCTCAGCTCATGGACTTTTTAAATGAACAAAATATTCTTGAGATTTTCCAATCCGGTTTTAAATCATTGCACAGCACAGAATCAGCGCTTTTAAGAGTTTTTAATGATATCTTTTTAGCTACTGACTCTGGTCACTGTGTTGTCCTGGTACTTTTAGATTTGACTGCAGCATTTGATACAGTGGACCATGAAATCCTGATTGCTCGTTTGGAGCAGTGGGTGGGCATCAGTGACACAGCACTGGAATGGTTCAGGTCCTACCTGACACATCGGACTTTCTGAGCCTTGATGACTCTGTGTCCTCCACTGCTCCTCTCTCATGTGGGGTCCCACAGGGCTCTGTGCTTGGCCCTCTTTTATTTTCTCTCTATCTACTCCCACTTAGTTCCATTCTCAGGAAACATGGCATTTCTTTTCACTGCTATGCGGATGACAGCCAGATCTATGTCCCTCTCAAAAAGTCTGATTCCTACTCTGTTAATCCACTGCCAAGTGCTTACACGACCTTAAAGCTTGGATGTCTTCAAATTTTCTGAATTTTAATGAATAAAAAAACGAAGTCATGGTCTTTGGTGCACAAGCAAGTATGAGCACATTTCACCTATTTTAGCTTCACTTCACTGGCTGCCCGTCCATTTTAGGATTCATTTTTAAAATTATTTATTGCTTTTAAAGCCTTGAATGGCCTTGCCCCACCTTACCTCTCTGAGCTGCTGCACCCCTACGCTCCTAGTCGATCTCTCAGGTCAGCTGACCAGCTGCTCCTGACAGTGCCTCAGCTCAGCTTAACCTTTTTTGAAGAAGAAGAAGAAGAAGAAGAATCTATTCTCTTTTCTCTGCACATAAAAGTGGATCAATGTATCTATTGTTCCTTATTGTCACGTTATTCTAAACTCTCCTGAAGGACCCTCGATCTCTCGTCATCCTTCCATTCAAAATTCTGCTTAGTGGGGAGCAAAACACTGAGGCAGTTCTTGGTCTCTAAGATGCAAAGAAACAGCACTTCACGAACACCTTTCCGTTGCATTCTTCACTTAGAAGAATTTGCCGCCTCTACCCATTTGTCAAACAAAGCGCACCATATCATTTCACCTCCTTGTTGGACTGTGGCTCAACAGACCTTCTATTCTTTTTGAGAACGTGTTCATCATTCCCACAAGTGCTCACCTCACCCACACTACTGGACTTGATTATCTGCGCCACGCTGTGCTTGGGACATCATTTCCTCAGCCAGCAGCAGCAGCTAGAAATCAAAGTACTGCAACCTCTTCTTTGCAGGTCTCCCAGAGGCCCGGTGGTCTGACCTGTACTGGATCCAGCTGTTTGTGGCAGTCAGATCAAAGAAATCCAGGAAGGTGTGAACAGTCTCAGCTTTACATTGGATATTTGGCTGCTCATGCTGTCACAGAGATCAAAATATTTTCTGCCTCACTTAGTTCTGTTTTTATGGAAAATGGCTGAAAATGAGAAGAAGCAAGTCCTCGTGTCCCCCCTCAAAGTACAGAGGTTAAAATCGAGCAGCAACCTCTGTGGTAAAGTAAAGTCAACACGGAAGTGCTGCAATTCCTCAAACATCCACCTGAGGCTGGCTCCAGAAGTGAGTCAGTCTCCATAAGCCCCCATGTTAAAATGTACAAAGCAGAAATAAACATGTTTACAGCTTGGTACAAAAAACAGTTTTGGTCTCTATAGCTAATTTCCTCGTTCATGACAACTGTACTGAGGGTGAATTTATATACAACTCACCTGTTCAAATGATATTAAGACTTAAAGTTATGCAGAATTAACAGCATGGCTGCTTTGATTGACAAGTAGGTGCCGTTACAGGTGGCTTGTTTGAGCAACCAGGCTTCATTCAGCCCACCTCAGCTCTACCCACACTCCACGTCTTTGTTCATTTTTGGATTAGTGGCGAGGTGACAGAGGCAGGACTGCAAGATGGAGACGGACAGAGCCACCACAGTAAGCTTCACAACGACACTTTGTTGACATCACAGAGACTATGTCCATGTTTTATACAGTATGTGGTTAAAATGCCCTGCTGGCCACACCCCTAGGAAGTTCATTAGGATCCAAACAGACTGTTTGGATGGTGTTCGAAATAAAGACTTCAGTGTCAGTACCCCCAACAGAGGACAAAGTGTCTGCTGATCCACTGAAAATAATTTGAAAGTTTTAATCTTGTGACATATTTGTGAAACATTGTATGCTTCAGTGTTATCAGTCCTGGATTCACAATGTTTTCTGTGCATGATGATCAAAGCTCATGCAAGAAAATCTTTTCACATACACTGCAAGGGAAAACTAAACCATTTCTCTCCATGTGCATCTCACTCACTTCCATACACAGAGAATGACAAACTAATAACAGTCAATATTCGGCCCAGCAAGCTTTGCTTATTGCCTCTTCTAGAAATAGCCCATTTTCTCAAGGCATGGACGGGTGGGAATAAAAGCGACAATGATCACAGAGGTATTCCTCCTCAAGGTCAAGAGCAGAAGTGTAAGCGAGAAAAAGAGAAGTCAAGAAATTACTTTTTCATCCCCAGTGGCAAACGTAAATCTCCTATGAAAGCAAAAGAAAAAATAAAAAGATGTTTTGATTCCTCATAGAGTTATTTACCATCCTGCTTTACTCTCTATATACAAAACCCACACCTTTGGTTAAGTAACATAAATAGGTTCTTGTGGCTGCAGATTCTGAGGTAAAAACACAATAAAGGCAATTTACCACACCTGAAACTAAACAATAACCACGCTTCTTACACATCACAGCCTGTGCTTTATTCAGAGTTAAAAACTCTTCTGGCAAAATTACACTTGTCAGCGGTTGATGACTTGAGTGTATCTTAATGAACAACATCATTTGTTCCAAAATTACTGGTTGGAGATTTACTCAGGTGGAGTTGGACATCCTTTGTTCTTGCACGCCCTGGAGAGTGGTGAAGTGTGCCAGTGCGACGGTAAGACAGTAAGCAGACCTTAATTGATACCACCAATTATTCTGTCTGCTGGCAACAAAGCGTGGCAAGTTACAGTGAGCAGCACATTGGTTTAATGAGACTAGGTGTCTCCGTACTGGTTTCAGTGAATTTGATGAGGACAACCAACAGGGAGAAGACTGTGGTTGCCTGCAATGATACAAGACACAGATCACAGAAAGAATCTATTAGAGCCGCCTTCAGTAACTTGCAGTGTGTGGGCTTATCGGCTGACATCATCTGAGGCACCTGCATGGAGAAGATTTATACGTTCTCTGTGAGGTTCAGTGTGTTTAGTAGCACATGTAATGATCGATTCTTCATCATGCCAACTTTAATGTTTAAATGAGCCTTCATTCTCTTTTCTCCTTTTCACCAGGAAACCAGTTTTGAAGTGCAGCCTCACTGAAAGCATACATGAACCAGCTGTTTGACAAATAACCTGCCGCTGAACCAAGTGGCAGTAACTAATGTGTCGCATCTGAGGAAAATAGCATTGATTGTGAAAGAGTCGTTTACTTCCTATTGAGAAGCGATTTGTCGGCTGTTGTTTCTGTAGAACATGAAGGATGGTTTCTCGATAGCGCAGGTGCAGGTCAGTGGGCGGGAGTGTGCTGCAGATGATGTGTGCCACACCAAGGTTCAAGCCAAAGGTGCTTTAATGATCTGGAAAGGGGATCATTGAAATCGAGTGAAGGGCGATGAATCATTTTGCAAAAGAGATGCATCAAGGTGATCGCAAGCTAGAACTGTCAGAGCGTGCACATTGGCTTCTAATCTTTTCCTCTACCCATGATTACTTGCAGCTCGGAGCATATCACAGAAGGAAGGTGAAAGCAATGTTAGATAATGGCACTATCATGGGAGTTACATTAGAACCCTTGAGACTTCAAAAAGAGTTCCTTACAAAAGCAATTATGCAAATATTTGTCTTGAAGCTCTTTCATGCCACAACATTGTGTCAATAGTCTTAAAAGCGAAGTGCTAAGTAGGACTCAAGGGGCTGTGCAAAATGTCATAGCAAGGTCCCATTTAGGCCTTTGGACAGTGCAAAGGCTATTTTACAAAGGTGGTTGAAGAATTGATTGTGTTCTGCTCTATCTGGAAAGCAGAGATTAATTACAGGGTCACATTTAAGATTGGCACAGCCATTAAAAGCTTCAGTAGATGCACAGTGTGGAGCCAGAAAACTCTGGAATAAACATCTGCATTACACAATGTGACAGCTTCAGGATAAATGACTTGTTCAGCCTTTTAAAAGCCACCAATTTCAAACTCAAATTTCACTTACACGTACTGCGGAGAGTTTATTATTATTCCTATATGACTAATTCAATTCAGCCATTCAACTATTTTGCCTATGATGCCCACCCACCTAAAATCATAGTTAGCACTGCATTTTTTTTATAGTTCCACTTCTACTCTGCTCACATTGTGCAATATGTACACTGTAATAATGAGCTACTTCAAATTGAAAAGCCTCTCACTCACATCCGCTGTTTCAATGCCATTTAGGCATTTCACGACACCTGAAGCGAGGCATTGGTGACAAGCCGTTAATACAGTTACAAATAAAGACACAAGGTCTTCTTTTGAGTCCGGTCCAGCAGTCCTCTCAAACAAATTTGAATGTATTCAGCGGTGGAAAAAAAATAGATTGAAAATACTCACGCAGGGCCACTTTTTGAAAGCTCACGATGTGGTAACGTTTCCTCACTGAATCATAAATACCATTGATTCTAAAGAATATGCATATTAATGATCCACACATTAAACGAAGGCCTCCTTTTACTGGCTGTGCCTGATGTGTTTGCTACATAAATACAGGCATCCAACATGTACATGTGAAAAGGACAGAAACAACATGAACACTGCAAGTGAAATAATAGTGTTGTTGCAGTCAGAGCTTTCATCAAGCAGATGGCATTAAGCTTGTTTTAGACTCCCACTGAATGCAGAATCTTGCACCCACTCTTCTAATTCTGGATTCCAGCGTAAACAAATGCAGTTCAACCGAAACCTAAAATATATTTTGTATTTTCTCAGTCTGTCACAATTCTTACATGTGTTTAAGGTTTAATCATTGATCAGTTAGGAACAAAGAACCACCAACAATGGCAACCTGCTAACACTTCCACTTGTCAGAGAGGATTAGGTATAGAGTTAATGGATTCATTAGATATCCAACAGTAGAGAGATAGAAAGAATGAGGGAGAGAATTACATGCAACAAAGGTTGCCGACGCAAATCGGAGGTGCTCAGCGCCGTAATCCCTACTAGAACACCCCACTTCCAATTGAAATAGATGGAGTAACACTAAATCTATGTTATTAATGTTTACTCATCCTTTCAAAGATCTGAAGACAATAGTAATGACAGCAGTAAAACAGCACTCAGTAGTATGCATGTTAAATTATATATATTATGTTTATAGTCTGAAAACATCTGGTTTGGTTTTTAATAGAATTAACAGCATATAGCTTCCTTTGACCTTTGCACAGTCTGTTTTGACTACTAGTTTCTTCTAAGGGTTGCAAACACAACACATTTTTTTTTGACGAAATGGAATCACACAGCAATAATAAGTGTTTTCAGCTGAAAAAACATTATACACCACTGTTAATACAGGGCGACACAGCATGTGTCATTGTACACACTTTGCTGAGCCCACCTTGCCCTATCAATCGTTCAGGAGACCTTTTAAGCCTGCTGCTTCCCTGTGGCATTGGCTGTTCTCCAGCTGGGAGCAGCAAGTGTTTATTGGCTTTGGTATCAGTAGGATACTCGCGGTGGCCTGCCTCACCTTTAATTCTGCAGGTTCCTGCCAAGGCTGCGTCAAGTCCCTCTTTGACTTGAGACATCAACTAGGAACATTGGTCTAGTATGAGGCTCCTAAACAGAGTGAAACAGTCATAGCCACAGAATTCTTTCAGAGACACCCCACAAATATTGTTGTCCCCCATGAAACAGGGACTATCGATTAGCCTTCATTTGTTGGTCAAACGTTAGGTGTGATGTCCACAGCAATTTTCAAATTGAGCTTCAGGGTTCAAAATACAGCGACTGATCAAACTTAAGCATTAAAATTCATGATTAAGGTTTCCAGCCCATATGTGAGGTCGACCAATCTGCCCTGATTTGACAAATCATGATAAATATCGGCACATTGTTTTGGTATTTACGCTAATTGGTCTGATGAGGCAGTGTAATTAAAGGTCAACACTTCTAAAATTGAAATGCCCTAACCCTCTTAGTCAATCATATTTCCCAGATTGGCCAAATGAGATTTAGTTATGGCATGTCGGCCTCATTTTGGAGTGGGTGGTGACATTTGTAAATATTTGTTTCTTCCCTGTGAGAGAAAGAGAGAGAATTTGTTGCCAGCAGATTAGTGCTGAGTCAGGACTCCAGTGACAGGCTGAAGCAAGGGAGCAGTATGAGAAAACCCATTAAGGAAAAGTGATTATGGCATTCTGTTTATTAGGAGACCTGGTTTTACGTTGTACATGCAGAGCTCGGAGGATTTAAATATAAATCAACAGATAGGAGAGCTTGACATGATTTTCTTCTCAGCGAGTGATGCAGCAAGGTTAGTAATGTTGGGATAAATATTCAGAGTTAGGCAGCAGACTTTTGGTTGTCCAGCTGAGTCATGCAGCCTTCCCCTATGACTGCTACAAACTACTGACCAGCTCTGGAAGGATTAGACTAACTGAAGTAGATGCAGACGTCACAACCCTCTAATTGACTTGCTTTAGGAGACAATCCTGTAGTAACTGTATACTGGTCTGGTTGATTACATTATCCTTCACAGTGGATTTCAGTATTGAACTCTGACCAGTCAGTCAGCCTGTTCTCAATCCTAAGTATGGAGGCAGCCGAGAGCAAACGAACACAGGACTTTCAGCCTGGAGACAGCTGTTTGTGTCACATGTGAAACCAAAACTCAGCACTGATTTCTTGCAACTACATATGTAATGTGTGGCGGCTGTTGCGGTGCATTGTGGGATTTGCAGTATGAGCGGTGGGAGTGCGATTTACCGGCGGGCCATTAATAATAGACGTATGAAATTATCTGACATTATTATTTGACATGTCTGATTTAAGATATGATGCTAATATTTAGTGAAATATTGAAGCCTGTTTTTTGATACCTCTGACATTCATCCTGACACATTTTGGCATCACTGGAGATTTTGCGATGACGACTTGAATTCAAAATAAAGTTATGTGGGATAAAATGACAAACAAAATGATTATGATCTAAAGTGCTGATTATACCAAAAAGTAAAATGATTCATGACAGGTTGTCATCTTTATGTTATGGTTTGCACAGTATCCAGGGTATCACTGACATCGCATCACTTTTTCCTTTGTAGCATTTTATAAATGACATAGTGAAATAACATCCCATTCATTTCCTTTATGTCATGTACAATATCTTGAGTATCACATATCAGTCTTTAATTTCACTTGGAGGGAATAATGCACCTTTTTTTCTGCTATCATATGTGGACTGACATGCGTGCACAAAGTCCTCAAAGGCAGAGCCCATCGTTTGTGGTAAATGACGTGTTTCCTTTTCTTGGATTGCTTTATCTTGGTTTAGCAGTGAGACTGAGCCTGAAATACCACAGCTTGGAACAGACATGGCTGAATAGTTACATGGTTCTCCCTCTTCAGTTTTGGCATGTAATTAACCTTCAATCATCATTCCACTAATCAGTGTCAACTATAATTCTATAAATTAAATGTAGCTTCACAGGGGTCTCCTTGAGCAGGACAAGTCACCTGCTATTTTATTAATAGGTCTTCTGAGGCAGGAAACAGTTAATATGTGCTCGGTCCTCCCACGGTGAAAGGCTTTAATATTAGATAGCATGAACTGCTTGAGCTATTACTTTAGAATACTTCAACTCACAGAAGAGAACAATGAACCTCCCAACTACTCCCAGGAAAATCATGCACTTAATGTCAGAGTGACTATGCCATGCATCAACAATCATCAACAATCAAAGTTGAGTTAATCTCCATGTACAAAATGTATTGCATGTTCTTAAGGACATATCAAATGCATTTTACATGTTTCTCAGGAGGTTGAGAAACTTTTATGGTCCACGATTTCATCCAAATGATGTGAGTGTAGATACAATGCATGGATGTATCAATGTTGTTGCAAAATGTTTCAAGAAGGAAAAGATCATTTTACCTGGCATCAATAAAACACAGAAGAGAAGTAGTCTAGTTAAAATGATACAAAGCTAAATACAATATGGAGGAAAACTGCTGCACCTTCCTCTCCCCCGTCCTCTGCCTCCACTCCGGTCTCTCCTGCAATTACCAGTTTATCTATACATAGATAGCTATACATAGTTTCTGTGTGTTCTGCAGATCATGTCCTGTTAGACCTGGTCACTCTCGTGTCCCTTAGCTGTTGCTCTTTTCTTTAATAAATTGCCAGCTGCTGAAGTTTCCAGTGTTCCTTTGGTTACTGACTGAGCTGAGTGAAATCTATTTTACAGCAAACATCTTCACATAAAAGCAAGAAAAAAGAAAACTGATGAAAGCACGAGTTTCTCTTGTAAAATAGGAAAACCATTGTACACACTCACATGCTGCATTTTGTCACTTTGTGTTTGTATTCATTTGTTTTTCTTTATTTCCTGCTCGCTCAGAAAGATGATCCCAATTAAACAAATAAACAAAAGCATCAATCAGACAGCTAACAGTAACAGGTAGCTGAGCAAAATGATCAAACGGACCAGCAGCAGTGACAGTTCTTTTAACAACACTTACCAAAAGGTCAATATAAAGTGTTACTGTTCTTTTTGTTCTTGTTTTTTAATTTAGTCGTTTCTCATGCCATAACTGCTCATCTGCAGCCACCACATCGCAGCTGGTAGCTACATTTAAACCTTTTCACTTCAGATGTTTTGACATAGGATCATTTTACTGTTGGTGCATTTAGCTCCATGTTGCTTCACTGAATAACGGGAGATCATTTCAAACTCAAAACCTACTTCATTTCTATAACGCCTTTAATGCAAACATGCAGCCCAGAGTGCTTCACGGAGCAAAAAGTGAAAAACAGAAAAATATAATGAAAATAATTTTACATGAATGAGGCATGAAGGAGCATTTCTGTTTCTGTTAGCATGTTCTCCCCGTGTCTATGTGGGCTTCCTCTCACAGTCCAAAGACATGACCTTAACAGGTTAATTGGCAACTCTAGATTGCCTGTAGTTGTGAATGTGAACGTGAATGGTTGTTTGTCTCTATGTGTCAGCCCTGTGATAAACTGGCAACTTGGCCCGGCCTCTCGCCCTAAGTCAGCTGGGATAGGGTCCAGCACCCCTGCCCGTCCCCTGTGACCCCAATGAGGATAAGCGGTTACAGATATTGGATTGATATATAGATAAATAAATAAATAAATAGCTGTAAGTTTGATAAAAACTACAAGTCAATAAAAACCAAAGTAAACACAAGCGATAAAGATATTTAAGAAGCAGTGGATAAAAACCAAAGACCAGTTCAGCAAGATCTAAAAAATTGTAACAATAAAAATGGTAAAATGTTCAAAGTACTTTAAGTTTTTTGGTAAATAAACACAGGGGATAAGAAGTATCAGAGAGGATGGACGAGGTTTAAAAAGTTAAATACAAGACACCTGAATAAAACCAGGCTAAAAAGATCTGTCTGCATTACAAGGCAAAATAGTCTCCTCTTGTGACATTGGACTGTGTGGTGCCCTCTGAATGGCAAGGAAATTATTACATCAGAAACTTAGGGAAGGAGCATTGGGGTTAGCATGAAGCTCTCTGTATTGTTTCTGTCTAAGCTCCGCTCGCTGTGATTTGGTTCAACTTCTTCTAATTACCAGATGAAAGAAAAGCAGAGTCCTCTTTGATACTTGACCCCTAAGTCACTTAAAGTCCCACCAACCCTTCCAGCATTGGCTTTTTGTCACTTAAATGGTTAATAATGATCCCAACACATTCCCCTAACTACCCAACACTCATACACACAAACACCAATCACACACCACAAGGGGACCAGCGTGTTGCTCCGAGCCACATATTGAGAAATGGCCATAACCCTGGAACAAATAAAGCCACCCAATAGAGAGCTAGCATTTCCCCACCCAATAATTGCCTCAGAAACAGCATGGAAATAATGAGATTCTGCTGACACAATGCAGTAGCCAGAGCGAATGCAATATATGCTGGATCCAACCTGTCCACACTTTCCTTGCTTGGCTGTGTGTGTGTGTGTGTGTGTGTGTGTGTAGCGAAAGGGAGAGAGAGAGAGAGAGAGAGAGAGACAGAGGGAGAGAGCAGTCGTGTGTGTACGCCCAAACATTTATGTATTTGCCATTTGCCTCTACAGGGTAGACAGGTTGAAGAGGTTAAATGGTTTTATTTGCTATTGCCTGTTTGCGCTACTGAAACTCCTTACTCCATGCTCCTGGTAAATTGCTGTTGTATCATAGCTGAATCTATCCTCAAACCTTAAAAAAAAAAAAAAAAAAAAATGATGCTGTTATCATAACAGATTTCAACCTACTTGCTTTTTGCAGAGCTTTGCGGTACAAAGTAAGCTATGATCGAGCAGGGTTTGTGATACAGAGGGTACAAAATCTACATCATTCAAGTCATTAGCTTTGGCTATAAAATATGTTTTGAATATATGTACTGACAGTTACAAAACAAGAAATCTGATTCAAATGTTGAAAGATAGACTTTAACATCGATAGGGTCACGAACTGACATTCAGATCTCGCATATTGCTTATTTACTCATTCATTCCAGCACATATGAAGGCAGCAGGGAGGTAATGTGAGTAGATATAGGAGTCTGAGAATGAGCAAGCAGCTAGTGACTAACATGTTCTGTAGCTAATAATCATCCCTGACCTGCCTGTGGATACAAGTGATTAATAGAATGTCAGAATAATTATTTATTTCTTGAGGGAGGCTATTCAACATTCCGGCTATTAAGATTGTAATTTTAACACACGTGACGCTTTTGGTGTGCACACTTTGTAAAGAAATTCCCTTGGGTTGATTAAAAGAAAAAACTTCTGTTCTCAGCTGAGTAAATTCCACTTGTTTGTGTTCTAAACGTTTCCAGCAAATGTTGACAGATGCAGCTCTGTTTGACTGCATTCCTGACAGACTTTGGATCACAGTGGGTTGTCCGTGCTGGAATGGGTATTGTTGTAAATCAAACAAGACAGAACTGTGGATGTTGTTTTCATTTGATTCATTATGATTAATAAGCCATACACCATGCGGTTTTGTGCTAAATGCAGATAGCAGCTGGTAGACTTCTAGTTAGACTAGACTTCAATTATTTCCTAGAGCAAAGATGAAGACGAGTAAACCTAACTTACAATCTTGGATGCGCGTCTATATATTTTTCTCATATTAGCTGGCTGCTATGTCTATGTGTCATTGACCTTGCTTGATGTTTGGCTGTTAGCATAATTGTCGACTTGCTTTTTAATCATAAGTAATATAATCATAACAAATGCACGTGTACAGCTGGCCATATTTTCAACACTGGGATTACACTTTGAAATTGGGGGCACTAAATATAATTTTCCATCTAATGTCGAATAAAATAGAAAGACCCAACACAGCATAGTTTGGGACACAGATAAAGGTCAATCACTGTTACAACACTGAGAATTTCTATAATGAGAACTGAACGGTATTACAGAAGCTCAGTTTAACAAAGAGAGGCTTGAATGTGCAAACACTTCTCAGTTGCGTTACATTGTTACATGTTACATCCCAGATAGCATGGCAACATTGATTCAATGTTGAAAATCCATCAGAATCAAGGCTAGATAACACTGAATCAATGCTGATAATTCTTTGCTTTTTCAATGTTGAGAAGAGAAACATTGAATCAATGTTGATTCAATGTTGGTCTTCTATCTGGGATGTGATGGCAGACAAGAAAGAAATACCAAAAGAACTTTTTAGGTGTTGTGGAAAATATAGAACTTTTAATGACCCATGTCTACTACCCCTTATTTTTACAAACCAGGAATTTCAAGGACTTCTGGAAGCATCATCATAATACTGTCATTTTTCAATCGAGAAATAGTTTGTGGACAATATGAATATCTAGCTAATCAAATGAATTCACCATTCACCAATACAGTAAAATGGCCATAACAGCACCATCAAGGGTCCAGTATTATCCAAACAATACTGAACATCAGTGCATTGGGGTTAATGGTGCAAGCCTTCAGAGACAAATTGACATGAGCGGGGACACTCCTGATCCAAGTCGCCACCTTTTTTAAATGATGCATCAGATTGGAATCCATTAGCTTTGTGCAAGCTCAGAGATGTTCACAGTGAAATATGTGAGGGGTTAAAAGTCTGTCATTTGCTTAGTATGAAAATGTCCTGCTAAAAGAACAAATGATGTTTAAAAAGTAATGGATTTTTTATGCTCTAGTGGCGCTCTAATGGACAGCAGATGACAAACAATTCCAGCGTGTTGAAGACAGTTTGTCATGTTGTAAAGAAATGAAAGGGGTGGCTGAAACCTTGATTTGGCGAGATAGCAACATAATAGGACTATTCTATTCAATTGTAATGTGGTTAAAGTGATCATATTTATACAAGAACACATCCCTGCATCAACTGATGATGAACGAACAAACAACAGAACAAACAGCAATAAATTACAAAGTAGACGCTGAGAGGGTTCCCTGGGGATAGTTGTAAATGTGGCTGAATAGGCAGTTATTTGCACACAGTTACGAGAGGATTTCAGGTAGATTTCCTCTCACGAAAAGCTAAAACCTCAAATAGATTCTAGCTTCAGTTGTCTCCCATTTTTTTGCCAAAGCTGACAGTCCTTTGATTCAATTCAAAAGAATGTATGAGGTATGAGGCATGTGCCACTATAATCAGCAATAATGTAAAATAATTATTCTGTGAAATAGTCCTTTTTATGTCTGTTTTTAAGCCATGCAGCTCATATGCACTGGCTCATCATTTTTCCATGACTCATGCCTTTTGGCGACTATATTAAATGCATGAATGGCATTAAGGCCGCAGGCATTTGGAAATAAGCCAGAGGCACTGGGCTTCTGTACGCATTTTATGTGTGTGTGACATCAGCAAAATCCGCGAACGTTGACCATATACGCCTTTATGAGGGGCCTTTGTGGAGTGTCAATGGATTTTTGTCATATTGCTTTCATCCTGTAAGGCCAGACTCAAAGAAAGGACACTTTACACAGTTAACATGTCACACTTTGCACTGAATTAAAGCTTGGCATACTTTAATGACTGCTTTGATGACTGGTGACTTTCAATATTGTTCTTAACTACAGTTTTGTTCATAAAAAAATGCCCTTGCTGTGTGATGAAACAGTGACTCGTATAGAGGAAAATACACTGAAGACCTAAACATACCGTCTGTTCATTTACAGGCAGTCAAAAGCTGAAGACAAAATGAGATTAGACCTTTAGCAGCATGCAATCACTCAGTGGATTGACATGGATTTGGCTCTCAACAATTTACTAAAGCTATGGTGGCAGCTATAAACTGATTGAAATCTCTCTACCCTTCAGGATGGTGTGGTGAGAAGTGGGGTGGGGTGGGGGGCTTGAAATACTGATTACTGTACCAGTGTACCCCCTCCCCCCTTACTGTCTGAAAAACAAAAGGATGGGATTTGATTCAGGAGCACATTAGATTTGTGTGTGTGTGTATTTGTGCGTTCATGTGCCCACACGTTTGTGGAGTCTGTGTGTTTGTCCGCACATAAAAATACGTGCACGTATTGCACAGAGATCGAGGGGTGGCAACATCTTTTACAAGGAGCTCTCGTGTCAGGAAGCCATTGTCTGTGCAGCGAGATGACAGGTGAGTAGCCCAGGCGATGGATGGTGCCCTGCAGATGAAAAAAATAAATAAAAATGGAGCCATTGTTTCAGAGGCCATGGGCAGAATATCTGCAGGGGACTGAGGCCCGATTGGTGCTCGTAATAGCTTGTCTATAGGGAAACACATTTGTCACATTTGTCTCGTCGGCAAAACGAAAACCCAAATGGCTCTTTTTACAAGATAAAACAGCATGTACAGTTGTTGAGGACTAAATGTATAGTTCCATATAACCAACATCACGTCATGAATCCACTACTTATATTTGACTGGATGGGTCCTCCCCAAAAGCTCATACATTAAGAAGCCTTTTACTGCAACTTTGAATGGGTTATTTTGACTAATGAACTGAAATCTTGGCTGAACATGGTTGAATTTTCAACAACAAAAGAATGTGTAGACGTTATACAACATGCACAAAAGCACAATGAGGCAGATTTTTTATTTTTATTTTTAACCCTGTAGACCTGATAGTACCTGGGTACCCGTTCATTATAGCGCTCATTTTGAATCTTTTGAATTTCCATCATATCAAAACCTGGAATATAAAGTCCTGATCTTTGTATTGTGGGCAATTTCAGTTGTCATCAATAACCAGAACCAGAAAAATACATTATTATGTTGATATCTATGTTGTTGTTGTGGGGTTTTTTGTATGTTTCCACTGTATATTATAATTATTGGACATGCAGGTTTGCATGGATGTGGAAAAAAAGTGATTCTGCAATTCTTGATACTATTATTGAAAAAATCGAACCAGAATATAATAATTTGCTTCCTTAAAAAAACATTAAAAATTAACATCAGAGATTGTTTTTCTCCTTTTCCATTTGCACAGCAACCACCTTGAACACCAACAGAAAGTTCAATGTTTAGAAGGCAGCAGACAGAGCAGACCTTCATGTTTAAATATGATCACAAGAATGGAAAATGAATCCATTTATCAAAACCAAAACTTACATTTAATAAAAGTACGGAACAACTTGGAAATGAGTCTGACACATTTTTCACCTGCGGATCCTGTCAAAAACAAACACGGCAGTTATTCACAGTACTTTGACAGGTAAATAATGCTTTCACAAGTCACTATTCCAAATCATACTCCTCTGACTCTCAAGGTGATAGCACATAAACAATGCCATTCCTCAACTTGCTTTACCTTCCATCATTGTTTGGCATCCAAACAATTCATCCAGTTTGGATGATCTTTTAACTCTACAAGAGCTGAAATACCCTTAGGATTCAGCAAAATATCCCGATCTAGATGGGCTTCCCCCAGGAACTGTCACCGTTGATGCTGTGTAATTGGACCTATGCTGCCGGAGTTGCTAAATTACTCTGTCAAGGCTGACATCTCTTATAGGAGTTGAAGAGTTGCTTTGAATTTTGTTTCTGAAGAGTGGAAAGGATCCTTTTGAAATTGCTTTGCTTGCTTTGAAATTGCTTTGCTTGCTTTCATCCTATTTCATTGTTAAGCTATGATGTTATGTCATGATGTTATGTCATTAATTTGAACCTGTGTTTTACCAGGGTAAACCAGGGTTTGAAAAAACACAGGTTCAAATTAAGCCAAATTTCCAGAAAGCATTTGACAATGACTCAGTGTGAATATTTCTTAAAACTTTGATTGAATTTTGTTTGATTTCACATCTAATGTATACGTAGGCGGAAAACACCATCCTAACTGCACAATGTGGCAATAAATTCTCAATCACTTGAATGGTTTTTAAAGGAACAAGACACCACAGATATTTGTATGCAGACGACATGTTCTTTATCTATCAGAGATTCAAAATATCGTCACGTGTTTTTTTTACACAATGAATGAGTTTGGTCCTTCTTAGAGTATGAAAATAAATGGAAAACGTCCACTGTTGTGACTCAGCATGTCATGGTTAAGCACGCAGCAACCTAGTCTGGTTATTACAAAAAAATCTCACCTTCTGCTATGGTTATTCAGAACTGTATCATTCATATTGAAAGTATTAAGTAGAAAGACGTAACTGGACTCGACATGTTTATGTAAAGGGAAACCTTTATTGACTTGTCCATTCGGGAACTTAATCTGCTTTATCCATTTGGTCTTTCACCCTTTGCTGACTCACTAGCTTTCTATATACAGTATAAAAGACTACCTGGAGTGCCTAGTGGCTCCAACATATTTATTTGATTTTAAATATTTACTCCATCTTAAAGTTTTAAGGCAAATGTTACAAATGTCTAACAAAAGAACAAACACTCATTGTTATGAGAATACTAATTCTGAATTATGTTCTTAAGTAAGTAAAATGAAAAAAATAATAGTAATAATAATAATTAAATTCAGCCTGCTTGTGAAGTTGAAGGAGAGCATCATTGTCTACAAAAAGAGAAATATGTGTGCTAAAAAAATGCAGTAGAAATCTGTGATAACATAGAATACAGGAAGGCAAATTGCAGAGGATTACGCAGTCTCATTTGGGCCTCAGTGATAGATTATGCCCCAGCATTCAAAGACATTGTGTTTTGTTCAAGGGTGGAAGTGACTTTGCCAAGACATTGTGAGATAAGAAGCTAACTGTTATTAGTTTAATGGGAATGATAGTCTGCCTAAAGCAGTGCGTGTAAGTGGCATGGGAGCATCATTTTTCTTTGCAGTCCTTCTTGCACTGCACTGAAGCCGAGCAGCAGTGAGAGAACAGCAGCCAGCCAATTGTTTTGTGGGAAATCTAAACCACTGAAGATAAAGTGTTGCTCATATGACCACTGGCCTAACATAGCTAGGTCCAATTTTCTGCAATTGGTGTAAATAAGCCCCCCTTTTATCCCTCTGAAATCGAGGATACAGTTTTGTAAATGTCACTTGGATGAAAAAGTCCAGTGAAGTATTTATTCTTCCTTATACAATGGGCAGAGTACAGTAAACAATCTGATATCCCACTGCAACACTACCCTAAGAGTTAACAGGGGAGCTATAGTTAGACTACTTTTCCTCTTTCCAATCGTGTGTGGGAACCAAAGTGTAAAAGTGACTGTATAATAACCTTGAGGAAACTCTTTTGCAATGATTATGGGTACTTCTGTGTAGTTAGCCGCTCATTGTGCATATTTATTCATCTTTATAACCATCACAAAGCTTATCCTCTGGTGTACTGCCACTGTCTCAAACAGATTCCCATGATCTTGATGACTGTCATTATCACGTCAGTTCGCCACCTTTGCAACATTATGGCTGTGAAGCGTCTGTCATTAAAATAGCTCTCATCCAAGGATGTCATGCTGCAGGAGCAAAATGACCACCTCTAAACCCTATGCAGCCCCTCAACAATATCCTTTACATTATGACAGCATGTTATTAGCGTGTGTGTGTGTGTGTGTGTGTGTGTGCATGTGTGCATGTGTGTGGCTGTTGGGTTTTGAATCTATATTTGTGTTGGTTATGCATTTGCAAGGATAAAACCAGACGTCACCAATGCCAAATCCAATTCCTTGCACATTTGGTTGCTACATGCAAACACATATTACAATGCTTATTCAGGATCTTGGCAATTCAAAGTCCATTGAGGGTAGCTGCACCCGGCCTTCACATAGCAGTACAATAATACGAGTCAGGGCAAATGAGTGACTGTGAGGGTAAACGTGAGTGACAATGAATGATTCAATATATATATGTGTGTGTGTGTGTGTGTGTGTGTGTGTGTGTGCACGTTTATGTATTTGTGAAAATGAGAGAAAGAACATGGGATATTTGTAAGGATTTATGCAAATTCTCATCACTGCAACTAATGGACCTCTTGGTGTGTACATGTTACTGTCCTGAACACTGCATTCCCAGCCAGGTTCTCGTAGTCTCTGGCACAAGCAGGATCTTATATAGGTCTCACAATCAGCTAGATTGACAGCAGCTTGCTTTGGTCAGCCCCAAAGATCCTCAGACAAAAATCAGGATATCGCATCGGGTGAAAAAGAACAAACCCGTCAAAAGAAATGGTTGGCCGTAACACATCTCTATCTACCTTAGATAACAATATACTAGACTGGCCATCAGTCTAAACACAACATAATGATAAAGAAAACAACACGTTCATACATAATGTATGGATACTGACCTTTAAATACACATGCAGACACTTACACATTTAATTATATAAGGAAATATAAACATAAAGCATTTCTTCATGTTCACTTCATTATACATGTTGGGTAAAGCATGTTGTGCCTAATGTTGCTCTTTTACAGAAAATAAAATATGAATGCAAAAAGCTCACACCAGTGTTACAGAAAAAACAAATTAAAATACAATGAATGTGAACATTAATGTTGCAAGCTGAAATACAGAAAAGGTAAGAAAGAAAACGTGGAAAGTGCAGATGCGCACCTCCGTTATCACGTCACAGGAAGACACTTACGTGGCCACTTTAAGCTGTGAATTAAAACTGCGATTTTCACAAAGCAACACCGGTGACGTTACTCTGAACAAGAGCTACTCTGCAAACCATGTTCCAATTAATTAGCATTACTTTGCCTGTCTGTGCGCACACTGATAATGTGAAGTGGATTTTTAGCGTGCAAAGATGACGAAGAATGTGTCACACAGGAAACCCACTTGTGTTTCTGTGTCTGTATTCATGCAGTGGGAATAGAGAGAGGCCACAAATACTCTGTGAGGAATTAAAGGAGTGGTACAGAAATGTAATAAGTGCCTGTGTCGCTGAAGTATATTCAATTTAAAGGTCAGACGGATATGGCATGTTGCAAGACGGTAGTAGAACATGGGCTTTTAGGAAGCCTGTGCTAAAAAGGCCATCAGGGACAGAGCACAGGAAGACTGATCGGACTCCTTGTGGCGATGCATCAGGTCCTTGTGCAAATTGCTGGTGATATTTTCACTTTAGGTGTTAATCTAACACATAAAGGGATGAAAACATAAGGGCTGGAGCATTTTTAACATGATACTTGAATACTTATAAGCATGCATGACCATAAGAGCTGTCAGCAGTGGGAACACCTGTGGTCATGCTTACATATTGAATATTTGTTTATTTCCAGACAAATCATCAGAAAATAAATCAATTTAAAACATGAGTCCTGTAGTATTTGTGTCAGAGCCAGCTGCCTGATTGCAACTTTGACATCCATTCACTAGGCATGAATATTTTTTTTTAACCTTGCCGACCTTTGGAAAACGTCATAATATTGGCATGACCTAGAAGGCCAAATTTAGCATTCCCCTCTCACACTAGGAGCTATAACATATGGGTTTTTTTCCTGTCTCGGCTGCTGCTGCAGATAGTGAGACCATCCTTGTTGTTGTGTGGCTGGAATAAATAGAGAACAGGGTGGCAGATAATTTGGCTCTACTGTATCTGAGGTGCTCTAAAAAAAGAAAACACGACGTTGCCGCGGCTGTGGACCGATCCGCCTCAGCCCGGCTCTGTCAGTGGTGCTGAACTCAATAAGAAGCAGGTCGGCTGATGAGCTTCTCTGCATGCCTCACATTGACTGGTGCTCTCCGTGGTCCTGAAATCACACTGTACAAATAAGCCACCTGCAAAGCATGTGTGCACATTACATAGCCCATTGAGGCAAATTTGTGATTTGTTATATCGGGCTATATAAATAAAGTTGACTCAACAGTCTGTGGTAATGCTTTTGGATGTGGAGCTTAATTAAGCGTAAACCGAACAGATTTATTTATTTTTAATGTTGCTAAAAAGCACAGACAATCAAAAACACAATGTATTTTGTTTTACAGATTGTTCTATTTATTTTGTATAAGGAGGGTTCACTGTTACTGTTCTCCACTGTATACAGCAGAATCTTTGTTTGTTGTCAGTAGGAAGGTTTAGCTAACTTCCTCTCTTACCAAGAGATATCCAAATCCTGTGCTGAGAGGTAAAAAAAAGAAAAGAAAAAAAACTGTACATGGCTGCGGTTGTGAGGCACAGCATGGTGAAAGGAAGAAAAAACAAAAATCTTCACACAAAAGTCAAAAACTTTCCTGATAAGGGACGCTGTGCAGCTCCACAAATAAAGGACAAGAAGAAAGAAATGGCTTTTCTCAGAGAAAAGTGTTTGAATGTTTGGCGAGAATCCCTCCATTATCAACACTGTCACATCAACCCTTTATGGTACAGATACATCATAAACTTTTGTCCTATAAAGTGTCCCGGTGCAGCCATGTATTGAAGCCACAGTGCCTGCTGTCATTTGAATACAATCTACAGCTTGTAATACTTTTTCTGGATGACATTTCTCCTGTTTTCTTTTCTTTGTTCAATTTACGCATACTTTATTGAAGTATTACACATTTCCTGTCAAAATATACAAAATATTATCTGTCAAGATCTGTACTAATCTAATCCATTCAGATATTATTTTACTATAAATGAAGTTAAGAGTTAGTCTGTCTGGTTTTATTCCAAAGGGTACCAATGGAACAAAGGATAAAAACAGTGCACAGTGGTGAATCCTGCTTCACTTCATGTAAAAGACTATTTAGATTTCAGTCACAACTTTCTATTTTTCACCTACTGTGGAGAAAAAAAAACATTCCATTCCAAACACTAGAATTTAATTTGGCGAAGGAGAAAATAAATTAAAATGAAGTGGAAACTTTCTCTGTTGCAGAAACATTTCAAGAATTTGGTTAAAACACATTTCTATACAAGAATCCTGCAGTAGTGTGACATGTACTGATATCAGAACAGGATTGATTATCATTATATCACAATACAGTCAAACCACATGAATGACAGCCTCGCAGGTCAGTCAGCCAAATCACCGAATAACAGACAAATGCTGATTTTATCATCTCATCATGGAACCATTTATCCTTTAAGAGTGCCCGTGTGACAGACACCGCTCACACCCAGTATAACAAAAGATTAAGGACATGCATGCGTGCCAGTGTTGAGAAACACAGCAGGGCAAATGAATTATTGATGGGATGCTTTTAAAGCCCATGGCGTCACTAGGTATCCATTGTTACCTCTGTTGTTGTTTGCAGCTCTTAGCCAGGCAGAGAGGATGGAGACGAGGCAGGCGGGGATAAAGACCGTGAACTTAGCCTCTCTTCTCCCCGCCATGAAGTATATCCTGCCAAATTTAATTGACTTATTTTAAATCTTTAATCTCTTTATGGCTTTTATTCATCTGCTGACATTCAGGACATAATTGACCAGTGCTGCTAATATGCAGACAATATTTGGTGTATTTGTTTTACACATAAAGCAAAATGTTTCCAAGGATTAGAATTAAAAACTTATTTAAATATTTTAGTCTTTAATGTCATATCCATAGGGAAATATAATGTCAACTGACTTTTAGCTGTTGAGATACCTCTGGAGCTGAGTTTAGAACTGGTTTAGTGTACTGATCTGGAAAGGAAGAAGCCTCCATCTCCCCCCTTAAGGAATAGTTTCACAGCCAGGCACTGGGAAACATTTCTCAAATACAGAGAAAATACCCCTGTACACATAGCAAGGGTGCCTTGGCCATGCGTGAACTGATGCTGATGACATTCACATGTAGCTGCGATGCCTGAGTGGCTTAAGTTGCTCAGAGGGTCTGTGCAGAGAAGCTTGAGGATAGCAAGAAGGACAGAGACACATTTTAACACCGCCAGACAAATACTTTAGTGGTATTTTCACTGTTGTTGGCTGCGAGCAAAAACTGGGCTGAAATATACATGTGATGTTAGATGATGTGGAGACCCATGAAATGTAATTTGAGTTTTGAGTTTGCTTACTCAGTCGTTTAAAACAGGCACGTTTTTTATATTTAATCTGATTAGTACCAATAATGTATTTCAGCTCACTAACATTTAATTCACTAATCACGGGAGATCCATTAGGTAAGTAAATCTCTTTAAGGTGTCAACAATGATGAACGCCGGCGACTGAACGTCTGCATGTGACAGCAGTGGATTAGAAAAGTTGTCAGATGAAATATTGACACTCCTTGTTTTTTAGACTTCTCTGCACACTCCAATTCTCTTGATTAAAATAATATGGCAAGCACATTTTTGAATGAGCATTGTGTAAATCAAAAGAGTTGTGTGCTTCTAATAGCTCATGCGGATGATGGAATGGGATTTGGAGGCTAATTCAATTGGAATTTCTAATTGCTTCCTCAGCTCGATCTGTTTCCTGCTGTCTGTTTTCCGAGACATCTGACTCTGCGGGTTTATGTTTTATGTGTGTTTAATGTTTATGTTGATTGAAACGCTGTGTCGCTGCTGTCTTTGCACGGGGCTGCCATAGAAAAGAGATTTTGAAATCTCAGTGAGACTTACTTGGTTAAATTAAGGTTTAATAAGATGATTTAAAAAATAACTTTGCAATACAAATACTGATTTGACCAAATATTATGTTAGAAATATCTAAAAATACACATTTGATGCAAAAAGAAGCACAATGGATGACAGACAAATGAATTTGAAGTTACCTGCAACATGAAATCCATTCAATGAACCACATTTACTTTCGGAGTGTCTAAATTCTGAGGAAAACATCCTCAAAAATTCCAACAGTGCACATTATACATCTGAAGACTGCATTATTGCGACATCTCACCTGTGAGTGATTACAGGAAATGATGATTATGATTAGTAGGTGTCAGAAATGTTAACACACTGCTCACTGCAGAATAAACTAAACTTCTATTTTGTTGTGCAGGTGATAGTGAATGAATGAAAGACACCTGTTGCTCTTTGAGAAATTCTGCATGCCACGCACACACACACACATGCTTTGGTATGTAGCCACCCTCCACAGGCAGGTAGCCACAGAGAGCCGGTTACCAATACCTGTAATGAGTTGAAGTTAAGACGGTTGTATTTGTCACTGGCCTGACGTCTACAGATGACTTCTGATTAGAACTTTGTCTTGTTGTCTTCGTCTTATCTTGCCTAAATGAGTGAGTCTCATGTTTGAGTGAAGGAAGACGTCCATCCACTTCGCTGTCATCCCACAAACCTTAGGTAATGGATGCACGCCATGAACAGTGATTACAAATGAGTCAGTTCAGGACTGAAATTGACTTCAAATGCATTAAAAACTGACTTCATTCATCTTGAATTGATTCCAGAATGTTTAATTCATATATTTAAGAACAACAGTTTGATCGTCTCTCACTCTGGCGTCACATAAAGATGTGGAGTTTGCTTGTTTTTGAAATATTTACTCTTCCAGCTTTTAGAACCCTCCAGAATCTCTGGCTGATTGTGCATCAGACCCTCCTTTCAAATCACAGGGGATAGACAAAAGGATCGGGTATGTATTAGACAACACACTCCAGGGCCCACCTCCTGCAAAGAGCCGTGTGTTGTGACTGCGTGTGTGTGTGTGTGTGTGTGTGTGTGTGTTTGTCTGTTGTATCCGAAGCCTACAGTGCCATCAGGCTCTCAAAAGAGGAACTGCTAGTCTCTCATTGATCCTCCCTCCCCTCCCTCACTCTCTGTCTCTCAGAGACTTAAATCTGATTTTATTTCTTTATTCGCAGCAGCTTGTCGGTGAAACATTTGCATGTTGCAAGGGTGAATGTGGGCTACTTTCTTACAAAAATCACCCTCAAAAGACAACCCTCATGCTTTCAAACGTGTCCTATGCGCGTGTCCGTGCGCGTAAAACGTTTGCGTGCGCGCGCAAACGGCGGTGGCTGAAATCTGGACGGACAAATCTGGACAGATAAGACTGGTTAACAAAATGCAGATCAGAGTCTAAATAAATAAACCGACCTAATGAACAGACTGCCAATCAAACAGATAGAGGCGAACACAGCGCGCGCGCACACGAACGCACACACTTTACCACACACTCACACTTGAGTAGGACACCGGGGCAGAGAGCGTTCCGCCGATCATCTCCGTCCCTCCCTCCAGCAGGCGGATTGCCACTGACGACAGTCAGTCACACAGTGTTTGTGAGCGCGAGGCTGTGGAGAGAGACTGCATCAAGGAGAGAGAACTGCGCGCTCGCATCGGGCTCGGTGCGTGGGAGTTGCTCCTCTCTCTCTCTCTCTCTCTCTCTCTCTCTATACCTGCCATTTGCGTCCCTTTCTTTCTTCTCCACACACTCATACTCGGACGAGTTTGGGCGCACAGGAAGTCCCATTACCGAGGGAGGATCGAGTTATATGTGTGTGTGTGTGTGTGTGTGTGGGTTGCCTATTTTAACTAGCCTACAGCTGTCATCTTAGAGCCGCGGTCCTGCTGTTGTGGAGAAACTCATTGGAAATCTGCAAGAAAACGGCTGCTTGTTTTTCTTTTTCATCCTCCATCAGCTTCTGTTTTGGGGCTTTAAAAAAAAAAAAAAAAAAAAAAAAAAAGCTGTCTTTGAAGGCGATGGACTTGAGATAGTGCGTCTCAATCTGAGCGTTGGTGGCTGGGAGTTGCCGTCGGGGAGAAATGCGAAAGGATGCTTGGAAGCAGTGAAGGCTACAGCAGGTGAGTGAGGCTCAGAAAGGGGCGCAGATGTGTGTGTGTGTTTTTTCCGTGATGCAGTTTAATTTGAGGCTGAGGCCAAGATTTTTTTTAGAGAGGTGGAAATCCACAATGCAGCTACAGACCCGGGTCTCTCTGGGCTTACTTTGAAGAAAACAGTCCCGCAATTATGTGAATTTCTTGTGCGTGCCAGTGGCGACAACATCAGCTCACACAGGAGGCTCTCTCCAAAAACTCCCCCGGATCTCATTCCGGTGTCAAATCGGTTAAAATATGTCCGTGATGATGATTTGGGCGCAATCGGTTGACAGGACAGAAAAGCAAACGAGGAGTGGAGGGAGAGGAGGAGGAGGTGGTGGAGGACTTGAGTGTGGTTAGGCGCGTCCTCTGCAGGTAAAAAACGCATCTAATAGACTCAGATTGGAAATTAATTTCTAGATTTGGTATCCGTGCACAATTCGAAGCCGCTTTTCTGGCAATCTGTGTGTGTGTTTGTCTGAGAGGATGAAGTCATTAATCAAATGTAATTGCCCCGAGAATGTGTGTGTGAATGTGTGTCTGCATGTGAGAATGGAGAACGGGGGGGGTAAGAGGGGGGGTGCGGTTGGGGAATGTAAAATGTTATCTTAATCTAGCCTTTATTTGTCCACGTACAGGCTCTGCTGAGATCACATATTTCATCGTGGGGCAGTGTTAGGTAGTCGTGATCCTCCCCCAATGTGCCATTTTATTCATCTGCAAAGATGGCTATCTGTTAAATGGACAGAAAGCAAAAGCATCAGCTGCGTTTCATTGATCTCAGGAGCGACTTTGGGATTTTTTCAACAAAACAGCAGTCCTGGGATCAGCCCTGGAATCTATATATAGCCTATATACTGCAACTACACAGGGCACAGGATGAAACTTGTGTCTGTGTGTTTGTGTGTGTGTGGTGCCACACACCCTCTGTTGTTTGTTATTCAAGGCAGCGTTTGCAGAGAATATATGACAGTGGCCCGTGGAAAAAAAAAAAAAAAATCCCCGTCCTCTCCTCATCTCAGACTTCCTTTATTGTCCAGCACTTCCTGTTATAATGACACACCAAAAGAACAGTTGCAGCAGAGTATCAGAAGACTGTGTGATGCTGTGCCTGCGGACATTCATAAAGTGCTGTAGCTCTATTGGTTATAAATAGCCGGAGGGAGCGGACTGCCAGATAGAACAGGAGCAGCCTCCCGTAGCTCGAGCAAGCAGCAGTAGCAGCCTCTCAGGCTTTATCAGGGCTCACAATCCAAGATGATAGATAGCTGATACACTATGAGATATCACACAGATGCACTGGCAAAGGGTGTGGCACAGGAGGTGTTTCATAGCCTGAATTCTGAGTTCTTTGTTTTTCTATTCTGAGTGTCATGTGCTCTCCTTATTAAAAAAAAAAAAAATCTATTTTACCCGTTGTCTGGTCTCTAAGCATGTCAGTGGCACGTCACACTGACCTTACACACCAAATGCTTCTCTTTAATCCCTCACAGCATCACTTTGTTCCTATAGGTTTGTCTCACTTCACTCTCAGGATTAAAACCCTGCATTTGTCACCTTTTTCTGTTGATTTCTAATGCAGCTGACTCAATCAGGACTGTTGCCTTGCAACAGCTGAAAGGCTGCCGAAGTGTGTGATCCGCTTTGTCCAGCCGCCTTCATTAAACAAATGTGTGGCCGCTGACCTTGGCTATCTGTGAATTGTCAATAGGATTCACCTCTCTGCCCTGCGATAGGTTATAGGACACATGTAACAAAGACCCTCTGCTCCCTCCCTTTCCCCTTCCCCTCCAACATTATACTGCTGTAGACATACTATATTGAATTACAACACGTTGATCAATGTTTGCAATAAGCTAAACCTCTACATAGAGGCCAATATAATACAGAGTATCAGATGTCACAGGAAAATCACGCTCCTCATAACAGTGTTATATTTCCATGAAGTATGGTTGCATTTTGGCACGTGTGTAATTGAATCACATGTAGAAAGAATGGAACAGCAAACCAGAATAAGAGTGTGTGTGTGTGTGTGTGTGTGTGTGTGTGTGTGTGCAGCATTTTGCTCATTTGTGAAAGAAATCAGCTTCATCATAGATTTGTCAGCAGACCGTGGAGCAGAGGAGCAGTCGAGACAGAGTGGGTGGTGACGGTTTGGACCGCAATGACTGATCACAAGGCTTGCCTTCTCACAACGCACTAAATGACCAATAGTGTCGGTGAGCAGGCCAACGCTGGGTTGTGACGCGTTAGCATGTCTCTTTGGAGACGCTCATCCTGGGTGTAAAACTGACACCTACTGCATTGACAAGGTGTTTATTAGCTCCCAGTTGTGAGGCCACGCTGCCTATAATGCAATGATGACACAGTGCTGAGAGTTTTCACCCGGGACGGCAATTATGTTGTTTTTTTTATACAACCCGGCTGCCATTCTGCTTGATGCCACTTGCCTTGATACGTCGATGCCCGAGGCTGGATGGCATGTTTATAAAAGGCCTGCGGTGGGATCATAGTAGCTGTTTGACGAGAGGGGGAGGCAGGTTCTTGTTCACAAGTCGCTGCTGTCCTTGGTGGATGTATTTTGAACTAGATAAGGAGGAAGGGAAGAGAAGAGCAGCTGCAAGTGCTGTCTAAGTCATCAACATTTTTTTATTTTTTTGGTCTTCCTTTCAAAAGGTTTAGCAGTGTGATGCCTTTCGAATTTTCACCTATTGTGAACATGTCCCAGAGAGCATGAACAAATATTTATTTCTCTTGTTTACCTGTGACAAACCAGCTCAAACTGAGCGTAATTCATGAAACACCATGTGATTTTTGTCTTATAATGTAGCAGCTGGTTGTCTTGCACAGATCGACTCTATTGTCTAACAAAATGGGATTTTGTTCTTTGCATCAGTGTTCATGATAGAAGTGTTTCTCTTTCACTGTTTATACATTACTTCATGGTTTTGCAGGCCACTGGGTGACCAGAAATCAAAAAGCTAATTTTCTTGGCTCCAACCCAGACATGCTGTTCTGACAAACCTGTCGAATGAATGTATTCATTTATCCTGCAACCCATGTGTTGAACTCCACTTTACCTTCATCAGAGTGACCGTGGCTTTCAATGTGTCATTTCTGATATCAAATGCGTTGAATTGAATTGCATTGCCCCTTAATCTCGTGATGTTGGATGCATTAACGTAATTACTGTATGCACGGAATCCAGAATTTACACACCTTGACCTTGTGTTCATCTTGTCAATGATACCAGCCACACAACTGCAAATAATTTTTCCCTATGGTCAAAGCCATGTGATGAAATGAAATGTTCCAGAAATATTCCAAATCCTTCTGTGGCTCGTTCTAATAAAAAATAGCACAAAAAAAAAAAGAGTCTGAAATGGGCAATTATGATTCTAACTGCTATATTAGTATTTGAAGTAATGCTCTAAGTGAAATGTCGCCACAGAGTCGAGCCTTTAGAGGCATGTCACAGGCATGTCTAAATGCCAAGCATTCACATTAGCCTGTAGGGTCCATTCACCTTGAAAGGATTCTTGACAGAGAGGCTCAAACATTTGCAGCTAATTCTGATCTGCTCTGCAGTGTTGTGAAAAATGTCTTTAGAGCATTTCTGTGAAAGGTGCCTTCAGAGAGAGCGACTTTACCTTTTATGCTAAAATCAAGGTGTCCACAAAGAAAAGCTGGATTAGCACATGTTTTCAACAGCCAGCACAAATGGATTCTTGGCTCCAGTATGCTGAGAGTATCTCCACAAGCCATGACCCTTTGCAGTCTATGTAAATACAGCAGCCGTATAGATTTTATTCTAATAATGGTTGACCATTGCCAACATTTTGATGTTCCCTTGAATTCATCCATTAGAATATAAAATCACATTCTAAATCAATTCCATTCAAATAGGTGCAGACTCCTGATCATTGCCAGGGTTGAAATAACCTCCTGTCATAATCTACCTGGAGTTTTTAGGAGGATGCATTATTAAAAAAATATTGATGGTGGACAAGCTTTGGGTCAATGGTTGGGGAGGCGTTATTGTCCCTGCTAAGGCTCCTCATCAACCCTCTGGATAGGACATTTGTATTCACTGCGTAGGGATTAATCATGCTGGTGCCCCTGTTGCTAGGCAGATTTAGAACTTAGACACCCATCTTTTAGATAATTGTGTGAATGACACGTATGTCACTCAAATAAGATGCTGGTGGGCTGTAAATTACATTAGCTGAGGCAGTTGATCGTCTCAGACTGGCGGGTTGGGACTAAAGACTAAAGCTGAAACAAAAACCACAATTTAAAGATCCAGTGTGTCACATTTTAGGGGCTCTAGTTACAGAATGTCACAGAAATGGCATATAATATACATCCATTAGTGTATAATCGTCTGAAAATAAGAATCGGTATGTTTTTGTTACCTTGGAATGAGCCTTTTATATCTACAGATGACACGTGTCTTCTTCCATTCCATGTTTCACCTCCATGATTTTACAGTAGCCCAAAATGGACAAACCAAACACTGGCTCTAGATTGGGTGTTTAATGTTTTGCGGCCACTCCGGTCTCTCCCTCATCCTTGGAGTAGGAGGGCGAGGGGAGTTTGCAACCTGCAACTCCACCAGATCTCACAAAATCCTGCACATTGGTCCTTTCATTTCACTTGTTTCCCTCTGGTAGCCATAAACATGTAGTGTGTACTGTGATTTATTTAGACAGTATGCAGTGACTACTTTATATAATCTGGACTCAAAAATAGCATGAAACCAGCAAATGTGATGTTTTTGGGGTGTGAATTCCAAACCATTGTTATTTACAATGCCTCCCCTTCCTTTCCATCTGCACACAATGACTATCATTGTCCCATTTGACATTGGCACATGCATTTATAGCTAGAGTCTGAATAAACTGTTTTGCAGCGGTGATGATTAGCATTGTGCATCAAAATTACAATATGTTGCATCTGTTCTACTTAAGGCATCTATTCAAACAGTGCTATTCATTGGAGACTGGAAACCCAGTCGTGGGACAATAGGCAGCTCCACTTATACAGTACAGCCACACTTAAATGGAGCATGTGATATGATTTCCCATAAGTGGGAACAAGATTTGTGTTTGTGCCCCACCTCGCTCATGTAATAGCTGTTAAACCACCCTGTTGAGATCCAGAGTTCACTGAGTTTGGTGTTTAGGTACACTGCTAGCACTCTCCACTCTCTCTCCTTTGTCTAGTAGGCTGACTGAGGATCTACTTAGAAGTGAAGTTGTCATTTACACCAGGTCTGGTGCAGGTCTGATTTCAAAAGCAAAAGACAGCGATTTAAAACATAGAGTAGTAGTATTTCTGAGATATACCTGCTCTGGTTTAAGCTAACCGATATGCACAGCAGCATATTGCCTGCCCCCCTGCAATCAGCTAATTATCTCTGAATAAGGTCTGAACATGTCTCCGAACTTGTTTTGTTGCTGCTGCTATTTCATGGCACTCCCAAAGTGTCATTAACAGTCAGTAATCCCATTAGAATTCATTAGGAACACGGACACCCCTGTTCAAATGCTGCCACAGTATAGAAAGGCTACCCTCTGTGATAGTTGGATTAAAGCGTTCAAGGCCATTATCCCCTCCGTTCGTTAGATACGTTAAGTTGCTTTTTGCACATTGACAGTCAGTTCCCATTCACCATATGATTCAAGACAACAGGGGCCTTTGCTTTGAGGTATAAAAGGGGCAGAGGCTTTTAGTTCCCTAAAAGCAGGCTTTCTCCATCTCTTTGGTGCTCTCTCTGTTTAACTTCCCTAAAAGCTCTCTCTCTGTCTGTCTGTCTCTCTTTCTCTCTCACTCACTCTGTCTTTCTGTCACCCGCTCTCTGTCAACGCAGAGAGAAAGGAATGACAGAACACTGTAACAAAGAACTGCTAATACTGTCGATGGAAGAGAGCGAAAAGTGCAGGGAGGAAACAAGAGGTCAGATTTCAGGTTATCGACCCGGCTGGGTGGCATGAAGAGATGTTCGTTTGCTAGACATGAAGAAGGGAGAAATAATCCCACCAACAGTCGACATGAGAAGGAGCATCTCAGAAATACTGGAACTAATGCTGCCCCTCCCAATGTGTTCACATCCACGTTAATAATCATGTTTTAATCAACTTTTGAATTCAACTGCCGGATTCTGTTTATATTCAGGGATACGTCTATAGCTTGGAAATGAAATACCTGATTTTGCCAGCTGAGATATGACTATTGTCTGATATATTCTGCCATTTAGACACCATATCCTGCCTGCTTTTGAATGTGACAAACCACATAGTCACATGAAACAGTCGAAATGTATAAACACTGCAAACGTTGAGAAATCAAGGCTGCAGGTAATAATTATTTTAATTACTGATTTTTTTCTTTTTCCAAACATCATTTGCTCAACAGTGTTTTCACAAATAATGACAAATTCCCATCACACCTTTTCACAGCCAAAGTAATGTGTCAAAATTGCTGATTTAGTTTGACCAAAATATAATTTTATGAAAATAAGCAATAAAAAGCAAAATCAAGCAACTCTTCAGACTTCACACAGTGAGTCCATGTAATATAAAATAAATGGCTAAAACATTAATCATCAAAATTCATTATTTCACATGATTGAACTTCTTCTTGAACATCCTTTAACTGGGAGCGGGGAAGCATAATAAACTGGATTGAAAAAATTTCCAAACAGTTTTTCAGTATTTTGAGGGTGATTTTTTCTTTATGAGATGAAAGTCAGGGAGGTATGAGGATATTAGGGGACAGGGAGGAGGGATGGCATATAACAAAAGTTCCCAGCCAGACTCAAACCAGCGATGTTGAGATAACACGACCAGCATCTTAAACCCTGTGACTTTGCAGATGTCGTTTGAAATATGTGGCTCGTTTTATGGAACTTTGTGACGCTTTGTTTTATGCTCTCTTGCAGTGTGGGTGAGGGTTGATTAAACAGAGAGGCGAGATGGAGATTCTCATTTAGTCAATGTGTTTCAGCTTTCATTCAGGAAAACAGAATGCAGAGAGCTTCATTCAAGGACAGGAGAAGGTCTGTTTAAAAGCAAAGCATAGCTCTGACTTTATGAGTTTGACAAGTTGAACTTGATCGATTGCCGATGTATTGTATTTTAACTTTGGCTACTGCCGGTCACATTCTCTAAATCTATGGGGTGAGTGAGGGCAGTTTAACCGGTGAAATGGTAGTGGTGGCATGGGCGTGTGGGGAGGGTGAGACTGATGAAAGAGCCAGGCGGCGATCAAAGGCGAGAAAATGAAATGGCATTTGACCTTGTTGGATGCTGGCGAGTGATGTGCTGCCACAGAAGTGCAAAGTAGTACGGGAACCTGTGGGAATCAACAGAGGGGAGAGAGAGAGGGGGACAGGACACAGCTGATGTGGGGCGAGAGAATGGTCCGCTCAATTTCACCCTTATCATCTCATAACTGATCCAGCAAGGGACCACAAGGTGAGCAAAAGTTACTAAGATGACAAAATGAGACAATTTCTAGCAAGAAAAAAAAAAAAAAGGTGTTTCCTGTGAGTCATGTAGTGAACTGTACAGCTCTCACTATGCATTAAAATATTACTCATGATGTGAAGTCCTGGGTTCTGTACCTCAGGAGTAATCTCCCTCCTTTACATAATCTACTCTCACCTCCGGTACCGAACCTGTGGTGGATATGCAAATGTCAAATAAATAATTCAGCTCTTTTGCATTTACTTCTGCTTGCTCCTGCCATGTTGGCAATAATGAGTAAAAACACAGATAAGGAAAAATATGGAGTGTCTCTTCCAATCACCACGGCTGCTCTGTCAGCCTCAGATGACAGACAAGCGTGTGCATTGTGCTGTCACTGTTGGATGTCATATGATGTAGTTATGATCGTATTTTAGAGGTTAATGTAAAAAAAAATAAACAACTAGAGCAACAAACCAACATTTATTTTCATTAATTATCAATGAACGTCTTAAGATTTAATACGTTTGGGTATAAAACATCAAAAAATAGTGAAAGCACCTGACGCAGTTTCCCACAGCCCGTGGTGTTGTCATCAGACATCTTGTTTCGAACGTTTTACAGTGATCACGTGAAAATTGGAGAAGCTGCATTCAGAGTTTGGCATTTTGGCTCCACTGAAACAATTAATTAGTTATCAAGATTGTTGCTGATTGGTTTTGTGTTGAAAACAACAGTTTACTGGCCCGGAGCACAAACTTTCTGTTTTGTTTCATGAGGTAGCTCTCAGGTGGGATGGTTCATCCCTCAGCTGTCTCTCAAGAAGGATGCTTTTATTCAACCAGAGTGCACAAATGAAGTCTTTTTTGTTTTTCCCAGTACCTTTAGCAGTGCTTCAGGACTGTTCGCTTACATCTCCTCTGTATATGTCATACTAGTTACATCACAACAAGGTTATTATGGCAAGACTACGGAGATGAAATCCTAAAATGTGCATCAGCGAAGCATATCATCTGCTTGTCAGTACGCTTCAACAAAGGCACTGCTCTTTCCAAAGGAAGAAGACAGTCATTCTCATTAATTAAGGCACGAGTGGCAGAACAGAGCTCACTTCCTCGCTCTGCAGACTGAGGTTGGACGGGTTTTCATATGAGTTGCAGTCTCAGAACAGTTGTATTACCCAAAGAATAAAGTTCTCGTGCAACTTTTCTGAGGGGTGCACAAGTGTTCACAAGGGATTTGCAATGTCTTTGCCAACCCTAAAGCCATCTGGTATTACTATACAGGGTCACCTTGTCATTGATCCATGTGTAGCATGTGAAATACCTAGATTGTCTTTCTTAAAAACGAGATTCTCCTCCCTCTTGTACCCCTAGGATTAGCAGAGCTAGCGAGATGTGATTCTCCTCTTTTCACTATCTTCATGACCTCCTCTTATACTACGGGGAACCAAAGATAGGGAACGGGAGGATACAAGGACAGCTTAGACAAGTAATTTTGCCTTTAATTGCTGGAGCCTCCCATGAGTGCTATTGCTTAAGTAGTCCAAAAACTGTTGTTGTTTTCCTCCACATAATCTTTGATTATATGAAGGTCAGCATTTTTCTCTAAGCTTCTTATGAGAGAATTTGGAGCAGGTGGATTGCTCAGAGAGATGAGACAATGCTCCCCAGCTGGAGTTGTGAGAGTGAGAGTGAACTGCCCCTTTTTTTTCCATCCACTGCAGTGACTTTGCTATCTGTCTCCCAAACCCATCTCGGCCATCTTATACAGTAGTCTTTTGTTTTGCTTAGTCCTCATTTCCCAGTCTGTATCAATAGCGTTATTATGTGGGGCTTTATCTGGCTAATTAAGACTTCATCTTTCTGGGTGATCTCTCAGAGGACATGGATTAAGCTCCCCCTATCTCTGCACTGGGGCCACGGTGAGGTCGGTGAAGGCCTGCTCCACTCAGACTGTGGAGGGGGAAGAAAGAAAGCACTGACATGAGGTTGTTTTGGTGAAATGATACTTAGAAAAAAAGAGAAACATATAAATATTGGATGCTGAAAGTGGGAATGAAAGGATTTAGGGATGAGCTGTGGTGTATTGGAAACACACAGTAGGGGTAAACATCTCAGTCCCTCAAAGTTTCCTGGAATATTTTTTCTGGTTTTGATTGATTCATGCCTTGTGTGTGAGCGTTTCAAATTCATATATATGAGCTACAGCATGTCACAAATCACAGTATAACCTATATACTATCAATTATTTTCACTGCTGGTACATGTCAATTGTCCAGCCTATTTTATCAGCAGAAAGCCATTTGAATCGATGGCCTAGTCAACCGTAGCCTTTGGACGATTCATTTACAATCAGCTTGCAGGCCTCAACAGGCACCATTTGGTTTGCATATACAATTGGGTGATTCATTTTAGTTGGAGTGGGGATCCTGAGTCACTGTTTACCAGTGTATGAATTTCAGATGCCTTGTTGTTCTGGGTACACTCTCATTATATTGTGATGCTGAAAGTCAGCAGATGGATGTCTGGGTCAACGGTCATTAAAAAGAACCAGTATAAATAGCGGGTGAACGAGAAGACCTCAGTGATACACTGCAGACCTGTGACTAATTGCTTGGAAGGTTATCTTGGTGATTTGACTTTTCTCACATTGCAGCGGAGAGGAGGAAAAACACACATTTTGTTTTGTTTTGGTGCAGAAACACAATCTGCCTCAGAGCTTTGGCTGGCTCGTGTGCACTTCTCATAATGCACCTCTGGTTTTTGATAAAGCACTTATGAGACAGTGTTTCTGTCTGAGCCCATGCCATTGAAGGAGATAAATCCTAAATGGGTAAACTGAGGTGACTTTGCTCCGGCAGTTTTATACATGAGTCTGTACATTTGGGAGCTATGAATCAAGAACTGTGTGTGTGGAGAAAAAACAAACTAAAGACCTTATGTTTTTGGATTTGAATGTATCATTTCGAGATGAAATTGTGTCTTGCTGAAGATGTGGTTACACTGGCACTCATTTTAAATCCATGAAATACTGTCCTCTCTGCTTCTGAATTAGGTTCACTTTTGCGGATGTCCTACAAAAACAAGTATTTGAAAGAACTATTCAAAAACAAGAAAAATGACCCGAGGTTGAGGCTATAGGAAGTTCTTGTATTGCTTATACTCCTCTTTGACTCATTGTGAAAAGTCATGAGGTGAGTTATGAAAAGGTACAGATAGAGGTGGGAGGGAGGCCTTGAGAAACACACACTGTTATAATTGCTTTAATCTGTTCAATGCCACAAAATTCTGGTCTGAAGAGGAATGGCTGTTGCAGTTCAGGGCTGTGTTATTAGACGTCCTTGCTCTTAAAAGTGACGTTGGATATTTACGCTTTTAATCATAAAAGGAAATGTACAAAAGAATCATGACTGTTCAACATCATTACAAAGATTAGCAGCTATATTAAAGTAAGAAAATATTTGTAAACAAAGAAAAGTGAGACCGATATCCGATTTCTGAGGCTGATAATCATATTTAAGAATATCTCTTTTTCTTTTTACATGAACACATATCAGCACATATCATATCCATCTGGATATATATATATGAAGTCGAAAATCTTGTCAGTGCTCTCTGGTGGACAAACTATGTAAATTACCTCCAACCTATCTTTCTGATCCTGACATTTTTAACAAAACTGATCTGTAATAAACTTAAATCAGCCAATAACACCAGCCATGCCCTCATGTCAAGACACTAAATGTTTAGGTAGTTATTTAAATAATTTTTAAATTAAAGGTCTTTCTTTTTTCTTGTTTTTTAACAGTAATTAATCGAAAATATCAAAGAGCATTTTTCTAAACTACCTAGACTCATCTGGACCATGCAATCAAATAATTCCACATACATTCACTTGCATCACTACAGGAAATGAAGCAAACAAATTGAAATAAGCTCATTATACACCAGAGGCCAATGGAGTTATCAGATAGATCAATAAATAATTCAAGATGCAGAGTAAAGCTCGACTGATACTGGACACTGATGATGGTATTTGTGAGTTTGAATATAGGCTGACATATCATTATGCTATTTTCATTATCTGACATGAACACATAATATAAACATGATAAGGTTTCAATAAAGAATTATGACAAACTATAATTCACAAAATAAAGCTGTCAGTGCTGTCTGGTGGACAAACTGTAATGAAGACACTGATATATTTTTGCATGTAGAGTGGCATTTTAAACCTTCTTTTGATGATGTTTGTTGTTCTGTATTCTGTCCAACAATGCAAAGTCCTTTTCAGCCTGACAAACATTCCCTGCTCAGATCTTCCACTCCATAGATACTGACATACAATACTGAATATTGAAAACAATCCCTGCATTGATGGAGCTCCCCTTTGCCAGTGTTTGTCTAATCTATGCTTTTCTCTGCGACTTGAAGGCAACAGCAGTATCCTCCAGAGTCTGATCCCAGTGCATTAGTGTGGCATTTTCTGCATCGGGGTCACCTCTCTATCAGCTAATTACAGCTCATTTCCCTTTAAAGGCCTGAGCTGCAGGGCCAGCTAAGCAAAGGGGACATTTTCTTCACCACACTGGGAGGAAAGCCTGTAGATGCCAGTCACAATTAAAGTCAATATGGCCCTGAGCTGCTCCACACTGTGCCCATCACACTTCCTTCCAGCCAATAAGATACAGCCTTAATTATTCATTATGAAATGAAGGCATGTTTCCATGTTGACTTCCTTAATAGAGGAACCAGTTTAGCTTGTGGTGGAGTCGCAGCTATTAAAGCCACATCCTGAATGAGTTGTTATAGTGGTTGTTCCATAAGTCAGCAGAAGAGCTCACCCAAATAGAAACACCACACACACACACACACACACACACACACACACACACACTCCCAGGTCATCTGTCAAACCCACTCACTTCATCTAAGGGAAAAATTTATTCCCTCACAAATTGAGTGAGAAGAGTAATATGTTCAGGTTCCTCCCTCTCAAAACGTTCATCCGTTCTCCCCTCCACCAGAAACAAGACCACATCAACCCCTTTTCTGACATCCCTACACCGGCCTTCCGTTCACTTCAGGATCAATTTCAAAATCTTTCTAATTGTCTATAAATCTCTCCACAGTCTCGCCCCTAAATGTATCTCTGAACTTGCACAGTCTGTTGATGGTCCTGAGTGGGTCTGGCTTTTAACTTGTATTTTTTATTTTATAATTTTCTCATGTTTTTATTCTCTGTCTGTAATTGCTACATGAATGAAGCTTGATTTTGTACGTCCTTCAGGCTCAATAGACTGCCTTACATAAAAACACAGGAAGTAATCACACTTTCCTTTAACAAAAACAACCGAAGCAGTCACACAAGTGAATTTTCAGGTGGCTACTGGATCTCATCTTATAATGAAGTTTGTTTTGATTCATTTGCAGTTGCCTTTTAATAAAAACTGGATTTAATTGTGCAAAAAAAAAGAAAAGAAAATCAAGTAGACGTCTCATGTAGGTGAAGAAAAGATGGATGATTACGTAAGTGAATGTTTTCATGGTCGCTCATCAAAGCAGCGATGGGGGAATGTGTTATTTTCCTAAGCTCCTTTGCTTTTTTGCACAATAGCCTGTGAATTCATTACAATAATAATGGCGAGACCTCAGTGTTCCTCCCTAATCAGAAGCTGGTGGGTAGATTACGCTGGAGAAGGAAAAAGGTTCCTTACACTCGTTCACAAAAAGACAAATGTGTATCTTATTGTTACGTGGGCACTTTCTACGACGTAGTGCAAACAATCACATCAGACTTTTCTTTAAGTGTGAGCAAAGCAACTTTGAAGAATGAGTATTTGAAGTTTTAATACCGCCTCAGGGACTATTTTGTGTGCTGAAGATCTGAAGCGAAACTTAAGTACCGTGAACAATTCATTTGAAATAACCTTTAATAAGCTCATGTATGCTACAGAGATGTAAGTAACTGAGAGCGTTAATGTGTGTTTGTTGTAAATATCTGCATAATTAGGCACAATTAAGTATTTTTTCAATTAACTCTTCAGTTTTCTGATCAACAGTCCAAAGATATTACTCTTAATGATACACAGAGCAACTATGTTCACATGTCAGAATCTAGAGCAAGGTCATGTTGGACGTTTTTGCTTGATAATTCATTTTATTGATCATTTATCAGATGTGTTGACTGCGTTCCGTGGATGACTAATCAATTAATGAAATATGCATTGCAGCAGTCTTCAGGCATCTGTGACCTTTACGCCCTTTTAACCTTTTATAGCCATTTCACAGCAGTCAGTGAAACAAACAAAGTTTGTGATGTGAAATCTAATAAAATAATATCTTCTGAGTTAAAAAAAACCAAACAAAACATATCCTCTCTGGCCCATTGCTTGAAACAGATGTTCTTAAAGCACCTCATGGGGCCTTGTTAGTGCTGGCCTTTCAGTCTTGCAAACTAAACAAACTAGAACAAGCCAGGTTCAGCCCACACGCTAAAACATTCATCCAAGATCAGTATCTAGTTTAAAATTCACAAGTCTAAGCCCTGTGACCTTTATCTCATATTGTTTCTGCATTTATTGCCACGGCTGCAGTGTTTTCAGTTTTGCCGGGTGGAGCAAGCACTAAAGGCTGGCATCTCCTGCAGTGTTCGGAGAAGAGTCCATGTGTTACTGTGTGCCCCTGTGACACAGTTGCCTCAAGTCTTGAAGGCTCTGTCAGCAAGTTGTCCCAAACCGAAAAGATCAGGCCTCAGAGTGAGGTGGGGGCAGGGGGAGGGAGGGAGGGAACAAAGCAATACACAGACAAACAGACATTTTAGAACAGCGTGTGTGTGTTTGTGTGTGTGTGTGTGTGTGTGTGTGTGTGTGTGTGTGGCAGCTCTCCCGCCTGTGGAACATTTTCTCTCAGCCTTGGGGTGGAGAAAAAAAAAAAGGAAATGGCCATTCCAGCAGCTCTCTCTGGGGGAGCTCAATCTTTCACAATCTTGCTGTTCTGCTTACAGTAGTTACTTCCTGCTCCCAAACACTTGAAATGCACTGCAGCCGCTATGATGCATACATCAGATTTACCCACTCAGTACTGCACAGATACAGTATGTCTTTTTTTTGTGCACCTGTGTAGCTCTCGTATCCAAAATCCTGGAGTTTTGGAGTTTTTGGAGGCTACACTGTGCTTAGTTTGGGTGAAATATTGTAATGCTTCTATGAACAGGATGACATTATAAAAACGAGGGAAAAAATATGGACATCTTGATATTGGCTGCATCACATAGCTTCCAAAAGCTTTTTAAAAAAAAGGTAATGCAGTCAGACGGTGTTAAGATATATATATAATTTGTATTATTTGTCACAATCACACACATCATTCACTAATGAATTCGTTGAACTTGTGTGTCAATCTATTCTGGCTTTCATTGAAATGATATGTGATTTTTTTTTAAGCAACTATTGGCAGGCTTCTTTTTTATTTCTTGGATGCTGTGAAAGGAGTGTGGGTTCTCATTAGTGCGGGCTGATCTCAATCCTTCTAAAAATCGTGGATTCTCTTTATAAAAGTCTGACATTCTGGAGGCCGTTCCACTTTGAAAACACGTCTCTAAGAACCAGAAATGAATGGTGATTCTCTGAACGGAGCTGGGGAGATGAGGCTAATGAGCTTAATAACGATAGAACATCACATGAAGACAAACTCCCTCACACACAACACCCAATCACATGTGTAAAAAAATAAATAAATATATAGAGCCCAAATTAGAAGCCTGGGTGAACTTGGGCACAATGAAACATGACTTTCAGATTTTTAACAACCGCAATCAGTGTACTTTTAATCTCTGCACACAGTATGTGCAATTATTAGCTATTTGTTTGTTTCATTTAAAAAATCACACCAGTGATTAATATTTCCCCTTTCTTTAAAATAGGTTTCATATTTGCAATTTTACCCTTTTTTAACCTATTCTTAAAAGAGAGTTCATTCAACTTTGGTCATTTTGGATGACATATGTGGTGGTTGAATTGTATAGCATCATTAACTGTTTATTATTATAATTTTTATGAAATCATGATTACTTTTCAAAGACAGACCTGAGTACAGCAGAGAGACAAAAAAACAAACATGCATAGCCATATGTGTTCCTATTATTTTGTCTGTCCTGTTTATATGAGTGAGGGTAGACTGAATATTATAAACCTCTAAACTAACTGTTGATGTTTTCCACTCTGAATATGATTTTTCCTCTTATGAACAGTATTTGTAAGCAGAGAACTGACACAGAAACAGTAGTTCAGGAGGGACATGTAGACAGGTTTCATAGTAGAGTTTCGTCAGGACAACAGCTGGCCACTGTAGGAATTCTGCACCTTGTTGCACCAACCGGCTTCTTCGCCTGGATTAGGGCTTTGCTGTCCATCTGTCGGGCGTCGGCTTACATTTAAGCCCTGCCATTTCACAGGCCCGGCTCCAGCGAGCTATCCCACCCGGCAGCTTAGCTTCTCAATGACATGGACTCTTGAAAATTCAGCTAGGAGACATTATAAAAGCGTGAAAGTGATCTTACTTGGGGAGCTAAAGGTCAGACACTCCTGGTTAAGATGGATTTAGCCAAAAATGTGGCTGTCAATAAACATGCTCTGTATTATAACTCCAAGCTGCTACTTACTGCAAAGAATTGAATCGATAAGCATCTTACGAAGCAATTTAATTTATAATCTCAGCAGCTGGGTACAATGTTTTTTATTTATCAGGATGCACAATTAAGCAGATTAATTTTCAAATGATGAAAAATTATGCTGGAAAAAAAACAAAAACTGTCAAACTGCCCCATCTGAATTTATTATATCTACTTTATGGGGAGATTGGTGATACATCTGCTTACTGCAAATTGTTTCGTCATGCAAATACTACATTAAATTAAATCTGCAGCTGGATCTGCCCATTCAGGATTAGCCTTACAGATGACAAAGCAGTTTGCAGAGGAACGGGCTTTAAAGGCTTTTAACACTTTGTGTTTCAGATAACGTCAGCATCATGTCAGGGATTTCCCAGAAGCTTACAGGTATTTAACCATGGTATTTAACAAGGCTCAGGAGTGATGTGTAGTGGCAGGTAAACTAAAGCTTTGGGGGATGGATGAGTCTTAACAATACCCCACCCCACTAATGTTTGTCTAATATCATTAAGATCTCCGCAATAAGCACAGCCTCATTCAGACACATGGAACAAGATTTAGTGGAGTGATAGCAAGTTACATGTGGACAGACGGCAATGGTGTTGTTCCATTAAATCTACTGACCATGGAGCCACAAAAATATAAATATAATATATAATATAAAAATAACACTAGACTCTGCATTATACAGTAATTATGACTTGATCTTTTCCTCAGGGTTATAGCACTGTTAGCCTGTGGATAGAGGACTGCAATAAACTGTAGAAGAAAAAAAAAAAGTTCTTTCCTGATAAAGAACAATTATCATCACTAGACTGAGCTCAAAATTCATTATTTACTGTGTCACAGACGCAAACCACAAAAATGTTCTGAAAAAACACAGGTCAGGAAGGTTGAATGAAACCCTCATGTAGCAAATATTTCTGTGTTTGAGACATTGAGTTATTTTATGAGGCACTAAAAATGTTACTTCTTGTCCGTTTAATTATGATTGCACATGCACTGATGAGATGGCTATACTTATACCACCTCTGTAGTTATATGGGCATAGGGCACCATCCACTTCCTGATACAAGGTTACATCTTCTGGATCCCAGTGGATTCTGTCATGAAGGCATTGATCCTCACCATTCACTGATGTACTTATTACTGGTCTTGGACCAGTGGGTCCTCATTTATTGAGCACCGTTGTCTCACTTCTCCTGGACCACATTCCTTTGAGAAGCACGCTCCCTCTCACTTCACCTCAATTAATTCTCTCGGAGCTCACTGGAGTGCTGATTGGAATGAAGACCTGCATTCAGACTACATGCCTGTGAGGGAACGATAACAGCAGATCATTAACAAAACAGAGCTGCAAATGTTTACCCATGGATGGCATTCTTCATCTTAATGTGTCCCAGTCTTTACTTGTTTCCTGGCAGATTTGCCACTGAAGCCATGTTTAATAAATGTCGAAGCTGCTCTGTCATGAAAAAACATTTTGACTAAATGACTATAAAAGCTTTTGTAACATTGTGTCTTTCTAATGGATCTTGAAAAATAATCGGATGTATCATGATTGAGTAATCAAGTGCATTTTATGGGGATTTTGACCCAGTGTAAAGGAGTGTGTGGACTCATTAAGAAGCATGGCTGGGGTCCATAACCTGCTGAAGTTGCAGTCATGGAGCTTTACCAACAAGGGATTATGATTTGATCATTTTGCTGATTGGGTTTCAGTGTCAGTGGTAATAGAGTTGGACATAATAGCATCTCATTGACTGATATCCAATATGCGATAGCCACATGATAGAGGGTGACAGATGGAATTGAGCTTGTGATAAGGCCACTCCTTCTTAGGTGTCTTAGCTTGACATACAAAGCTCCACACCGCTCCATCTCACAGTGCTCAGCCCCGACTTGATCAATGTGGGTTAAGAAATAAGAATGATTAAGTATGGCTGGAGGCAGCAAGGAGAACAGCAGGCTCTGGTGCAGGTCTCTGATCTTGGATATACCATCATCTCTGCCTGTTTTGAAGTCACTTGGTTTCACTTGATTACAGTTGGCACCATCAAATATCCATTCTGAACTTTGACCTCAGAGGGAATAAAATGAAATTGATTGAAGTAAATAAGAACCCATAAACCCCCTTTTTTGATGAGGCAGCTGTCCAGTTGTTGATTGGTTCAGTGGGGAAAATGTTATTAGCGGTGACCTAATGATAGTAACATGTCACCCCATAATTAACTGTCAAATATAAAATCAGATTTTTCTCCTTTTCTCTGCAATCTCAATCTGTCACATGTAATATGGTCCATGAAATCTGCTCAAGCACAAAAGTCTACATTGTCCTTCTTCACAACCCCTGTGAATCAGGAAAACCAGTTAGCAAGTGACAAATTTAGAGGAAGAGAGGAAACTGCATACAACTGGCAAAATAAGTGATCACTGCTGAATGTCTCATACAATTGATATCAGATTCATTGTCTGCAAATCAACGCATCATGGTTCTTTGCATATAACTGGAAATTCCAAAATGATAAAATCAATTGTTAATTGCATTGTTAGTGGAAAGGCTGGAGGCATGCCACAAGATGACATTGAAATTAAGTCTGTTTTTTGGGTTTTCTTTGCTCTAAAACCTTGTATTTATCTCTCTGTATCCAATTACCTGGTGGTGTATGGTCTATATTTTATTGTAAAAGATTGCATGAGCCAAGTGTCAGCCACAGCACATACATCACACTTGCCACCATCAGTCTTTGATTGCGTCCTCCTGCTACTGCTTCTCCAACCACCTACTGCTTTTTTTAACTCACAGCAAATTCAGGCTGGAAGGAGGAAGAAAAAAAGTGGGCTTTTGAAAAAATACTTTATGGTACCAGTACAAACCACAGATGATTTCAGCCTACGTGTCTGTGACACAGCACAAATTGGATTACCGTCTGAAAAATGCTGTTAATTCCACTTGAAGCTGCGCCCCTTCACTCTATATCAGGGTGATAGCATTGACTGATTGACCGTCGGAAGGTGTGCAGTGAAAATGGTGTTCAGCATTCCACAGCAGATACAATGGGAAGACAGTGCAAGATTTATGTAGATTTGTAACTAGACTCAGTACTTCTTCTATATCACAAATGTCTGATATAATGCTGTGCATTCACAACTACTTGCATTTGAAATACCCTTTTAAGCTCTGTGCAGAAAAGTGAACGATGCAGAATCCAAGACTGTCACCACTCTCAATTATGCAAGCACATACCTTATTCCTCGTAACCGCCCACCTCTAATCATCTTTAGTTTGTGTCATGAATATTGCAGCAGGATTCATACTCTTCTGAACAGTTCTGTTAGGAATTGTGTCACACTAGAAATGGCATCCTTTAAGCACTTACATTGGTGAACTAACCATCTAGCAGTGAATAGACACAGTCGCCAAGGAAAGTGGTTTAATACAAGTTCATAAAGCTGTCAATTCATTCCACTGCCCCCCACTTCCACCACATATGATGTGAAATTGCTGAATTTAGCAGAGAACAGCATATTTGAATGTCAGCCCATAGCTCAGTGATATAAAACCATGCTATACAACTTCATTTGAATTTTCTCCTATTGTCAGCATTTGTATTTTAACGTTCTAAACGTGTGACAATCGTGTTTATTTCATGTTGTAACTAAATGCTATGCATTGTGTCTGTGTCTCCCCAGGTAACCAATAAGATGGCGGCCGGGGAAGCGACTGGGCACAGCTACCTGGTGGCTTGCTGGCAGCCCATTCTGATCCTGATGCTAGGCACCGTGCTGTCTGGCTCTACCACGGGCTGTCCATCCCGCTGTGAGTGCAATGTTCAAGAGCGCTCTGTGATGTGCCACCGCAAGAAGCTCATGACAGTTCCTGAAGGCATTCCTGCAGAAACAAAACTGCTGGACCTCAGCAAGAACCGCATTAGAACCATCAACCCAGATGAGTTTGCAAACTTTGCCAACCTCGAACACCTGGAGCTCAGTGAAAACACAATCTCCACTATTGAACCTGGAGCTTTCAACAACCTTTACGGCTTGCGGACATTGGGGTTGCGTAGCAACAAACTTAAGCTGATCCAGCTCGGTGTCTTCACAGGCCTGAGCAATCTCACACAGCTGGACATAAGTGAGAACAAGATCGTCATCCTGTTGGACTACATGTTCCAGGATTTGTATAACCTCCGGTCTTTGGAGGTGGGTGATAACGACCTGGTTTTCATCTCCCACCGGGCTTTTCATGGCCTAAGTAGCCTTGAGCACCTGAGTCTTGAGAAGTGCAACTTGTCCTCTGTGCCAACAGAGGCTTTTACCCACCTCCACAGCTTGATTACCCTCAGGCTACGCCTCCTCAATATCAATGTCATAAGGGATTACTCCTTTAAACGGCTCTACCGTCTAAAAGTGTTGGAAATAGCCAATTGGCCATATTTGGATACGATGACCCCAAATTGCTTGTATGGATTAAATCTCACCTCCTTGACCATTGCAAATGCCAACCTGACCACGATTCCTTATGTAGCCCTGAGGCACTTGGTTTATTTGCGCTTTCTTAATCTTTCATATAACCCTATCCATACCATTGAGGGGAATAAGCTCCATGATCTTCTTCGTCTGCAGGAATTTCACCTGGTAGGTGGCAGACTGGCAATGATTGAGCCCTACTCTTTCCGTGGTCTAAACTACCTGAAGATCCTAAACGTGTCTGGAAACTCTCTTAGCACTTTAGAGGAGTCTGCTTTCCATTCAGTTGGCAACCTGGAAACCCTTGCCTTGTATGATAATCCCCTGGCCTGTGATTGCCGACTGTTATGGGTTTTCCGACGACGCTGGAGACTTAACTTCAACAGGCAGCAGCCTACCTGTGCCTCCCCTGAGTTTGTCCAAGGCAAAGAATTCAAAGACTTCCCGGATGTTTTGCAGCCTAACTACTTTACGTGTCGCAAGTCTAGGATTAGGGATCGCAAACCCCAGCAGAAATTTGTTGATGAGGGAGCCATTGTTCATTTTGCTTGCCAAGCTGATGGAGATCCTGCTCCGGTGATAATGTGGCTATCCCCGCAGAAAAAGTTTATCACGACCAAGACAATTGGACGGCTCTCCGTGTTGCCAGACGGTACCCTTGAGGTGCGCTATGCTCAGATTCAGGACAATGGTACGTATGTGTGTATAGCTAGCAATGCAGGCGGAAATGATACCTCTCTTGCTCACCTGCACATTCATAGCTACTCGCCTGACTGGCCACACCAGCCCAACAAGACTTTTGCCTTCATCTCCAACCAACCTACAGAAACTGGTGCTAACGGTACACGAGCCAATGTTCCTTTCCCCTTTGATATAAAGACATTGATCATTGCGACCACAATGGGCTTCATCTCATTTCTCGGTGTCGTCTTGTTTTGCCTGGTACTGCTCTTCCTTTGGAGCAGAGGTAAGGGCAACACAAAGCACAACATTGAGATTGAGTACGTGCCACGGAAATCGGACGCTGGCATGAGCAGCAGCACAGTGGATGCTCCTCGCAAGTTTAATATGAAAATGATTTAACGGGGCTGTGGAATTTATTCAGTTTGAACTCAAAAATAAGACAAATGGAAAGAAGACATTGTCTTTCCTCTCTTTCAAACCTGTGGATCCTGGTCTGTTAACATAGAGTTCTGTTTTTTCCTGACTGAAGTACAAGAGAGGAGGGCAGTTCCTGACTTTCACAAGTGAGAGGGAATGAAAGCACACCCAGTGCTACAGTGCATTGGTGGTTTCTACAAGGCCTGTGGGGGCATTCACTGAAAGTCAGATTTGTCATAAGCAGTTCATATTCCTGTGGATTTATACTGGGAAAAATATATCAGAAAAGAAAAACATTTTAAACAGCCAGAATGCAAAGGGCAGATCATATTTTGGCCATCGCTGTTTTTTGTCTGTATTTTTTTATTTAGTGTTTGTTTTTGTTGTTTTGTTTCCAAGGCTAGATGTCAAGTCATGAATGAGATTTATATGGGTTGATGAGCACATTTATACAACATTGATGCATTTCAAATATGTCATCTTTACAATACACCAGTGTTACGTTTGTGAATGCTCTGTGCTACATATGGTCTCTTTTCTTACCAACAGTGATTGTTCTGTAATCCGTCAAGTGTATCACCTAATAAAAATTGTTGAAAAAGTATGCCCCAGCAATTAGCAGAAATACACTACATGGTATGACACAATTCTATTATGGGAAATACAAATTGTGATGTACTATATAAAACTTAGAAACCTAGAAAGTAGTGGGTGGTACTGCAAAACAACAAATAAGCGCTCTGAAAAGACATAGATTCAGTGATGCGTCAGTGCAACCTTTCCTACTGATACCAATTCTCAGTACTGCACCATACAAATCTTTCAAAGGGTACGTAAGAATAATTGCGTTTTTAGAAAGATAAATAGAACTCTATTTAGAAAACGCTGTTGTTTAATGTGGCTCTTGGTAGAGGATTTTAGCATAGGGGAAATGGTCTAATAGAACCCTTTGAGTCCGGTATCTGATATCAGTATCAGTGTCACTCATCCCTAATTTTCAGATGTAACCCAGACTACTCACACATGGATTGAGGGCATGATAAGGAAGGGAATGTGAGATACCGGGGGTATGATGCTCTGTACTAACAGTAGATGCAGCATCCAGCCTACAGTTTTGTGATCAAAAAATGGTTGATATTGGTACGTTGATATTATAAGTGCTTATCCCTGACTTTTTAAAATTACATTTCAAAAACTAATATGTAATGGTATTATTTTGTGCTCAACAATATTGTGAGGAATACAGGTTGTGGTGCTCATGTTTTTGGATACAATGTGCTCCTCAAGCTGTAGAATATTTCTTTCATTGTTGGTTATTTTTCTTGGTTGTTTTTATGAAATCAAAGATTTATTTATGCCAATGCTCCCCCCATTAAAGCCATGGGAAATATTACCTTCCAGGATCATTTACAGGTTTGCTATTCCCCAGAAATGTGCAATGTTTGTCAGGGGAAAAAGAACTGTGCATATTATGCTCCCAGTTGGCCCTGCATATAAAATCTGAGGTTACAGCCTTACCTCTTCAAGTACACACTGTGGACAGCTGGGCTTTGCAAACGTGTGTGAGGACAAAGGCTAAGTAATTTATGATGGATGACATTACAGACAACGACACAGTAATGGGCTGGAAGTATGGACAGAATATGCAGATGGATGGAGTGACAGATGTTTCACCCATGGAGCAATCTGAAGCAGCTTTGGTGTAATCTGTTTTGCATAAAGGAAAAAAAAACAAACACTGGATATGGCTCATGGTTCTCCCTCTTGCTGATTATGAATGCTCTCTTCGTTCAAAGTGTGGCTACTGTACCTAGCCTTTTTGGTCCCGAGTGATCCCGGGATTCTGTTTTTTGTTTCTGTTACTCCTTTTTTTTAACCCTGGACTATATTGACCATGTAGTCCAAGCCAACTTTTTACAAAAAAAAGGTACTAAAAAAGAAATCTATGGAAAATACATTCAAATTGTTCTGTGCAATAAAGGTAATATGCAGATTTTTTTTTTTTTTAATTAACAAAATTTTGTTGATGTTGAATTGTTCAGAATATGGTATGTTGTATTAAACAATCTATGGACTTTTTTAAACACACAATGGTCCTATCTTGATTTGAAAGGTTCGGTTAGTAAACACTTGACTGTTTTATAGCCAAAAATTACGATGATGATAGCGTTGGTTCAATCAAATGACACAATAATGACATCATTAATAATTTCACTTAAAGGGCCACTGCGAGCTGGTCCTGTTGATCTCATGACAATTTATTTTCCATAAATACAGATGCGCTACAGATTAGATTAAATACATATTCATGAAAGAGCAAGAGCAAATTATAGCATACCACCTCTTTAATGCTTTGTTACCCAAGTAAAAGCCAAAGTCTAGCTAAACATTTAAGTGTATTTCTTATGTATCAGTGACCGAATTAGCAATTTAACATTTGATTTCTTTGATTGAATACCTCATTAAATGATGATGCAGACTGCAAGGTAATTTCACATTATGTTTCAGCACTAATTACTTGTTTACAGGGGCACTGGTAGTTCACTTGTTCACTTGCGTGGTGTCAAAACATTAATTAACCACCATTAGTAAAGGGTCACAGGCATTAAGATATGTATAGGGAATATTGTTCATTTAAATCGCGCATTTGTAATATTAAAGAGGTAATATCGGTAAAGTAATTAGTTTGTGGACTTGAAAATGAACAAAAAATAGCAGTCGTTTAACATTGAATAATTCTGGGATGTCTCTTAGCGAAACATGAGCAAATTAGGTTAGCCTTTGAAGGTTATGGGAAATGACCAGGGATACGACTAGGACAGCCTAGTTTCATAAAGCGTGGTGCAGCTCTGCATTAAGTTTGGTTCTCTGTCCCATTCCTTTTTATTCCAGAGGGCTCCACTGGGACTTTTGACGTTCATTTTTTTCCTCAAGCTGTATCAAAGCATGTTCATTTATCTTCTGACTTGAAAACAGACAGGCAGAATAGAAGAGGAGAGAAGCTATTCATGAGGCCTCAGAGCCCTTGGGAGTAATGGAGACATCCATTGTTTTCATTCTTCAGATATTAGATCTGTGCTTAAAATTCTAGGTCAGGAGCAGGCTGATGGATTCTGACACTGTGCGACAAGTTGCCTCTCCTCAACTGAGCATGAAAATACAGACACACCTCTGGGTGTTCCTTGCACTCATCCAAATCCATGTGCTTAATGACATCTGGGAAACACTCCATGTAAGCAAACAAAAGTGTGAATTTGCTGTTGGTGGCGCCTCAGTCACACAATAGAAGCTTCAGATGCCTAAAATAAAAAAGAAAGTCATCTGAGATTTATGTTTAGATGTCTAATCTAAACTCCTGGCTGGGAAGCTGTTCCTCATCTCCATATCAAAGGGTCCAATTTAAGCCCTTGTTTACGTTAGTGTTTCCATATTATACCTACTGTATGGTAATTCACCTTCAGTTTAGTCACTGTCAGTCAAACCCTACATGTTTCAGCATTCATTTGTGAAATTACAAGCTGACAGTTATCAAATAGAAGGTATGAGAGTGGAAACTTACTTTTTCATTTTATTCGAAATGCCAAACACCTAATTAAAAGGGCTTACATCTTAATCCAGGCCTGGGCAATCTGTTCCACAAAGGGCCGGTGTGGCTGCAGGTTTCCTTTCCAACCAAGCAGCAGCAGCACACCAGACTTGACTCATTTAATCAACTGATCTCAGTCTTCAGAGAGTTGATTGGTCAAACTGTGTGCTCTTAGTTGGTTTGAACAAAAACCTGCAGCCACACCGGTCCTTTGTGGAACAGATTGCCCATGCCTGTCTTAATCACAGGGAACTGCTCCAAATAACATATTATATATTAGTGTTACAAGTAATGCTAGTTCTGTCTAGATATTTCTATGTCTTTGGCAAGCAGCATAGAAACTTTAAAATGATATATTTTTTAAGCATTAACAGGCCTTTTCTAACTATAACTATGTGATTCATCCTACTAAATACATTCTTGACAGTATCACTGTAGCACACCATGATGCATGGAATTGGATGCATAAGCCACCTGTGACGACACCCACCTGTCAGTCACCACGCTCTTAACTCTGCATAACTTTAAGCCTTAATATCATTTGAGCAGGTGAGTTGTATAAAAATTCACCCTCAGTACAGTACAGTACAGTCATTAACGGGGAAATATAGAGATATAGAGACCAAAACTGTTTTTTGTACCAGGCTGTAAACCATCTGGAGGTTGCTGCTTGGTTATAAACCATTTATTAATATTTCTCTGTATATAAATGTTAAACAGTGGTGATTAAAACAGTTACCAACTTTTCTCTATCCTTATCTTATTTGATAACTGATCAAAGTCCCACTCATAAATATTCACATAACATATTCAATGAAAAGCTCTCAGATCATTAAAAGAACCAAACCAGTGTCCATACAAATCAATCATTCGCAAAGTGGCAGTAATGTAAAGAACACACAATTAGTGGTTAACAAACTAAAACATACACCATTACTACTATGATCCATAAATTAGTGTTTTTCTTTCAATGGTATGTGCAACATATTTAACGTGTCAGAAACAAATTTACTGTGATTTGGTGCATCATGAGAGTAACGAGGATCCAGGGTATTTACAATTAGAAACCCCAGCACATCTTGTCATGTTATTTTAATAGGTGAAGTCTTACATATCAGCTTCAATGCACTAACATGTGTATTATGCTGAAGTCAAAAGCCCCGATGGCGATGTGATGGGATGAATTCAGCTTACAGGGATAGAACTTATCATGCTAAACTTGTGTGAGTGCTGTGGTTGTTCAGAGTTTATTGCTTCACTGCTGTAAATCTTCTGCAAATAGTAATTTTCATGCGTCATTAAAGCAAAATGGGATATAGAAGCAAACAGTAATTTTCAAAACATAAATAAATAAATAAATAACATGATGTGAAGTCTGACATCCTCTAAAAGCTTTTCACAAAATCAAACATGACAGCGTTTTTCTTATAAATGAATCATTTTCTATGGTGAGGGTTTATATAATTCCCTTCTGAATGGCACAGTACATATGACTGGACTGTGGCATATTAAAATGACTCTGTATGAATTCTGTGAATTGTCTGTAATAATCATCTCATTTTATATGGTGCCATATATTTGAACATCAAGGTACTTTTCAGTGGGCTCTTTCTTACATTATTACATCATTTTGCTTTTTCAGTCATCACAAGCTAAGTACTTCATGTTCTGTGTGGGGGGGGGAGGAAGGAGCAGAGGATTAATAGATTTCAAAATATCAGATGATCTCAGACCGACTGATGAGGGACTTTTATTAACACACAGGATAGACAGGCTTATGTGCAAAACTGTTCTATGACTCAAACCTGAAAAAATTTAGTTTTTCAATGAAAGTTTTCAATTGTGCGTCTTCCCCTGTCTGTTAAGATGACACTGACATCATTCTCAGACAGGTTTGGTAATTTGTTGGCAAAATAAGCCTAATTGACAGGAAACTACTAAAGGAGGTTGTCCACATTATTAAGCAGGTCAAAGGTTTCATGCAATATGGGAAAAAAGAAAGATCTTTCTGCAGATGAAAAGCGTGAAATAGTGCAGTATCTTGCAAAAGATATGAAAACACAGGATATTTCACAAAAAATTAAGAGAGATGATCGTACTGTGAGAAGATTTGTGTCTGATCCAGAGTGCAGATGCATTAAATAAATTCATCGTATTAAGACAGCAGCTGAGAAAAAGCCACTGATGAGTAGCAAACAGGTATTTAAAGCTGCTGGTGCTTCAGGAGTCCCAAAAACCTCTACATCTCCTACACAGGCAGAAACTGTACATGGACTTACAAGTTCAATGGATGAGAGAGTTGAGAGTCAAGAAGGGCTCATATGCTAATATGTAACTCGATCTGTAAATTGTTTGTTTACGATTGAAATAGCTTTGATTTGAGAATAATTACCCCCTAATGCAAAAAATACAACTGATTTCTGTTTTCAATCCTTTAGAAACTATTTGAGTGTTTTAAAACTCTGTTTTCTAAAAATTTGGAACACTGCATTTTGAATTATTTTGCAAAAAATGGCAATGTCGTCATTTGTAATTTCGTTTAATAAAATCCAGATTATAATTAATAATTGTTGAGGAATAAAAAAATCCTATTGACTGCCAATTCAATTTTTTTTTTTGCCTTTTCAAGCTTTATTTGATGGAGACAGCTGAAGAGTGACAGGAATGCAGGGAGAGAGAGATGGGGAGTGACATGCGAGAAAGAGCCACAGGTCGGATTCGAACCCTGGGCTTCCACAGCAAGGACCGAGCCTTCACACATGGGGCCCCAATTACATAGAGTATTTAGAAAAAACAAAAACAGTATATGCATATCGGGTCTCACCTGATAGATAGTAAAGCAGACCAACAACAAGAACCAATTATCATCAACCAGATGGGTGCAAACTGACAAGTATAAAGAGTATGTCCTACCAGTGCAGTGTCTTGAGGGTTTCCCACACCGATCCATGCATATTTATGTGATTTAAACCAAACGTCACATTCAGAATTTCAGCTTTAATGTGAACATACAGATCATGACCACTTCTCACTTTTGACAAAACCCCAAAGGCGGAACGATTTGCAGCTCTTCTAAGGAGACTGGACACACAAAACAAAGAAGGAGTGTCTCGTCTTGTTTCAGTGAAAGTCAAAATCAAAGCAGAAACATCCTTTGCTCAGAAGTGTCGGTTTCTGGAGGCTGTTGACTGAATTCCTGTCTTCAGGACTGTTGGGAAACTGGACATGACAGTTTATTTTGTTACCAACTTCCACTGACTGAATGATGAAGTTAAGAGTCTACCGTACAAGCCAGGCAGTAGCAAGCCTGTGTTAGCTGCAATGCTTTACTGATAAAGGCTCAAATCCCATAAGAACTTGTTATGCAAATTCAATCCTTCTGTTTACTACAGGACCTTCACTTGCACTGCAGATACACAGAAATAGATGTAAACATGGACTTAATGAAGAGCAAAACATTTAATCTCAGGTTTGTTTTTGAAACAGACACACTTGGTTTTAAATAGTTATATACTATATATATATATATATATATATTTCATATATAAGTGTGAAAAAAATGCTGTAAACTAAGAATGCTTTCAAAAATATTTTTTGTAATCAATTTTCAAAATGCAAAGTGAGCAAACTAAAAACAAAAATCTAAATCAAATCAATATTTGGTGTCTTTGCTTTCAAAGCAGCATCAATTCTTACAGGTACACTTGCACACAGTCAGGGACAGATAATGGGTTAAATGCAGAGAAGTAATGTCACGTTCAACGTGATTAATAAAGTTTCTAAAAAAAATGTAATTAAAATTAAATTAAAATCATGCAATACCATCAGGGAGGCGTATGATTGGCCCCAAATTTATTCTGCAGAAGGACGACGACCCCAAACATACAGCCAATGTCATTAAGAACTATCTTCAGCATAAAGAAGAACAAGAAGATGGTATGGCCCCCACAGAGCCTGTAGAACTGTAGCAGGTCATCATTTTAGTTCCCAGAAAGAAAAAAATCAACTCCCAATACATTTTTTCAAAATATCTACGGTAATTATCATATGATCTCGGCAACAGTTAGCTTCCTTGTGGTGAGTTGCATATTTACATTTGTGACATAATATCCATATGATAATATGCTTTCCTTCTGGGTTCAGGGGTTTATGTCTGGTGTGGTTCCCATGAGGGGACTTGTTGGTTTGATGTTGAGCAGACAGTTCTGCATAGTCAATAAACACTTCCCTGAGACGTGCTGCTGCTAAAAAATAAAAAATTCGGTCTGTTACTCACTTTTAAATGCTTTGCTATTGTTTTACTGTCTTGGCTGCCTCGTGGCTTTAGTATTCACCAGGATGTCGTCCAAAAAAGGCGATCTGTTGAGGCCCATTTTTGCCTGGGCCATATGCCACAGCCCCACGTCTCTGTAGGCAACTCAATCTACCCTCCTTACTTATTTAACGACCCCATGAAAGAGTCATGAGTTTCAAATTCGAAAAATGCGGCAGCCAAAAGTCTGCATCTGTCTGCCATTAAAACCATCTTTTTGGCAGCCTGCTGAAACCAAATCACTGCTGGAGAATGTCGATACTAAACCTGAAATTTGTGCACACTTTAGGGGACAGCTGAATATCTGCAGGCAGATGTGTTACCAAGGTGATCTGGGAAATTATTATCGTAAATAGGTGAGGAGGTAAGGGGCCAATCCATCCTATAATTCTGTTCTATTTCCAATTCCCCTGCGTAAGGCCTGAATATGCCACTGTGAAATAATTGAGAGCTCAGTTGTTGTTTCACCTTGAAGTGGCTAACCAGTCTGCAAATAATTTGGCTACTGTCTACTTGCCTCAAGGACGGGAGGCTGCTGAAATTTGATGGGGCAGCTGAGGCAGGTGCCACTGCGAGATAGACGATGTGATCTGATGAAAACAGCATAGCCAGGCTGCTGCTCCCATTTGTCAGCATTGTTCCAAGATATCTGCAGGTGAGTATGGGTTTCATTTTTCATTATTTTCTCCATCTTATGACAAAAATTGGTGGACCCCCTACAGTGCCGGTGTGTGTCATCCGTCTCTAGGCAACCGTGACAGCACCAAGCGCAGACAGCCAGGTACAGACAAACAGAGAATTGGAGCCGGGGGGCTTTTGATCATTATTGTTAGATTTAGTGTTGTTGTGTGTGTGACAGACATGTGTATTGGACATTTATGGAAATACGGAACAATTGCCAAATACGGGACGATTCCGTATTTTACAGGACGGTTGGCAACCCTAGTCGTGTGCTTCACGGACCAATACAGTGAACACAGAACAACACAGGACGGCAACGAGACCTCACACGAAAGAGGATTAATACCAACCACAGATGATGGAAATGTAAGTGTGCTTTGTGTTTCTTTTGTCCGATTACCACAAGCTAACGCTAACAGCTAGCTAGCGTTATGTTCAGCACACACAGCTGCATGCAGACAGGCAGCACGGCCCCGCAGAGAGGCCTCAAAGATTCACAGTCTGGTCAAGGTCCGGTCCCACATGCAGCTGTGTGTTGAACGTAGCTGTCAGCGATAAGAAAATAACTTTTCTCTCATTCTCCTTTCTGTTAACAGCACCCCCTCACTTTTATTGTCTGTGTCCCCCTCGGTTTGAGAGATGGAGAGACCCCTCACTGTTTTACAGCGTAGTCTGAAGCTAGATCCAGTCTGAGGGAGCTGGGTACATAAAGTAAACAAAGCAACAATACAATAAGGACAGTATCAGTTCAGTCCATGAGCTCCACCTGGATATTGTCCGGTTAAGTGACATGTCAGGCTGCCTGTTCATGCAGGCTTCTGGACTGAAAGAATTAGTAAGTAGTAACTTTGAGAATCACTTTATTGGCCAGGTGTGTGTACACACAAGGAATATGACTCTGTTTACATGTTGCTCTCAATGTATGTATATGTATGGACAGTTTGTGTTTGTATGTGTACACACACCTGGCAAATAAAGGTGATTCTGATACTTAGTGAATGAGTACAATGTATATTTATATTTGTGCTCTCTATCATATTTCTCATATTTCTGTTATTTTTTTTCTTCCCTAGACTCCACCTGGCAGCCCTCCACTTCAATGAAAGTGCTATTCAGATTGAACTTCCCAACAACAGCAACAGCTAAGACAGTGAAAGTAGAACCAACCGTTGGTAAGTTTTACAACCTTTTATTAAAAACAGCAATAAGTCAAAGAATGTGCAAACATCTATTATACAAGTGAAAAATAAATAACATAAAACAGGGCTCTTATTAATTATCCAACTTATTATCCAACTTACATAAGTATATTAATTTTCTCCCTCCTATATTGTCTTATAGGTTATGTTGGACCTCATCTTCAAGAAGGTTTTCCTAGACTCTGGCCCATACGTGGATGAGGTGCTGAAGATCCCCATCCCTGAGGATCTCGCAGCCCAGTTTGCAAGACCAGGTAAGTAAGAGGTTGTAGCCGGCTATGTGTCGAGGTTCAATCAAGGACCGGTCTGACCCCACATAGCTTCCTTGACTGTCTGGGGACTCCATATCCCAGGGCTTAAAGTATTCCGGCACCGTGCCGGATCTCCGGCGTGTGGCGTTTGACTGCGATTCATAAAAAAAAAAAAGCAAACATTAAAAAAAAACCTGTTGATGCGGGATATTGTCAAGCCCCTCCCTCAAACCGCTACTGTCCAATCCTACGTTAGCAATCGTAACTATGCACACGCAAGGACGTGTATAGTTACGATTGTTGTGACCATGGATGTACTCAGAAGGTTGTGACAGACATAGCAACAGTAACCACGGGGGGCCCAGCTTGTTTGTTTCTGTGTGTTGTGCGCGAAGAAGCTAATATATGCAACTAGCGGTAAAAAAGTTCTTCGACGTCACAGAAGTGACCCCGGCCGCACACAAGTCGTTTGCCGGGAGCAACAGCCACAGCTGACGTACCGGCGCCAATGACAGATCGTGTTTGTGAGTTGAAAATACGTGTGTGCGCGTTCATTGCTGAACACGATTTAACATTCACGATCGCTCAACCGCTGTAAAAAGGTAGCGGTTGATAAAACTGCTTTGACGAAACTCTCTGTTTCCAATCAGCATGCCAGTTATATGAACACCCATGGCATAGCACCAGAGCTCAAGAAACGACTGTCTGATAAGCTCAAAGGTGTATGTTTTCTTTAAATGTTGATGAACATGCACTGTAACTGTTTACACTGTACATATTTTATATAAATTGTTCTTTACTGAATTAAGTGGTTGCTAATTGAATTCCTGAAGTTAATTAGAGTTTCACACGCTCTTATAACATTATTATAAAATTCATATTTAAATCGCCTGGTACATAATGGTTAGTCTAAACTACACAGTGACATGCTTTTATAACACGTGTCCATCTTTTCTTCTGAAATTCTGTGAAACCTAAATGCTGACCAAAACTCTTTCAGACTGCTGTTCTAGGCAGTATATTGAATAACTTTGTTTTCAAAAGTTGTGTGGTGTTTGAAGGAATCATGACAATAAAGGTAAACTCTATCTGAACTGTTTTGTGTGCTTTCAGTGTTTGATATGTAACATGATAACGAGTAACAAACATGACAGATTAACAGTAAGCATTGTAAGATAGAGGGGACAGTATTTTATTGTACTAATCCTTACTCATTTATATTACAATAGTAACAGACTACTTCTATGCATAAAAGAGCTTACTGCTCTATTCCCCTCAGACGTAAAGACCCATAATTAATTTCCCACCTGTACGGTTGTAGAGCAAACATGCTGGCTGAACTTGTATGTTACTGGTGTAAGGGGAATAGCTGAGTAATGTTATGTACGTTACTTGCAATTAATTACATTTATCTATGTAGCTTTCCAATAGCCAGTACATAAACACACTACAGGGTAGTACCATTAGCCTAGCGCTAGCCAGTTAGCCAGAGTTCAAACATATAGAAAGATATAAAACACATTACATAAACTTACCATTCAGAAATATCCTGTTGTCTCCTCAGTTCTCTGACGTGTTCTGGGGCCTCTCCATTTTGAGGGTCTGACTCTGGCTCAAACATATAAGGTTGCAATGATACGTGTTTACCTGCAGCCATGCCCAGTGCTTGTGCTCATCTGTTGTCATGGCATCCTGATGCTGAACTCACAACAGCATGGTGGGTGGAAGCAGGGCGGAAGAGGGGGGCGGAATGAACAGCAGCCGGCAGCAGCTCATTTGCATTTAAAGGGACAGACACTAAAATCAAACGCCTGAGCACAGAGCGCTAAAAACAGGGCTGCTGTGCTTGATCCGTGAGGAATTTTGACCAAAGGATTTCACAGACATGTCATTAAGGTACCTGGCAACTGTGTGAACTGGTGAAAAAAATGCATAATATGTCTCCTTTAAGTTGAGGTACCTGCGAGAGACACATCAACCCTCACCCTACCAACGGATTTGACATACCAGGATGACCATCCTCCAGTCGGTAGAATAAACTCAATAAATAAAATTTGAAAAAATATAATCACATATTGTGGTTATACTTATATATCTCTCTGCTGCATCAGAAGTGCTCTGCTTTTTCCTGATCCTGCTCTGACTGTAATCATACATCAATCTGCAGGTGAGAATGGGTTTCATTGATTATTTGAATTTCTTTTCACTCTAATCTGCGCATTAACGTAATCCTTTTCATACCCCCTGCCTCTTCCCGCAAACATTGACTTATTCATTTTTAATGTGAGTGTATTGATTTGAAACCATCTTGCAACAGGGCAACACGTTACTTGAGTCACTGGTTTTAAATAAGGGTATTTTTGCCATTCGTCATTATTACCCCCAAAGACTTCACATGAAGGAGCTTAAAATGACGCCTGCCTTGTAAAAAAAAAAAAAAAATGAAAAAAACACACACATTTTTCAAGCTCCATGCCTCTGTTTCTGTAGTTTCTAACAAAAACAAAAAATCTTGATACCTCGGTGATTTCATTTCAGAAATGTTCTCAGACTTCACAGAACTCAGCAGAGTTGTCCTTTAAACGTTTATTTTGTTTGAGACAACACGGCAAATCGTCAAAGGATCATTTCCTTCCAGCATGAACAGGGTTAGTAACAGGGAAGCGTCTAAAGACAGAGGGTGCTGTGCTGTCCAGATTGTAAAGTCCCCAGAGGCATTTGTAATTTGTGATATTGGCCTACATGACTTGTCATGATGGAGACGTGTACCAGAATTCTAACCTTCATATCTTAAGGCAATACCCCAAAGCTATTTAAGCCTCAGCACTATTCGCTTGGTGTCTTTTAGCAGCTAATTGATCAATTGGAGCTATTGACTCGGGTGTTCCATAATTACCGTTCCCAGGTGTATTACCTTCCCTGAGCAGACAAGCAGAGCAGTAATCAACTCAGAAGAAGGCTTGGTGATGTTTGTGTGTCCTTTCTCGCTACTCAACACAAAGCTCTCGCTCAAGCACTAACTTGAAACCATTCTTCATCTTTGTTTTCATTACATGAAAGACAGATATGTAATTGAGTGACTTCTAGGGCACATTTCAAAGTATTTTGAATGTATGCATGTACACATTTTCATGCAGAAAACTCGAAATTGGTCATTAGGGCACACACATATACAGTTGGGCTCATAAATTTACATACCTCTAGAATTTGTGTGTAGCATTCTATAAAGAAAAAATGAGTGAGCAAGACAAAAACTTTTTTTTGGTGGGCTTTAAATTAAACTACAAAGCTTCCTGGTCCTGTACATTTTTGGGTTGTCTTGCATGAACTGCACGTTTGAGATCTCCCCAAAGTGGCTCAATGATACTGAGGTCAGGAGACTGTGATGGCCACTCTAGAACCTTCACTTTCTTCTGCTGAAGCCACTGGAGGGTTGACTTGGCCTTGTGTTTAGGATTGTTGTCATGCTGGAAAGTTCAAGTGCTCCAGTATTTTCTGATAACATGCTGCATTCATCTTTCCATCATTTTTAAGTAAATGTCCTGTGATCCAGGACATTTCCACCTCCATGCTTCACAGTAGGGATGGTGTACTTTTCATCATAGGCCTTGTTGACTACTCTCCAAACATAGCGTTTGTGGTTGTGACCATAAAGTTCAATTTTGGTAATAATTGTAACATTTGATAACATTTGATAATAAATGGCTTCATCGGAGCACTATCCCTAAATAAAAGAAAGGTTTTCATCATGATCAGTCATATTTTCCAAAAAATGGCTAATATTTCACAAATTCTGTGAGGGGTATGTAGATTTATGAGCACAACTGTATATAACTACTGTAAATAATGTATTGCAGACATTATTCCACCCCCCAGAACAGCTGATAGAATCACTTAAATCTCTGACAGCTCGTCTTTCAGAAATAAATTATTCCCAAAACATAGCTGTGGATATTCAAATGCACATTCAAACATTCATTAAAATAATGATGGGCTATATTAAAAATTCTGTCATCATTATCATCAACTGTGCCTCCTGTATTAGAGGTGTGTATGACTGCTGCTCACATTAGAAATGAACAGACTTTTAATTACAGGCTGGAAAAGAAATCACAGACGTATTTAAAATCATTTATATTTGACGATACCATAATTACTGTATGGAGTGTGCTTTATCACACACAGCAATTTCCTGCAGCAGCTCATTTTCTATAGAGGTAATAATTGCATGACTTTCAGGGTACTTTCAGCAGATCACTTGATATCCTAAAGTTCCACTGGAGACGGCAACACAAACGGGACTGTGATCAATGCAAGTTCTTCTCTAAGACCCAAATCCCTCGGAGTGAAGTAGTGTAGATGTCAGAAACCAGTTGAATGCCTCAGCAATGAGTTTCTCTTTGCAAAGCCCTGGGGATGAGCGATATAACAATGGAAAGACACCACACAGCTGTAGAGATATTACAAATCTAAGCTGTTTTGACTTTTTCAACAGTCTCACTGCAGGAGCCCACAGAAGAATTTTTTTCTCATTCAGCGGGACAGAATTGCCCGGCTTTGCTCAGCTTTCAATTATTTAAAAAGGAGTCACAATGAGAAAGATGAGTCTGAGAAAATCCTGTTTCTCTCATATTACAGTGCAGACGGAGCCCTAGAGATGCCTCGGTTGTCTTAGAAAATAATACTGAGTGCTCTGAACTACTATTTTCCCTTTTTTCTAAATTTCTGACTATTGTATCAAACCACATCAATACCACAGCTTGTGTACTGTATCTTGCTCAAGGTGTATTCATTATCAAAAACCAGACTGCTGAGTATTTTACAAATGAACCATGACCATATTTTCAGTTATTACTTTTCAGCATTAGCTTTAGTAGTCATATATGAGATATGAGAGTCACCGTGCAGCCAACAAATCCATATTTTACCCACAGATATAAATAACTGCTCAAAACATACTGTGGGGTGTTGAAAATCATATAATTTACTACAATTTCAGGCCAACCAGGAGAACATTTGGCTCAACTCATTAGGGCAAACTTAAAACCCCTAGGCGGTTAAATTACTTGTTTATATGGGTTAGAGTACTTTGTTTTTTTTTTTTTTTTTTTTTTTTTTTTTTTTTTTTTTTTAGCAGAAATGGAATACAAAACAAGATTTTAAAAAATCCATCAGAAATATTTAAATGATATGAAAAAAAAAAAAAAGAAACGTTTCTAGTGAGCACAAGATACTTTCTCGTGCGCACCAGAAAGTATTGTATGCGCGCACACTGCGGTGAAGTTGGAAAGATATTGGCAGATTCGAACTTCCGGGATCAATAACTCTGAAGTGAAACGTTGTTAAAACACAAAACACGCATATTTTCAACCGGATCAATGAAGTGTGTAGTGATTTTGGTGACACTACACTGTATCATAGTGAAGTTATTGAATATTTTTGTAATATCTCTTTTCGGTGTTGCACTTTGTCCCTGCGCGCTGCTCTCACAGCCGGCTGCACGTAAACACTAATGTTGTTGGTGTGGCTCTGAGCATGGCTCGTTTTGATGAACATTAGGTTGTAGCTCGTTGTCTATCTTACTACGGTTGAAAATATGCGTGTTTTGTGTTTTAACAACGTTTCACTTCAGAGTTATTGATCCCGGAAGTTCGAATCTGCCAATATCTTTCCAACTTTACCGCAGTCATTTACGCAGCCATTCTTTTAATGATCTTAATGAGCCAAGAGGCATACGCACAGGAAGCACAACTGCCTGTGCTTAACCTAAGGTTTCTCGTGAGCACGAGATACTTTCTGGTGCTCACAAGATACTTTCTGGTGCGCACAAGAAAGTATCTTTTTTTCCATGTCCCTTTAGGGGCTCCGTATGAATCTGACTGCCTGGGTTAAAAAAAACAAAAAACTCCAATTAGCAACTGGCCTTCATAGATAGCCTTGGCTGTCTACAATAGATCCAATACAAATATGAGATTTTCTATACAGCCCATGTCAGTGATGTATTACTGAGACATATATAGCATGTTAAATAAGCAAATCCTGACCATTAGTAGAACACATCCTCTACCAGCTGCAATGAATGACACGGCTCATGGACATAGTAGCTAAATCTGTCCATGGAGAAATTAGCAGATGTCTTAGACACAACTAGACTGAGCTCGCAAGTCAGCTTATTGTTTACATGTGTGGTATTTAGTCAGTTTAGACTTGATATGTGTGGAATTTATTAAGTTTTGGAAAAATCCACAGCTTTTACATCTAAGAATCTATTGACAAGACTGATTGTTTTTCCAATTATTAGTCAGACCCCATGTATCTTCATGGAAACAGAGATAACAGGAGCAAAAAAATATATTTTGATAGTGAATTGCTGCACAATATGAATGCATACTGTATGTTGCATAATCCCAGTACTGCATTAAAGAGTGACCTTTACCATCATTATTGGCATGACAGTGGTGTTGTCAGGACCGAGGAGCTTTCCTTTTATGTAATATGGCTTAAATCTGAAAAACAGGACCATGTCAGCAAAGATGGAGGCGTAAAATGGCAAAATGCATAACAAGTAAACATTCTGAAGATTGACAGTCATACAAATAAGGGGTGATAGGGCAGTTTGATTGTATTTTTGCAAACTGTATTACTACATTACCAACTGAGTATTTAAACAGTTTAGGAGGAAAAGGCAAAAGAAAACACTTTCTCTTAACTTTACAGTCAAAATGTGCAGACAGCCAATCGTCAAATAAGGTTATACCTAAGAATACATTTACATACCAGACAGCACAACTTGAGCTGTGGTTTCTTAGGAAACACAAAAGCAGCTTTGGCAGGTTGGTTCTGCGTGTTGCTCAAACACAACACAACACACCAGTGTGTTGACTTCTGCTCTTTGACTCAATTATATATAGTTCAATTCAAAGAAAAAATGTTTCCTTTTTTCTTTTTGAAATAATTGATTTTCTTTAAAGAAAGACAAGATTAGGGGTAGAACAAGCTTGAGGTTGCATGTGTCCATGCAGTGTGTGCATGTAATTGCAGAATGCATTCTACACTTGACTGAACAGAGATGTGCACATTGTGTTTATTTATTCTCCATTTGTCCAGAATGGAGTTCCTTGAGTACCTTTTGTTCTTATTCAGCAACAGCCTGACTCATTTATTTAGGGTCCATTCACATCTGGGAGCGGCCTACACGCAGTCATCTGCTGTTGGCCCCTGTTACACTCTGAAAAACTCTCGTCTCAAGAAACTTTCTCTAACGTTTAGTGCTGTTAGTATTACCGTTGCCCCCACCATGTATTTGATGTGAGGTTGGAGGAACCACCTGGTGCTGTCGTCTAAAATTACAGATTGCTTGCAACATAAAGTCTAATCGTTTGATTGTAACAGCTGCTGATGGTTTACAGCACACCTTTTTGTTTGAATGCACATGTATGTGAGAAGACAGCTTTTCACAAATTAGGCTTTGAAACTAATCTCTATTGTATGATGCCAAATGATATTACATTGCTCAAAGGCATCTAAACTACTGTTGAGGAGCTGTTTGTGTGAATCTGCTCTGTGGTAAAGTGTGTGTGTGTGTGTGTGTGTGTGAAACATGCATCTACAGCTAAACAGTGTGGGAAGTTTTGGAAAAACTGCAGCTAATTGACGATGACTATTACAGGAGAGATGTGACACTGGAGACGGTATATCTGAATGTATATATGCTGGCTGTTTATCTAAGGCTCAGCGATCTGGAACAATAAGTGAGGAAGATGGTGTTCACTAATCCCACATTCCTTATTCTGGCAGGATATGTGACACATCCAACTGCCAAGAAACCAAGTGCTCCTGGGGTGAATTTACCTGAGGACTAGTTTCTTGACACATTAAAGAGAGACTCGAGAGACTGAAAGCTCTCTGATCTCTGAAACCAAGAAAGCACTAGAAGCTGAGAGCTTGCTGCTCTTGAAAGTACAGTGAAAAACAGATGTGTCGTTACGCTGTAGCTTGGCACTTCTGAGGTCGGAGCTGATTGAGATGTACTGAAAAAAAAAGAAGAAGAAAAAACAAAACAAGATAGCTAGAGGTTCAGTCAGTGAAATATGTGCAAAGTATTTATGAGTGTATAAATGGTGGAGAGGCACAGATGCATAGGGTTGCACACCTGATAAAGGGAAATAAAACACAAGAGGATACAGAATGAAAAAGACACTGAACAACACGCAGCCAAGTGCTCTATAAAAATGGAGCTGGGCCGTGTTAAAACAGTGCTTCCAAATTGCTGAGTTAACTGCCGTGGTGATGTCACATTTCAAATTAAGTCTTTCCCCAATTTTCATTCAAACACAGTGTTTCAAATATCACATTACAGAAGCACATAGAGTGATAAACAAGGTTCTCTGGAACATGTGACTTACTGCAACATCTCCTCACGTTTTACTTGGTACAGTTTGGATAGATAGATAGATAGATAGATAGATAGATAGATAGATAGATACTTTATTGATCCCGAATGAAATTCAAGCATCTAGTAGCAGCATACAAACATACATTGAACATACTGTACATTAGAATTAATCTATAACACAGTATCCATACTGTACGTTAGAATTAACTTGAGATAGATCTAAATTTAAATATGTACAGAGAAATTAAACATTTGTAGCAAAATGTAATATTTGCAGAGAAATTAAACATTTGCATAGGATTTAAATATGTACAGAGGAATTAAAAATGTGCAGAGGAGAAACATTTGTACTAAAAGTTAAAAAATGTGCAGGGGAATTAAACATTTGCATAGAAAATAAATATATAACTACGTTAAGAAGTTAACCTGTGCTAACATCTATACAAAGACTACAGTAATTTTCGGACTATTGAGCGCATCTGAATATAAGCCGCACCAGCTAAATTTTAAAAGAAAATAAATTTTGTACATATATAGGCCGCACTTGAATATAAGCCGCAGGTTTTCATGTTGTAACATGAGATATTTACACAGAAAGACGGTACATGGAAGATTTTTTTTAATTTAAGACACGCTTTTTTTCAAACTGTGCCTGAAAATCGGCAGTACGGCACCAACACGCCATCAACACAGCACCAACACGGCATCAACACAGCACCAACACGGCATCAACACGGGGTGAACATGCCTGCATGGTTAGAAAATAAAACACAGCACCAACACGGCATCAACACGGGATGAACATGCCTGCATGGTTAGAAAATAAAACACAGCACCAACACGGCATCAACACGGCATCAACAGAACTATAAATTAGCCTCACCGTTGTATAGGCCGCAGGGTTCAAAGCGTGTGAAAAAAGTAGCAGCTTATAGTCTGAAAATTACGGTATATAAAAAATAGAAAGTGACCATAGTATTTGTATTGTATGCAATGTTTTTGTGATGATCAACTAACCTTCTCCAATCATGTCGCCTCAGTTGCCCGGTCATGCTGTTTTGCACTTTACAACATCAGAAAAATCAGACCTTACTTAACTCAACATGCTACTCAACTCCTGACACAAGCTGTGGTCATCTCCAGACTAGATTACTGTAACGTCCTCCTGACGGGCCAGCCAGCCTGCACAGTGAAACCTCTCCAGATGATCCAGAACGCTGCAGCACGCCTGGTCTACAAACAACCCAAAAGGTCACATGTCACCCCGCTGCTCATCGAGCTCCACTGGCTACCTGTAGCAGCCCACATTAAATTCAAATCACTAATGCTGACTACAAAGTATTCTCCGGTACTACACCTACCTACTTGAATGTCCTCATACAGACATATGTTACCTCCTCCAATGAACGTCGCCTGGCTCTGCCACCCGTACGCTCAGGGCAATCCAGACTCTTCTCGTCTGTTGTTCCCCGTTGGTGAAATATCCTACCAGTTTCTACCAGAGCAGGGTGTCCCTCTCTACCTTCAAAAAAGATTTCATTTCATTTCGTTTAAAATTGGAGTGCCAAGATCTTGGTTTGGAGCTGTGTTTTGTTATTTAGCTGGTTCATTTGTTTCAAAAAGCCCAACTCGCCATTTTGGGGCCTTGGGAAAGACTGTGCTCTGGGGGTCCTTTAGTCATTTCTTCACATAGCACAAATATCAGTGGCATTTGGCCCAGCCTGCACTGATATTAGCCTCCTGGAGAATGAGTATGCGTATGAATATGTATCACCAGTGAGGTCCAAGTCTTCTCTTAATTAACTTATGTTGGATTTTTTGAATAGTAAGTGTCCACTCTCTTTGCTTTGTTTTTGGGGGATGTACAAAATAAACTTGACAACCCCTCTATTCTGCCAGTGTCCTCTTCAGTATTGCCAAGTTATTTTCTTGTTTCCATGGATACTGTATACAGCCATTGCCAGAAATGGTTGCGCTATACACCGGGGAGATACAGACAGGTTTTTCTTGTTGTTGTTGTTCTTGTTCATGAGCTGTGCAACAGACAACCCCTTACTGCAGTCACTCCTCGATTTAAATATACAGAATATGGCTTCACAGATGAAAATAACTGATCACCGGGACAAGCATCTACCGACATATGGATGGATGTAAGAATGCAGTGACATATGTTCGGCTTTGAAATAAATATAAAAAAGTATATTTATAAAAGTAAATGAAGTTAAATAAATAAGATTATATCAAAAAAAAAGAGGAAAATGCCATTCAATATGTTTACTTGAAATATCTTTCTGGCATCACACAGAATGGTTTCATCATTTTGATGTTTGTTATTCAAAATATCTGAATTATTTGATGCTTTAGCTGAAATGGTTTAGAGGATCGATACACAGCAATGATTGAACTCTGTGGTTCCATTCTGGGTTGGCGGTCATAGTAAACACCTGTGAGCTCTGCAGTTCCACTCTGAATGAGGTCACAGTCATTAGTGATTCACCCGTTAACTGACCTGACATCCTTAATTAGGGATTGTATCCCTGCACTTGTACACACACATGAAGGCCGGACAGCTGAAAACATTCTGTGCGACGCCAGACAAATATTTTAAGTAAACTTATTGACATTTTCCTGAGTGCGAACCTCTTTTTCTTTTCTAGGATAACACGCCAATCTGTTGAGTGCAGTGGCAACCCTACAACCAGAATCAGTAAAGAAGGTTGGAAAAAACACTAAATCATTATGTGAAGATGTATGGTAATGGACAGGTCATGTTCAACAGGGATCTACAATTAACTACTTCAGCTGTAGTGTAATTACTCTGCAGTGATTGCAGTAGCAGAAATTAGCTGCACACACAGAGCATGTTAGAGAATTGATTTGTAAGTGAGAAATAATTTGAAAGTGAAACTTCAGACTTGGCTCGGGATGAATGTGACACTGAGCTTGTACTTTAAAGGTTTGGTGACCATTGGTCTGTGTTTTTCTAAGCTGAAGTTGATGTTGTTCTGCGCAGCAAGCTGACACGCTAAATTCTAATGATGCGAAGTTTAAAGAGGTGAACCATCCTCAGGGCAGATAATTAGTCACTAAATCCTGGAATTGAAAACATTTTTTCATCAATATCAGAATGATAGCAGCTTGTGCCAAGTGAAGAAGAACAGACTGTGTATGGCTACAGTCAGTTGTGTCTTATTGTGATAGGGTCAGTTTTTATGGAATTGTGCATGCTTTTAACTTTGTGTTTTTATTGAGTGTTTTGAAGTTGTTTTTAGTATTTTGCATGCAGAATGGACTTTTCTGACTGGCCCTGAACACACCACAAGCTAATTGTTGGACAACGAGTATCAGGTGTGTGGAGGCATCCACACACTACAAAAGAGACGGAAGCGGAAGCAGAGCTGAGCACGTGGAGACGGAGGATTGTGTGGGCCCGGGCACCAGAGCCAGCACCAGCACCAGAACCGGGAGCCGAGCCGGAGTTGGAGCTGGAGCCAGAGCCAGGACCCCCCTGAAGCACGGCTGCTGGGGAGTCAGCCATGGGGCCAGGCGAGGGTGAGGCGAGGGGCGGACGGCGGCTGGAGCAGGTGGCGGACGGTGACACAGGACTAAAACAAGGGACATTTTAAAGTATTTTTATTGTATTTTATGTAAACAAATGGATCCTTTTTAAACCATACCCTGAACTCTGCTCTGCTTACGCCTGATTTTTAAAAGAACCTGCGTTTTATCTCAGAGTCCTAGGCTCTTTTTAACCTAGGTGGCGTTGTCGACAACATTTTAACGTAACTTATTTATTTATAGTTTTAACCACTCGGTGTTTCATATTGTATCTGTCCCATCCTGAGCAAATGTATTCATTTATTTTTTAAGCTGATATTTTATACTTAAACTTAAATTGAAATGCTGGTAGGGAGTACGTCTTACATCACTGTCTACTGTGAACTTGACCAGTCAGGTTAACTGTCTCACCTACAGTAAATAATTAGCTAATGAGCTCGTATTAGTTTCCGCTCCTCATACTTCTGGTGTCTCCCCTCAGCTTCAGTGTACTGTTACCGAGCCAGAAAACACACACGCATGCTGGATTTCTGGGCTCCGCCCATTTAGGCTGAGCTCAGCCAATGAGATCATGTCTGTCTGGGTGCGTGATTATGCATAATTTAAAACTTGAATCTGCATGAAATTTAATAAGTTAATCTCGCCGGCGTCATCCTTTCCCACATCTGACCTCACACACACACAGCACACATGGCGGCAGAAGGCGACCACTGATATCGGAGAATCTTTTAACTAATTGTTTGTTTTTTCTAAATGCCATCAACATAAAATTAAAAAATCAGAAGCAACAATGATCTGAAAAAAAAAATGTATTTACAATTATCTGAATAGTTGTTTGGGTTTTTTGGTGTTTTTTGATGATTAAAAATATGAAACAAAAGAGAATCATTCATTCTTACTCCAGTCACCTGCACATATGATGTAGATTTAACTTAAAGTATTTGAAAAGGTGTGTGCGTGCTTAACATAAAGGCTGATTACAATTCATTATTTCTGTCTCGATGGATGATTTTCTTTGCAGTCTAATCAAAACAAAATACCACAGCAAACTTCATTTTCTGAATTTCCATAAATGACACAGGGCATTTACTTGCCTGAAGCACCACCTCTTACCGAGGCCTAACAGTATAATGAATTTATGAGGAATGGACCTTGTTTCTCACCAGATATGCAGAGCCTCACTTTGCCATTAAAGATAATTAAACTTGCTCAAAGAAATGAGTTGTGCCCAGCTACTGGGAAAGGTCTGATTGCTTAGACCCCATGTTATATAAGTTTAATTCGAAACTAATCTGTGCAAGGTAAATGTGTTTGCTCTGAACTTGAGGCCAAATAAAATATGTTGCATTCTATCATCGATTATGCTTGTCCACCAACAAGGCCTCTACAATAAATGGTAAATGTGAAATTAATGGGAAAAAAAGGGGGGGATGCGGTGTAATGTTTAAAGTACAATGATTACTGTAGAACGATGGTTAGTAAGCAATGGTCCAAAAACAACACATTGCCGGGACTGATTTGGTATCTATGGTCTTTAACATTATCCTATGTCATAGATCTATGCATAGTTAATAGTGGAAGCACTCATGCAACACAATACGGTTTCCACTGAGGGCATTCATTCAGGAAGGAAGCACCAAAAATAGTCAAGATGATGAATGATGTACGTGTGGATCTAAAGGCTGAGTTCAATATTTTTAGGAAATATATTCAGGATTTTTTTCACATGAGAGTTAGATAAGATTGATTGATACTACTCTTACATCAACGCATTAAATATAGAATTGATGATTAGGTTAGCTTAGCATAAAGATTAGACTCCAAAGATACACACAACACCTCTGAAGCTTATTAATTAACACACTGTATCTCATAATTACACAAAGAGAAACATAATTTATGTTTTTTGAAATGACAGAAAATGGCTTCTAGTAGACATTAGCTTAGCATAGCGTAAACTAACCTAATTCTCTCATAGCTCCCCAGTTCCATACAGAGTGATAGATCTTCTAGAGCGTTTGTGTTGTTTTAAACAGAATTTGTTTTAAAGAAAAAATTCCATTCACAATTTGTATTTGCTTTCCTTGCATGACAAAATACACTTACAATAATAATAAATCCAATAATTATTAACAGATATGCAAGGAATGCAAAAGACATTTTTCCACATTGTGACCATTTTGTAGTCTGTACAAAGCTTCTGATACATTAAACAAAAACACATCATCAAGTAACAGTTACATTTAGAGAAGACTGATAAACACAGGTTCTTCATCTCCTCTGGACAATTACGTCTGTATACTTTCGCCTTAACTTCTATGTATGAGGCTATACACACACACACACACACACACACACTCTGCAGCACCTATTTATAATTCATGCAGAGAGACCACGCAAGATTAACCTTGATCTGTCCTAGAACAATGCATCATTGTACTGCTCGAATTTCTAATACAGAAACTTTAGAAATGGTTTGTTTTGATTAGTAAATAAAATCCAGAGTGTGTGTCGGGAGGAATTATAGCAGAAATCACAGAGGGATCTGTGTAGGTGGTTGTTTACATAAGATATGAGGACAGTGAGGATGATGAGCCTTCATGCATGTGTTGGGGAGTAGTAGTACAGGAAAGAGGAAATGGATGAAATGTGAGGACTCTCTCAGACATACCTCTATCTCTGTCTCTAACCACTGAACTTGTTTTAACCCATGTGTTTATTTATTCTAACATGAAATCCCCACATTGTTGTCATACTCGATTCATTGTTATCTACTTCTGTTTTTAGCACTTCGGCTGCATGTTTTAGAGCTGCTATAGAAATAAACAAGTTTCAGTTGGTAGGTAGCATGCTAAATAAAGAGAGAGGTTGGTTACTCTGTGTTGTGTGTTGCTCTAGCTAAGAGAGCTAATTGGCTAAATTTGCCAGCTTGTATAAGAATAGAAGCTGAGTGCATGTGATTGGCTGAAAGTTGAGAGGCGGGCATGAGTGATAATTTGACTGTCATGAAAATTGACATGATGAAATTGAAGTTGAATAAAGAGAAAATGGTGTTCTGAAATGAAAACAGGCTTTTGAGATAAACAATTTCTATAATAAGATTAAAGTAAACTATGAGGAGAAGAAGAAGAAACATATCAGGTGATTCTTTTTTCACATGAATAACACATTTACATCATTTATTGCTTCAATCATGTGCTCTAATCAATAGATACACTGACTCTTTCAAAAGAGTTTCAACAGATGAAAATAAAACCATGCAGCTTCATTCAACACGAGAACATCATCAGGGGAGAACATGTTCGTATGTTAAATTAGCTCAGGTTAGTACTTGTGTTCTTCAATCCACTGTACACTAACCAGTGACAAACTGTGAACCTCACAGCTTTCTGACTTCTGAAGCTATCGACTGTCCCCTTTTTATTTTTATGGAATGTTACATTTCCAGTATTATTGAATTAATTTTGTTAAACACCAGGTGTCTATTCTTTATTACTTTCGCTCACTTTGAGTTCTGCAAAGAAGCCGCTGAAACAGAAATGTCTCATTATACAAGACGGTCTCCTCTGTTCAGTAAACACTGGACAAAAAGAAAAAAGGGGCTGTGGACTTTTTGTGGTTGCTTGCCTATAGATATATTGTAATGTCTAGAAAGCATAAAGTGGAAAGAATGAACCCAGCCAGCTGTGCTCACCTCCTTAACATCAACCAACAGGGGAGCTGAAGGTCCAGTGGGTTCTTCAGCCTCTTGCTCGGGGCCTTCCTGTGGTTTGTAAAACAGCTATGGAGGACCATTTATACCCACTTTCAACTGAAGTGTTGCCTCACGCTCTCGTTAAGAGCTTCTGATATGCATTCATCTGTTCAAAAGCCTCTGGCAGAAAGACTCATTCGGTCTGCAACATCTGGTATATTTGACTCCGTCAAAGCTCCTCTTCAGGCAGCAAATATAAGCACTGGTTCTGATGATGGTGTTCTGCTTAGGTCGAATGTTGAATGAGCAATTCAATAAAAAATACAGAATTTTAGAGCTTCAACTACACTGGTTCTCAAACTGTGGTGTGTGCACCACTGCTGGTACACAACCTCCTTGTGGTGATACTGAAATAATTTATGATATTGAAATAAATTCATTTTAAAACACATTATTCTGTCAAAATACCATGCTGGAGTGTAATTGTGACAAAATCAGCCTGATACATAGCACACATGCATCCATAGTTATCATCATATTTACAGAGTCTACATGTGGTTGACAGCATAATGTGTACATGCAGAGTCACTTCAGGTACTGTGTCTCCTGAAACACAATCCAGTGGAGCAGTGTTTGTGTGTGAAGCTCCTGCCATCTGTGCCCCAAACACAGAGGCATAGTCAGTATAGGCAATAGGGCGCCGTCCATCCAGGGGGCAGTGGAATTTACTGCAGTGCAAGGTGGGTGCCAAATTAGTAAAATCCAAGCTTTTTTATTATCCATGCCACAGAACGGGGTTGATTGTTATTGCTTAACTGTTTGAGAGGATGTTATCAACCTCTGAACCTTAGCTCAAACCGGCTCTTTGATATGAGAATGGACAATTCTGTCTTAATTTGGCACTTGTTGGTACTGTAGATCAAAGCTATGACATGTTTGTCAAAACGCAAACGTGTTTTCAGCGTGCGCTGTAAAAAGTCTTTTACGGTTTTCAAGGCTTCCTGAGACCTGCTGCTCTTTTTTCACAGAGGAATATGAGAAGACTGCAAAGTTTTCTCACGAACCTGCCCCAGGCAATGCTTTTAAATGTGGCTGGAAAGGTGTGTTTCTCACCCTCACCGAGTGATCTGAGACACCTTATCTGTCACTAATTTCTGTGAAATGGGGGATGAGATGTGAAATCGGATGTGGCAAAGAGTGTTCCCTCTGTAAAGCAGAGCATGGATTAGTTTAACATTTAAAGAGAACATTATTGAAGCTGTATTATTAATTTTCAGAAAGCGAATAGAGTAAATAAAATGACAGAAGAGAGCGTGGCCTGCCCTTAAAAGTTGTGCAAACATTGCTGATTCAACAGTTGCTAGCTCGTGCTCAGATACGTTGGATAAAAGAAATAAAAAGAGAGTGCTGTGTGGGTTCCTGCTGACAAAGTGTTTACTAATGAAAATGTGATACGTGATGTGCATTTTTAGAGCAAGAAGATAAAAAGCAGAAACACAAATGCCAGCCTGCACTAAGAAGCTAACCTTTTGTGTTCTCGGAGAAGTACTTTCATGGTTATTTTTGTGCACAACCAAGAGGAGCGTGCACATTAGCCAGTGTTCAGATTAGCACTTCTCAAACCATGAGAAAACAGGTGCTCCTTTGTTCTAAGTTGCAAACGCATCCATCTGACAATCATTTCCCTCCACCTTTCTCCTCTTCTGATGATACCTTACGGCGAAAAAGCTCTCTGATACTTGAAGCTGGAAATGTGGTGTGTCTTGCTAATGGGAGTGTGAGTCTGTGTAACATGGTTGCAATGCCACCTGCTGTTTCCCTTACATTTCATTTAACCCTCTAGATCCCAGGAGAATTCTTGAATGTTGCTGCACTTCACTGAGAACCATCACTCAGTCAACAGCTCTGACAATCACAAGTTCATCTTAGAGAACACAACTTCCGCTTCAATGTAATACCAAATATGTGGCATTTGTAGTTTTAAATTGTATTTGTGGCACCTGTATTGAGATCATGTCAAGTAACTTGTACAGAATGCTGCAGGATCTTTGAATATGTCAGCAGTCATATGTCTCCAAAACCTCCTCATTACACAGTTGTATGTATGTGTGAGTGTGTGTGAGTGTGTGTGTGTGTGTGTGTGAGAGAGCTAGAGAGAGGCAACAGGATGTTACTGCTATGCACAGATTAAACAGGAGAAACACGCAGAGGTGGGTAGAGTAGCCAAAAATTGTACTCAAGTAAAAGTACTGTTACTTCAGAATAATATGACTCAAGTAAAAGTAAAAAGTAGTCATCCAAATAATTACTTGAGTAAGAGTAAAAAAGTGCTTTGTGAAAAAACTACTCTGAGTAAGTACTGAGTAACTGTTGAGTAACGTCTGATTTATTTGTTAACACAAGCATTCAATCAGACAGACAAAAATACAAAATAATCATCTTTAGGCAAATTAGAGTTCATCCAATCAATACAATGAATTAAAATGAATGAATTAATTACAAAATAGCTTAAATTAAAATAATCCAGGTAAATTCAAGTACTTCAATAAAAAATCTAATCAATAAAATAATAAAAAATAAAAAATAAATTAAGCACAAGTAACACAAATTTCCAAACCTTTGTACTTTTTCACCAGGCTCTGCAGGCAGAACTAGAACAAGGCAGCCCATAAACTCTCATAAACTGTGTGTGTGTGTGTGTGTTTGTGTTTGTGTTTGTGTTTGAGTCTGTGTGTGTGACAAAACATGCAGAAATAAACAGTTTCACCAAAGAATCACTGATATACATATATATATATATATATATATATATATATATATATATATATATTAGTGCTGTCAATCGATTAAAATATTTAATCGCGATTAATCTCATGAATGTCATAGTTAACTCGCGATTAATCGCAAATTAATCGCACATTTTTATCTATTCTAAATGTCCCTTGAATTATCATTTTAATACTCTTATCAACATGGAAAAGTGGATAGGCTTGCTTTGTGCAAATGTTTTTTTATTGCAAACCACAACAACAACATGTAGTGTTACAGCCATTCACGTCTGAAGCAAAATCTCAAACAAAGCAACACTATCAATAAACAGATGACAAAAAAATAAATACCTAGTCACAAAAACAGCCCCCTCAACAACCTTCAAAACAGGGTGATACAAAATAAATCCATCCATTGTCGCCTGGTTATGACGCGGAGGAGGCGGAGAATTTGAATTGCCGGTGTGTTTGGCCATCAAGTCGTATTTCAGACTGGATGTGCTACGATGATAACTCAGTTCACACCGACAATACACACAGATAACTTTTATCTAACAAACTTTTCCATTCATAATTTTGTTAGCAGCGTCCATTTCAGCATCTCGTGCTCGACATCCACACAATACGGTAGCGTGGGGCGCGCTTATTGTTTTGCTTCCGGTTTACAGCTGGATCCTGTAGTTTTTCTAACGTTACTAGCAGTGGCCACAGCTTATGAAAAAACTACAAGTTCACTAGGTCACAAAGAGCGTTAATCTCGCGATAAAAAAATTAACGGCGTTAAAATTGTTTTGCGTTAACGCGTTAATAACGCAATATTTTTGACAGCACTAATATATATATATATATATCTTACCCTTACATGTTTCCTCAAGTTAGATGTTGAGTTTTTGAATGCTGAAATGTCCGTTTGTTTTGGTAGACACAGAAGACACCCCATAATGTAGCTGCTGTTTCGCACTATTTGTAAGGTAAACATGCTTTCAATATGAGGCCAAGGCTGTTCCTCCTCGTCTGTGTCTGCATTGCCGACCGTTGATTCTGACATTTTTCATCCGTTTCTCTTTTTTGTTTGCTACGACTGTAAACTGTAAAGCTAACCCGTGCCGCCGCTGAGATTGAGTATGTTCACGTGACGAGACTGCACGGCTACGTTTGATTGGTGAAACACAGTCACATGGTAGAGCCTTTGGCGGAAGTCTCTTTCTGTCAAAATAAAACATTAAAATGAGGCGTACGCGGGGGGGATACAAATAATGACGCGTAGAATAGCAAAGAGGTACAAAGAAAAGTAACGAGCTCATTGTAGCCTAATGTAGCGGAGTAAGAGTACAGTTTCTTCTTCACAAATCTACTCAAGTAAAAGTAAAACGTATAGTGATTTAAAACTACTCCTAGAAGTATAATTTTTTCAAAAACTTACTCAAGTAAATGTAACGGAGTAAATGTAACTCGTTACTACCCACCTCTGGAAACACGGCATTAAAGGGCACTTGCACATAATGGAGCTCAGCTTACTTGCAACGTATTCAATGCAGAGCTTAGTTAGTATTACAGGACTGAGAGAAACTGATGAAGCTCTGTCTGTGCCTGTATTGTATGAAGATTGTGTTAACCAACTGACCTCAGAACAGACAAACTGTCACACTCAAGGTGTAATCAGACAGACAGTTCACATGCGGCCAACACATTGATGCAAGTGATGTGGAAGCAAAGCTCACAAGCAGGAGTTCCAGGTATAAACCTTTAGCCGTACACCATTCTGACTGCAACAAGAGAAAAATAAATTGTGCTTCATATAAATAAACGTTGAAATGAATTCATTTTCCGCAGACAGTACCATAAAAATCTTGAGCTTAAAGACCACAAATCAGTTGTTTGGGAACAATTCAGAGAGTTTTGGATAAGACGGTGTATGTTGTCCTCACTGCAGTGTAGGAACTGCAGCTATACAACTAAACTCCTCGTAAATGAAGACATGAGTCGTGTTAAACTTTAGTTGCTCTTTTCTGTGGCTCTTTCAAATATAAAACACAGTTTAGCTTTTCTCATGTAAATATATGTAAATAAAATGTTTTAAATACAAACAAACCAAATATGTTTTTCATTTTAATATTTTTTAACACTAACTTATGAATGTAACTATGAAATTATTCACTTACACCGTCGCCTCTGTGGCGTTTACTGTGTTGAATACATGCAGTTGAACAGAGAAATGTAGCTGTGCTAATTCAGCTAGCCTCCTCAAACTACTGACAGAAATAACCTGTGAACCAGGAACTTCTTAGCGAGATAAAAACATTTCAAAATAAAAGATCATTTTATTCCTGAAAGACAACACACAGTGTGTCCTACAAAATTTTGATTAGCGGTTTGTTTCTCCAACCAGGAGAAACAGCTGATGAACATCAAACATATTGGAACTGTGAACAAATCTGAGATGTGGGCGTTGATATTGAGGCCTGGAGGCAGGCCGGAGCTGGAGCACATCTACGCTCGACCTGGTCACTTCTGTTTGCAAAGTATTCTGCTGGGAACTGACATTTTCAACTTACAGACTAGCCTTTGAAAAAAAACAGTGCTTTTTGCATCAATCTGTTTGACTATGACCACTTTATGTATCCTAGCTGTTATGATCTGCATAATACATTGTTCAGAATGCATATTGAACAGGTTTGTAAAAAGCTGCCAGCTCCTCATCTCAGCAGAAATATGAAATATAAAATAGCCAGAAAGCGTTAATAAATAAAACATTTACAAACAGTGCATGCTTTGAAGAGAAATACCCCTGAATGCTGCGGTTCAGCATTATTTCTAGAATAATGGGCTATTTTTAAGACAGGGAAATTCTATCTTTGCAGGCGACACATCACTATTTTCCTCTGCTTTGTCTGCTGCAATTCTGCGGTTTGACAAAGTGAGAGTACAGCAGGACACAGGAGGGTTGCAGAGGAAACAGCAGAAATGTCGGGGTTGGGTATAACAGAGCAGTTTCAGGCCCTAGAGACTCACTCACTGTCCTCCAAAGCAATGCTTCAATTCCCCAGACTGATATTCTGTGAATCTGTCCTCAGCCATCAGTGTGCATCTCCCCTAACCTCCTGCATGGATGGAGTGAGTCACTCAGTGACGGACATTATCCTGAAAAAAAAAGGAAAGAAACATGAAATTCCACTTCCTCAATCTGGAAAGTAGGTAAGAGGAAATGTGCTACTGAGAGCATGTTAGCTGAAATATTAACACGATGACGCTGGTGTTGGTAGTGATGCAAGTGGAATGAGAGCCAGTGACTGGAGAGCAGCTAGCATTACACAAACTCTCCATCATTGTCAAAATGACTTTGAGCAAGGCACCAGGTGTCAAGCTGTTCCAAGGTCACTGCACTAAGCGGAGTGTATTTACGCGCAAATGGAGCATGAAGTACTATTCTAGTCTAATGTAGCACTGTTAGCATCAGACAGTGAAGATGACACATGGCCAAAAAGCCTGCAGGGCCAATAAGTAGTGCAGCTAAATATTATTCTGTATTTGACCAGATACGCTGGGTCCTCTCAGCGCTGTTTGCAAATATTCATATATGTCCCTAACAAGCCAAAGACTGCAAGATCATTTACTGAGAGAACTGTCTGTGTCACCCTGCAGCAGCGTAGGAGGACTCAGAGCACCAGCTCATGCCAGGCTGGGGATTACTACCTCCACTCCATACACACACTAATTCACAGCTCAAAAGCTCTCTATTAGATTAAAAAGCACTTTATGTGCCACCATGAGCCAGATTGCAAGGTTTGTTTTGTGCTCTTTTTCTTTCTTCTTTTTTTGCTGACCAGATCCTCTCCACGTCCCAATTTATGGCTCACGTCGTCCCCGCCACGCTGCATGTTCTGTTCGGTGTTTTGAGAAATGACGGTGAGCCAACAGTGCATCAAAGATTGACAGGAGAGACTCAGACATGTGAACTGAATCAAAAGCAGGTGAGCCTAGACAGATGGATTATTGTGTGTGTGCGCTGAAGAGTCGATGCCGATCCTGATCCTGGATTTCCTGAAATGGAAATGTGTGGATTAGATGGAAGATTTTGAGAAATGCACTTATTTATTTTCTTTCTGACAGCGAGATCAAAAATGCTGATATCAATCTCATATCTGCGCATTAAGTACAGAGCAGGAGTCTAGACATGTTTTTTTTTTTTTTCACTTGCGTTAAGCAGGGAGAAAACATCAAATGAAATGTACCAACAACATCTCCAGAGCTCTCTGACTTACTTTTTCCTTCACATGTAAAATAAGAATCACAGAATGTGCTGGAATTTCGTAGTGAACAGTGACTGGAAGGTTTGACATCATCGTGCATAAATAGACCATGGAGCAATGGAAGGAGGTGGTCTGTTCTGATGAATCATGTTTTCTTTTACATCACTGTCATGGCCACGTGCATGTGTGTGTCACATACCTGGGGAACACATGGCACCAGGATGCACTATGGGAAGAAGGCAAGCCGACACTTTGGGCAATGTTCTGCTGGGAAACCAAACCAAGTCCTGCCATTCATGTGGATGTTACTTTGACACGTACCACCTACTGTAAGCATTGCTGCAGACCATGTACATGGCTCCTTCCATGGAAACCGTATTCCCTGATGGCAGTTCAGGCAGTTGTTGACTTGGCCTCAAAGTTCTCCAGATCTCAAGCCAATCGAGCGTGTGTGGTATGTACTGGACAAACAAGTCCGATCCATGGAGGCACCACCTCACAACTTACAGGACTTAAAGGATCTGCTGCTTACATATTGGTGCCAGATACCACAGCACACCTTCAGAGGTCTAGTGGAGTCTATGCCTCAACAGATCAGGGCTGTTTGGGTGGCAAAAGGGGGTCTACACACTATTAGGCAGATGGTCATAATGTTATGGCTGAATGATTTATATTAAAAACAGAAATTGCTTTTATATTTCCGTTCATACATGGATTAAAAAGATAAATAAGACATGATAGCTGTTCCCCTCGTGTCTCCAGTCTAGACTAACCATGTCCTGAACACAGCTCTGTACTGAAAGGTCCAGTGTGTCAGATTTAACATAGCAGAAATGAAATATATAATATTCATAACTTTGTTTACATTAGTGTAAAAATCACCTGAGAATAAGAATTATGATGTTTCTGATACCTTACAATTACTTTTTGCATCTACAGATGGTGCTGGATCTCTTCCAGGGAGTCCATCATGTTGAACCATCATGAACAGATAAATCAAGCACTGGCTCTAGACTGGGTGTTATGTTATGTTATGTTTTTTGTTATGTTTCATGCACATGTCCTAAATCTGCTGTAACATTAGCACTTTATTATCTGGTTATCTAAGAGACGCCTATCCAAATTTGTACTTGTATTCTTCTATTAACATTAGCATTGAATTAAATAGAGCGCATGCCTTTAAGGTTGTCATCACATCTGTAAACAACATTATTGCATTTGGATTACATAAAACCTGGAGAAAGATAAACACACGGTGTGGTAAACAAGTTATCAGGCAAGTGAAACACTATTTGAGGCTTTAATCACCCTGTTGTTTGTTTGCTGAGCAGATAGTGCGCTGTGAAACAGCACGGCAGCAAATGCTCAAACCGGTTGATCAACACAGTTTGGTCTTAGACATGATTTGAGCTCTAAAACCCGTACAGTCGAACCCAAACTGTGTGATTTGCTTTCCTGCCATCATCAAAGGATTTTCCACTTGTGATACTGGGCAGCCGATGAGGAGTTTGATTTTCTCTCTCCCGGAAATGTTGCTGCCAGCTATCTGACTCAATGTGTTTTCAAGCTGTCATGTTTGGAGCCTTTTAGTCTCTTTGTTTTCCCTGATGTGGAAGGACACATAAACAACAATGAATTGATGAATGTATTTGTTCTGGTGTTGTTGTTGAATTTATTCCCTGCACGCACCGCCATCATCTACTCTATACACATATATTGTGAAGTCTCTTCTTCCACAGCAGCAATGTTTCTACTCTACTCAAACCTTCTCTCACTCTCTCTCTCTCTCCCTCTACCACCATCTGTAAACATACATGTCTCATTAATACATGTTAATGCATGTTACTAACTAAACTTCTTCCCTGGAGTTTCTGTGCTCTCTCGTCCAGCAGGTTCTCATGGATCGTGGCTGCTGCTGTGGTCCTGCATGACGTCCACTACATATATTATTACTGTCATTAATGTTACCATATCTCCATCACAGTTTATAGTTAATTAATGACTTGCTGATGCTGTGCATCTGTGTCTCTCTATCTCTATCACAGGTTCCACTGCTACTGTAATCATTTTATCATTCATTGTAATTCATTGTCATTTTATCATTCATTGTAATTGTACAATATGTTTGTGTTGATTTGTTCTGTACACGTGACATCTATTGCACGTCTGTCCGTCCTGGGAGAGGGATCCCTCCTCTGTGGCTCTTCCTGAGGTTTCTTCCACTTTTTTCCCTGTTAAAAGGGTTTTTTGTGGGCAAGTTTTTCCTCACTCGAACCGAGGGTCTAAGGACAGAGGGTGTCACTCCCTGTACAGATTGTAAAGCCCTCCGAGGCAAAATGTATTTTGTGAATTTGGGCAATACAAATAAAATTTGATTTGATTTGATTTTCTCCCCAGTTTAGCAAACATCTAAAATACCTAATTTGAGGAGTCAGTATATTGTGGAAGTTACCCGTTTACAGGCGTTTTAGCCATAGTCATATCGCCCCAGACATTTCTTTCACAACCAATGTCCAAGTAAAACTACAATTTGATTGGATCGCTCAAAAGTGTGCATGACTGACTGAGCATGGACATTCAGGGCAGATACACTGAGCGCAACGAGCATGCCAGGATAGAGTTACTTACTGCAAACCTAAAGACAACAACGGTTAGGGCATCTGTAAAATGGATCTGAACTGGCAGCAGAATTGATCTGCCCACAGGTGGCCGAATGCAGAAGTTGACAGCAGTTCCTTGTGTTTTGTTGTACCTCCAGAGAACCACAGGGGGATACTCGCTCGCAGTTACAGAGAACTGTTCGCCTCTAGCTACACCATCCACATGGTTAGATCAGTGGCGGAGGGAGAAACTAATACATTTGATCAAAATTACTTTTTGGAGACTGAGATAGAGCTGCACAATTTAATGGCACAGGATTGGACGAGTAACTTGGAAAATGTATATTTCATTTCTAAGTCTTTGAATGCAGAGCAAGATGCATTTGATGCACCATTTCCTTCTCTACTCCATTGTTTAGATTTAATTACAAAGTGGGTTTCAAAAAAACAGAGTGGTTTTAAAAAAGAAGAGTTTAATTAACAGAAACAATGATGAAAAGCGGAAAAGGAGACTGTATTGTTTTAAATGTTGAGATTTACCACGAGTATAGTGACTTTCTTCAGAATCTGGGTATCCAGAGAGAAAATTGAAATCAATTTACTTCTGATGAGGGCAGAGGAGGTTGGCACTTTTGGCACAGCAGACTAAGAAAAACTGCTCATCAACACAGAGAGAGAGAGAGTGAAAATGGCTCAATCCATATAGGAGAAGTACGGCGTCAACAGAACAATGCTAATTTGGACTGAATACCCAATTTAGATTTGGATGCAGCTTTAGATGACAGACTGGCTGTGTTTATCTGGGGCCCAGACTCTTAGTCAGAGCCTCCTGTCCTCCCCTGTGATTTTCTCCTCCCCTTCTCCCAGTTAATAATGCTGCACATTATTTCCCGTGCAGATAGCCACAGAGCGTGAAATCAATTTAAGAGCAGAGGAGTGTGAGAACAAACTCGACTGGAGAGGAATGTCTGAATTTCAATATTTTCTCGTTTAATAAAGCATTCATGTGCTATGTGATTTAATAAACAGTGCACAGGGAGGGGAGGCAGGGCTCAAGGTAGAAGGGGTGAACCGTCCTTCATGACACTTTTGTTGAGGTTGAAGCAGAAAATAAAGAAAGATCGGGAGTTTGCTGCACCTGCTTTCGTTTTCTGCATAAATTAACACCATTCAGACTCACTTATCATCTTCCTTCTCTAATTTTACATCATTTGACTTTAAAAGATTATACAACATTTAGGTCCGACCAAGCAATCTGATTAATCAACTGGACATTTAGAATGTGCTCAAATCAGCATGACCGCACACCTGACTCATCACTAAAAATACTACTCCGCCATCTCCACATTGTCACATCCTGAAAATATAGAACATGTAAACAAATACAAATACACTGGAAGTCAACTTTACAATTTCAGCTTTCTTTAATGAATATTCTGTGTGTTATGGAACTGTTAGACCACCTCGTTAATACAGGTGTGTACCTCGTTAATACAGGTGTGTACCTCGTTAATACAGGTGTGTACCTCGTTAATGCAGATGTGCACCTCGTTAATACAGGTGTGTACCTCGTTAATACAGGTGTGTACCTCGTTAATGCAGATGTGCACCTCGTTAATACAGGTGTGTACCTCGTTAATACAGGTGTGTACCTCGTTAATGCAGATGTGCACCTCGTTAATACAGGTGTGTACCTCGTTAATACAGGTGTGTACCTCGTTAATACAGATGTGTATCTCGTTAATACAGGTGTGTACCTCGTTAATGCAGATGTGCACCTCGTTAATACAGGTGTGTACCTCGTTAATACAGGTGTGTACCTCGTTAATGCAGATGTGCACTTCGTTAATACAGGTGTGTACCTCATTAATACAGGTGTGTACCTCGTTAATACAGGTGTGTACCTCGTTAATACAGGTGTGTGCCTCGTTAATACAGATGTGCACCTCGTTTGTGTGCAGCACTCAGAGATCAAACAGTTCAGTGAGCTCGGAGAAAATGTTTTTATAGACTAAAGGTGGACTAATATGGACTGAAGAGGAATATTCCGTTAGATAAAAACATATTGCTCATTTTGGAAAAGATTACATCGATCTTTGTTCAATACATTTTGACTTTTGGACTTTACAACGCTGTGGAGTTACTGGAAATGTTTGGATCATCCTCCATCAGCTGTGCCGGTGAGTCGCTGATACGGCGCTAGCTTCAAAATAAATGTGAAGTTAGAAGGCCAATCTGTCCATGGATAAATATATTTTTCAGCAGATATCTTAGTCACTACAGGACTGAACTAGCAAAGCAGTTTAGTGTTTATATCTGTGCTATTTATTCAGTTTGGGAAACTCTATGATCTCCATAAGCACTGACGGGACTAGAAAGCATCTCCATGTGCTAGGTCGTTACTAAGGCTTGGGCTACTGCTGTGACTGATTGTTTTCCAGGTATTAGTCAGACCCCGTGTATCTCCATAGAAAAGGAGAGCAAATTCTCCCAAAACATGAATATCTTTTGATTATATTGTTGTACAATCACAATATTACACTTGAGTGAGAGCTTTAACTTATTATTGGCACTTCAGTGATGACATTAAAGCACACCCTCTTGTGTAATATTGCTTAAATGAAGAATAGAGCAGAGGAGTCTTTACCAATAGAACGATTTGCAGTAACTGCAAGTTCAGGAAAGGTCCAACAAGTTATTGGCTTGTTATTGGACACAACACAGACAAAGCTTCCTCAGGCGGGCAGTGACACAATGAGTGGGAGAGCTGAGATGTAAGATGGTAGAGGTAGGTCAGACAGTCAAGTCACTGAGCTGTGTCCACAATAGGTACTTTACACTAACCATAAATAAACCACCTTGACAAGACAGCATCATTTGTCAACATTAGGTTCTTGTGAAGCGAAACCAGATCGTCGAGCCAGCAGTCATTTCCAAGAAAAGTCTTTGCTGAGACGCTTAAATAAATCTCATATATTTGTATTGCCTGTATTTTCATATTAAGCATATATAAGCATAGATTTTTTTTTTTATTACATGAGGATGTCCCACAAAGTAGAGACTGACATTAAGGACCTAGATTGAACTTTAGAGTCCAGGATTAAAGCCTCCCTGCAAAGTGTGTTGTTAGATGAGATTATCTCTCAGTGTAATCCTCGGTTGTGTATTCTTTACTTATTTACATCTATAAATAGTATTTACAGTACTTTTAAGCATTCAAAACAAAGCAGAACAGTCAACCAAAATGCCTAGCAAAAGTGAATCCAGGTGAATGTAACCAAAGAAAACAACAGCCTTAGATTAAATGTGCATGAGCATTTGTTCTGAGTCTGAAATTAACTTTAGAACAGCAGAGAAATAAGTGATCACCTCGGTTCAATTTCATCATCTGGGAAATGGATTATTTTCCTCGAACTGTTGGACTGTTTACCAAGACTCAGTGGACCAAAATTACATTTTCCTTTCCCTTTGACTGGATTACCCTGCAGCACCGCACCGTATCAATACTTTACATGGATAGAACAGGTAGAGTGTGATCAATCCTCTTTGTTCTTTTCCTCGTCTGATAGGATTTAGAGCTCAGTCTTTGGTACCCACTGCTTAACAAAACTGTCTGGCTTGCACTCTATGATATACTAACACTGTTTTAAATGGATCCCATTGGCTGCTCCAACTGGACTTGCTGACAGATCATACAAGGATCCACGGCCCTCCTTTGCAGCTCATTAAGACAGAATGTGTGTGTTTTGTCTGGGGGTCTAACGTGCCCTTTCCTTGGTAAAAATGTGATGCAGTGCATTAATTGAAACTGCCACTTCCAACATTCCTATAAATACCCTCCTAACTCTCTCCTCCTCATTCGCTCTCCTTTTCTGCACCTCTCCTGCCCAACTCATTTCTTTTTCCCATTCCTTCTCTCCTCCCTACTCTCGGTAGGATCCTAAAAGGAGTAGGATTCCCTACTGAAGCTTCCCTACAATGCAGCAACAGGCTGAAGAAGTAGAAGAGTTCTTTTTTTTTAAGGAATCATTTGAATGCATTTGTTGATGGTGTGGTCCTTGCTGGTGAATGAGTGTCCTTAAAATGGTGAAAGCATGAATCAGTTCCATACAAACTAGATTAATATCTAGATTAGATATTAGATATTGGTGATTCACTGCATCTTGTCCATCAGAAAGCCACCACTGATAAACTTATGTGTGAGTTAATATAAGTTTACAAGAAAGTCAAAGGATGTCCACTCCTCCCTGAAGGTCAAACCCTTTCTGTACAGTAACTGCTTGTTAGGATGAAAGCTTCCCCACACTCAGAACCACCGGTGAGAAGGGTGTCCACACATTTCGCTTAAAAAAAGGGAACTCCAGAGGAACAGGACTGCCTTTGTTTCTCAGCAGCAGTGGTGCAGAGTGGGAGTGGAAGGGGTGTTATTTTGCCCGGAGTTCCTTCTGACTCAAAGAGATTGCTGTATCCGACAAGCAAGCTGTGTTCAGCTGCAACTTGTCTGCTTTTATTTGGACATATTTGACAGCTGGACTGTTTTTGCAGTCCATCTTTTGGCCACAAATAGCCAATGGCCTTGTTCACTGACAGCCCTGACGTCTGACGTAATAACACACATCCAGTCCGTGAGTAGTGTTTGTCTGTGTGTGTGTGTGTGTGTGTGTGCATGTGACATCTCAGACAGACATATTTCAAACTCAGCTCCAGTTGTTTTCTTTCCTCCACTCCTGGCGATCTCTGTTTCACTCTCACCCTGTCTCTGCATTAAGGAAGTGGAATTATAAAACTGGATAACTTAGATTTTCCCAAGTTAGAACATCTTCAACTTTGACACTGCCAACAGTGAATCAGTGTGCTCCTTTACCCAACATGTTTATTGACTTTGTGTCCATTCATACCCATCACCCATGCAACTTTTCTTCCAGTTTGAGCATAGACCAAGTGAGGTGTTGGGGTGTAATGCAAATAATTATCTACTTCTGTTTACTGACAAAAAGATATTTGTATCTGTTTTTCTAGTAATGTCAGTAATACCTGAAGTTGGTTGAGAGTTTGGGGCCTTTGGGCGTGGGTTCACTTTGGTATAGTCCAACTTCCTCCAAAGACACGCAGGTTAATTGGTGACTCCAAATTACTCTCACCAATCCCACCCAATGTCAGCTGGGATTGGCTCTAGCCTCCTACAACCCTGATGGGGATAACTGGCTATGGAAATGGTTTTATAAATATACATATGGAGTGTGTGTGGCTTATACCGAAAGTTGCTTGATATCGTCGTCGTTACAACCCTGTCTAGGGTGTGGGAAAAGTAACATAAGGAGCTGACGAACACCTGTTAATAATCAAAAACCAGTATTTTATTGACACTTTGAAAATACAATAACAACAACTACTTCTAACACAAACTAAAAATGGCGCTTCTCTTCAGAGAGAACTTTGGCCGAAAATAATAAACAAAACAATTAGCTTTTAAGGGGAGCTACATAAAGAGAAAATGTCCTCATGTTCAGGTCTGCAGCAGCATCATGTTTAAGTTGTATTATAATTTAGTTATACATCAATTATTTTATATATATTGAAGCAGCATTGTCATTGTATCAACATCTGCACTGTGTGAAGTCAACAACTCAATCTCAGTCCTTCTCATGCCTAAACCCAACCAACTGGAACCCACGAAGGCAACGAGTACTGGCCAATCAGAGACAGGTAGGATGTTCCTTTCGCTGAATAGCGGTGTAGAAACACTGCCAGAAAAGAGTCGCCAGTCAAAATGATAATCTCTGCCAAAACTGAATAAAACTCAATGTTATGTCGGTTCCGGCTCTGAATCCGTTCAAAACAATGTGAGGCACAAGTACAAAGTGACAATAACCAAAGCTAACAATGGGAAAACAAACGAGCAAAATCTCAATCTGTAACTAAACCTACCACAAGGAGAAAAATCTTTCCAAGAGCAAATGGGGGCGAATGCTGCATTCCCAGCCAGGTTCTCACAGTCTCTGGCACAAGCAGGATCTTTTATAGGGCTCACAATCAGCTAGATTGATAGCAGCTTGGTTTGGTCAGCCCCAAAGATCTTCAGGATGTGTGCACACACATACACCTGCGTGGAAATGACAGCTAATACTTTAACTTAGGTCCTGTTTACACGTACGCGGTTATTTTGAAAAACGGAGACATTTCCCTTCGTTTGCACCCTTTGTTTAGACGCAAACGGAGAATTTGCCTCTGAAAACGATTCTTTATAAAAACTCCGGCCAGAGTGGAGATTTTGGAAAACTCTGTTTGCACGTTTGCATGTAAACTGAGAAAAACTGAGTTTTAGGCAGCTGACGTCACATTGTGTGCCGAAAGTTGCACCTGAGTCAAAAGTGCGACATATGTTTACATGTTGCTATGGCGGTTGTTTTTGCTATTTTCGAGATTCTGATTGGCTAACGTGGGCTTGAGCTTCTCGCTACACTGCCACCTACAGGTTTGGCATGCTCTTGGCAGCATATATACACGGGTTAGTGTAAATGGAAAGTTTTCTGAAAACGGATATGTGTGCACGATGTTATTTTTGTAAACGGAGAGGGTAAAATGTCCGTTTATGAAAATATCCGGCCACGTGTAAACGTAGCCTTAGACAAGACAAACTTTAAGACAAAGGAAACACCAGACACATCCTACTGAAGTAGGAGAAGTACTTTAAGCAATAATAGGCTGCTTATATTTAAAGCTCATAATTTTAATATAATCAATGGAAATGATAGTCAAAACTTTAATAATCTAGATTGTTAACTTTTAATATTTTTTTTAAATCATATAATTAAATATTAGAATTATCCTCCATTATCCTCCTAAAATTAGAACTCCAGAACATTCTCTGTAAACAGAGACTGTGTAAACAGAGACTGTTCTGGACCAGTGTTCTTCTGGTGTGTTGCGGATTGCCTCGTCTTACCCTTTCCTTCCTAGTGTGCAGTGCCGTCGCTACCATAACACACTTTACGCAATAATATAATTATAACTATGATCACAATGATGAATATTTTATTTAAATGTATTATGAATCCTTGATGTAATGTGCATCATCAGTCTACTTTCCTCAGAATAATAAAATACATCATGGTTTGGTGCCCTAGCTCCCCCATCACAAAGTGGTTTGTTCCATTAGGCTACACCAGTCAGACACACACCTGACATCAGCCCTAAAGCAATGAAAACATGGCATCAAAAAGGCTAAAAAGTTATTACATTTTATTGAAGCAGATTGTACTTTTACTGTTATTTATTGTATTGTATTGTTATTGTATTGTTTGTGTTATTTATAAATGAATAATATATCTTTGGTTCAAAGAAGCAACCCTGAGTAATTTTTTAATTCATTTTGTTGGGGGTGTTACCACAAAGTAATTACGCTTACCAAATTGGCTAGCAGCGGCCCTGCTAGAGTGGTTACGAAACACAAGACAAAACTTCAAAGGTCCCATGTATCTGGAGCCAGTGTTTAGTTTGTCCATTCTGGGCTACCTTAGAAATATGGCAGTTCAACATGGCGGACCGAAGGAGGACCCACAGCATGACTGTTCATTTTGACAGCAACAGTTTCAGTGCTAGTCTTTTGACCAACATGACATTTAGTTGGTCATATTTTAGTAATCTTAACCCTTTATGGGACGAGGAACCATATATGGTCACTTCCACAGGCTTTAAAAATGGTGCCCCACGTCTCTCAGTGAAGGAGCAGAATCACGTGACTTTCTCCAGCCAATCAGCAAATGTCAGGCTACATCACAGGTAGCTTTGCTATGGCCTCTAATGGATCCCACTCTAACCCTTACCCTAATATTTTTTGCACTGTATCACGTGCATGATATTTTGAAATAAATGTTCCGTAAGACAAATGTCTGATTGTTCATTTAGAAATAAATGTTCCACATATTTTCTGGATTTTTTTTTTTTTACCCTAGGTGGGCGAGTGACCGTATATGGTAACTTCTTTGACTTTGATTCGCAGCCTAAAATTGAAACTTTTTTTAAAAAGTCTTCTTCTTATATCCACCAATAACACTCCAGGGTTGAAATTTTAAATTTCCAAGTCTTTCAATGAGTGCCCTATAAAAGGTTAATTGTTAATGGTTTTGCAAAACCCCTGAGATCGCTTGTGTGTGTGTGTGTGTGTGTGTGTGTGTGTGTGTGTGTGTGTGTGTGTGTGTGTGTTACAGGGTTTTGCATTGCAATGTGGGCAGATGGCATGTGAAGATGTTTCGACACACTCGCCGATATCAGATCACAGATTCAGAGTGTCCACATGCATGCAGTGTGATAAAATGTCCAGCTTGACAAGTCATTTTTTCTGTGGAGCACATAACAGATTCATTCAGTTCATTTAAAATATTATAAATTCTATTTAAAAAGATTTGCATTTATTCATTTATCACCACATTGGTCTACTTTTTAAAAAAATATCAATTATAACCTAAATAAGATTTTAAGACACTTTTATACTCGTGTCTGTGTGGAAGTTCATGTAACACACTAATTACATGCAAGCATGATTAATGCAGCGCAACATCTCATTTAAATAAAGATAGAATTTTTGTCATTTTGATTTCGTACAGCACATTAAGTACAAACTTGACTAAACTTGAATTGCCTTCTCATGTCCCAGTCTCAAAATAAATGAACAGCTGAACACATGAAGAAACAAATGTTGGAGATTAACAGCATTGTTGTGTTTTGCATTTTTAAAAGAGACCAATGCTTTTTTTTTTTTTGTTCAGGGTCATACAGACTGTAAATAAACGTGAAGGCTGTATAAGGAGATTGTTTAGTTACGTGATTTATTCCAATGATCCAGGAATGCTTAAAATCTCTTTTGGCCACTCATCCTTTCATGTCCAACAATCTCATAGCTCGAAGCCTCTACCATAAGGTTGAGCATTGATTGGTTTAGCTTGCAGATATCTAATAGCCTCACCAAACACTACACCACTGACCTTTACTCCAGAGTGAACCCTGCAGCTGCAGGGAAAGTGATATTGAATGTTTAATGGTACGTGTAGTCATTATTCAGAAGGTACCTACAGAGTTATACTGCACATTACTCAGGTTTAATAATACAATCTGCCACTTGCGTACAAAATAAATTTTTCTACCCAAACAAGAGGTGGGAAGATGATGTCAGTTGAATATGTGGAACTAACCTTCACCATTACTGTTTGGATTCATTAAACAACTGACATGTGTCAACATGATTGAACTGGGAACTCTGACATGCTGTGTATTCATCTTCGATTGGTTCAACATGAATAAGTCAGCTCGAGTCTCCCCCAATCTTATCATCAGCGGTTAAGTGATGGAATAGAGGTCAGCCTGTGCAGCAAGCACGACGTGAGATGTTTCTATGCCAAAGGATAATAAGCACAGGCAATTGAGTCCCAATGTTGTCAGGGAGTCACTATCTACCTTCCGCTGGATAACAAGAGGGGATCAGACCACCGCTTCTCCAGTGCGGCGAGGGAGGTGAGTTTAATGTCACTCTCCAAAAGCTATTTCCAAGAGCTCACCTAACATGTCCTCTTCAAGGTCAGGAGACGAGGGGATATGACTCGGATGTGTTCATGGTGCTGATTGGGAGCATCAATCCAATTTCCCAAGTTCTGTCCTGAAAATGTATTTAAAAATTACGCAAGAAAGTCTCATTTCACCTGCTTTTCTCAATCTCTCTCCTGTCGACTCCAGTTGTCCTCAAAATGGCATTTCTTAAGGGAACGTCTGTGGAAACAGACGGTTTTCAACTTTCGACCCCTCGTGACTCCAAGAATCATTGTCGCAAAGACTGGATTGTTTCACATTTTCCTCAGAGTTTAGTCAAAGATGCTCTATAATAAGAAATGATCGATACCACATCGGAAATCAGAGAGAAGAAAGAAGCACGTTCACTGAAGAGGTAAATTGAAATTGTTACAATTTTATATTGAATTTGGGTAAAACAGGAACAAGCTCTTTTAATGATGTGCATTGTATAGTAACCCTGAGGGTAACATTCTCTATGGAGACCACATATAGAGTGCATTATGAGAGCATTCATAGTTAATTATAATGCATTCATAATACTTCATGACCAAACGATGTAGATGTTCTTGACTAGTCATAAACTAGAGGTTGATGATGGAGCTTATAACACATTATGACTACCTATAGTAACCTATACACACACCTCAACAATTAGCTGTAGAAGAACTCATAGTGTGCAGTGTGTGTGAATAGAGGTTCAGTAAAGTGAAGTACATATTGATGCATCTATAATAATGCATGCTTCATCATAATGTTTTATTGTGGAGCACAGACTCTTCGGTGAATAACTCTTTAAGATCTTCTGGGACCTGCATCAAAATTGTGAGTTCATATCATCTAACATTTTTTTTTATCATTTTTTGTGTCACCCTAAAAATGAGGCATCTTTATTTTCTAATTGAGAAAATAATTAAATAATTGTGAATTTTTACAATTTTCCAAGTTAGAATAAAGTGTTGGGTCAAAAACAATCCAAAAGCAATAAAATAAGAAACTAATTGGCAGGATGATCACCTTTAGTCTTTACCTGAAACACTGGCCGAGTCTTGAGAGAGGATCTTCACTGCACGCAGGCTCAGAAGGAATGAAAAGTTCAGAAAGATTACTAAAAGGCGGGGGCATGTGAAGCCTTCAAAATAATCAGAAAATTGAATTCTATAATGAACAGGCGCTGAAGAGGCACTAAATAAAGTAGAAATAAGGTGCGCTCTGTTTGGTTTCACTAAAAGCTTTATTGCATTTTGAACATATTGTTTTTCCTTTTTTCTGCTTTTCTAGGCCATTTTTAACAAAAGCAATCCTGTAAAAGCCTCATATTTAACTCTCTTATTAGAGTATTTAATAACAGATAACCCTGTGCAGTAATCACAAATCCTGCATCATCATCACAGCCATTCTATCTCTATATTGTTAGATTGAAGCAATGCTTCAGAGTCTGAGAAGTGCCTCATTCTGAGTAGGTGCTTTGTGCTCAGTCGAGCATTTTTTTTCTCTTTGTTCCCCTGCTGCAGATGATATATTTCATATGAGCAAATGCTTTGGTAGCTAGTCAGCGAACATGCCAGATGAAAAGAAATGAACATGGACGAAACATTTGCAAACAAATAATGTGGACGAAAATGTCAAAATAGATGTGGGAAAGCAAGCTTCCTCAGTGGAAGCTGTATCACTCTTTTGTGTTTGTGGCCAGCAGGCGTTTGCTCAGCATCACAGCGGCTTGTGTGTCATTACTCCTCAGAGTCGCAAATGAGCTCTAAGCGTGGCGCTGGCAACAGCCAGAAGCAGGGACATGGAAATGAATATTGATATCTCTCTGTCAAGAGCACAGGTAGACTTTAAATAACTTTACACCGTTACACCAATTTATATTTCTTTCTTTTGTTTCTTTCTTGAAAATCTCAAAGAGGTGATTTCAATAATGGCGCATGTATGCGGCTTAAAAGAAAGCAAGTGTAAAGCTCAAATTAATCATCATTGCAGCTCCATCCACTGTGACCATCACCTCCCGCACACACACACACACAAACGCACACACACACACACACACACACACACACACACACACACAAGCAAACCATACTATACATTTTGTTTTGCAGGCGTTGTGTTTTTTGCAGGCTCTACATCTGTTACTGAACCTTTTCTCTGCGCTCAAAGCGCTCTATGTAACACATCTGTTTAACATGCCAACGGGGGCTGCAGCTCAAAGACATTATATTTCCAGTCCATGCCTTGCTACCACACTGTGATCACCCACCATTCCCCTCTTCTTCAGCAGATAAAAATGGATACATCTCCACGGGGCTGCTGTAGGTAAAACTACTGCCTCAGGTGAAGTTGTAATCCCAACGGGCCAAGCTGGCTGTGTATTACAATAATTCCATGCTCATCGTTACATGTAAAACTAGCACAGATCACAGCAGTGACATGTATTTGCAGGAGTAGAAGGATAATGTAAGGGGTCAACAGCTTGTGTAAGCTACATGTTCTGAATTGTGCTTGTAATTCAGCTCAATTTCACATGTATCAACATGATTCACTTTTAGGACCTTAGTTCATATTCTTCAATTCATTGAAATTCTGCTCGGGGCTGTAAAAGATCTATGGCCACCACTGAATTATGTGCATAATCTGAACATACTCAGAAACTGAAGATCTCTATAGCAAACTGATAAATACTGTGAGGACGGTTCATGATTATGCTTTATGATCAAATTTAGAGTGACTAAACACAGCCTGTAAGACCCCCCTCCCCCCAAAAAAGGTCTGTATTGTTGTAGTTCTGTATCATCGGATGGGTTGTTCAGCACCGTAACACAATCATTTGCAACATAACTCATCAGCTCTCCATTTCACAGATTTGGAAAGTAGAGGGAATTTAAAGTGACCTTTTGTGTTTCTCTCTTTGCCTTTCAGTGGACATTTTGATTGTCACGCACAGGTGTAACCAATTACATTAATTATGGCTGCATTCCACTTTGTTGTCTCTGTGCCAGAGTTGTGGCATAGTGCATGCTGACTCACTGTATGGCTTACTAGCAAGCCGAAAAAAAAAGAAAAGAAAAAAGAGCCACTGTTAATGTTCTTAGTCACACTTGTGCTGTTCTCGATGTGACAAGTCAAAGTGTTCACCAGGAGAAAATATATATTTCTACAAGCGCTCAATACGCACAATATGAAAGTGTGGAGGTTTCTTTGTGCTTCATCTGTCATTTCTAACACGAGTTAAAGAGCCTCTCCAAAATCTGAGCACTGGAAAAGGAAATGATTCTGGGAAGTCGAGGTGAGTGTAAATGTATGTCAAGTGTTTCTACATGACGATGATGTGGGAGTTAAAGTTATTACCAACAAGTTTCCAACTTGTGAAAAATCATGTGAGAAAAATCACTGTGAAATAAATCAGACTTAGATCAGACCTAGACTGGTTGTGCCTGATAAAGAAACCAAACTGAGAACTTCACATCAGATAAGGTCAGCCATTAGGCAGACAACCCTTCTACCATAAACAAACAGATTTTAAATCACGTTGGTGCTATACTGACTTGTAATCAGGTGCAGTGTTGTAGTCAAGACCAACTAAACCGAGACCAAGTCATGACCAAGACCAAAGTGTATTGAGACAGAGTCAAGACCAAAACTTTGAGGGGTTGAAACCAAGTCAAGACCAAGACCAAGGTATTGCAAGACCGAGTCAAGACCAAGACCAAACAGTATATAGCCTACTTAGGTAGCTAATATTCATGAAAACTCTTTGGGTGAAGCGTGGTTTGCTACATTGAGTCACCTCATTAAGCTTTACAGTATTTACAAAGAAGCTGTGTGTTTTCTTTTGGATGCTGTTTTGCAGATGAACTCTTTTATTCCAGAAGATTCTGCTGAGGTCCCTGCAGTTGCGGTCTTGATCAGTCTTGAACTAAAGTCCAGAGTCCTCTTTGTCTGAGACCAAGTAAAAATACAGTCCATTCCAGGACAAGGCAGAGTCCTTTAAAAAGTTAAAAAGTACTACAACAGTGATCAGGTGAATGGTGTCTCTGTCATTTGTACATCTGTTCTCACACTATGTAACGTTGGGCTCCGGGTACAATCACCACAACATGTGCGTAACGCTTTATGGCCCTAAGTCACACACCACCAACTATTTGACTGATTTTGGTGAAACTGGATCATATTTTATGGAGAAAATGTTTTCTGGTTTTCCCTCTGATGTCCTCCAGCTGCTCCGCCTCAACTCTCTGTGATTTACAGTTTCCTGATGGACAGTGAAGTAAACTGCTGCTGTTAGCTACTGTTAGCTAATGTTCGCTAAGTTTGTTAGCCGAGCCACCTGGACTTTAAGCTCAAAGCACCTGGAGAGTGTTTGTAGCACAGATGTTTTGGATCACTGGTGTGACGGCCCAGGCCTAGGTTTGGTGTAATGTTTTGTGTGCAGTGTACTGTTGGTGTGTGTGTTTGTTTGTTTGCAGGCCTGACGCAGTGGTCATTAGGTTGACAGGGAGCACCTGGCCAGCGTTCCCAGTCAGCCCTATTTAACCCCGCCTTCCCAGACGCCAGCGCTCGTCTTTTACTCCTCGCCTAGCACCATGCCAGCGTGCTGTTTTGCTTTCTTTGCTTTGTCTTATTTTACACTAACAACATGCACCCCACATTGATCATCGCACTCATACATCACCTACACTACTGATACTGATTCTCACACTCCATCTGAGTATTTACTTTAATAAACCTTGGTTTAATGGTAATTGAGTTTGCACATCTCCTGTTTTGTTGCGGCCCACGAGCCGGTCGTAACAAATTGGGGGCTCGTCCGTCTCGAAGGTCGTTTTTTTTTTTGGTGTGCTTTAGTGCCTGTTTCTTTGGGTAAATTTTGTTTGGAGCGCGTTTTGTTGGGGTGAGAGCACATGTCAGGCCGGGTTAGGTGGCTGTGCGTGAGGAAAGCCCTTAAGTAAGAGATTGGGTTTTCATGCGAAGGTGACGTCATGATGGGGATTCCCTGTTCGTCACCGGTAACGTAGATCGCCTTATATGGTGAGTTTTGATTGCGCTCATGGAGATGTGCTTGTGGAGTTAAGTTAGTGCACCTGTGCAATTCATCCCGTCGGTGTTGATGAGGCGGGGTTTTGTCGTCGTTTTTTTGTCTTAGATGGTGAATGTTGACGGAGGCATGAGAAGGTAAGTGTCGAGTCGCCTGTGTGTGTTTTTGTGCATTACCTGACGGAGTGGTTCCCCTTGTAGGTTTTAGCGGCGTCTCCCCTTTGGGTTTCGTCGTGGGGGGTTTGTAGTGTTGGGGTACGGCGGTTAGAGCTTCCGGGGCTCATTTCCCTAAGTCTGCTCGGGGGCACATCCGTGGTTTCGGTGGGGTACGCCAGTTTCTGGTTGCCTCTCTGTACCAGCGGGCTAGCAGTGCATAAATACCCGCCGCTACGCCTCATGAAGACTAGGGGGGAGTTATATAGATAGCTTCTGGCTAGGTAGTTAGCGGGGAGGCTCCGGTGAAGGCTGCGTCGGCCTGTCGGCACACTGGGTGAGTTCCGTCACGTTGCATTTTCTTGTGTTCGTTAACTTGTGATGGATGAAGTTGTTGAGGCGTTTGTGCAGGCGCCAGCCGAAGCGTTGTTGGATGAGTGCACGAAGGATCAGTTGGTTAAAATAGCGAGTCATTACAATGTTGATGTGGGTGATAAACGGGTGAAAGAGACAGTGAAGGCGAATTTAAAATTCAAGTTATTAAAAATGAACGTGTTGGGTGCGGGAGAGGCTGCGTCCGTCTCCGCAGGTGCTGAGGGCGCGTCTCCGCCGTTAGTAGCGGATCCTGGTGCCGGGCTGTCTTTTGAGCAGCAGAAAGAGTTGTTATTGTTGCGGATGAAGTTAGAGACTGAGAAACACGTCGCTGTAGAAAGGGTGCGACAGAGCATTGAGCTAGAGAAAGTGCTGTCTGTTGAGAGGGTGAGACAGGAAACAGAGCAGGCGAAGATTGATTTGGAGAGGCAGAAAATGGCCTTGTTTGGAGAGGGGAAAGTTGTGGTGGATGGTGTGTTTGCTCACGGGCCCTCCGGCTCAGGTGGCACCCCGGTAAGGTCTGACTTGAGTGATTTGAAGTTGGTCCCTAAATTCAGCGAAAGAGACCCGGAAACTTTTTTCTCCCTGTTTGAGCGGCTTGCTGGGGCTCGTGGTTGGTCTGAGTCGACTATAACACTGATGTTGCAAAAGCGCAAGAGGCGTATTCTTGTCTTAGTAGCAGTGACAGTGTCAAATATGATGTAGCAAAATCGGCTGTTCTTAAAGTATATGAGCTGGTTCCTGAAGCTCATCGCCAACGGTTTCGGGGTTGGAAAAGAGGCGATAAGTCGCATTTGGAGTTTGCTCGGGAGTTGTCCACTCAGTTTGATCGTTGGTGTACTGCAGCTGGGATTGAGTCATATGATGATCTGCGGGATCTCATGATTTTGGAGCATTTCAAAAGTTCTGTGCCGGGGCGCATTGCAACGTACATCAGTGAGCGTAAGGTTAAGACGGCAGCTGAAGCCGCCGCACTAGCCGATGACTATCTGTTGACTCATGGTGGGGATACTGGGTATCCGGGGGCGCGCAGTGGTGGCGCATATAGGGAGAATTACGCAACTGTAGGTGCATGGTCCAGTGAGAAATGTTTGGAGAGATCAGAGAAATGAGCGGGGTTCTCGGGAGGTTGACAAACTTTGTAATTACTGTCACCAGCGAGGACACTGGAAAAGGGACTGTTACGTGTTGAAAGCCAAGAGTAAAACGGGAGCGAGTGTAAATCCCAAGCCGGCAATGTGTGTTGGACCGGTTTTTGACCGGGCGTTGGAGGTTCTGGATGAGTCAAAACCACAGATGGTTAGTTCAGATCTGCAGTCTTATTTGCCTTTCATCAGTGATGGGTGTGTTTCCTTGGTAGGAAGTGATGAAAAAGTGAAGATTAAGATATTGCGTGACACAGCGGCTTTTGATTCATTCATTGTAGAATCAGCTTTACCTTTTTCACAGGAGTCCTACACAGGTGCTTTTATACCGGTGCTTGGGATTGGGCTGCAGGTTATGCAGGTGCCTCAGCATAAAATGATGTTGTCCTGTGGTCTGTTTCAAGGTGAGGTGGTGGTCGCTGTGCGCCCAGCCCTGCCCGTGGATGGCGTGACGATGATTTTGGGTAATGATATAGCGGGAAGTCGGGTGTGGCCCGATGTTCCACCTCCTGCTATCATTGCTTCAGCTCCTTTGGTCACCAGTGAACCTGATAAAAATGTACGGGATTTTCCTGAGGTGTTCAGGGCGTGTGCTGTTACACGCGCAATGAAACGTGCGCATTTGGTTGAGGCTGATTTCACTGAAAAGGATGACATTTCACAACAGCATGATGATCTTTGTTGTAATGTCCCTTGGTCTGTTTCCTACAGTGAGTTGGTGTCGGAGCAGCGTGCTGACAGTTCTCTTAAGAGTTTGCTGGATATGGTGCGGCCTTATGGTGAAGTAAAAAGTAACTCTCAGTGTTATTTCATCCAGAATGAGGTCTTGATGAGGAAGTGGGTGCCCCAGAGCGAACATTTTGTGGGTAACCCGATTTTTCAAGTTGTAGTGCCTTCTAGGTTTCGTAGTGTGGTGTTGCAGATTTCCCATGATGAGGCTGGTCACCTGGGCGTCAGGAAGACGTACGACCGCATCCTGAGGTATTTCTTTTGGCCGCGAATGAAGAGAGACGTTGCTGAATATATAAAATCTTGTCATATGTGTGTCAGCTAACTAGCAAACCTAATCAGACGCTGAAGCCGGTTCCATTGTGTCCGATACCAGCCATAAGTCAGCCTTTTGAACATCTTATTATTGACTGCGTAGGCCCCTTGCCTCCGTCTAAATCGGGTGCATCTTACCTGTTAACAGTGATGTGTCAGAGCACACGGTACCCGGCTGCGTACCCATTGCGCACAATAACTGCCAGGTCTGTGGTGCGTGCGTTGTCCCAGTTTTTTTCCATCTTCGGAGTTCCCCAAATCATTCAGTCTGATCAGGGATCAAATTTTTCATCCCATTTGTTTGCACAAATCTTAAAGCAGCTGCGTATTAGTCACAATCAGGCATCTGCGTATCGTGCGCAGAGCCAAGGGGCTTTGGAGCGGTTCCATCAAACGCTCAAGTCCATGTTGCGCGCATATTGCATTCAAATGGGCAGAGATTGGGAAGCTGGTTTGCCGTGGTTGTTGTTGTCCGCTAGAGAGGTGGTCCAGGAGAGTACTGGGTTTAGCCCTAATGACCTCGTGTTTGGCCATACTGTTAGGGGTCCCTTGGCGCTTTTGCAGGATAACTGGAAGGAGGTACAACCACCTCAAAACCTTATTGAATATGTAGACGGATTTAGATACAGGCTGTATAAAGCCCAGGAAGTGGCCAGGAGTAAGTTGACATCTGCGCAGGGCAAGATGAAAAAGTTATATGATCGGCAGGTAGAGAATCGTGTTTTCCTCCTTGGTGATCAGGTGTTGGCTCTTTTGCCTGTGGTTACCTCTCCCTTTCAAGCAAAGTTTTCTGGCCCATATTCAGTAGTGAAGAAAGTGTCAGATCAGAACTATGTGGTAGCTACTCCCGATCGCAGGTCACCTACTCAGCTCTGTCATGTTAACTTGTTAAAGTCATACTATACCCGTGCATCGCAAGTAACAGAGCAAAAGGCACAAGTGTCTGGCGCTCACCCTGTTTGCATTTCAGTGTCGATGTCTCCTCAGGCTGTGGCAGGGCAGGAGGGAGATGATTTACCGAGTCCTGATGAAGCTGTACTGTGTGGTCGTCTGAGGAATTCTGAGTCTTTGCAGAATCTTGATGGTTTGTTGTCTCATTTGGATGTGTCAAGGCGCAGTCAATTAATTGACTTGATAAGGCGTTATCCAGGTCTTTTTGGTGACACACCTACTCGTACGCATTTGGTGGAACATGATATAGATGTTGGGGAGTGTAAACCTATTAAGCAGAGGTTTTATCGTGTCCATCCGGAGAAGCGGAAGTTCCTTGACGCGGAGGTGAAATATATGCTCGACAACGGCATTGCACAGCCGTCTTCCTCTAGTTGGGCGTCTCCTTGTCTGTTGGTGCCTAAGTCCGATAACACGCCGCGGTTTTGCTCAGACTTCCGTAAGGTTAACCAGGTGACAAAGTCAGATTCTTTTCCGCTCCCTAGAATGGAGGATTGTATTGATCAGGTGGGGTCAGCTAAATATGTTAGCAAGTTTGACCTATTAAAAGGATACTGGCAGGTCCCGTTGTCAGAGAAGGCGAGGGAGATTGCTGCGTTTATTACGCCCACTGGTTTGTATGCATATACGGTAATGCCTTTTGGTTTGCGAAATGCACCCGCGAAATGCACCCGCAGTTCAACAGACATCAACTGAACTATTCTGTGATTGAAAAGGAAACTTTGGCGTTGATTCTAGCTTTGCAACATTTCAGTGTGTATGTTAGCTCCTCTCCTGTGGTGGTCTTTACAGATCATAATCCTCTAACTTTCCTGAGCTCCTTGCAGTCTCCCAATCAGAGGTTGGTTCGTTGGGCTCTTTTCCTCCAGTCCTACAACCTCAACATTCGCCATATCAAGGGACGGGATAATGTAGTGGCAGATGCGTTGTCTCGGGCCCCTTGTTAATAATCGTGTATGACATATTTTTTGGGGGTTTTTTTTGTTCACTTTGTTCCCATCCTCCTTGGTCTCTCTCCTCGTCTTAAATTTGCTTCAGGGATCCAGTTGCTGAGGTGGTGGGAGAACCAGAGTTTGGGGGACATAAACGGTGAGGTGTTCATTTCTATTATTATGATTATTTTAGAGTGAGTGCAGTTAAGTATAGAGATGACCATATAATAGTTAGTGCAGTTAAGTATAGAGATGACCATATAATAGTTAGTGCCTGGCAGTGTAGGACCCAGGGTTCCCTTTGGGGACCCTGACTTTATGGGGGGGGGTGTGACGGCCCAGGCCTAGGTTTGGTGTAATGTTTTGTGTGCAGTGTACTGTTGGTGTGTGTGTTTGTTTGTTTGCAGGCCTGACGCAGTGGTCATTAGGTTGACAGGGAGCACCTGGCCAGCGTTCCCAGTCAGCCCTATTTAACCCCGCCTTCCCAGACGCCAGCGCTCGTCTTTTACTCCTCGCCTAGCACCATGCCAGCGTGCTGTTTTGCTTTCTTTGCTTTGTCTTATTTTACACTAACAACATGCACCCCACATTGATCATCGCACTCATACATCACCTACACTACTGATACTGATTCTCACACTCCATCTGAGTATTTACTTTAATAAACCTTGGTTTAATGGTAATTGAGTTTGCACATCTCCTGTTTTGTTGCGGCCCACGAGCCGGTCGTAACACTGGGAATATGAGGTTTTCAGTCCCAGGGTAAAGGGAAAAGCTGGTGTTGTGCCAGAACCGGAGCTGGGTAAGCGGGCAGTGTATCTGGGCTCAGCAGCCTCTATGGACATAATGGCAGAGGCGAAAAGACTAAAGTGGACTTTGACGTGGGAATTTCTACATAATGTTGCTTCAATGCATATAGTACCATGTTCAAATCCCACTTAAGTAACCATTAGTCAAGTGTTTTGTTTGGATAGCATTTAATTTATAAGCTACACAGCACCACCTTTGATATGCTCTAAACAGCTATAGCAGGGGTGTCTGAACTTTTTTTAAGAAGGGCCAGATTTGACAATGTGATGTCCAGGGGCCAACACTAACATTTTAAAAATTTAGTACATTGAAATGCTTCATTATGTCAACCAAAAAAGCAGAATCTTCCAGCCATGCAGTATCTGACAGTCCATAAATAATATATTATAAAAATTAATCATTTGGACATGCATGAGCTATAGCTAATCTTTATGTTTTATTTGTTTGTTTGTTTGTGTTTCTTGATGTCATTATGGGTCTATTTTGGGAACAAAATGACACCACTAGCAGAAAATGAGGCAGTAATGATGTAAAACAGCTGGAATTCCCAGTAGTGAAGCAGAGGCACAATGATACTGCAGTATGTGAATCTTTCACAATGCTATCTTCCTACCCACATAATCTAAATGCAGCAAAAGCCCTCTCCTTCTCTGTCATCCTCATGTACTGAGGAAAGTCAAAGCATGAGTTGATTTTCATTCGTTCTCCAGCCAACCTCCTCCCACATTCATTCAGACTATTAAAAAATATCTTATATTTGAAAATCAAAGCTGCCTTCACAATAACAAGCTAATTTCTGTCGAATTTCCCCCTGTGTGTGTCTATGTTGGGCGACCATGCGTGCATGAACTTGCATATTGCATTCTTATCAGCACAAGAATGTAAGCAGCAAACTTATTTTTGTACCTTGCTCTCCACACATCACACACCTGGGCGATCATTCTCTTGGGGCAGCTAACAATAGGGAAGTCAACTATGCCTAAAGCGAATTAAACCACTCCATGAATTCACAACCCCGCAAGTGATCCAGTTCTGTTTTCATGCAACACAGAGGAGACGTGAATCATGTTCACATGAAGACATGTGTCAGACCTACAAATGAACCTGAGTATTTTGATGTAAAATATATTGAATATTCATTTAACACAACATGAAACAAACAAATAAGCTTTGTTTTTGAAAAATGGATTTGGGATGTTAGTTTCTTGAGAATGGTGACCATAGCATCACTTCTCAAAGTCAAGAACCAATGATAGTTAAAAGAATGGACAGCGCACACGTGACGTCACCAACAGGTTTCTGAAGAGCGGTTTTGAAGTTCAAAATATGCGACACTGGCTGCTGCCATCATGGCTGTCCTGCTACTTCCACCTCCCGGCTGATCTAAAAATCGGCAAAGACGTGGATCATCAGTGGACATGCCCGGGTGCTCAAACAAGCCATCTGTAATAGCACTCACCTAAGCCTTAATATCATTTTAATACTATACTATTTTAATATGTCATGAACGCGGAAATTAGCTATAGAGACCAAAACTGTTTTTGTACCAGGCTGTAAACATGTTTATTTCTGCTGTGAAGCTGGGCACTTGAGGTATTGCAGTGTTTGGCACTTCTGCATTGGCTTCATTTCCCAGAAAAAGGAGGTTGGAGGTTGGAGGTTGGAGGTTGGCGCTTGTCCAGAACCAGCCCATACCTCATGTTATGTTGGTGATGTTAGTGATGTTACAGTGTGGCTGGAGATGATCCTGTCCCCACATAAACGTGGGTTTAATTTGTCTCATTTCCCCATTGCTGACATTGCTAAGTTCATGCATTAAAGTTAGATAATTTGCCATCAGCTCTTAAATTAGAGATACAGAATGTGTCTCATTTCCTTTACTAGACAATGTGTAAATGTTGTCATAAGAATATGTCAGAGTCAAAAATAAATATGCACTAACATTACTAACATCAGCTTCAATTACTGGAGAAAATCCCCTGTGCTGGAGAAATCCGGAGAGCTGCATTGGAGATCCTCGTTGTGTTGCTGGTACGCATCGGTCATTAGCTTCCCACAGGGTGCAGCAGCACGCATGCAGCCAGACAACTCCACATCCCCCATCCCCTCTGTAAGCACCTCTCCACACATCATACATTAAATCCAGCATATTAAATTGGCTCCTATGGAAACAAACTGGAGCCTTGATGGCTCTCCTGCTAAGCTTGGTGAGCACCATTTCTGTTCTTTCTTATTAGTGCTCTTTAACAGTAATGAATGAAATTTAGCACCTCTCAGAAGCTGTGTGATTCCATTTTCTTTGTTTGATGGGATTTTGAATAGCCAGTCAGCTCCCCCGTGTTTCTCTGAAATTCCAGACAGAAGATTGCATCAGCATATTCAACAAAACCTGGGAATGTGGGGAATAAAGCCTGTGTTAAGTTTGAAACTGTCTCGTGAAGTTGTGAGGTTAGATTTAATAAAATCTTTGCTTTGTCAAGTGTGAGGTCAGAGATATGACCTTTGACAGATAAATAGACCAGATCAGCACATTGTTGTTTTCAGTGTTTAGATGCTTTAGCTTGTCAGGGGAATTGATTAATATTCATTCTCATTTGATATTCATGGAGAAAATCAAGACTGCGTTTCTCTGAAATTCAAGAGGGAACATTGAACGTATGAAGAAACAATGCAAAATTAGGGCACCACAATGGGAGCAATACACACTATACATAGAAAATCAATTTATTTTGGCATGTCAGAGGCTTCGATTTATAATAAACTTTAAATTACACATCATATAGTACCTGGACAGGCATAGAAAAACTATTATACTAATTATACCAACTAATATAGCCATTTTGCTCATTTGAATGCTGGTGTCATGGTGGCGCTGTGGTTAGCCTCACAGTAAGAAGGTTCCTGGTTTGAACCTCAGGTGGGGCCAAGATGAGCCGGTGACTTGTCCAGGGTGTACCCCGCCTCTCACCCTAAGTCAGCTGGGATAGGCGCCAGCCCCACCCGACCATGATGAGGATAAGTACTGTAGTAATGAATGGATGGGATGTTGGTGTTGGTGTGAGCGTATTAGTGGAGAAATGGAGTATTAGTAGTATGGAAGTGAAGAGGTGGAGAATCTCTCAACAAAAGAAAAAAAAAGAAAAAACTTGAAGCTGCTTCTTAAGTTATGATGCATTTACAGACCAACCAACATTTTTTCCTCCAGAGTGCATTCAACACTTTATCAACTTTTTTCCTGTATATATCTGTACAATTATACCTCGTCATTCTTGTAAAAAAATACTGAAATGACAGTGTTATGAAGAGTGCGTCAGCTAACATAATACACTTTTATGAAATATAATGTGGAAATGTTTCTGTGACTTCATATCTCACCAGGCTGCTATAGACTTTGTTAGGATGTTCTGATTTGGCTATGTGTGACTATGAAGAAGTAGGCTACGTTTGTTGTTTCCTATTTGTCTCTTTTTACAATCAGCAGTCTGTACAGGGTGTTTTATTTTGAAAATTTGCTGGATTCTTCATGCTCAATCTGCTCTGTGTTGCTTGACGCGTCTGGTAGCCGCGGAGGGAACTCAGGGTGTTAAGCAGTGAGTCTTGATTCCTTCAGACAAATAGCACAATCAGTTACAATCAGGATAAATCTATCAGCTCTGCTGAACCTTTTACCTCCCTTGGGCAGTTCATCGCCACGGTCAGCCTCATCCTGAATGATTAAAACTGGAATAAATCAGAAGCAAACATTCTAAACTGATTAATCAGGCACATTGAATATGTGATCATCCTGTGGAAATACAAAGATCCAGTTTAAGATATTGTTTAATTTTGTAACCCAGGAACTTGACAGTGTAGCGTCATCACCTGGCATCATTTAGTATGGTTATGAGTTTTAGTTTCTGCTTTGTTCATTGTGTCAGAGTAGAATCCATTTGTTTTGAAACTCATATCCACCTACCCTGTAAAGCTTCAGCTGCTGGCTGCTGGATTTTATAGCCTCTCTCTCCTCCCCTGTGAGGAGATCACAACGCTAGGTGAGAACACAAGATATTGCCTGCAGTGTGCACTTCCAAGTTCAGTATACCAACCAAACTGTGGAGTAATGAGCAGTCCCTCGAACAGAAGAAACAAGGGACGTTTTTGCTGTTTCACTGGTTGTTTTCCAAATGTGTAATAATATTAATGAAATTGTCACCCATGGGCTTGTAATACTGTTGTTCATACCACATTTTTAATAGGTTTGTTGTTCTTGTGTATCCAATAAGTGGAATCAGCCGTTTGCTCAATGTGCCGCAGCCTAAAGCTAGATGTGCTGTATAAACAACAGCATAATGAAGAACATCTGCTGTTGAATGCCTCCATCCCACCTTGATAGAACAGGAGTAGGAAGATGAAAATAAACTAATGAAATTTATTTCCATGCGTCTAAAATTCTAATTAATTTGACAGGAATTCTGATGTGAGGTTTGGCATACTTTGATATGCTAAATATAATAGAAATGTGTGCGTGTGTATATACATATACATACATATATATATATATATACACTCCTATGTGTCTGTGTCACTCAGACTTTCTAAGTGTTTTTACATTTCATGCAGCCTTCTGGTGTTCTTTACTAAAGAATTAGAAGATCATCAGCTTCACAGGCTGTCCATATGACAACAGTGGTGCATTGTGGATATAACTGTGGAACAGATTAACATTTTGATCTCAGCTTATTACATCTGTCAGTGCATGAAGTGTATGTTCTTTACATGTCAGGAGTCAGAAAAGCGTAATTGAGTTTTGTCTTGCATAAGGAACTTCAACATACTGCATTACAAAGGAGTTTGTATCATCATCTAAAGTTTTTATCACCGCATATGAATATTGAATGAGGTCATTATTAACGTGGCAGCACTGGCAAACAGTCAATAATATACCCCTGACCTGTTTTCAATTGATTAAATATCCATCCTCTAAAAGCGTGAGAAATATATTCATTTCACCGCTTATGCGGTGGCAGCCATCCAACTCAGAGCTCTAGCACCGCACCGCTTCATTTGATGTGGCTGTTTTAGGAGCAGGGATATCAACAAAGAGTGGATGTAAGTGACTGGGAACGAGCAGATTCCCAAAGACTTCAAACCAAGGTGATGGGCAATTTCCCTCTTTTGTTTCTTTTCAAACACCTCGAGTGCAAAATAAATGTTGTGTGTCAGTGAGAATGGCAGATTGATTTGATGCCGGCGCAAAACAATCCATTAATGGAAGTCAAAAATGCTGAGCGGTGGAGTGAAACCTCTGTGTGAATGAAAAAAGGAGGAATGTATAGCTCTGTAATTTTTTCCAACTGTGATCAACAATTCAACCGAATGTAGTGAAATGTTGCAGAGCTGCTTGTGCCACCAGCAGGGTAATCATTCACTTGACCTTTACTGAATACTTAGCACTCAGGCTGTTGGATTTGGTTGCACCTCGAGAATCATTCACACTCTGTGCGTCACATTTACTGCATCCCAGATTTCCTCCCTGCATAATAAGCACTTTTTTACCAAAGAGTAACAAAACAAAGTATAATAATGTGCTTTAGGAATGCACATAAACTTGTGCTTAATGTACATATTCATCTTCCTGCTACAGTTTAGCCTCAGAAAACCTTGTGGCACTCATTAAACTTTGCCTCATTGCTTTTCTTCTTTTGTGTTGAATGTTTATGAATGTGTACTTTCCCCACTGGCGAGCCCAGGGAAAGGAAGAAATTGAAAACAAGTCATCATCCTCCTCGCCTCGCAGATGAGCCAACATATCAGCCTCGGTGTCACCAGTGAGTCTCTTGAGGTCATACGGACGCCCTCAGTCCTGTGTGTTTTATCCATTAATAGGAATCTCGTGTGTTAATGGCCGTGAGCACCCACAAAGAAACAAACACTCACTTCAATTAATATATTGTGTGTGTATTTGCGATCATGTAATTCATGCAGGACTATAAATTCTGTTTGATGAGATTATGGGATTCTGCTGTGGATGATGCACATCAGCACATAAAGCTGGCAATCTTACAGGGACCCCTCGCTATTTTTAGAGCTGCTTTTTAATTTTTCATAAAATGTTTGCTGTGTGTGTGTGTAGTCTGGTTTTCCTGTCACTGGAGCAGTGGTGCAAACACACTTTCATGGGCAGGGGCAAAAAAACTGGACTTATAGTAACAGGAGCCACCTTTAATCACATGATAGATATTATGTAAAAAAACAGGATAGAATTTGAATTCTTCTTTTTTTTTGCATATTTTGTCCCCTCGTGGAAAAGAGTAAGCTTATTTGAGAGACAGTGTCAAAGCCTCGAGCCTCACTGAGTGACAACTCAGAGTGGGTGTTGCTAAGATGAGCTGTCAAATTGGTTGGTGTGCCACTAACTGTGAAATGTCTTTAAGCCCACAAATGTTGATCCAAATTATCTTTTGTTTCTTTATTCGACAGATTCACTGCATTATCTCTCATTAGCGATTTAAGCTATCAGCCCCTTTATGTTAAGGCCATCTTGTTGTTGACACTAGCTAGCTAAGCTCGCTGGTATTATCAACGTATCCCAATAAAGTTTGCTGTTCATGCATGTTATATTTCAGCACACCCCGTTCCCAAGCAGTTCATTACATTACATTACATTACATTAAGTCGACTTACAATAAAAGGGGGAAACAATCACAGTATAATGTGACAAGTGCAACAATAAGTATTGTGACAGTTCGGTTCAGTTCTTCAAAGATTTTTAAGGTTGTGGATGATACCAATAGAGCTACTCTATTCTATAACCTATTCTATATTCATACTGGTTTTTCAGTGACCCTTCTGTTGAGGTACCTAACACACTGAACCAGGACTGTGAGGTGGAGCTAGAAAACCCCGTGGACCACAGAGTCATCTCATTGTCTGCACTCTGATGTTGTTTTCAGTGTACCTTGAACCTTTCCTGGACTGTCAGTACTGAAATTAAAATTTCATGCGCACATTACCAACAAAATGAACAATGCTGTGCACTGATGTTGTCTGTCCCGGCTGTTTTGTCTTTATTAATATTGCTTATTTCTGTTTACATTTACATTTCTTGAAGTATTATTTGTGAGTTAAAAAGTACCTGGTTTTGGGTTTTATTGCATTTGAAGTACACTTGTCATGTTATAGTTCATAATACATCTTTGGTGATAGAAAATAAAGTAAAATCAGAGCTTAAGTATATCACAACAAAGACTGTAAGAATCAAAGTAATTTGTAAAAACAGGTAAAGGCGGCGTAATTAAAAACAACTATAGTACTACTACATACAGTATCTTGCATAGCGACATGGGAAGGGTGCTGCAGGTGTTTGATTGAAACTCTGCTTCCAGTCCATTGTGTCAGATTCATGGCCATGTTGAACCACCATGTTTGTACAGTAGCCCAGAACAGACAAACTAAGCAGTGGCTCCAAATAGTTTTTTTTTTTTTTTGTGCAAATTTCATGACCAGGAAGTAGATGGTGAGATGAGGTGGTTGCAATAAATCAAATCAAATCAAATCAAATTTTATTTGTATAGCCCAAAGTCGCAAAATACATTTTGCCTCGGAGGGCTTCACAATCTGTACAGGGAGTGACACCCTCTGTCCTTAGACCCTCGGTTCGAGTGAGGAAAAACTTGCCCACAAAAAACCCTTTTAACAGGGAAAAAAGCAACTACACTGCTAGATGTCACTAAATTGTATGCACTGCTCCTTTAATTCAAAGCGCCTGCAGACTTTGAAGAAAGTATGCTTGTGGTGCATTATAGAAAAGACGGTCTCTAGCATCTAGTATGTAGCTATGCATTTTTTATTTGTGGTGACATTAGTTGACCAGATGGTGGAAACAGCAGGTATATCGGCCCTTGGTTTGACCACATACTGTTTTTAAGATTCATTTTTGGCATGTTCACCTTTATTGGACGCCTGATAGTATAAATTATAGTATAGTATAGATACAGACAAGACACAAGAGGAGGGAAAGAGTGGGGTATGACATCCAAAATAATAAACGCATAACAGATATGTCATATGTGTCTATCCCACTAGGACACCAGGACACTGTTGTACTGAAAAAAGTTAGCCTGTCAGAATGAAGTGATGTAGGTAGGACAATTCTGAGCATGTCAACATATACTATAGTTTCACTTTGGCCTATAAAGGAAGTGTGGGCATTGTTTTTATTTGCATTTTGCACTATCATAACAGAAACAGTGTCACTTGTAGGTTATCACATTTAAGATTATCTACTGATTAGTATCTTGGTCTTGCAGGGTGGCAGCACTGGGTGCGTGACTGTTGTTGGTTAAAGAGAATCTTTGGTGGCAGTGTTCGTCCTCTTCCTCTTACCTCACAGGTTATTCTGGTTCTTTAAGCAGCGAGCATGGGAAGTCATGTCATTATAGTTTATCAGGTACGTCATGGTTAACTTGATTCTTTTGAGGCGGTTATGACAGCCAAGGACATTTGTTGTTTTTTGTAGCCATATACCTATTATTGTCAGACCTGGATTCAAACAGACTCTGATGCAGCGGGAATATAGGTTCCGGTAGACTTTATTTAAATCTTTTACCTCCTAGACAGAGTGATAACCAAAAACCGTCTATGAAAGTTATCTATGAAAAAACAAAAGATCGCTCCACCGGGAGGAAAACAATAAGCTATGAACTCAAAACTCAAAACTCAAAACGCTCCCAAGGGAGGAAAAAACTACTCTCTATATAAATGACAACAAAAAACGCACTCCTCAAAACCGGAGGCTCTATGAAACATTAACTGAACTAAAAACTCTACGCTATGAATATACAAACAAAAAATCACTCGTAAAGAGGTAAAGAATACAGACTTAGGTTGGAGACAAGGCAAGGACTAAACGTGATCGAAGGCTGAGGTGCACGGCAAGGACGAGACACTTTGGCACAAGACAAAGGGAGACGCAGACTATAAAACACACGAGGGTAATGGGGAACAGGTGGACACAATCAGGAATCAGGGAAGACACTTGGACCAGTGACACATGAGGAAGGGCAAGTGACCTGAAACGAGAGGAGAGTTAGTTTTCAAAAATAAAACAGGAAGTAATAAAATTTCAAAATAAAAGACAAAACCCAGGACAAGACAAAACCTCACCGCGGTGTGACAATTATAATTAGATGAATTTCTGATGAAGAAAGTGCAATTGGCAGAATTAAAGAAATAATCTAATCATCCAAGGTAACAGGAAGTATTCAAACATGCAAGAATGAATTAAAATAAATGGAGCGATTCCCATTCTAAATGACAAAACAGCAATGTCTGATGGGACCCTCACATATAACGCTTTCATGAGATCAACAGTGCAGCTGTCACTGGCGCAGGGTTTAAACTACCTGGCTCCTTTCCAGCTGAGTCTGTACCGTCGTCAGATGTGAGATACGTTCAGAAAGCACAGCTGCAGTGGCGCAGACATGCAGTAAGCTGTCAGGCCACCGAGCGGGGAGCGTGCAGATGTAGGAGTGTTTATCGTCAGGTTCCAAAGAACGTGGAAAGTAGGCCACTTTAAAAAAAAAAAAGGAACAAAGAGGCCAACAGCTGACTAGCCTGTGGCTGAACATCAAGCACATGGTGGGACTGTACTTTGGGCTGCAGAAGGAGGGACACACAGAGCAGAATTACTCAGTGTGCCAAATGATATTTCAATTTGATTTCCTGGATTTAAAAAAAACAAAAAACAAAACTTCACTTGCTCATACACATGGGCAACAGATTCATTTAAACCCTGTTATTAAGTGTAGCATAAGATTAGAAGGAAGTTTCTGAATATATTATGACAAAAATCAACAGTAACAGGGTCTCTGTGGAAAGTTTATATCATTTTCAGATAATAATAAGATTTATTTTGTAGTTAGGGTCATTTTGCTTGTAAAATAATAGAGAAAATAAAAACATTTCTACATTTTAAAGCTTACAAAAATCTATTTTGAAGCTTTTTTGAAAGGTATTGATGAATTTAACGTTAACTTTTAATGCTGAAGTTTGATTTCACTGAATTGCAATTTAATCCTCTGAAAGTCTGATGTAAAAAAAAATAAAATAAAACTATAGCACCCTGGGGTGTGAGTTATTTTGAAATCATTCCCAGTGCATCTTTTTTTTTTGCAGGTTTCCACTTGAATTCAACTTTAAATCTAAAAACATCTCAGCTGACAGAGTGTCTCCAGGTTTACAGTCTTATGGAAGCTGTAAGATTGTGTTGTGAGGGAGATTCTGACCCACTGTGCATAGTGGAAAGAGATGAAGACATTGTGAGTTCAAGTGTTTTGCTCACATCACATAATCTCCATCAGTAAACAGAGGGACTTACCCGGCTCTCAATGCTGAGACAGAGGCTGTTTTCCATGAAATGTTTTCACAGTTCGCCAAACAGTCGGCATGCAGGACTGACCAAGTCTCGCAGACTTTTCCACATAGATTCGACCTTTTGTAAGTAAGTTGTCAAAGACACTGCCTACTGCCACATTACTGTTTGTTAGAACAAACACATTTTATCATATAATCACTACAGATTAACAGTGGGATGTAGTGTTCGTTCGTGTTTTGCTCACATCTCCGACAGCAGGACTTACCTGTTTCTCAGTGCTGAGACAGAGGCTGAAGAGTCGGCAGGGCATGTAGCAACCAGTAATGTAATAACGTCCAATAATGTAAGAATTTTAGCCGTATAATAACTTATTACATTATTGGCTGGTTATTACGTTATTGGCGTAGCATTAAAGAAATCCTTTGAAAATGTAATAACTGCAGCTGCTAATGTAATAATTATAATACTATAATAATTATTATAATAATAATTATAATTACATAATAATGTAATAATAGAATTCTAGCACAGTCCACTAAGTGATGTAACTACCATAAACACACTAACAATATATATATATATATATATATATATATATATATATATATATATATAAAACAATATTCTAAGTAAATTCTAAGATTTTGTAGAACAAATAATTCTCAAATTGGCTCTTACAACCATAATTAATAAGAGAGAGTGTTGCATAGTACGTACCCTTGATGAATGAATATGACTATGCCATCCACTGTATCTATTTTTGATGAGCAAACTGCACAAAAACTGCAAAGTAATCTTTTATTTCCAAGAAATTCAGTGCTATTTATGTATTATTACATTAGCGGCTGCATTTACTACATTTTCAAAGGATTTCTTTAATGCTTTAATTTCTTTAATGCATTATTGGACATTATTACATTACTGGTTGCTACAGGGAAGACTGCCCTATCACTGCAGCAACATTCAAGAATTCTACTGGGTTTTTGAGGGTTAATGATACATGTTCCTGTTATTCATTAGTGACATGTATTATATGCACACACCACCTTTTCAGGATTGTTGTGCTGCTGCTCCCGTGGTATGTTTGCCTATCTTCTGCCTCTGGTCTGAGTGATGGCTTTATAGTGCTGACCTCCAACAGGCAGGATGAGGCAGTGACGAGGGAATGAATCTCTTTCACAGTCACGTGTTGTGGCTTTTTTTTCTTCTCAGGTGACGTTTAAGTCATCATCACTGTGACATGTCAGCAGTTCAACCTGGGAATAAAAAGGGAAATGTACAGATTGGTTAAAAGGTTTGAAAGTGCCCACAGAGAGACGGATAAATGGTTTGAGTATAACCAGAAACTAAAGGAAGTGCACTGATTAGTTTGGGAACAAACACAAGAAGGAAGGGAATAAACTAATGCAGCGAAGTGCTTTAGGGACATGTTAGACCTTTGTTATGAGCGCTGAGGCGATGTGGGCTTCCTGGTTTAACTTCCACTTTACAATAGCCTCATTTGCTTGTATTGCATTTAGTTAGAGTCTGCACTCACTCAGCTGAAGGAATAGCTACCTTAATATTTGACTTTCCTGAGGTTTAAAAATCACACATGCCGATGGGGAGTGGGTGAGGATTAATTTCAGGGTTGCATTTATCATAATCCATGACATGTCAGGCTGTAGCAAGATCAGGATACACCGCAAAATCACCACGACACCACAGCTCTCTCTGGACTTCTTTTACTGACAGAGTCTGTAACGATACAACGTGTGACAGGGACTGTAAAAGTAAAACAAATGAAAAATAGAATAAGTATACTCTTCCTCACATGTCTAATCCATCAAAGAGCAAACACATCCTCAAGTACACAAACATGCATAAAATAAAGTTAAACAAATACAAATTAAAATAATTATGCCCTGCCTCACGTCTAATTCATTACAGAGGAAGCACAGTGACCTTACATTCGTTTTATACAAATCCCACAAGAAAACTACAGCTCACATAATGCCGCGGGGCGCAACACGCAGGACCAACCGTGCCCCTTTAAAAGGAGCACAGTAAGAAACCAGAATCAGAATCACTTTAATTGGCTAGGTATGTGTACACACACGAGGTATATACAGTGTGCACAGTATGAGTAGACTACAAGAGTATAAGTGATGATATTTACATAAATAATTTACAGTTCTTGTACAGGTGTAACTGACATTTTGAGTCCGGTATTAGGTGTTCATTACAATGACAGCCTGTGGGGAAAAAAAACTGTTCGATGCTAATCTAACTCTTGCAATAACGTTAAAACACCTTTACAGACTTCTGCTTTCTTCATGACTGTCTTCCATCGCTCTTTCAGAGGATAGTCATGTTACCGCACATTAAACACTGGAATTCAATTCAGAAGTGAAACACTGTCAACATACCTGTCTCTTTGACAGAGAACTTCTCATGAGTGTTGCCAACTCCTCAGTAAAGAAAGTAGCTATTGGCTGCCCTAAAAGTAGCTTAATGATGCTATCACCTAATTTGCATAATTGACTATGATGATGAGGGGGAGACAAAACATGAGTAAAAACACCATCAATATATTTAGAACTACAAATGAACTTTCTTCTGGGATCAGCCAGCGGCGACTTCGCTGCATGCGCTGCACACAGCCTGAGCGGCCATGCAGCTGCCTTGTGGCGAGAGAACATACTGCATGAAAATGAACGAATCACTCACTGAGACGACTCATTACTCCCGAGTCATATAAAAGATTAGTTCATATTGAACGATACGTTCACGACCGACACATCACTAATGTGTGATTCATTTGCAGTCTGGATGCAGAGGGGTGAACATCTCCTGCTCTGACTGCAGCTGGGAGGGACTGCTGATACATTGACTAGAATGGCCGCTTATTGCTCGCACTGGCGCGGTGCACACGCAACGCGACACGTCCACGCCTGGTGGGGTTTGGGGGTAACTCCCAAATTCCACCGTGCGCGGTCACAGCGATACGTGGCTGTTCTAGTCAATGTTTTAAACCCCACCGGCTCCGTGTGAAATATGTGGCTGATCTATTTTTGACCGACGCCGCGAGCAGCCAGTCAATTTACACAGAGCACCTTGAGCGGGCGGAAGCCAGAAACAGCATAGAGAATCTTGTGGATTTTCAAAATAACACCCCGCACAAATTGTCGGTCGTAAAAACAGACAAAAGCTAAACTAATTAACTACATAGCATATTTACACATGTAGAAGCATATTTAGAAGCCCATAAACCAGGAAAATGACCAAATATGAGCAAGTAAACAAAGTCTGGCAGGCTAAACGCTTCTGAAACGATCCTGGTGGTATTTGAAGTCAAGTGCAGGACGGACCAAAACAGTGTCACAGCCGCAACGTGACAGACTAGTGTAGTAGGTTGGGAAATGCCAAATGTTTAGCCCTGTAGCGCCAAAAGTATCATATTTGATACTTGAGTTTTGGAGACCTCTACATCATCAGTGTGGTATTTTTTTTTTTCCTGAAAAACCTGATGTATACAATCAGACACATGCAGTGCACGGATAATCCACCAGGGCTCGGTAATTCATGCACCAGAGGGCCTTTAACTGAGAGATCCAAAATGGCTGCCGTCAATCAGTGACCCACAAGTGGTTTTTCAAGAAGATTTTTACCAATTCTGAAACTGTAAAGGTGAGAAAAACTTTCAAATTGTTACTGAAACGTGAATAGGAATATTTAATGGATTGATGCAATGTAAAACTACTTTATATTTCATAACTTAATTTATAGAAAAACGGTGTTGAGAATGTGTTAAAAATGATACACCTGGTATATAAGGTAATTTATCTGTCAATCAAGATATATTTAGAGTAAAAATTGAGATATTTCCAACCTATATTGTATTTTTATATATGCAAACTGTTGTATCTTGATAATTGATAACTAGTTGAATGTTGCCATGGCATCTTTGCTAATAATTGTCTTTTGTTCATTGAATGTTGAAGATGCATTGAAGATGATTATGGACGGGAATTCAAGTGACATGGAGCAGTTAGTGGAAAGTGATGATGAGGAGGAGGATGAAGAATGGACACCTACTGGACATAAAAGATGAAAGCATTGTTAAGCTTGAGCTTACGGCAGAACACAGAACCCACGATGCAGACCACGGACAGGAATTACTTTGAAGGTTTTATTTACAAGATGCGACATGAAAAGACACTACAGGTGAGGTCCAGGGGGGATCTTCAGGGCAGGACGGTGAAGACAGGTGAGCAGACAAAGGTAGGCTGAACCTGGCAAGCAGAGCAGGGCTGGAGGACAAAGCAGACAAACAGGCGTCAAAAACAGGCATCTAAAAATTAACAACAAAAGATCTTCAACAAGTAAGTTTCTCAGAGCTGGTAAGTTGTGAAGTTACCGCGAAAGGTGGAACAACAAACTGGCAGAGTCTGGGAGGGGGAACCACAGTTAAATACTGTAGGAGCTGATGAGATGATGAGAAGCAGGTGTGGAAGCAGAGCAGGTGAGGATCAACGGTCAGAGAAATAGATCAGCCACGCCCAGCCTGCACAGACAGGAGAGACTGGAAAACAGACACAGAACATGAAGGGCAGGGAAACACCAGGAAAACACAGGGAAATACACAAACCTAGCAAATCCTAACAAGCATGGACCAGACAAATGCAGAACTGGAGGGACCAAAACTAACACAGGACACCACAACAAAGCAGTCAGCAAGAGGCAAAGTGAAAAGGAAAGTGTATCAGTGGAAGAAGAACTCAGAAGACTCAGACGATAGGCTTGACTGGACACCATATATGTATTTCAAAGATTTTGTGACTGACGGAATGCTACAGGAAATTGCAGAACAAACAAACAAACAAACCTGTACAGTGTGCAGAAAGAAGGAAGGTCAATGAACACAACTGCTAAAGAAATTGAGCAAATTCTGGGTATGTACATGGACATGGGGTTAGTACAGATGCCCAATGTACGAGCCTATTAGGAGATGGACACAAAGCACTCTGCAATGTGATGTGATGTCTCGAGATCATTTCCCGAAATTGCTGACCCTGATTCACTTTCAGGACAACCTCAATGTGTCTGATGATGCAAAGAAAGGTAAACTTTGAAAACTCAGGCCATGGTTACAAAAACTACGTGAACAATTTATTTGCATACCTCCTGAAGAATGTCACGCTGTTGACGAAATCATGGTGCCTTTCAAGGGAAAATCACATCTACGTGTTTACATGCCAGCTAAACCTCACAAGTGGGGGTTCAAGTTGTGGGGACGTGCAGGACAGCGTGGTTTTCTGTAGGACTTTGACATTTGTCAAGGGGCAGAAAATCCAGACCAAATGAAATCTGATGTTGGTGCTATGGGAAGACTCAACCCTTCCACACTGTAAAAACAGACCTACTAGAAAGAAGCAAAATATTCTTAAATTCAATCAAATTATCTTGTATCAAGCGAGTTGCAGCAAGTTTGCAGTACTGACAGAAGTGTGGAAATACACTTTGGGTAAGTGAGGTGCAGGGCATAGTAATATGCCATGAGGTAGAGCAGTCCCTCATTAAACCTCTCAATGTAGAAGGTGGTCACCAGCATGTTTCCAATGGCGATCATGCAGTTGTCCTCAGAAACAAGCACAACTGGACAAGACAGTGGTCGCTGGCGCAGGAAACCATCAGGATCCTCTGAAGTCTAGGTGACACAAATCAGTGTAGAGGTTTAGAAGTAACACACACTTTGACCTGGACTAGGACATTGGTGAAATCATAATTGTACTTCAAAACATATAGTCACAGTAATCCTTGAGAGGGAGAAGATGTTGTACTGTCATTGTTGAGCACTGCAAATACTGAATGCACCACAGCTAGTTCAAATGAAGTTAGTATTACAACAACTACACTATGGAGAACACTTCCCCTTTGGACCTTTTGAAATGATAAAAGTTTATCTCAAAGTAACTAAACCTGACATAAAATGTATGCGTGAATAACTGGAACATGTAGTATGAAATATTGCGGTAAGTCTGTAAATCTCACCGTAAGGACATGGAAAAGAGCCTCACTGCTTAAGCCCAGCTTCTTAGGTGGCATGGTGCTGGACGGGAAGAGCAGTGGCAGGGCTCGGAACACAGCCACAAGATGGTACCATAAATAACTTATCATGACACATTATTATATAAAATGAACAAGTCAATGTCTTGTGACTTCACCTCCATTCAAAGTTTTAGGAGGCTTCATGGCTTTCTTCATCACTTCACTGCTGTTTCAATCCTGCTCCACCAACAGACTGAAGAACTCTTTCGTCCCCCTGAACATCAGACTGTACAACAGCTCTCAGTGATGGCAGGGGACACAATAGACATTGGACAAATCTCTTTGCACTACTTCCTGGACACTCTGTCATTGACATGTCTGACTACCTCTGCTACATGCTGTGACTGTGACTGTGACTTTCATTCATTCATCTGTTTACAGCCTAATTTAATTGTACACAGTCCCTTATCCCCATCTGTTGTTCTAACTCATATTTGTATAAAACATTTTTTACTTCTACAGTCACTTTATATCTTTAATATAGTTTATAGTTGTATAAAACATTTCTATTTCTACGGTCACTTTATATCTTTAATATAGTTTATAGTTGTATAAAACATTTCTATTTCTACGGTCACTTTATATCTTTAATATAGTTTATAGTTGTATAAAACATTTTTATTTCTACAGTTACTTTCTATTTTTTATATCGTTTTTTATAGACGATTAGCACGGGTTAACTTAACACAGTTATATATTTATTTTCTATGCAAATGTTTAATTCCTCTGCACATTTTTTAACTTTAACTTTTAGAGTTTAACTCATGCACATTTGTAATTCCTCTGTACATATTTAAATCCTATGCAAATGTTTAATTTCTCTGCAAATGTTTAATTCTGCTACAAATGTTTAATTTAATTTATTTAATTTCTCTAAATTAAATTACATTTATCTCAGGTCAATTTCAGCGTATGGTTACTGTGTTATAAGTTAACTCTAATGTATGTTCAATGTATGTATGTTACTGCTACTGGATGCTTGAATTTCCTTCAGGATTAATAAAGTATCTATCTATCTATCTATCTATCTATCTATCTATCTATCTATCTATCTATCACCCCATAAAACTGGACCTTTGAATAGAAGGTTTCCCATCTGCTCTTCATCTCAGATGTACTGGGAGTTGGTTGGTTGGATGACTCGCTGCAGCTCATCCAGCACCTGAAAAATAGATTCAGATACAGAAAGAAAATTCACTGAAAAAAAATAATGTTCACTGCTAGTCCTTGTCAAACATTCTGATGACTAATGTTCTTCAAAAAAGATCTATAATGTCTAAGGTATATGAACATTATGCCAATTATGTCATGCTAAAATAAGTCCTTGGAAGAGCTGAAAATGTGGACTGAATAGGACCAACATTACTTACGTGATCCAGTTCTCGGAAACATGGGTAAGCCTCTAGAATCTTTGTTGGTCTGTCTTGCTCCTTTAAGACATCAGAGGTGATGAAGCGTCTTCGAGACTCAAATTCCAGGTTCAACAAATGAGGTATCGCAGCTTTGTTTGGCTTTTTGGACTTGAACATTTCTTGGAGGGTCTTGTAGTGTCTTGCTTGGGTTTTCAGGCTGTCCATGAAGTCAACTGAACCAGCTGAAGACATTAGAGGGAAGTTATGGTGGAAAGAGGATATGAGATTTCCAAACTAACAAGTTATCAGTATAATGAAACTCGGGAAGTGGAAGGAATTAATTAATGTTCATGTTACTTGATATAAAAGCAAAACATTGGACAATACATATATACATATGCCTTTGGACAGACACTGGAAGATTCTAAAGCTGCTGAATGTCCAGTGTATGTCATGTGAATTTACTCAGCCAAAATGATGTTTAATACAATACATACGTGTTTTATCTCTGCTGTCCCGGCTCTGCAGGGGGGTGCTAGCTCTAGGTGACAGATCTAGCACTGGGATGCCCATGGGACTAACAGGTGACCGTTCCAGAATAATGGTGGATGCACTGGAATGTCCATCATCGTCAGTGGTTGAAATGTCTTAACTGACTTCCACATCTTGTCGTGGTGTCTTCGAAGGGGGAACTTTGGCCTTCCTTGGACTTCTGACATTTGAGTCTCTTCATGAGCTTTTTAGCAACATGCTCCTGCAAGGCATACATAATAAACATTAAAAAATGACAAGAGACCCAAGCTTTCTTATACTGTAATTATAGTTTTCAGCAAAGTTTAGCTCCATTTGAACCTTCTGTTATGGTTTAGCACTGTATGAATAGAATTTATCGAAATCTTACAGTTAACATCATACCATCAATAAGCAATAGTGACAAAAATCTACTCACCCACTCACTGTTTGATGACCTGTCTTTTATCATTGGATAGTAATCCACTAATCGTTTTGCCATGGCATTCACCTCATGTTTGGTGGGGTATCTGCAGTCCTCTCTGGCTCTTGCGATAGAAATCATATTAGTCATAGTGTTTCTTATGAGTCAGCAGAAGAGCTCCTCGGATAAGGCTATGCTGTGCTCGGTCTCCAGCCGTTTCTGCTCAAAGTTGGAGCGTCGCACCTGTTCAAGCTCACTGTCTGTGAAGACTATGTATTCTGGGTTGGACATAGTCACAAATTTAGATTACCGGCCTCCTCTTTCGAAAGGTTGCTGCCTCCAGTGGGGGGTGACTGCTGAATTTCAGGAGCAGTATCCATCTACAATACATTTACACAAACATTTTATTGAATAACATTATCTTTTAGTGGATTAAAAAAACTTGAAAAAAGCACTTCTTTTCATTTTATATCGACTGTTGAAAGGGACTCAAAGCAGAATTGTCTAAAATAATGAAATATTATGTATATGGACCAGATTTGAAGTCACTTGTTGTACTGTTAAACAGTTCTGTCATACTGTGAAAGACAGATCTGACCTTTTCATCTTTATTCACAAACAAGCCATATAGCCCGGCACTTCAAGAAATTTTAAGGACCAGGAAACAGATCTTTGATGTCATCACGGGAAAGCGAAGGTAATAAGTCTTCTCCAATATTAGCAGCTGCAATATAGACAAGTTACAGTCAGTACCAAGGAACTGATGTTATCATTGAATTCCTTCAGATTTGAACATAGCAGATAAGGATATTTTGCCAACTCAACACCCTGACACCTCTTGTACAATTAGCATTGTTTGGACAGTTTGCTCAGTCTTGCTACACACTACCATTCTACTTCAAGAGCAGTGAGTGAATTTGACAGCATTTATAAATGAGATATATCTATATTCAAGTCATGCATGCAAACTACAGTAAAAGTGGGTATAGAGGGGTGTCGTTTAGCTCAGTTGGTAGAGCAGCCGCCCCATGTACAAAGGCTCAGTCCTTGCTGCAGCAGCCCGTCTCTCTCTCCCCGCATTCCTGTCACTCTTCAGCTGTCTCTATCGAAAATAAAGCTTGAAAAGGCCAAAAAAAATCTTAAAAAAAAAAAAAAGTGAGTATACAGCCTTGCTAGACAAAATGCATTCACATTTCACATTAGTTAATATATTTTGTAATGCTTGATAGAGAATGACAGTTGTTTTTAATTTTACTTAAATACATTATACATACAAGTATTTGCACTTTTAAACAAACATTTTACAGATTGAATAAATAGCACTCAGGCGCCTTGGACTGATGTACAGATGAGACAAACATAATCAAAATCAGAGTGATGTGCTTTAGGCCAATATCTTAACAGCTGATTTACAAACGACCAGGTGTTACTGTATTTTCAGCATTTACAGCCCTTAATAATAAGAAAATACAACAGTCCCAAAGCCTAATTAGACTTCACCTATTTTTAGATGGGGATCATCATGCACCAAGCCCTACCAAGTACTAGCTCATTTTTATGTCATTTAGCCCATTAGCCTCTCTGACGGCAGGAATCCACAACTCGTTAAGCTAGGTTAGCTACGTAAAATATAACATCAGCACGACATAAAAGAAACCCTTGTAGCATACCTCTGAGTGTGGCAACTGAAACATCGTCCAGTTTATCCATAATTCGAATCCACTGATATCCACATACAACACTTTAAAATGATGAATTCACAGCAGCGGCACATCACCAAAGTGTGCGCTTGCGGTTATGTTCAAAATGCAACAGACTTCAGGAGGAAAAAAAAGAGCGCAACACAGTGGATTGTACCATCTGCACAGAGGGAGCGGGGGTGGGCACTCAGCATGAATAAGTTTATTTTGCATTTATACAAAGTATATTTATCTAAATAAGTTCATATTACTTTATAACTATTAAAATTGAGTCACATCCACGTGATCATTAATAAATAGAAGGTCGTTCCTGTCCTTATAAGGCACGGAATTATGCTACGTACCCTTGGTATCACATGATGTATCACCTGGTCATCTTGGGTTCAGGGGCAAAAGTGGTACACGGCAGCTAGCTAATGTAGGCTAAAAACAGGTGGGAAAATGATTTGGCGCTGTGTTATTTGCTTTGTGTTTGTGGCTCTCACTCTCAAATCTTTATTGATTCATATAAATTTTATACATTTTTAAAAATAAAATGTATAAATACATTTTTTAAATGAGTGTGCGTTGAGACCAACATCGGAAATACGCAACTCATCATTATATTGTTTTGAGTTCCAGCAGCATAATACTGTTTGTTAAGACAGAAGTTACATGGCATATACAATAGAGATTCCAAACATGGCACAAGCAACTGAACTAATAACGGCTGATAGTCTGGTAGATTTTACTCCATATTACAGTTATACTCACAAGGATGTGACATATGTTCCTACGAAATATTATCTGGGAGATGTGCTTGGGCTACACAGAGCCTCATCTGATGAACTGTAAAAGGCACACTGTTTAATGTGTTGGCCTCTCATAGACAAACTGTTTCTTGACTGTTTTTTTTGTTTTGTTATTTTTTTATGATTGTTTCTTCTTTTCATGTATCAAAATAACTTTATTCTGAATGATAAAACAGCAGAACAGCAATCAATTAATTAATTAATAGCAGTCTTTATGCTGATGCTTGCAGGATCCTACTGCATAAACCATATTCATTGCTCCATTGTGATTGAGAATGCAGTTGAGTCAAGGGTCATTTCATTTTGGTCATTTTTGGTCATTTAGTTTTGTTTATGAGCCATGCAGTTTTTGTCCAGCATGGTTATTTGTATTATGTTGTATAGACTAGCCTGCTGTCATCTTAATATGTTAGATATGAAGCCGCAGGTTCTGCCAGGTTCAAATGGCCTGAGAACACATAACAAATGAAAATAAACAACCTTTAACTGTTCTTGTTTCTTGGCATTCTTAAATTGAGAAGTTGTACAAGTGGTCTTACTCTTAAAATAAGGCAAATAATCTTGTTGCTCCACTGGGTTTTATTGTAAAACATTTGTATACCCTGTTACTGGTTCATTCTAGCTCAAAATTAGCTGGAATATCTTTTTAAGAAAAAGTTAGCCGTACTTTCTTAAAATTAGATTATTTTTCCAATGCAAAACATGCTTGACAAGATTAATTTTCTTTTTGGACAAAAAATAAAATAAAAACAAATTTTACTTTCTTGAAATTCCTTTTTTGCAGTGCAGCAGGAAAAAAATCACAAGGTTTTTGCAGACAACTATTTTAGATCAGTTCCATTGGTGGAGCACATGAAAAAAAACGGAATCTACTACATAGGCACAGTCAGAATGAACAGGATAAAACACTGCAACGTGATAGATGAGAATGATTTGAAGAAAAAGGGGAGAGGGTCTCTGGATTTCAGAGTAAACAAGGACAACACCATCATTATGAGATGGCATGACAACAAAGCTGTGAACCTGCTTTCTTCTTTTGTCTGCATTGAACCACTGGACAATGTGAAGCATTGGGATCGAAAATCCAAAACCCACATAATGGTGCCCAGACCAGCCATTGTTGAAACATACAACAAGTTCATGGGAGGAGTTGACCTTCTTGATATGCTATCTGCACTTTCTCTGGGATCTTTAAGTTCAAGATCCCAGAGATGGTACATGTACATTTGGTGGCACACCGTCACAGTGGCAGTAATCAATGCATGGAATCTCTACAGAAGAGACCAGAAGAAATTGAAGCCGAGGCGCAAAATCCGTGCCCCTGCGTAGGTTTCAAGCTGCTGTTCTCCAACATGGGAAACCCGACAAAGATCAAGCACTGCACAGGCAATCATTTCACCCATGTCTACTGTGAGAAATGTAAGGTCCACCTTTGCTTAAACAAGGACAGAAACTGTTTTCAGGCCTACCACAATGCAAAATAAGATGCTGTGAAACAAAAAAAGAACCAAACTAAGTGAAAAGTTCCTCTTCCATCATGCTGCTTCCACTGGTGGGTTTGTCATTGCTGCATGATAGCTTCATTTCAGCAGATACAGAATATGTATGACGTTGTTGTGTAATATGGAACAAAAAATTGAAATTTGAACTATTTTAACACTCTTTACATAAAGGTAATACCTTTTACATAAGGAGATGGCACTCGCTGCTGTGGATCCACTGGGGAGACGGTAGCTACGTGCTCAGCTCAGAAATAAACAAGCCCTGGCACAAGTTAAGATGCTAACTTTCGGTTCTCTCTCTATGGGTTCACAGGTACCAAAATAGCAAATATCTATTTTTAAGGACCGAGCCAGGGAACCTGGTAATTATACTTAGTTTAGATTAAGAACTAATGTGAACAGACTGTGAAATGTTTGCTAATGTTGTGACATGAGTTTGAGATGTGTGTTGAACGTAATGAGCTTCGTTTTGTAGTGAATTATCCTGACAGGGTAGTATTTCCATGAACTCCAGTTTTACACAGTCGTGTAAGTAACTAACCTGAGCAGTGGTAATATATGAAAATGTATTCCAAATATTGTTTCAGCCAGTCAGCCGTAAGTTAAGTGAGTAAAAGTGTTTAAAGTCCGTGTAAAGGCAATTCCCTGTTTTCTTTCAAAACACAATAAATATGTTGTAAAATAGTTGCTGAAAACACGTGAAAAAACTTTGAACGATATATTACTGAAATGTGGAGTTAGAGATTCAAACAGTTTTTCACCAGTTTTCAGTCCAGGATTTTTTGGGCGGTCCTAAAACGAGACTGCATGACACATTGAGGTGAGCATACCCCCACCCCCTAGCACAACGGTATAAACCCCCCCCCCCATTTTTGAATTGCAACAGTTATATATACTCAGTTATCGCAGCCTTTGCTAGCTAGCTATGACGTTAGACTGCTCTCGTTTCCTGAGCGGAATCCAGAGGAAAATACACCGGTAACGGGACACGGGACATCTCTTATATGCAACAGCAGCTTGTAGCTATGACAGGGAATATATGTAGTCAGATCTGAGTTTACGTGTGTCGGTAATGGCGCACACGGACGAGAGACACCTTTACACAAGGAATGGGTGATGTGAGGAGATTGCAATGCAGCGATTACACCACTAGATGCAACTAAATTCTACACACTGGACCTTTAAGACACTAACTTTTGGTCCTCTCTCTATCCGTCCACAGACCCGTTTATATATTTCGGCTACACAGCGCTTCCTAACCTGTGTAACAATTGCTGCTGGTCCAAATTACCCCTAGGTTTGGTGTCGCACTAGCAGCAGCAGTATTGTAGTTAGTTTGGAGTATAGCATACTTATGGAGTATATGATTAAATAAAATTATTTTGCTATAATTGAGTTGGTAAATGCTCTGAAAAAATATTGACTTATTATGGAAGGTGTCTGTAAGGATTTTTTTCTTCACTGGTCAGCAACTCTCTCTAAAGCTGATGGTAGAAAACCTGTATGCTGACAGTTGTATCTCTGAGCCACCAAAAAGGTAATAATACCCATTTTCAGAGCAAAAAGAGGGCAACAATAGAGTAAATCACCCCTGAAAGCACACCCAATCTTCAAGAGTTAACAATACATAAAGAAGAAAGTTTTGCTTTTCAGGGAGTCTCTGTAGTTTATCACGTTTAATGCCAGAACCTTTAACAAATATTGAAAATCTCCAGGAACTGTTTTGCACTTCTATCTTGGAGTGCAACGGTCAGCTATTGTCCTTGCTTTCATGTGTGGTGTAATGTGGGTAATGTGTTTTCTGACGTGAAAAAAAGATATCTCTCACCAGCAGAATGTCTCTCATGACCATACTTGCCTTGAAGAGAAAAACAAAATCCACGTGTTCATTGTTTTTGTTTTTTTGTGTTGGCACAGCTGCAATTAATCTCCATTTTTAATGTTTATTACAAGCTGTTAAGTCTATGAGTATTTATTAGATTTATGTTGCTTTTTTGTTCAAATAATCTTTTCATGCTTTTATTCTTTCTTTCACTCATATTTTGTCTTTCCTTTCATTCATTTTCTGTCTTACATGATATTTTCATCACTGTCAGGTCTCCATTTATCTAAATCATACAGCTTAATGCTGCCTTCTTATAATACATTGGATCTAGGAGCTGAAGATTATTCTGCTTTACACTTGTGTAGTAAGTAGGTCTGAAGATGTGCATCAGTGAAATGCCTGTGATGCAAAAAATGGGCTCAAAAAAAGTTAAGATACAGTGCTAAGCCCTACCAAGAACTATAACAAGTCAAACCAGTATGAGCTGCTGTTACAATTAATATTATAATATTAGCAGAGCTAAAACAAAATAAATAAACTAAGCTTTTCTCCAGCGTTTTATTGGACCTTTAAGTGTCTCACAGAAAGGAACCATCACAGCTAATCTTAGCTAACAGCAGCTACAGTTGGCAGCGGTTTACTTTTTACTTTACTTAATCACGTCACATTGAAACACCACCATTTAATGGAGACATGTATAAGTAATGCTGAGGATCAGAGTGCATCTCAGGGTTATAAAAAGAGTAAACTGTGAATCTGGAAGTGTAATTGTAATGATTGTAATGTCACTGCTGAACAAATCACTACCATAAACTAAGTTCATCAGATTATGAACAACTCACTGATGGATATTATTACTAAGAAACAAGATATATGAAGACAGTGTCATTCTGTTAAATACATTTATCCCAAAAGTGAGAGGATATATATATATATATATATATATATATATATATATATATGAGTGGCGGCTGGTGAAAAAATATTCTAGGTGGGGCTGTGCCATATTCAGTCAGTTTCAGAAACCATCCCATCCCGATACAATTTAACACAAACTGCAGGATACCAGTGCTCTGTAAAATAATAAGTAATTATTTAATGCCAATATAAAAAAATTGAGGCATTCTTATACAAAAACAAACACGGCACAATCACAAGCTTTACATGTAAAACAGAATTTATAAACAACTGACGTATCAATTTCTAACAAAGCAGAACATGTTGGACAGGCTGTTGACTTTAAACCAGGGCCTCCTCATGACAGAGCTGATCAGCTGTTGAGCACATGAAACGGTGCCGTTAGTAGTTAATAGGCAACACAAGAGGCATACCGTCAGAACAATATACAATAACATCAAATTATATAGATTAATAAATGTTTATATGAACTCTTAAACTGTATAAAGGATGTATAATATAGAAATGTATATCAACTCAAACCTTACATATACAGTAATATTAGCTTCCCTTTTTCGCTAGCTTGCTGTCTGATATCATGGTCAGGTTGATCTGGGCCCAGCTCTTTCACACGTAGTTTGTCCGGCAAAGTTCTCCTCAAACGCTGATTGGCTAAATTGTATGTGAAACGTTCATACCTTAAATTAGCGATTGCTTCATAGACCCGCCTCCTTGGGGCGATTTCTCCAGCGCCCCAGAGCTGCTGAGACATGCAGACAAGGGATAGCATATTGATATAAATCCTTTTTATTTGCACAAAAGAGGTGCAAATAATATAGTTCCTTTCATATGTCAAACCTTTGTCTGTATTCACACATCATAGTCAGCTGATCTGAGGGCACAAAGTGCATGTAGATGTGCCTCACTGACAAAAGTGTGCACATAATTGTGGGCTTAAATCTCTGTTACCTAGAACATTATTTCATTGCTTGAACAGTCAGTATTTGTTTCTCTATTTCATCTATAAATCATTGCCTTATCTCTGTCGTAAGACAGCTGTTTTTGTAGAAGACAAAATGTCAGTATTTGTTTCTTTGTACTAAATAGTGAGCTAACAAAATATTTGGACTGTCTCCTCTGCTGCTCAATGCATCGGCCTGTGATTGTTTTGCACGTGTGTCTACTGTCAGAAAGTGTAATGAACAGATTACAGCGACATCACATTAGACACATCAATAGACCCGTAAGGCTGAGGTCTTAATGAAACATGCTCCAAAAAAGCAGGAGGCCTGTCATCTTGATGGATATGTATTATGTTTATGGTTCATTCAACCTGGCTGTTTTGAAAAGTCCAGGCTTCAAAAGGTTGCATTTCTTTTAAAGAGTGACTGACACACACCGTGTATTAGTGGGCTGTATTGTTGATACTTCCTATTGGGAACATTTTGGTGTTTCTAACAGCAAAGACTGACATTTCCTAAATCCTCAAAAGCTCATGGATATTTATATGATTAAAAGTGCACATTTCAAAACTTGGAGAAAAGATTTATCATTATAGCTATACACTGTGTTTTGCAAAACAGATGTCAAAAGGAATGGATGACTTAGAGCTTAGAACCTGAAGGTCACGAGTATCCTGGCGGACTTTAGAAGAAAGCAGAAATACATATTCCACTCTTTGAAGTGCAGTTTAAAGCTCTGATGTGTCAGATGTAGGGCCTCTATTATATATATATACACACACATATTTCTAATATATATATGTATGTCTTCCTCGAGCCTGAGTATCTTAGCTGTTCTTAGGACTGCACACTTCTGGACAGAGACCTTAGGTGTTGTACCTGGAATCTGCTGTAGCCACTCATCCAGTTTGTGGGTCACAGCTCCCAGTGCTCTGATTACCACTGGCACCACTGTTGCCTTTACTCCTCACATCTTCTCTAACTCCTCTTTCAGCCCATGGTATTTCTCGATCTTCTCGTGTTCCTTCTTCCTGATACTGCTGTCACTCGGAATTGCTACGTCTATCACCACAGCCTTCTTCTGTTGTTTGTCCACCACCACGATGTCTGGTTGGTTAGCCATCACCAGCTTGTCAGTCTGGATCTGGAAGTCCCACAGGATCTTGTCTCGGTCCACCTTAGGAGGTGTCTTCCATTTTGACCTTGGGATTTCCAGCCCATACTCAGTGCAGGTGTTCCTGTACACTATGCCGACCACTCGGCTGACTTCCTAGCTGCCTCATCATGGTTTCAATTTGCCTGCAGGATCCCAAGGTATTTCTAGCTGTTCTGTATATCTGCAATGTGACCTCTTGGTAGTTCAAACCCCTCGGTTCTGATCATCTTCCCTCTCTTTGTTACCATCCGACCACACTTCTCTAACCCGAATGTCATTCCGATGTCATTGCTGTAGATCCGAGTGCGGTGGATCAGTGAGTTGGTATCTCACTCATTCCTGGCATACAGCTTGATGTCATCCATGTAGAGGAGGTGGCTGATGGTTCTTCCGCTTCGGAACCGGTATCCGTAGCCACTCTTCCTGATGATCTGGCTAAGGGGGTTCAGGCCTATACAGAACAGCAGCGGGGATAGTGCATCACCTTGGTATATTCCGCACTTGATGGTGACTTGCGCAATTGGTTTTGAGTTGGCCTCCAGAGTGGTTTTCCACAGTCCGATTGAGTTCTTTATGAAGGCTCTCTCTCTCTCTCTCTCTCTCTACATATATATATATATATATATATATATATATATATATATATATATATATGAGAACGTTAATATATTATCTAGAATAGTAACACAGATGTTGCAGCATTAAAATTATTCATGGAAGCAGAAACAAGTTATCAATGTGTTTATGTTAATTTATTTTATTAAAAACATTTTCGAAACATCTACTTTGAAGTTGTACTGTTCATGGCATCTTTGCATAATATTTATGCTTTTATTCTGCAGGAACCATGTGTGCATGTCCATGTACATTGTTTATATAGTATATCAGAACAAATAGTCCTCTCACTGTTATCATATTCTGCTTTTGAAGTCTGTCTGATTTGGATAGTGTTGAGGCTCATAGTCATATTTATCAATCTAATGCTAAATGATGCCTTTACCTCTTAAACACATTCCTTGTGTCACATGGATGAACACAAGCTGCACTCATCATCACAGGATGATTCAGGTAAACAGACACGAGCATTAGTGGTGTCAGTCATGCTAGGAAGGACAATAGCTTTCTGTCTGTCTATACTTAAACACGACAAACCACTGTCAGCTCAACAGACAGCGAAAAACCGAGCCTCCTTCCAAGTGATTCCTTGAAATATTGTCAACACACCTAAAGTAATGATCTGAAACATTTTCACATAAATACGCTTTGTGACTTTAACATGGATTGACATGACAATATGGATTCAGCCTCACGAGGAGTGGTTTGTTTGGAATAAACAGAAGAAGCAGTTAGGATGCGAAGAGGCAGTCAAAACAGACAAAGAAGGAAGCACCACCTTTTTTTCATTAACACAAAACCACTTGCTCAGCCACATTACTGACACATTACTGATTTACAACAGCCATGGTTGGAGCTCCTTGTGTCTAATCATTACATGGAGTCACAGAGCTATTCGTTAGATTTTATGAACACGAATCTTTAAAAAAACAGAATGCTGTTTGACAACACTCGCTGATGTTTGAAGGTATTTTTAGAAAACAAATCTCATATCGTTAAAAAAGGGCATGAGTATAGAAAATATTGGAGAGCATCATCAATATATACAGGTAAAAGGAATAAGAGAAGTTCAGATTTGGGTTCACGTCAGTCTTTTTTCACATGTTTTTAGCAACTATTTTCAACATATTTAATGTATTTTGAATGAAATATCAGAATTGCCTTTACACAGACTTTAAGTAGAATAATATATACACATATTTTTTCCTCTCAGATTGTAGAGAGTCTTAAGGATTTTGGAAATATCTTCAAAGCAGTGATAAGTGATCTCCAGGCAATAGACAATTTCTCATGAATGAAATGCACAAACTGGGGCTGGATGTCCAAATTCTCAAAACAACTGCTTATATTGGTTTTATTATTTATAAATACATAATTTATTTATTTATCATTTTGTATGGCAAAAACAGGAATATTTGCAGAATGATCCAGCCAAGGCTTTGACCAAATACAGTAGAATGTCTTGTTTTTCTGTCCTCTACTCAGCTTCAGTTAAACGCTTAAAACGATAATGAAAAATGTCTGGATGGGAATCAGAAAAAGCAAATGACAGATTCTTCTCCAAGAGCCAATGGTTTGCTGAAATGTGTTCAATATTCACATGAGCAAAACGCAGTTTATTCTTGCTGTCATTTTCATCACGATTTTCATCATCCTCAGCAGGAACAGCCTGCCTTTGTAGTAATTAAAATGTATAAATCCTATAATTTTAGATTTTATACCTTTTCAATATCACTCTCGGTGTATGATTACACGGGAACGAAGCCAGCAGACTTAGTTGTAGGCTTATCTGGCTTCACACAATATTTCTGAGCCACCCATTGAGTACAAGTTACTGAATCATGAACACACACATTCAAATCCAATTTACTAGACTGGTTTTATAGCAGGTGATGGATGACTCTGCAGCAGCTGAATATAGGTATATTACCTTTTCCTCAGGGAAAGCGCTCTCTAAGATGGTTCAGATTCAAGATTTCTGACTTGAGGCTAGTGAAGTCAGAATATAAGCTAGATTTGTTTGTTCCGTAAAATATTATAACGAACCTCTCCAACTGTTAACATTGACTGAGAACAGTTCTAGATGTTGCTATGAGCTGGGATTAGTTTTCCTGTGAAATCAGCCATCAGGCCCAAAACATGCAGATTGTGATTGTGCATCAAGCAGACCACAAAACTGATATAGTGCTTACAGTCATTCAGCTCCTAATTTTAACATAATAAACTCTCAAGGCCTCTACTCAAAATTCTTGTCAACTCTCATGCTTCTTGTCTTCTCTTTTTATACTAATCACATGGAATAATTAACTCAACCAAATGGTGTGTAATTGCAGAGTTAATCTAATCTGCATATAGAGCAAAACAATGCAACATAATAAATAAGAAACAAAAATATTACATTCATTTCAGAGAAATAATGATCTTCACAATTAATGTAGAATAAATGTCCCTCATTATCTCAAAATAAGTCGAACACATCAGTACAACACTGCAATAAAACCCTGTTTGGAAATGAAACTCTTAGATTTCAGCATTCCTTAAAGCTACATTGTGTAACTTTGTAACAGATTTGAAATGATGTTGATGCTACACTGACTTGTAATCAGGTGAATGGTGTGGTTCGTATGTCTGTTCTCACACTCTGTTCCAGCTATGATCACCCAAAAGAAGTACGTAACACTTCAGAGCACTAAATCACACACCACCAACTATTTCAATGATTTTTTAGTTTTCCCTCTGATGCTGTTCTGCTCTTTACAGAGTTTACAACTGATTTGCAGAATTTCCTGCATCCAACAGTCAATAGCTGTCCTTTTTTAAACATTTTTATGCTTATCATAGTTTTTATAGGTGTTTCTATCTGCTCTGTGTAGCAGAGTGGTTCTACAAGCATGTTAGTGCATTCATTGGGCGGTTTCAGAGAGCTACAAGGGTCTGTAAACGCAATGAAAACAACTGGCTACAGCAATTTATTGATATTAGAAAATGTAATTTTTACTCTTGAATGCTTCAGTACAAAGGATGTATTGAATATATACATGATGTATGTGTACACATACAAATCATAAGTCAAATCAGCGCTAAATTTGGCTGAATTATGAAAGGCATAAGTGGTAAAATGAAGAGCCGTTTGGGAGCCAAAAGAGCCGGCTTTTCTTGGAGAGCTGAGCCAAATGATCCGGCTCACTAAAAAGAACCGAACTCCCCATCACTACTATCTATCTATCTATCTATCTATCTATCTATCTATCTATCTATCTATCTATATGAAATATTGCTTTAAGTACACTAAACATTCCACATGCTGATCTCTACACTCATATAATCTCAATGTACAGAACAAAAAGGTCTCAGGATTTAAATAAACATGTTATCAGGACAACCTCAGATGTGTCCTCAACTGACCCAAACAGAAGCCCCGGGATGATTTGATAGAATCATATCTTTGTATAATGCTGTTCCATATAGAATATATGTATGTTCTGAGGCAAGATGAACTACTTTGAAATAGGAAAACCACGTTAATAAGCATGAATGCACCATTTCTGTAGCTTTAAGCTAAATGCATATGGATCCATATTTTTGTTGTAATCAAAACAAACCCTAGTACAGTATCTGACATTAATGTTGCCACATAAAATAGCATAAATCAAAGTGTAAACACTGACAAAGCATGGCAGCTCTGTGGCACTGCAGGTCATCATGCTGGTGAATGCACCGCGGCTGATGAAGTCGGACTGCTGTCGGCAAATTCCATCACTCATAATAATATATACAATATGTCCCACCACTGTTCATGTTCCACTTCTGATTATAAAATGCATTATTCATACTCAAATATCAGCTGAATTATTTGCATAGCCTCCCACTGTTCTCTCTGAACAAGAGTGCAATCTGTTTTATTCTGTCTCGGTCCTGTAGGGAAACTGTAAATTGTAATCAGGCCAAGCAAAGTGCAAATTTAAAATTAGGATTAATTCAGATTTTAAGTGTTGTCATGTTTTCCTGACTGGCAGATTATTGGACCTACACTAAGCACCTTAACTTTGCTCAGGCAATTTAGCAGCATTATGAGTTTGCATAAACCTTGAATAATGCTGCTGGATGGGTGTGTGTGTGTGTGCAGTGCATCTGAGGTGCAGAGAGAACTAAATTTGAATGCTGCATAATACCTTTGGAATTGGCATTACAGCATTGGATGTTTGGCGAGGCTTTGGGCATAATATTCTTAGTCAAGTGGCTTTTTTTATGATCGTGTGCAACCAAAGGCAAAAGTTACTGAACAACTGAAACCGCTCATCATGTAAGCCTTTGGAAGTCATGACATATACAGTATATAATGCAAATAATGCTCGCTGACTAAAAGTTTGCTACCATAATTATCAGTGTGTGTGTGTGTGTGTGTGTGTGTGTGTGTGTTTGTGTGTGTGTGTGTGTGTGTCTTCATGAGTGTCCGCTTGTTTTGCAAACAGCTAATGCAATATTTCACTGTGGTATTTGAATATGGCCCAGAGCCTGGAAGTTTGTCCTACATAATCTTTTTTTTTTCTGCTTCAGCTTGTGTGCAGTCTCTGTTCCAATTAGACCTCCTGAATTAGGAATCAGTTCTTGATTAAACAAAATTGATTAAACATCATATTAGGAAGTTTTCCAAATTTCTTCCTCGCCTATTCTTTTACAGTTCATTTCTCAGGCGCTCATACCCTTGGGTGCAAATTCTTCTAACTGAGTTAAGTGCTTTTGTAAAGCTCCACTGTGGTGCTCTGATTTATACATTAAGATTTATTTACTCCTGAAGTAGAGGTGCTAGAGGGTTTGTGTTTTGATGCTGATGAAAAAAGAAATATGAAAAACTGTTTTAAGCTTCATTGACTGGCCCCTAGTGAGATATCCCTTGAAAACTCAGCGTGAATGAGTTCAATTCTCTTGACAGAATGCTGTGTGGTTAATCAATGCATGCATGTACAGTTTTGTTTTATAATAAACTCATTCAATCTCTGCACAGAAAACTAATTCTTGCTACATATCTATAGACTAAGATGTACATCTGTTGGAGTAATTCATCTACGTCCGTGAATGTACGGCTTTGTCTTTTCCGGGTGCTGCCTCATTCTGTCCACATCACAGGCTGAAGTGAAAGATTTATCTGCAACTTTCTCAATTTCAGCCAGTTCGTGGCATGCATTATTTTGATACGTGTCATTGGCTGCTGTGTTTAATTGGGAGCTGTCTCCACAAATATAAGCCAGGGAAGAGGGATGGGTTGACAGCAAAACAACATTTCCCACCGGAGAGCAAAAAAAAAAAAAAAACTGCCACTAATAAAAGATGTGATCGGCTCTTTGTGCGTTTTCATGTGACAGCCCATTAGTAGGAGGGGAATATGGGTTCAGGATGGATAGGCAGATCTGTACACTCTGTAATGGTGTTATTAGCATCTACTGCATGGACGGGGACAAGATGCAAAGTGTGTATGTTTATTTTCCAGCAAGTATAGCCAGATTGCATGTGTTTACTTATTGACTAATGCAATATGATACTTGTAATCCGATAGTCGAAGCAACCGTGCATGCCTTCACACGTGCATGTATTTATATCTGCAGGCTGAGAGGTGCCGTTCACAATTCTACACAGTCATCCATATTTCACCATCAAAGGCTAAATGAATCCAAACGGATGTGAAGGTCGAATATGATAAATAAACATTTGATTTAATCCACATTGCAGTGTCCTATAGATGCCTCCCACTGCATTAGATAAGTCTCCATCAGTCTCTTCATTAGCACTGTTAAATGCAGCAATTTTCTTTTCAGAAATTTGAATTTAAGATCAGCATAACTTGATGTGAGATTCCGCAGTTTAACATCTTCAGATTAAGACTACTTACTACTTATGTCAGCATGCCTGTGTGCTCAAAATGACAATGCTAAAATATTTGGCGACTAAAGGGTCAAGAAGGGTCAGAAACAGCATCTCCAACTCAGAGACTGTTTATGCAAGAACAATAAATTTGGATCAAAACCTCCACTACAGTCGGATATGGACAACCAAATTTAAAAAAACTTAAGTGTTTGCACTATATTTACAAATAAGATAGTTATAAATTGAGCTTGCTATATGCTGCAAATCACAGAGGGCTGAAACTGGTAGAGCAAATGCTTCTCCCTATGAGAGATGCCAGATCAAAATTGACATAATATAACATTTTCAATAGGCTTTATTTTACTCCAGCAAGGCTACATATGATGGCACTGATACCATCTACTGCATGCTGGAGATGCAACTCCAGCATTAAATTAATCCAGTTATCAATCCAAGCTTATGTCTCCTGAACACTATGAAAGACATCAAAGATGTTCAAGGCAAACATTTGAAATGAATTAAGTTAAGTTGCCATAAACATCTCATCTATGAGATAAATAATAATTTAGATGCTTTCTTGGAAATCTGGGGACCATTCCTGATGCACTGCAGAGAAACTCAACAGATCAGTATGTAGTCAGCTTATTTTTTGGAGCCAATATTACATAATTACAGCCCAACGGTGGATGGATGGGTGGGGGGTGGGGAGGGATTAACTATTGCCAAAACACTGTTTCCTGGATAGTCTGCAAGAGAAGAAATATTATTATTATTATTATCATATATGCTTATATACTTATTTTACTTATCGTTTCATTTATTTCTTTATTTATGTATTTCTTACCTGGTTTTCCACAGTATTTTCACAATTTTGTTGTATTGTCTGTATATATCAGTTTGTCTGCAGACTGAGCTGTAGTTTCTTTCGTGTATTGGTTGTACTGTTGCTTCAAAGGAAACAATAAATAATAATGAAAAAAAATGACGATGGTGATGTGAAGCAGCTATGTGTACCATGTTCACAGTCTTAGAACAAATCACCTTCCCATCAGCCTAGCTGCAAATTAGCAAAGGATGGCATGATAAACTGAGGTATTTGCTCACAAACCAAAGTATTCCACCTAGTAGGTGTTGTGAAGATGCTGTGTAGTGAAAAATTAACCTGCTGGTTGCACAAGAGGAAAGGTCAGGGATCACCAAACTTTTTCAAATTCATCAAACCACACATATCTGCACCAAATGTCATGGCAATCCATCTGATATAACCTCCTGGTGGTGCTCCTGGAAAAGCCAGGGTATCGCCAAAGTCCGTAGAATTCGCCAACTAGGGAGATTTGATGTCTAGACAAATTTTCATGGCAATCCATCAAATTGTTGTTGAGATATTTCCCAGTGGTGAACCATCCAACCAACTGACATTGCAGTACTCAAGGTCACGCTTCCAGCAAAGAATTCTCTTACTGCAAGGAGATCATTTGGGACTATGAGTGGCTTCATCCTTTTCCGTAATCAGCGATGCAAGCTCAGCATAATGTTGAATTTTTCCAAGAATGCAGAAGCATGCAGAAGACGAGATGCTCCTTTCACTGTCTCAGCATTACTCATCCTCCCTTGGCTGTGCTGGGTGTGCTACTGGGAGGAGGAGTGTTGAGTATGAACTTTACCTCAGGACAAACTCTGAAGGACTGGTTTGAAGTTGGACTGGCGTGCGACAGTTTGTCTGCTGGAGACCGCTAATCCTAACATGGGTGCGAAACTGAGCAAAATTAATTTTCCATTCTTCATTGCTGTCTGTGCTGTGAGCTTTTTTGTGCATAGACCAATGAGATGCCTGTCAGCTTTGACTATAGGTGGCATTAATTCCAAGGGAACATTCAGTAATGAGTAATTATCACCTCACTCTTTGTTCTATGTAAGTTTTATTTGATACAGAAGAAAGTTATCAGACTTTCTTTGATTACCCGGGTCAAACTTCCAACTGAATTACACACTCAGCTGGAATTTTTGAGTTACTTTGGACCATGGGGTCATTCTAATCCCATTTTGAAACGACTCAAGTGGTTCACAAAATTACTAAATTACACCCTGGTATAGTGTCTGAATTGCATGAGCAGCATCACCAGTGATAGTTCTTTTTTTTTATTTTCTGGTTTTATTCTACTGTGGATGATTGTGTGATGCACGATGTATGGCCCTGTTCCTGAATTGCCAAGCTTACTTTAAAATTATTTTACTGCCTGGGTGAATGACTGAAATTTGCATAGACGAAATCAAATTATAAGCCTCCTCTGGTAAGACTAATGCAGCCTAGAGAGGGCTTTAGTGTGAACAAAATATATTTTCTATTCATAGGAAGCATTGCATGGGCAACATCATAGGTGAAAGGCTTTGTGGTTTGAAGATTTGTTCATGTACACATATCTGAACCAGATGCTTGTAAATATGAGACATCTATTCAGGGATGTGTTTTGTTTGATTAAAAAAAAAAAAAAAAGATGCACAAAGGTGCTTTACTTCCACACCAGTGGGCCCTCATCAGAAATTAAAATGGCTCACTGAGGGTGTGAAATAAAGATTATGGCCTTGAAAGCCCTGAGCAGCTGGTCCTCCCAGAACCAGCCATATGGACCACTAGGGTTGGTGTTATTTTTGCATTCAGTCCTGTCGAACATGCTAGGAGAAATTAGAGTTCATCCTGTCTGTCTGTCTGCGGATTGGAGCCCACTGAGCTCTGATGCACAACACAAATTCATCCCTGCTGTAGTCATAGCAGCAAACTAGGTCTAATGTGCTCTGCTTGAAATGACCAGGAAGCATTTGCATTAATATATGCATGTAGCCTACACAAGCCCACACATATGCTGTTTCAATATAAGACTGAATTCATGATGATGTTGTTGTACTGGTCAACTTTTTTACACCAACAATTTACCAGCTTTTAAATTAAGACTTTTGAAGTTTGCATCTCTTTCCGAAACCAATCCAATGGTCAATGAGAGCATTTTGGAGTCCTGTGCATAGCATTAACAAAAGATCGATCAATCAATCAATCAATCAATCAATCTGTTTGTATTTAGATTAGATTAGATTAGATTCAACTTTATTGTCATTGAACAAGTAACAAGTACTTAGACAATGAAATGCAGTTTAGCATCTAACCAGAAGTGCAGAGTAGTAAAGTGCAGAGTATGTACATGAACAGGATATATAAATATAGTGCAGGTATAAATTTGAATATGCTACAGTATATGAATACGTACAGTATAAGCAGCATGGACAGGTAGATGAATATACTATCATATTATGTACAGCATGAACAGTTATTAAATAGTGCGTGTGGTCAGCATTATATACAACATAAAAAGCTAGATCTGAGTAATCTGAGTAAGTGTGGTGGCATAGAATACACTATGTATACATGATATATACAGTCAGTATAAATAATTGTTGGTGTGTGGGGGCGTAAATAATCCTAAATATGGGGTTCAGTCAATCCGGGGTAGGTGGGGGTCACCTTCGTACAAAGCTTAGCAGGGTGACGGCTGAAGGGAACAAACTGTTCCTGAACCTGCTGGTTCTGGAGCGGAGGGACCTGTAGCGCCTCCTGGAGGGGAGGAGGGTAAACAGTCTGTGGCCTGGGTGAGAGCTGTCCCTGGCAATGCTGCGCGCCCTCCGCAGACACTGCTTACTCTGAACAGTCTCGATGGTGGGGAGTGGTGAGCCGGTGATGCAGCGGTGCTTTGAGCTTAATTCCATAGCCTTAACAGGCAGAAAGTTTTTCCTCACCACTGTCACCAAGTGCTTGCTCATAGTGGAACTGTTGGCCTCTGTAAATAATATTATAAAGAGTACGGTCTACATCTGCTCTGTATGGAAAGTGTCAGGAGATAACTTTTGTTATGATATGGCGCTATATAAATAAAATTGAATTGAATTGAATCAGTTGAATATCCAGAGGGAAAGGGCGATGCTAACTTTAACATGCTAATTTGTCGTAACATTGCCAACAACCTGGTGTATAATTTTCACCATTTTAGCTCAGCGGCTCAGTACCGCTGAGACAAGAGACAAGTCATTGTGCAAAAATTTGGTCATAATTGCAGTTCATGACATGGAAAATATAAAAAGTAAATAAGTAATGTTCTCCCTTCCCTCAGCCACTACTGTCTAGAAGCCCTTGAGCAAAACTCTCACTAGTTAAAGTGTGCACTCAAGCATCTAAAACGAAGAGCTGCATGAATATGAAGGAGGCTGTTGCTGGAGAATGCCTACTCAAGTGACTTTCCCTGGTTAAATAAAGGTTTAGAGAACGATTGGAGTGCAAAGAGCGGAAAAAAAAAATCGTAAGCTGTGTCTTCAAAGAGGAAACTGATTCAGCTTCCTTGACGTGAAAAGGCAGACTGTTCATCACAGGGCAGCTCACCCACCCGCTGTGCTTTTTTAAAATCCTGAGAATCCTGGTTTCCCCCTGCATCCTGGGAATGAAGAGGGTATGGGGGATGCAAAAGAGCAACAGGGGCGAGGGAGAGGTAGGATGGGATTATGTTGTCTGTCCCTTCCAGAGATGGTGAAAAGTTTGAAATTTTGACTGACTGCTGGAATATAACACACTTGTGGAATCCTAAGTCGAGACGTGGGATAAGAATTCTATGACGGAGGCTTTGTTTATTAAGCACATCAGAAAAAAAAAACTTTATGTCACACACACACATAAACATACACATTTGTTGACTTTTAGAAACTCATAATGCAGTCCTATCACTGCCAGGATTAAGGAGCTGCCATAGTTCTCTGGGAGCAGGAGTTAAGGGGAACTACAGCTCACATAACCTTTTCTAAATGTGTTTCTTCAAATATTTGTTGGATATAGATGTTGTCTGTGGAGTTCTCATTATGGATTGGTAATCACCTTCCATCATTAAGAAATGTCTGCTTTTTGGCTGCAGAGTTCAGCTATGCCTGCGGTGTTTTGGGTCCCTCACAACTTGAAACTCAAAGTTTAAATACCAACACGTACTCAGCAATTTGCAATTTTGTTTACACTCGCTACATATGAAAGTGTTGGATAGAACAAACAACATACTGATGAGTTTGCCAAAGAGATGAATGTAAAGTTTACCCTGAAGGAGACCTCGGAGGAATCAAAATGCTATATCTGCTTCAATATGCATATTCCATCATTTTGTGCTCTGTTGACATTTTTTCTATAGGATAGTTCCAGAAACAGCCCTGTCTCCGGGAAATTATGTTTATAAACAGTATGACTAATTAGAAACAGCAAATATGTTTCGAAGGAAACGTAATGCCACTTGAATTATGTTAGCTATGAACATACTGAGGAAAATATTATACATAAATGTACCGAAAATGGTGATACTGAGCATATTGGCTAAATGCTTTCATTTGTTTTCCACCAAAATTTTATAATACAGCACCCACTCTAAATGATTGCAGCATTCTTAAACTTTTTCATGGTCAGGTTTATACGCTTGCGGGATTTGGTTAGGACTTTGGAAAATTCATTTTATACTTTTAATAGTTTTATACTTTTTTTGATTATGAACATTTAACAGAAACCACGACTTTGCCCAATTTTAACCAAAGTTTTGTCATCTTTGATGCGTGCAGGAACACACTTGCTGATAATATTATCAGCAAAGGGGTTGCGCTAAATATGTGTGTGACATACAGTATATAACAACTGACAAATAATGCAATGAATTTTCTATAGTTCAATGTGAAACTTGCATGTAAATAATATTACAGCACTGCAGTGTAGTAGCTCTAAGGAAATGTTGGTCTGCACATCATTGAAACAACTGACCCCACAGCGGGCCGTGATAACACACACACAGTACTGACAAATGCAAACCTTATCACCATGCTTCATACAAAACTATACAGATTGCATAAAATACCTCAGTGGTCAGTGTGCATTTGAAGTAAAAACAGTTTTACTGTCCTTGGCACTCAACAGTCCTCACAGTCATTTAAACAAAAGTCCAGACAAAAAAAACCCAAAAACGATGGTTTGAGCTCAAGAAAAAGAGCTGTAGATCACCATAGACAAATCATTTCACAGATCTGACATTAAGAAAAACAAGATATCTGTATATAAAATGGTGCGGCTCATACTGCCACTACTACTTGAAGCTACTACAAGGGGGGCCTCCAGCCTGGGCAGACCCCCACCTTCCACGCTAATGCCTTCTTTACCTGACCACAGACGGGACTTGAATGCAAACCCAAGATGCTGGAGTCAGTTAGTTTTGAGCATTCACCCGGACCACCTCCCAATTCACAACTTAAGATAAAATGTTCTAAAGTGTTCAATCAGTGCAAGACATTTAGAAAAGTTCATAACTTTCAATGCACACTACTAACACTTAGTACATTCCTAAACAAATTTTTCAATTTTGAATTTTTAAAATATTTATATCTTCTAGTACTTGATTTTTACCTTCCTTATGTTTTTTTTTATTAAATGTTTGTTTTGCACCAAAACACCAAGGTAAATGTGATAACCTACTGGGCAATAAACAGTTATGAGGCATCACTGACACTGCAGAGAAGTTTTGCTCTGTTGTACTAAAATCCATTAATCCATTTTCTGTAACCGCTTATGCTCGTCAGGGTCGCGTAGGGGGCCGCTTACCCCGAACCCCAACCACACAAGTCTCTGTCACGTCGTGGCCACACAACACTGTTTTGGTCCGCCCTCCACACGACTTCAAACCACACCAGGATTGTTTCAGAAGTGGAGTGGTATGTCAGGTATGCCAGACTTTATTTACTTGCTCAGATTTGGTCATTTTCCTGGTTTATATGCTTCTAAATATGCTTCTACATGTGTAAATATGCTACATGGTTAAACATAGTTTCCCTTTTGTCTGTTTTTACGACCTGCAGTTTGCAAAGGGTCGCCAGTTCATCACAGGGCACATAGAGACAAACGACCATTCACACTCACATTGACACCTACGGGCAATTTAGAGTCACCAATTAACCTGTTATGGTCATGTCTTTGAATTTGAATCTTTGTCTTTGGAATAAAAAAAGCTCCAACCTACAGCTTGTCAACAACATGTGCACCGTAGAACCCAAGACATAAGACACATTTATGATCTGATTATGACAAGAATCTAGGACCCCATGCATAAAACATCTCATTCTAGCTTGCACTGCCAGTGACTATGCAAACCAACATGACACCATGCCATTCCCAGACTCTGGCAAGCAAACCCTGTTTCCTTCATTGCAGCAAACATAACCGGCACAGCTTTAATGGTAATGAAATGTTAATGCCACGAGTATAAAAAAAAAAATAATGAGATGTACCGTGATATGCCCCCATCCTAGCCTCACTCCCTGTTTATCTTGCTTGCATATGTTGTGTTTACTTGGGTGTGTGAGAAAGTCACATTTGTGGTGACGCAGGGTGCTGTGTCTTTGCGCAAGCACACCAAACATGATGTATGTATGGTATGAGTGTACCCATTGTAACTGTGGGACACAGCAGAAACCGTGATGTTTAAAGCCCCAGTGTGTGAATTTTCCCCCTATAAAATAACAGATGTCAAACCTGTCAAAACTTTGTGCTCCCGGTACGATCTCCTGTAAGCAGTACGTAGTGCTTTACGGCCAAAATCACTGATTTTGGTGAAACTGGATCATATTTTATGGAGCAAATGTTTTCTGGTTTTCCAGGTTTTTCTGATGGACAGTAAAGTTAACTGCTGCCAACTGTAGCCGCTGTTAGCTAATGTTGGCTCAGTTTGTTGGCTTCTTAGGAGTGTTAGTGCTTGTACCACAGGTGTTTTGGACCACCACTCAGCAGCCTCTATGGACAAATCTGGGACTGACTTTTAGTGGTTGGTGAGAGCTTGGTGAAATAAAAGGCTGAAAGACAGACGCCGAGCTGGGCTGGCTGGTATGTCTGCTGTTGTTGACTTTGCTTGATGTTTGGCTGTTAGCAAAGTTGTCGACTCACTAGTTTTTGATCATAAGTAATGTAATCAGAACAAATACTCGAGTACAGCTGTCCATAGTTACAACTGTGGGATTACACTCTGAAAGTGGGTGTGCTTGAAAATTAAAATACCAAATTCTATGTAATGTTGCTTTGATCAGGTTGTCCGTGTTGTGTCCTTTGTGATATTTATATAAATGGGTATTTATGGAAACACAGTATAACAGGTTACAAAAAAGCATCCCAGCCTGTTTACTGTGTTCCTTTGCTTATTCAGTTATTTTAAAACGTGTTACAAAAAGCTTCCTGAAACATGTAGGCTGTGCCCCGGCTCCAGGTTCCCTAAAAATACCAAACGCTCTGAAATAAAATGTTCTCTTGTTGATGCCTTAAAGGGGACATATTGTGAAAAAATAATTTTTTCAGCTCTTCTACACTTATATTTGTGCGTCCGGGTACGTGTTAACCCCCTCGATGTTAAGAAACAACAACAGCAGGCTGACAAGTATCAATCTGTAAACAGCAACAGTGTGTTGTGCACATGTAAAGGTCTGGCTCGGGTTCCGGATGTGTGAGTACCTCTGAGTTTGATTCAGACAAAAGTGGAAACAGACTGAGTGCCATCTGACTGTGGCTGCCGTGTAAAGCTCACACTGACATAATAATAACAAAAAAGAAAATTTCATGGCATTACTCAGCATGCTTGTGAGACACATATTTGACTCCGTGTTGTAGAGTTAGCTTTGGAATGATCATGAGCTCTGCAGTGTGCAAACTATATATTTCTTTATTTCAGTACAAACCAATGATGTCTCAAATATGATGGGGAGCACGGGTATAATTATACAATGCCACATTCCCTGTTTCTTTTATTTCTAAGTATTATCTTTTCTTCTCATGACTCTGCCTGGCAGCCATGCACTTCAGGTGAAACACTGGGTGTCCCCAAGTGTCACCATCCACTGGTGAGCCTCTGCTTCAACTCAGCTTACCAATGTCCAAGAAGGGAGAATGGACAGCTAAGCCAGTGAAAGCAGATCTAACGTTCACTAAGTTTTGCAAGCTTTTATTGAAAATCCCACAAAGTCAAACAATGCGCAAAGGATCTCTCTGCCCAGTTGGAAAGACCAGAGAAGCAGGAGATGGCAGCCAGCTACATGCCTTGACAGGTTCGAGGTAGCTTCTTTGTGGTCTAGGATAGGGGAAATTCTCCCTCCAGTACGGGAAGGAGGGTGCTTGGTCCTTCCACCCGGTAGGCCTCCCGTAACCCGGGTCCCGGAAAGGCTGTTGGGCACGCTGGTGTCGAAAATGATGGAACAAAAAACACTTACAAAAAATAGGGAAGGCAAAATCCAAGGTAAATAAAATCCAAAGGCAAGTAAAAATATCCAAGAGATGTATTTATTTTTAAACAAACAAAAAAATGCATACATAAAAATGCATAAAAATACTTACTTACTTACTTACGTCGCAGCACACAGCCGTGCGGTACCACTCCGACCGAGAAATTCCCATCACCACAAAAAAACAATTGTACATGACTTGGCTCAGCTCACCAAGAAGAGCCGGCTCTTTCGGCTCCCTAACGGCTCTTCATTTTACCACTTATACCTTTTATAATTCAGCCAAATTTAGTGCTGTTTTGACTTGTGATTTGTATTTGAACACATATATCACTTCAATTTCAATAATTTGCTGTAGCCAATTGCATTTACAGTTGTAAAACCCCTTGTAACTCTCTGAAACCATCCAATGAATGCACTAACTTGCTTGAAGAACCACTCTGCTACACAAAGCAGATAGAAACGCCTATAAAAACCTAAGCATAGAAATTTAAAAAAAGGACAGCTGTTGACATTTTCATTTTTTTATTTAAACACACACCTAACAAAACAAGTAAAGTACTGAAAAAAAGAGAAATTAAATACAGCACTCAAGTAAATGTGCTTTGTTAATGCCCACCGCTGACATCTGGACAAATAAAACCAAAATGTTTTTGGTATAGAGTAAAAATAATAAATCTTAGCACCACACTCCTCTCTCGTCTTCACTCCTCTCTCTCCTTCAGCGCGTCTCCCTCCTCTTGTCTCATGTCACCGTCTCAGCGCTGTTACCCCCGCCCCTCCCTGCTTGGTGGTATGATCCTTGTCAATCCTCACATGATTGGTTGCACAGCATGCACGAGACACCTGTAGCCAACGGCCGCAGTGCCCACAGGTACTTTTCCTAAAGAGAAAAGTAAAAAAAAAAGAACGGCTTGCGGACGGACAGGAGCCGGCTCCCATCGTTCACTTAAAAGAGCCGGCTCTTTGAACCGGCTCGTTTGCGACCGACACATCACTATACATGACATTTAGTGTAAACTACACGGTGACTCCCATTTATGAATTTTTTTCTGACCGATAACCGAAGCTCGTTAACCGATTGTTAACCGTTAACTGATAAGATGCAAATACATGTCTGTGGACAGTTTTTTTTTTTTTTTTCAAAAATTCAAAATGTTCTAGTCAGAATGGCAATACAGGGTAAATATCCATCTCACCTTCTTCTCCTTGTGCCCGATGTCCATACGCCGAAGCCCTGCTGAGTCTGATAACGTGGCACGGAGGTCCGGACCGGGCCCGCAGCTGGCTGTGGCTGGCCGCTGCGGCCGCGAGATGGGAATAGCGCTGTAAATCGACTCTCCACCGTGTCGGCACCTGAGGCAACGTGCGACTGTTGCCCGCTTGTTGTTGCATTAGACAATGTTCGAATGGTCTCTGTCGACGCCAAAATGTTATTTAGTAAAGCGGCTTCTGTTAGACCACCAGAAAGCTCCTGAGACAACATGTGCGCTCCAAAGACGCTACACTTCCTCTTCCAAACCGCCTTCAGTTTACACTGAAATGCCTTCCGTTTACACTGAAATCTCAGTAGTGTGTATGAGAGTGTTTCAATAGTGTGTGTGAGAGCATAACATTTCATATGTGTGTATGAGAGTATTTCACATGTGTGTATGAGAGCATAACATTTCATTTGTGTGTATGAGAGTATTTCATATGTGTGTATGAGAGCATAACATTTCATATGTGTGTATGAGAGCATAACATTTCATATGTGTGTATGAGAGTATTTCATATGTGTGTATGAGAGCATAACATTTCATATGTGTGTATGAGAGTATTTCATATGTGTGTATGAGAGCATAACATTTCATATGTGTGTATGAGAGTATTTCACATGTGTGTATGAGAGCATAACATTTCATATGTGTGTATGAGAGTATTTCATATGTGTGTATGAGAGCATAACATTTCATATGTGTGTATGAGAGCATTTCATATGTGTGTATGGGAGTATTTCATATGTGTGTATGAGAGCATAACATTTCAGTTGTGTGTGAGAGGATTTCACTAGTGTGTGTGAATGGTAATTCTGAATAATGTCCCTGACGGCCCCTCATACCATCATCGTGTTCACAGAAGAATATAAATCAGTGGGTTAAAAAAGAACTGTGCTCTTTCAATTGCTGAATATTCAGGCTATTTTTGAAATATCTTTATTAAATGTTGACTGTACAGCAGTGCCTGCCAAAGACCTATAGACATCAAACAGTGGTGGCCTATTGATTAGAGCAATGTAACTCAGGAAAGCAGGAAAACACAACTGTTTTTAGAGCGATTTCAACTTAGGAGACCTCTGCATTGATGCTTTTTTTGCTCTGAGCTTGCTTAAGGGTGGCTGGAAGGCTCTGCCTCTTTGAATCGAAATAAGCGACAAACTAAGGAGGCAGTACAAATACTTTGAAAGATTTACATTTGAATGTATCATATTTCAGAGGTACCATACATCAGAAGGCAGCAGTTACTGTTCCGATTATTATCTTTATGGTCAGTAGATTAGAACAGATGTTTTGAGCCACAACGTACAATATCCACAGGAGGTACTCTTCTGTTTCATAAATATGGCACTTTTTAGTAGTAAATTGTGTTTTTTTCTGTAATAAGATAAAAAGCTTCCCAGACGTCTCCATGAAACAGAAAGCAGAGTTCTGTTTGCTTCTGCATATATTTATGTTTTCTGTAAAAACAGTCAGATAGGGAAGGACTTTTCACAAATATCGATTGCTTGATTTACAGTAGTGTATGTTACACCTCCGCCACTATGCACTGCAGCTAGCGCTATAATCTAGGGCAGGGGTCTTCAACCTTTTTCAGCCCAAGGACCCCTTGGACTAGCAGAACAGGGACCCCCACATGTAATTAATATTTTAAAATGTGTCACATTTTAAGCCTGGCCTATAAAAACGTTTATATTTACTTAATTTAACTTTTATTTCACCCTATTAACATATTTATATACTGGGTTTTTACGCTATATGTGTTTATGATTGATAAAAACAAGTTCATGCATAATTATTATTGGTTATAAGAGCTGTGTGTCTTTGGACCACTATTTTTGGTGAATCGTCAATTATTATGACAAAAATCGGCGGACCCCCTGCAGTACCTCTGCGGACCCCCTAGGGGTTGCGGACCTCTGGTTGAAGATCCCTGATCTAGGTTTATCACCTTGGTTGCATAATGTTATTCTCTGTTGGTCTCAGAGGCTACGCTTGAACCCGGTTCAGTCTGACAACTGAGCCCAGTTGTGTTGTGTCATGAAGTTTTTACACCAGGCTGTAAACATGTTTATTTCTGCTCTTACCATATAGTCCTATGGAGAGTGGCTCGTTTTGTAGCCAGCTACAAGTGGACGTTGGAAGAACTGCAGTTTTTGCCACTTTCACATTGGCTTCATTTCACAGGCACAGAATTTGCCGCTTGCCATAGATGCATGTAGCAGCCCTCAGAATTACTCACAAACCGTATAAAACAGGAAACACTCCGGCCGTGTCATAAACGAAAAACATTTCATTGGATCTGAAATTACTTACAGATTGAAGGATGAGTCATTAACATTGTCTCAATTATCATGAGACCTGAAATGGCATACTCTGTCATTGTTGGGTTACATAGCACACACACGTGATAAAAGATTTAAACATTAATTAAAGAGTAGACTAATACATGTATGTGAAGGACCTCTTTCATACCACAAGAAAGTAATAAGTAAAAAGCAAACTACTGTGCAAATAGTGTCTGAAAAAGAAGATAGCTGCAGTAATCGTAAAGAATGCTTCCTTTGTTAGATTATAGTTGTGCGGTGGCTGTTGCACCCGTTTGGCCTCCTCTGGGATCCAAATCTGCACCCTGCGTGAGCAGGAGATAATCACAATGCTATGAAATCACAGCTTTAACCTGTCACAGCTATCTTAATGTTGCAGCTGGCCAAACATCTCCATATGTCGCTGAGTAGTTCAACAATGCATTATGTTTTATGAGGTAATCAGCTAAGTTTCGCAATCATCCATGCATCCATCCGTTCCCTATTACCATTTATCTTGTTCACAGCTGCAAAGGGCTAGAGCCTATCCCAGCATGCGGCGGACAAGAGTGTACAGCCTACACTCCGTGTCTGTCACAGGGCAAACACATATAAACAGCCAAACACATTCACATTTACGCCTACGGGAAATTTAGAGTTTCCAGGACATCTAACCTGAATGTCTTTGGACTGTGGCAGGAAACCTGGAGGAAACAAAGACATGAGGAGAACATATAAACTCCACAGAGAAAGGCCTCGGGTCTTGCTTGATGTACTAACCACTGAGCCACCATGCTGCCCTTAAAACCTTATGCTGCAAAGCATCACATTACGTTTGCCAGATGAATGTAGGGGAGAGGAAAGTAGAATATTTTCCACTGAAATACACAGAAGTAGTGTCACTAAATGGAAATATATTGAGTGAAACACAACCGTACACATTTACTACTTTACACCACGGGTTTAAAGTTCCAATGAAACAGGAAGCGGAGGGCTATTTTTCTGACTTTTAACTGTCAGATAGGTATCCACACTGCTATGCATTGCAGCTAGCGCTATGAGCTAGAGTCAGCATCTACCTTCAAGTGAACGCAACCTCTGAAACCAGCAGTGGCTAGTCTAACAGGATATACAGTGGACTATGGAGGTGGTTTTCTTGCCGGGTTTCAGGAGTCACTTCAGTTAGCTACATGGCTGACTGAGCTAACGACACTTGGAGATTCGCTATTTAGCAAGCTTTCCACCAGAAAAGTCTGTATATCACTGTTGGTCTCAGAGGCTGTACTTGAACCCTGTCCGGTCCGGTCCAGCTGCTGAGCAGAGTTTTGTTGCCTGCTAAATGCAGCTTCAGTTAGTAGCAGTTAATTAAGCTAATTAGGCATTAGGCCTATAATATTTGTCCCTTAGGAAGATGGGGAAAACCAGCAAATATATTCTGTATAAAATCTGATCCAGGTTCAATCAAATCACAGAATAAAGTTATAAAGTTTTGCTTTTGTACAGTAATCAGTGAGGCCTGGCCATAGATGACTGTAGCAGCCCTCAGAATCACCCATAGACCAATCAAACAAGCAACTTTTTATCATTTACCAGGTAATGACAGTTTAAAATACCATGAAGAATATCTGAAAGTACTGAAAACATAACTTCTTTTTCTCTTTGTTGAGTCAGATACTGGAGTGTAGGTGACATATAGCACAGATGTATGGTATAAAAACACTTAAACATCATTTTTGACTTCATGGGGACTTCAACGAAGTGAAGTCTGTACACGTGGGGGGACACAGCACTAACTGATTAAAGATCAGCAGGTCCCTCTTATCGCCTGGAGTCAAGTGTAACCCACCATGTGCTCGAACACGTGCGGCAGCATGTCATCAGAGCCACAGTGTGAGGATGACTCACCACATATGTGCTCGCTCACTGCTAGATCTCAGACGAGTCCTCGCCTGCAGGTACACGCACAAAGAGAAAACACCGACTGCAATGCTGCTACCTGGAGACAAATGCCTGTCCGAATACTACACTAAGTGCACGGCAAGATAATTAGGAAATAACGCACTGGTGCTGAAAATAAAGCAGAGAGAATCTTGGGAATCACTTGCAATTACGACCTCGCACCTGTTTACACGACACATTCAGTGCTTTTGTAATAACTCGATACAGTACAACAACACGGTCCTGGCAAGAACCACATGGGAAGAGTGATTTTAAAAGGCCGGATTGTAGAATTTAGGGGGCTCGATGGGCAATAATGGAACATAATTCTCATAAGTATTTTATAACTACAGAAAGAGCAGGTCCTCTTCTACAGAGCCAGCCATGTTAGGGACAATAGACAAACCAAACACTCGCTCCAGACAGGGGCTTTTCACATTGAAGTGGTGGTCACAGGTTCCCCTCCACACTTGGAAAGGAAGCGATAAGGAGAGGGAATATTCAGTTGGTTGCAATCTAGGAACTCGCCGATAGATGTCACTAAATCCTACACACTGGTCCTTTAAAGGTGCAATATGTAAGATTGTGCAGAATACAGATATCTAGCAGTTAAAAATGGACACTCAAATTAAAACACTGGAGAGTCATCTCCCCTCCCCAGATCCTTCTGATCAGCATGAATAAATCTTGGTAAAAGAAACGTCCCACAGAAATCTGTAAAATGTGAGCTAAAGGTTGCTCACTTCCCCCAGGAAAGAAGCCTCCTCCGCCAGGTAGGGTTGGTAACTTTTACAATATCTTTGTCACTTTCCACGATGCACTGTGGGTCAGGATCTCTTTCATGACACAATCTTACAGCGTCCATGAGATTAAACATAGAGGGATGATGATGGTGGAGATATTTTTTGATTCACAGAGGAAATCAGGTGGAAACCCACTGAAAAACCAAGCAGATACTCTGGGTCCTTTTGGGCTCTTTATATTCCAAATCATCTCCAATATTTACCGTGTTATAGCTGTATTTCAGTAGAGCATGTTTCCTTAATGTCTAATGTCACAGCATATTCATTTTATGATAAATATCTTACATATTGTAAGTGGTGTTTGTTGATGCCAACATTATATTATTGGTCATTTTTGGGCTTTAAAATCTAAAAAGCTGACTTTAGATCTTTCATCAGCTAACAGTGAAAGACTACAGAGTGCATCTAAACACATTTCACACTTTACTACACTCTCTGTATTAGCTCTTCAAATTCCACACCTAAATGTGTTACATCTATTCTTAGATACTGTAGCACTATGTTGTGTGTACACAGGTTTTTTACACAGAGCTCATTAACATGCGTTCGCTATCTTTCAACCTGAAAACAACGACAACAAAAAAAAACAACCATGCATTCATAATATGACATTATTACATTATGTCATTATTGTCAAAGTTGTGGGAGTATTATCAAACTTATTTGATATTGAAAGGAGAGGATTATGAAGATAAATATGCCCTATTAAATACACTGACTAATCTTGGAGTTGGCCTAATTACAAAGACACTGGCTCTAAAACCCCGGCAGAGCCCTCTTCGTCTTCATAATGCATTCATGATGGGGTGATTCATTGTGCTGCGAAAGAGCTACTGCCAGTCTGATCCTGAATCCGCATAATATTGTTCAAACAGGTGTTTAATGAGAAGTCCCAACTCCCAGAGACTGATGGGATTAATAGACATTTTCCCCATGTTTTGTGCAGAATGCCGAACTCAAAACTTCAAATACCTTCCTTCTTTTTTCAGCCAAACGCTTTGAAGTGGAGGACTACGTGACAGAAATAGATTCCTTACGTGACCAGCAATTAACTAGACCTTGCCTTTTGACCACAGACAATGTCATATAAAAAATAAAGATGTAGAGAAACAGACTGCAAGACTGAGGCAGAGGGCGGATGTTTTTGAAGGTTGATTGCACATTTATATTTATATCTAAACCCACAGTATTTTTTCACCACTTTAACACATACATGTCCAAGACATTGAATTTAAGCTGAACATCTGAATAAAACATATGACATAGAAGAAGATAAGAATTGAGCTTCGATTAGGTTTTCGTTTTGTGGACCAGAACCTAATTTAAAACGTTGGAGCCATTGCCTCAGAAGAACCATGCATTTTTCTCAGCCTGCAAAGATCAGTCAACATTTTTCACCGACTAAGCATCGGCATTATGCTCAGTACCTCTACATAATGACTATAGGGTCACATCTTCATACTCTATAGCCCTATTTATTTTCTTTTGTGAGAAACAAAGTGCTTTTACGTGGCCGAGCTGGAACATGTCGATCCATTCATACGTTCTTGACTGTTGTGTTGCATCAAAATGGCTGAAGGGGGATAATTGATGTATTCAGACCTTGTTCTTTTGCTCTTTTTTTTTCTCCCCCCCAAGCAGATCTCATTGATTTTCTGAAATGTGGTTGGGAATCACAATCATTCTTGAGGAAAGAAATAGCCCAGAACACGTCAGATGGGTGAAACAAAGTCCGCCTGCCACTGCTGAGCTTAGCTCACCAGGGAACCTAAACCAGCATGCCAAAGGCTGCCTCTATTAAACTCAAACCCAAAGAGGAAATGCAGAGCGTCTTAGTACAAACATAAAAATGCTTCTTTACAGTACCTTCGACAACCAATGGTGGCTGTTCGGTCTTGATAACAAAATCACCCTCAGGTCAGTACCACGGTGCTTTAACACATCATTGAGAATATTGCAGTGATGAACCCGTGAGTGTGATATGTTTTCTCTGGACATTACTGTCAAACAGCACTGCTTGTGTATATTAATGGAAATACATGCTTTTAATTTATATAACATCCTATCATCTGGATATGCCGATTAAAGTAACCCCTTTTTTGTATTAGCTGCTCCGACACATGGACATTTCTAATAGTTATTGCTAATTCTAATATCACCGTGGGATGTCCATTTACCTCCCAGGCCTATTGTGCCATGTCGAGTGGGTATATAATTCACAGTACAGGATGCAGGAGATCTGATGACTGATGATGGGGTAATCTGATGTAATGAAATAATAATAAAAAAGATTAAAAAGGCCGCGGCAACCCGGGAGGGGAAATCTTCCTTTGGCATTTGATACCGTAGGGGTCGTTTACATATGATCCCAGTAAATCTGCAAATCATTATGGATGATCCCAATGACTTTCTCTCCCCCTCTCTCTCTGTATCCCTCCCTCCCTGTGTGATAGATTAACTAAGCAGTAACGATGTCTCTCTTGTGGAATGGACAGTGCAAATCGTTGTAGGTTCTAAGCCAGCCAGCAGAGACAGGCCTGGCTGGGCAGAGTGATAGATTAGGGATTTTTAAATACTCCTCCTGGTGAGTTCTGCCGCAGCCAAAAGAGCAGCTGGGGTTTTTCTCACTCGGCAAAAGGAGGGGGTGGAGAAGGGCCACAGATGGCCACGGGCCCTGCAGGTCAACGCTATTCAAAGATGCATCCTGGAGTGAATGAGTGTGTAAATTAATCGAGGCCTGCGGATGCATTGGAATTTACTGCGCTATGTTCTGCAGTAATGAAGCCTGTACTTTAAATCCATATTATATATGATATATAAGCTATTAAAGAAGACTCCACACAACTATAACTGCTCTGTCAAGCTCAGAGGAATGTTATTACTCCTTATTGATTTAAAGATACATTTTACTTTGTGCAGAATAATAATGTAAACACTTCAACTTTGAAATAACTAAATCATCATTGAAGGTGCTGCCACCACAGTGGTTCATTTTAGGCCGTATGCCAAGTTAGCAGTATTTCAAAATCCTCTTTATATAGTGTGCATGCACTGTGATCCCTGTTCCCATTTTTCTCTACAGTTTGTCAGTATTTGGCGTAACATGCATAAACATTAGAACCTTGTTTTAAGGTGCATCAAATGCTGGTTTGAGACATGAAGGTGCTGATTGCAAAACCGCTTTTATAACTGACAAAAGCTGCTGATATAACTTTGTTTTTGTAATGAAGTTACTCCAGAATGAAAAAGCTCTTTTACATAAAGTCTTTACCTTATTGTGTTGTCCACTTGTCTATTTCTAGACAATTAAAGACAATTAGTGTGAAGTGAAAGTGTTCTAAAGCTTTTATTGCACACAAAAAAGGTTCAGCTCCTTTCTTGTATTGAATGCAATACAATCCTGCCTGGGCTAAATACTTGGATCACCCCACCAGTCAGTCAGAACTGAAGAAGATTGTTGGATGAGAGGTCTTCATAAATTCCAGTTGCTCCAGATTTAACCTTCTTGAAGAAAGATGACTTGGATGACTGAGAACCACAGACTATCCATCCATTTATTATCATAACCATAGCCAATTTTGAGTCACAATTAACCTGTTACAGTACGTGCATGTCTTTGGACTGTGGGAGGAAGCCGGAGTACCCGGAGAGAACCCACACAGACATGGAGAGAACATGCAAACTCCACACAGAAAGGCTCCAGACGAGGTTTGAAACCAGGAACCTTCTTGCTAACCACTGCACCACCGCCTCCACAGACAAATTGAATGCAAATGTTACTGTAGCTATCAGGTTACAAAGTCAATTCACATTTGCTTCAGGGGGCTGTACAGCATGCAACACCTTATAACAGTTCAGTCTGTCGCCAGACCCTCAATTCCAGGAAGGAAAAACTCCCCCGAGAAACATTTTTGACAGGGAATTGCTCCACATAAAAAGTTGATTTTCTCATTAAAACACAAGCTACCACTTTCAGACATCACTTAACAGGCCTGTCTGAGGTCACTTAAGTCCAGTCTGACCTAATTACATTAGAAGTGGCCAACGTGTTGTCAGGCTGTTGGCTTGAGTACTTACAAAGCAAGTGAGGCTAAACATACATGGAAATACATCTTAGACAGATTAAGTATCTGCATAAACCAAAGGGGGCTGCTGGGTCACGCGAATCTGGATTTAAGCCAAATGATCTTAGTGAATAGGCTTGCCTGACAGTTGAGGTGTCAGTCTGGTGTGGATTACCGAGGTTAGGCGCACTACAGAGAGGGATGGTGTGGAGGTTGATTTAATAAGCTCAGTCAACAATTGTTTTTCTCTGAACTTTTCTATGTTTCAAACACAGTGCCATAATTTTAAGGCAGCTGTGTTATACTTTAAAGTTTGTGGACAATTTCTGTTGGGGTAGTGTAACTTGTTCTGATGGATAGAATTCCCTCTGTATTAACTCCCATAGACATCGCAACATGAAAACAGCTACACGTTTGCACCTTTTGCCATCAGTGTCGCACCTTGACGTATCTGTCATAACCCAGTTTTCACATCAAAATAAACAAACTCTTCCTTGCCAAATACTTGAGTGTGTTGCGACCCCCGCCGTGAGTGTGCTGGTGGATCCCACGTTTTGGCGTTGCACTCGAATATTAAGCCTCCCTCTGGGGCTTTGATGTGTCGACTGATTTTTTTGTGGGGTGGAGGCACAGAGCGATTTACAGTGGCAGAGATATGATCAAATGCATCAGGAGACAATGCATCTGGATGTGCAGTGAGAGCAGAGCCTGTTCATGTCAAGAGAAGGCGAAAAGAGAGAAAAGGTGCACAGTATCTTACCTCAGGCAGAGTGTCATCTCAGCTGGGAGGATTTGTATCAGTTTTGATGTTTTCACTTGTGTAAAAGAGTCTCTGTGTACTGTTAGTATACCTCTTAAAATGTAAAAAAAAAAAAAGTGCTGCGGCAGTGTATGACTTTACTTAAAAAAGCCTGATAGTTTAATACAACATAAAAGTGGTACTCGGTCAGTTCAAGGAAACGTGGTGCAGTGGATCAGTGGCGTCGTCTTAATTGAGACTGACTTCAAATTTGAAGTGGTTTGAGGTGTTTACATTACAGAATTTAACTTAAGACCAAGGTCGATCAGTCCCGGGGTAAAACTTTGTGGTAAAACCACAAAGGCTGCGCACCGCTCAGCATATTAATCTATTCCTTCAACTGGAGCCTTTGCATCTGAGAAGTAAATGGATACTCAGTAAGCAACACCTAATATGCAAATCATTAACTCAGCAGTTCGGATAAAAAGGCCCTGGGTGTGTATGACTGCCTGGAGGTCACAGTGACATGTTTCCTTTCAATGATCACATTGATTCACAGTTAAAAGTGGTCCCATATCTGTGTTAACATCGATGTAGAAATAGTAACAGTGTCCTTGTTTCACTTATCGATTGTATACAATCAATGTACACTGTGTAGAAGGGATGTTTAAAATATGTATCAGGTATCATTTGCACATGGAGTACTCAGTGGTATACTGTGGGGTTAAGACAGTCGGACAGCCTGCTTCTTAAGAAAACCATACTGCCCATGCTGTTTTTCATTTACACAAAATACAGCACCTTTCCATGCACCTTTCTGTTCCAATAGCTTTAAAGGTACCAATAAGAGTTTTCCTGTAACACAGAAAGTTTGTTTATGTTCAGTCTTAATCACTAAACTGCAAGGACATGAATGCATTTCACTCTTCAATATTTGCCACATTGGCACAATACTTTCATTTTTAGATTGGTAGAATAGCGTGAAACCACTGGCATGTTGTGTCACTTGCATGCATATACTGTATGTCCTTGTGTGCAGTCATTGGAACAAACAAATGGGGATTCACGTTGTGCACCAGAGAACAGAAACCCCTTCCACCTCTGTGTAAGAACTCAGTTAAACTGGAATACCTCACGGGGTAGCTGGACTACAGACATCGGAATCAATCTTGCCGGACTTAAAGCTATGTGTTTGTATCCTTGCAAAGTGATTGCGGACCAGTCAGCATCCTATGAGGAACTACTGTCAGCTACAGCATGAACTGTGGGCCTGGTTTATGCTAGGTTTGTGTGATGACATGTTTGAGAAATGACAGTTTGCTTGAAAAAACAATAATGGCGGCTGCTAAAGAGGTTAGCATTGACAACGCAATATCAGTTGTATTAAAACTGGAGAGTATTCCTTAATTCGAAAATATCAAAGAACAGCACTGAGGGTTTTTCTTGATGGAAAATATGTTTTCACTCTTTTCCCAACTGCCTTTGGTAAGAGTTTACGACATTACGTGGTTCTGAGAGATGTTTTATCCAATCACCTGGCCTACTACATCAAGGATGAAAGTGACTGACATGAATGGTAACTTTAGACATTGCTTTTCAGTTTTCTTCAGCATCCAGTTGATTGTTGTCTGTACATCTTTAGGTGCAATTACAATGGTAGCTAATTCTGCAAGACTTTGTTTGGTGACATTTCTTTACAATGCACATGACTTTAGGCACTAAAACCAACACCATGGAGACACTACAGCAACATTCAACATCCTCTTTGAGTTGCCCAATGCATGAGGGCAACCATATTGCTAAAAAGTGAATGGCTAAAACATCTTCATATCATATATCCATTCATTTACAAATATTTGAACATTCAAGAGAGAAAAAATTCAAAGGCTATGTAAACTTAATTTAAGCTAATGCTATGCTAATTTCTGGCCAGAGGTGTGTTTGGAGATATCGTTGGTGGTGTGTTGATGGTCTTTTAACATTAAATAATTCTTGTGTGATCAAAAGACTCTGATACCTTTACCTGAACATTTCAGGCAATTTATTTGATTACTGGTACAAAATGTGCATGTGAAAAGGCCTCGAGTAAAGAGAAATGCTGAGTGTCAAGTAGCATGGTATTTATCATGAACGTATGAACATCAAAAGCAAGACATTAACACTGTATTAATATACCTATCCTCTAGCAAGTTAGAATTTTATCTACACTATGAGAGATGGCATTAATGATAAGCATTGATATGGTGGGTGTCATTTGTGAGCCTAAGAGGTGATAAAAACTAGAGTTAGGGGGACAACCAGGGAGTTCAAGCTGAGAGCAGGCATATCTCTGCCTTGTGTTGAAACCAAATGCTACATGATGGAGTTATTGATTAAATGTTCTCTTAAAAGGCCAGTTGGATAGAGAAGGTCACACCAAGGTTTTCACAGCAGGGGAATGGAGATGCATTTGACCTGTCAGCTGAGGATAAGCTCTGAGTGGGCACAGCCCGTCTGTGGTAGGAAAAGGCACAGCAATCTTCTTAAATGGAATCTGTCCATGCTGAAACTCACTGAGCTCAACCCCTATGGACTGACATAAGTGTCAAAACATCTAAAAAGTCTTTGAGGAGTTTTGAGTTTTCTGAGGCCACGTATGGCCCTCACATAAACATCTTAAACTGTTGTCGTAAATGGCATGACATTGTAGCAGTTTCATTAACAAGAACATAAACAGAGGAATCATTTGAGCTAATTGACCAGAAAGCATAGTTGCAAGTGGAATCGTTATTTTAAGGCTCTTTCAAAAGGTTAACGTGAGAATAATTTGGACAAAATGTTTTCAATTAACAAGTTAGGCACTTCTCAAGACTCATATTAACAACAGCACAATAGAAAAACACAATTTAAAATGTAATTAGTGGTTATCATTGTCAACCTTTTCAACACATTACAACAACACTGTCTATTGGAACAAGCTTAATCTCTACACACAAACACAATGAACTTGCCTTTATTTAAATTGCACCTTGAACTGGCAATGTTTGAAGTGCAACATCTGATCACCTTGAGTTAAAATGCCAAAGCTTTTATCGAACAGCTGCCAATTTATATGTCCAGCAGACATGGAGAAACATTGGTATTTATTGGGAGTTTCTAGCAACCTCGCAATCATCCAAAAGTCCGATACTATCCCTTTTAGGTCTTTTTTCCTCGCCACTGACTCTTGTTGGTTGCTAAATGCTCCATTCTGTTCTCCAGTTAATCACTAACTTTGTCTGGCCACCATTTGGTGCTTTGTGTGCAGTGGCTTTATCAGAAAAAGATGAAAACAGCAGCCAGGAATTAAGGCTGAAGAGAGCGGACTGAACAAGAACATTAAAGATGCAGTACGTATCAGTTAACTGAAGGACACTAAAATACTCCACAGAGCTGAGGGAAATTATAGTGTTGCATGATAATTTGACACTACTTTTAACATTGTTAGCATAAAAATAAAAATAAAATGATAACATTGCTTTAAACCAAGGATGTCCAAAGTACGGCCCAGGGGCCAATCACGGCCCTCTTTTTAAAAAAAGTCTGGACACCCCTGCTTTAAACACAACACATTTGATCCAAAAATAAATAAATAAAAAGAGGAGAAGGATTAAATGTACTGTATATACTCCCATGTGGAAGCAAAATGGAGCGTGAGATTGACAGGTGGATTGGAATTTGGTCAGCAGTAAATGCTGGTGTTGTACTGGACTGTTGTGGTGAAAAAGGAGCTGAGCCAGAAGGCAAAGCTTTCGATTTACCAGTCAATCAATGTTCCAAACCTCACCCATGGTTATTAGCTTCGAGCAGTGACGGAAAGAATGAAATTGTGGACGCGAGTGGCCAAAATGAGTTTCCTTCGAAGGTTGGCTGGCTCACGCTAGGAGATAGGTTAAGGGCTAGTCAGCCACCCTTAGAGATAGGGGTAAGAAGCTCAGACATCCAAAGGGTGCTTGGAGTAGAGACCTTTACGTCACAAGGAGCCAGTTGAGGTGATCTGATCAGGATTGCTTCCTTTGGACGTTTCCCAGCAAATCCAGCTAGAGAGATTATATATTTAATTTGGTTTAGGAACACTTTGAGATCCCCCTGGAGAAGCTGAAAAATGTTGCTGGGCAGAGGGACCACAACCCAGCCCCAGATAAGCAACAGAAATTGGATCGCTGGATGGATATACTCGCCACATACTGTATAATAAAGTAAGCTTCATCATAATCCTGAACTCTTGACCACTGGTCGACTTTACAGTAAAAAGTCAGGCTCCTCAAGGGCACTTTGACAGCAGCAGTTGAGGGAAAATGACTCAATGACTTTTGAATGTGGGATTTGGACCTGCGACCCGCTGTTTCCATCAACTCTACATTTTGCCCCACAGAGTCGAATGCAGCAATAATTGGCCGCAGCCTTGACAGGAAGGACTCCTTTAGATTTGGAGGAGAGCACATGCTGTGAGGTTTCCTTTCATGGTGACCATGTTCCTGATTTGGCACAAGTCAACCCTAGGGGAGGATGCAAACAGCTGGGCAAGACACACACACATACATATGTACAAACCCCTACACACAGATCTTTATTCCCAGTATCCGTGCTGACTTTCATTCTTCTGTTGTGACTTCCATGTGATAATCAAAAGGGTCATATTCAACTGCATGAGATTTTCAAAATTTTCCACCGATATCACACCATGAAGGTCACTCTTCTGCACACTACTGCTGCTAATGATTGGAACACTAAAACAATAGGACATTAAAAAGTAACATTTTCTTTAAGTCAATCAAATATACTAATATTCCACTTATGTTTGTTTTGAGCAAATTCTTACTAAACTAAGAACAACTCTGAACGGGCGGCCAGCTCTAAGAAGAGTACTGGTGGGTCCAAACTTCTTCCATTTACGGATGATGGAGGCCACTGTGCTCATTGAGACCTTCAATGCTGCAGAAATTATACTGTACCCTTCTCCAGAACTGTGCCTCGATACAATCCTGTCTCGGTGGTCTACAGCCAATTCCTTGGACTTCATGGCTTGGTTTGTGCTCTGACATGCACTGTCAACTGTGGGACCTTATATAGACAGGTGTGTGCCTTTCCAAATCATGTCCAATCAACTGAATTTACCACAGGTGGACTCCAATCAACTTGTAGAAACATCTCAAGGATGATCAGTGGAAACATAATGCATCTGAGCTCAGTTTTGAGTGTCATGGCAAAGGCTGTGTTTTTTTATTTTTAATAAATATGCAAAAAATTCAAACAAACTTTTTTCACTTTGTCATTATGGGGTAATGTGTGTAGAATTTTGAGGAAAAAAATGAATTTATTCCATTTTGGAATAAGGCTGTAACATAACAAAATGTGGAAAAAGTGAAGCGCTGTGAACACTTTCTGGATGCACTGTATGTTACCGTTAAACAGGGTTCCCCTGAAACATTAATATTAGTGTCCATTAATATTAGATATATATTAATATTATAAGTGGTATTTTCATTACTCTACCCACTGTGATTTGCGGTGGGAAAAGGAGTGAAAAACTTTAATGACTATAATTTTAATAAAATTTAGGACTAAGCCCAATGATAAAGCCATATTCTTTGGGAACCTGTATAAAAATTTGCTGCTAAAATGTCCCATGTAGTTGTTATTTTGCCATTTAGCGGCAAATGTATTGTATTTCCCACATTTTAACGACCTATGTGTGTTTAAGGTGGCAATACAAACAAACACGTCTAAATGTTATTTCTCCTATTATGCTAGCAGCTTGAGAGCCATGACTCCAGTTCATGATTTGCAAGACGAAGCAGGTGGAATTACTCCCACCTATGTTATTGCTATTCAGTGAATGTAAGTGAATAACCAACACAGGGGTGGTCCTTATTTACCCAGCTGTTACTGAAGGTTGAGGTAAATCAAGCTGGCGCTCCCTTAGTATTCCCAGCCTCACAGCAGCATGAGTGGAGGAGGATTAGCCTGTATTACATGCTTTACTATGATACTGGTTTGCACAAATCCTTTTCCTTCCTCTCTTCCTCTTCTCCTGCTGACTTAACACTAGAGTTTGTTCTATAAACCAACAGCAGAAGGACCAACAGAAAGAACATCTGTCCTTGCAGTGAGTTATCAGATTTTACTGGGAAGACCATTCACTTTTTAATTAGATGTAGAAGTAGGTACATGCAACGGTTATGCTGACCCCACAGAACCATTTATTTAACAACTATTACTTTCGGACCTTCATCGTGTCCCTGGGGATCATACTGTCACCTCGGTCCCCAAACGCCCTTGGCACTTAATTAATCAATTGATGTGATTGAGTGGCCTCTGTGTGGGAGACATAATGAGCTCCTGATTAAAATCGTTACAGGAGGACCTGTGGACTCTGTCTCCACTAATGTAACATTTTTTTTAAACTGGGCCAAAAATGCAAAGGATCAGTGTCATTAAACGATAACAGATAATGTTAAATGTGCAGTACTCCTGTTTTTAATGCAAAAGACTTTATAACAGGAGATAGCAGATATTGAACTATAAGCCGTGCAGTACTCTAATAAGACATAGGTGAATAAGTGGGAATTTTCATAGACAAAGTTCATAGATAAGCATTTAATCTCAATCTCAATCAACTTCCCATTGCATTTAAGGTCAACCCTAATCTTCACTGAAGAATATAAGTACAGCTTTGGTTTGGATGTAGATTTAGGAATTATTTTTCTGGACATAAATGAAAACAGTTCCATCAGTTTCCTACAGCTATTTAATATAAGAGATAATCACACTAGCTTTCTCAGTTTACGACAGCCCAGGTGTACAAATGAGCCATTCATTCATCCATATATCCATTTATCCGTCCTCTAAATCATTTGTCCTCTACAGGGTCGCAAGGGGCTGGAGTGTATCCCATAATGCACTGGGTGAGAGGGGTGGTACGCCGAGGACAAGTCTGCAGTCTGTCACACCAACAACAAGTTGACCAACAAAGGTCACATTGTAAATCATCCAAATTTTATTCACAGGCATGTGCCCATAAAGCTGCATCACAGATGTTAATAAACTCTTTCTACCTTCATTCAGACCAAACATTCAGTGACAAACCTTTCTTTTCATCTTAAGTAAAGACAGTAAGGGTTAGGCAGTGAGACTGACGACAGATATGAAAACTAATTTAAGACTAAGAATGAAATCATTACACAAACATATGAACACATTTCGAAGCAAACATGGAGAGCCAGTGGTATTTTCTTTTCAATACTCATGTGTCAATATACTTCAGCTCTCAGTCATTTAGCAACCCACAATGACATGGGCTAGATAAGCACTTTAGAAAATGCATAGATGGAGCATCGGTAACACTGTTTGCTGAAGAATGACGAGACTAGGCTTGTCAGTCATCACAAAAGATAATTAGAGTTTGATTTTCACATGGAAGCTTTCATCGGAGGCTTGCAAAATAAGTGGCCCTGCAAATGTGAAGATGAAATGAATGACATGCTGACGTGCACGTTTGGATGTTTATTACCAGAGGATGATGTACATGCTAAAAATAACCACAAATCTCAAAGGTCAGAAGAAGAAAGTACTTCTGAGAAAAAATGGGAAATCCAATATCATTAAAAAGCCATTGAGTACGGTGCTTAAAGCTTCACAGAACATAGTTTCTGTAACAGAAGTGTTGATATAAACGTTTGTCAGTGACTGACGATAACTTCATTTATTTGCCTCTTTGCCCTATCCTGTAGTGTATTGGTCTTCATCTTTTGTCTGTTTTACAACTGTAAGTTTGCCAGTTTAATAATTTACATTTTACCGAGGCGATAAAGATCTCTTTCTACAGTTATGGTCATTTTCCAACAGTTTAACTTCAGTACGAGATATTGGATTGCAAATTGCAAATAGCATACTTCACCATGCGGTAATTGTTTCTGCCAACAAATATAATATTGAAGAGCGATATTTTAAATGAGTCCAGTAAACAGCATTAAAAACTCACAAAGGAGCCGATTGACACAATTCTGGCACCCTTAAGTGTTTCATAAGGTTGATTGAGATTGATTGGTGGAAAATTACAGTACAAGTAAATTTGGAACATCATGAGCTGTCACACTTGTGTTCATAATTGTAACTAATTGTACTCAGAATGTGTTGTACACAGTATGTGTAATGTGAAGATTTGAGATTTTCCTGCTGCCTTCTGGTAAAAACTGGTGTTGTAAAGAGAAAATACATCACTGAGTGCGTTACACCATATGTTATATCTACCTGCCGTGTTGCTCAGGGCTGAGTTAAGGAACCCTTTGGGACAAAACCAGAGTGTTCTTGGACTAACCTTAGTTAGCTCACGCACTCGCAGTGCACAAAAATCCAACATATATATGATAAGTTTTAATGAAGCCACCAGGGCAGCCTCGAGGGGACACTTTTTCCAAACAGTTTCTGTTGAGCCTGACATCTTTCCAATATCCCCGCTCCAGTCAATATGCTTCTGCGTGGGTCAATGGCCACAGACTACATCAAGCTCCATCAGCTGCAAAAGTGGCTCCCCAGAAAAAACTTTGAGGAACCAGAAAGAAAAAAAAATCCTGAAGAAAGGGAGTCGATTCTAGTTATTAATGTGTCTGAAAAGCCATGTATATTCTCACAATGTTACACAGAAAAAGGCCGTGGCTTTATTGTCTGTGAGCTCATTTCTATTGTCAGGAAACTGGAGAAAGGATGAATATTCCTTTTACATGGTCTTCGTATCTGATCATGTTTATTAGCATTGGAAATTGATGAATTTGTATCTGTTTAAATCATTCTCTGAGCAGACTTCACCACTAAAACTAACTGACGTTAATTAAAGTTTGCACTGTGCGCCTAACAATACGCCATATCTCTTAAATCATTGCAAGTGTTTTCTTTTCATTTAATTTTGGTTGCGTGAGATACTCTGACCATTTGTGTTTTAATAACACAAGCAACAGATTTGAACACTGCAAAATTCATGCTGCATCTGTAGCTGTCTGTTCCACTTAATTACTTTGATTCCAAAGTCATTTTCATTTGAGTTATCTTTAAAAAAAAGTGTCTGATGGATTAAATTCATCAAGAGAAAAATCCTACTTATGAAATTAAACTTTAATGTTTGGCTTGATGAATCATATTTGAAAAAAACAAAACAAAACAAACTGAGATTTCTGATTATTTCTGTGCAGTTAATTGCACCTATTCATCAGGAACTATAATGAATGATAATAATCTCAAAATTAGAAAATAGTAGTCACCATGGCAACATCCAGTGGCATGGAGTAGTCACATAGTAAATAAAATAAAATAGTATACTGCTGTAATACATGAATATTAGGGGTGCAACAACACATGTATACCTATGTATGTATCTGTATTGAACCGTTCGATACAGTGGTCTCGGTTCGGCACGCACTATGAATCAAACAATACACAATTTTATATTTATTTTATCAACTTCTGACGATGCGCACTGTGTTGAAAGCTCAGTGGATCTGCGCTCGACTACTCCGCCTTAGGCTGCATCGTCGAGCGCAGATGTGGCACTAAGCTGCGCCTCCCACATTCATTCAGACCAAGCTGCTGAGACAGAAGCTACACGCAAAGCTAGATAATGCCTTAAATATACCTGAAATCGAAGATCCTCCACCATCCTTCAGATCTGGCGTTTGAACTACTTTGGTTTTCGTATTAAGTATGACCCTGAAATTTAATTTAAAAATTGTACTTTTGAGTTGAAACAAATGTTGGTAATTTCAATAAACTAAAAGTTAAAAAAGGCATGGAAATTTCTCTTTTTTCTATCAAAAAAATATCAAACTGAACCGAACCATAAATTTTGTGTATCGTTGCACCCCTAATTAATATATATAATTTATGACATACTCCCTCTAGTATCTTTCCTATAATTTTAGTAGAACTGTTTTTTTCAGTCTGTTAATTAATGACAATGTATAAAAATGTTTTTCAATGCAACTAATAAAAAAAGAGATCTTTTAAATTATTTGTTGGACTTTAAATATCAAACTGATTTAATGATAATGATCATGTTTCTTTTGCATTTTGTCTTAGGTCAATTTTAGTAAGTTCGTCACACCTTGTGCCCCTTGTCACATCAACAGAGACATTTACTCCTTATCTACCCTCACTGTCATTTGCTTGAATGCATTTCAACCCTTGACTTGTTGTAACATACCATTACGGATGAGGAGGAAAAAGAGGATTTCTGGAGTGAATGGTGTCAGGACTGTTTGCTTTTTGCTCCATCAAGAAAAGCCTCCAAGCAGATTCCGTGCAGTTGACATCTTTACCACATTAAGGTTCATGGGTCATTTTGGGGTTGTCTAGTGCAGATGTATCAGGCAATATCTGAGTAATCCTACCTCCTTTCTTTATCTCTCTGTTGCAGCTTTCGATCCCTGACGAGCAAAAAAATAAATAAATAAAGTCTTCACAACCCCCTGACACTTCAAGCAATTGCAATATCAGCAAAGAGAGCTGAAGTAAATATACTGTGGTATTGATCGGTCACTCATTAGCATTTCAGTAGATTAAGTGAGAAACCGGTGGGGTGTTCAGTTTTTCCATGACACCGTCAAAGTGTCAGTCATCAATCTCTGTGCAGGCATGCACACGTGCTCTCATCGTGAGGTATCTCTGTAAATGAAGACAGTGAACTGACATATACAGCCCGCCGGTCGGATATTATAATCTTCTGGGTAAACCGATGGCATCCATTTTCCTTTTCTTGCTTGAATCAGACCAGATCCAGGTAGTATTTAGAGCTCATGTAGCAGGTCAGACATCGCATCAATATGGCTGTGACTGCGAGTAGGCTGTGTGAAAAATCATGCTGAATGTCCCATGATAGCAGTTGTGTTCTGGTGGTGAAGGGGGCAGTTAGTATACGGCTGTGAGGATATATTGAGGAAATTGTAGGTGTCACTCACAGCAGACAGTCTGAAACAGAATGACCAATATTTGTAGAAGCACAAGCTGCTACACAAAGGCAATCCTATCATTTCATTAACAAAAAGACTCACAAAGATTTGCAATACAAAGTCTGCTAAATTAACTTTTAAATGATAATTAGAAGTAATGATGAAGGAAACATTCTGGACAATACAAAGTTAACAAGAGCTGGTTTCTAGTTTCAGCCATGTTGTCGAGCACTCATCTGATTCTGCTCACTTGGTGTTATATATGATGCATGAATGCAACATAGTTTCACTTGGCAGATTTCATTTAATTTATTTCTATGATATTATCTGTAAGGTTGATGTATGAGAAGTACCAATAGCATTATAAGACATTCATTTGAACCTGATTTATGACTTGAACACATGACAGTCCTCCTACTTATGAGACTGGTACAGTACATGTCTGCATATGTCAGACGCAACCAGCAAAAACCGCCAATATATTACCAATAACGGCTGCTACCACTATTTATAGTAATGATACAACAGCAGCCCTCCAAAGATAAGTGAGGTTTATTGATGGCTATAAAACAATTATGCTGTTTAGTGATAACACATTCCCATGAGGACCCTCCGTGATGTTCCCCTGATAACGTTTGAAGAATGTAAGTGCAACTCTTCCTCTCCTCTTATTTCTCAAACACACATCATAGAAAACCAACCAAACAACAAATACTCCATAATGAAATCCATCGGGAGCGGGAGGTCATCCGTTTAGTTCTGGTTCAACCTTGACCTACTTCTCAAAGCACAAAGACATTAACAATGAGACCTGCTCCCAAGGAGACAACAAACAAACATGCAAAACACTTTGAAATGAAGGCTGTGAGGGTTCTTACGGTGAAGGACTTATTTCACAGAAAGAAAATCATGAAAAATAAACGTGCATTGAGTGGACAGTGGTTCAGAAATATCTCAAAGGTTATCTTTTATAAAAACCAAATCAAACTCTTATCAAACATTATCCTCGAGTTCTTTTACGCAATACATTTTTAACCCTTTCCAAATGGAACCAGACCTCAATCTGCATTTCATTCTCCCCTCTGAATCACTTGCAATGCAATGAAAGCATATTTTTATCAATGTTTCAATTGGATTTCAGTTTCCACTGGGAAATGTCAGCACGGTACAGCTGGGATTACCTTCTTATGTTTGCACCAATGTGCAGCCTAAAATGTTCAGCTAGTTGTGTGACCTTTATGTCGCACATCTGACTTTTACGTGTTCCAGTGACGACCCACTGGACTGACGTTTGCCCGTGATGTGCAGGCTACTCGCTGGCTGACGTGTAACAAGGAAGAAGTGGTGAAGCCGATGTTGTGCAATTGTTTGCTTCAGCCTCCTGGAGGCCATTAGACAGGCTGAGTCTGTTGATGCTTTTAAGATGCGCCTTATGACCCACTGTTTTTCTCTGGCTGTTAACAGTTTAAACTGTATTTTTTATGTGTCTGACTTTGTGAAGTTCTTTGGTGCAGAAAAAAAAAAATTTTTAGCATAACCACAAACATTCTCTCAGCTTAACCATTTCATAGTTGCAAATGATGTGAGTTAATGAGTTAAATTGATAGTTTGAGTGTCTTGATGTGGGGTTGTATAAAGTACTGCCTACAGTAGACAGCAGTCAGTGTGCACCCCGTAGTGATGGGAATTCCAGCTCTTTTTAGTGATCATTTGGCTCAGCTCACCAAGAAGAGCCGGCTCTTTCGGCTCCCAAACGGCTCTTCATTTTACCACTTATACCTTTTATAATTCAGACAAATTTAGTGCTGTTTTGACTTGTGATTTGTATTTGAACACATATATCACTTCAATTTCAATAATTTGCTGTAGCCAATTGCATTTACAGTTGTAAAACCCCTTGTAACTCTCTGAAACCATCCAATGAATGCACTAACTTGCTTGAAGAACCACTCTGCTACACAAAGCAGATAGAAACGCCTATAAAAACCTAAGCATAGAAATTTAAAAAAAGGACAGCTGTTGACATTTTCATTTTTTTATTTAAACACACACCTAACAAAAAAGTAAAGTACTGAAAAAAGAGAAATTAAATACAGCACTCAAGTAAATGTGCTTTGTTAATGCCCACCACTGACATCTGGACAAATAAAACCAAAATGTTTTTGGTATTGTTGTTTAAATTGTTGGAGCTTCTACAAAAAACGACGATCACGACTGCTTCTCATTCAAACCGATTATATTTACTAAAAACACGTAAAACACTGTTACAAAGAAGAAAAAACGACAACGGCGACATAAAAAGAAACGAGGAGGAAAAGAGACAGATCCGTTACCTAGCAACCAATAGATTCTTTTTAAGCAACTTAACGTCTAAACGTTACACTAACAGAAGACAACACAACACATTTCTATTTCAAAATAAAAGCATTTGTTATTGTAACCTATTATTATTATTCATCTATTGTCAGAGAAAAAATATTTACAACAGGTATAGAGTAAAAATAATAAATCTTAGCACCACACTCCTCTCTCGTCTTCACTCCTCTCTCTCCTTCAGCGCGTCTCCCTCCTCTTGTCTCATGTCACCGTCTCAGCGCTGTTACCCCCGCCCCTCCCTGCTTGGTGGTATGATCCTTGTCAATCCTCACATGATTGGTTGCACAGCATGCACGAGACACCTGTAGCCAACGGCCGCAGCGCCCGCAGGTACTTTTCCTAAAGAGAAAAGTAAAAAAAAAAGAACGGCTTGCGGACGGACAGGAGCCGGCTCCCATCGTTCACTTAAAAGAGCCGGCTCTTTGAACCGGCTCATTCGCGACCGACACATCACTAGCACCCCAGCCTTTTTCTTTGGCACTAACCAACTTCTGTATTCCTGCACATAAGCCCAACTGATGTCATCATTCATAATCTTGAATATTGCAGAACTGACCAATTTCTACATTCTGCCTGGTGATAGCAAGGTGAAATATATGCTAGAATTCAGACTGTTCCTAAAAATGAGCTGCCGTTTCTAAAAAGCTGTTAAGAAATACTGTGTGAAAATGAATGGCAGTGCAAATCAGACACTGATTGCCTTCCATCCAAGTACTCTGAGCTCTCTTTGAGTGTCACAGTGTCTGCTGCGTCCTTATTTCCACACATAGGTGTTCCTGTCACGATATAGCTCAATCTTCTGTTTTATAGAGACATTGTAACACTGATTCTTCACACCCTTTTCCCACAGATATACTTGGACCTGCCACAATCATTTGCATGCTGCATAGAGCACTGTGATGACAGCTTTGAGTTATGACAGATAGTAGAGTTGGCATTCCTGGAAAAGTGACACAATATCCTGTAGACTGAGGTTTAATGGAATCTGAGCAATAAGATCCCTTTGATGCATCCATGAGGCCCCGTAGCCACTGAGACAGGAGGAAGAGCACCTTAAAAATGAATGAACTTGAAAATGAGAAGGTTAACATGATTTATGCTGAAACATAGCGGGGGGAAAGCTCATTGAAATGATGAGGAGCGCCCTTGGAATGCATTTGTTCTGGGCGACATTCCGCAGGATGGAATGCCATTCATCTTCATCGTTCATCATCTGTCTATTGTCTTCCAATCTATGAATGACAGGAGAGCCACCGCCGTTTCCATGCTTATAATTTCACTTGTCATATGATGGGATGACACATGTATCAACGTTCTGTCAAAAAGAAACTCAGGCAGTCTGCTTCAACTAGAGAGTCATGCTCAATGCTGAAGGGATATTTCTGACTACTGGTAAGTGGGAATAGGGGCAATTGTCTGTGGAGCTAAATCATATAAAATGTGTGATATGTAGTTATATCTAAGCACTACAATGACAAAGACAGTCATTTTGACCATTTTTAAATTTTGTAATGAAATAATTTAGTTCAAATCAAAGCAGTCTAACGATAGGACACAGAGTTTTCGCTGTATTTCATTCCTCCGAAATTTATGTATTTCTACCCAGACTGACCATACTGGTCATTTTGACCGCATGCATCATAAACGATGTACAGTTAGGTCCAGAAATATTTGGACAGTGACACGACTTTCATAATTTTGGCTCTGTATGCCACCACAATGGATTTGAAATGAAACAACCGCTGCAACTGAAGATGATGCAACAGTATAAAAATTTACTGTTAAATACTTTTTGCACACAAGCATAGTGAGAGAGAGACACCAGGCGGGGCTTGTAAATGTAAAAATCTACATCTGGTAGTTATAGATTTCCAGTAGTTCAAGTGTTAAGTGGCACATTTCAGCATACAGCTCATTCAGCTTGTATTGCAAAGCATGTACATACAGAGAATACACTTATTTGGCTTATTTGCCAATAGTCACAGAGGAAAGATTTGCTGAACAAGCATGTACTTTTAGAGCATCACCCTGTTCCACATTCATATATTTATACATAGTCACTCCTGGGAGATGACCTGCACAACCACAGGCTTTTACTCTTCACTGAGCATTGGTTCAGAGCTACAGTAAGTGCTTTGTTTGAAAAGGTACCTTGTACCAACGTATTCATTAGTGTCTGAAGCCTGCACAGCATCTCAAGGAGCCAATGAACAATGAAGTACAGTCAGTAAGTGCAGGATGCAGTCATTGTAGACCAGTCCACGTTTCAGTTTGAAGGTGTTTTCATACAATTAATTAGCATGGGTTTTTTTCTGCCACATCTTTCTTTAGGGCAAATCCTTGAGTAATTAGACCAGACTTTAATTTGATGCAATCCAAACACAGTAAAAGATATTTCCACTGCTCTTTTCTCTGGCAGAGAAAAAGTCATGAAATAACTGATAAATGATAATAAACGTAACTATGATTAAAGAAACAAACAGTTGTTAAAGCTGTATAGTGGTCTGGCATTCAGACAGTAATGATAAGTGATTCTTTCATATGCAGATTATATAAGGGCTGTGTAAATAATGAAAGTAACCTGACTTGCTACACAAAAACAAATGTACATGGTTGTCATTGACAGGCAACAGTAGCATAGGCCTGAGTCATAGGAGCTGAACATTTCAGTACAATAAGGATCTAAATGGTAAGTTTATTAAACTGATTAGAAATGAGATTAACTACAGCACATTTATTCAACACCACAAACTATAAGCATGTATTTTTACAACAATAAAGAGGAAAGCAAAGGTTATGTTACCTCACTATGAAAAAGATGACACAGACACACAGAGATGTTAACAAAGACGATAACATGAAAGACAAAAACTTTATGTGGAATTTCACAAACACTAACGTTAGCTAATTGCATAAAGCTAGTCAAAGTTTTATCCAAAGCGACTTACAAAAAGAGAAATAATCAAGATACAGTGTGACAAGAACATGTTCGTGCAGCAATAAGTACTGTGACAGCACTGGAGGGGATATATTTAGCATGTCCAGTTTCGGTAGTGCTAGTGAAAGATGTTTTTTCTTTCATGTATGTCACTGTGTTACACAAATGACCCATCATAATTATATTCCCGATCATTTTCAGCGTTTATATATAGCATTTTTCATTGCTTTTATGCTGTGCCAAATGCGGCCTAAACAGCTGGCTTAGTCACTGGGGTCAGTTTTATGAATAAATATACATGAAAGTGAAAACTGAAAATAAATAATTTATTCAAAAGAATTCTAGAATTGAATTGAAAAATGTCTTATTTTTATTTATTTTTTTGTTTTTTCAAATGATCAAAACCTTTGGCCCTGATGTGGCTCCATATTTAACAGTGCATCAACATGCATCTGTATGTCTGACAGACATGACTGCATTCAACATTAAAGTGACCTTGTCATTAGTTCTGAGTGTTGCATACAAGCATGCACTTCATCTGGCATCCATTGAACCAGGCTAGTCCTCGAGTTGCACACTCAACACTATAGGTTCGCTGGCAGATGGCCATTCTCTCAAGTCAGCCAATTAACAAGCCCGTCTCTCAGCCATCAGAGGGAACTTCTGATGTCATCTCATGGAATATGGGTATATGGGCATCTCAACAAACACTGATACAGCTTGGTTTAGGAATCCGTAGACTGCAACAAACTATTTGCCACATTAGCTTCAGTCAACTGAATCCAGATTAAGGTAGCTTTAACTAGTCCAAATGGGACGCTTTGGCCAAACAGCACAGTGGTGGCCTGTGTGTGTGCCAGCTGGGCAGAGAGCAACAAGTACCCCAGTTTGTAATCCTCTGACCAATCCATTGCTATCAGTGTGCATGCAGTGAAATGGCCGGGCTTGGCTGTATGTTTATATTCAGTGCCAGTCACTACATCAACAAACACTTCTTTGTTGACATCTGCACTTAATCCTCCACCCTCGTTTAGTCTGAACAAAGTGGCCTTTGACCATGACTGCTTCTCAAGGCGCAGGAAGGGAAAGTGAAATAACTGAAGTCGTGAAAGAGAGACGAATATAATTAAAAGAGATTTGCCAAGAGTGAAAGAGGGACCAACATTGCTTGATGAATTATTTTTATTATTTGAATTATTTAATGAATAAAGCTGTTTTCTACAGAATCAGCACCAGCATTCTTTGTATTTTGCAAAGAATCTGAGCGACACAAGGCTCAGCTGAGGGACTCTAATAAACTTAGCTATCTCACACATGGTTTTACGGTTTTGCTGACTTCCCTCTTGCTCTGAAGTCAGTCCATCACTCTTACTTCCTTAGAATTTCTGAGCCGAGAACCCATTTTCCTGGCACTCAATACGTCTTTCCCAGTTTCAGCATCATGATGCCACCAGCTCGTAGAATGGCCGTGGATAGCATGCAAGGCTCAATAACACAGAAATGGGACAATAAAGCTGCCAGATGTGTTCATTGTCAATGCATTTTGGTACAGAGAATGTGTAACATAATTTTATTGGACTCATTAGATCACAGATAAGGGCGATAATGTGTGTGTTTGCCATTTGTTGTTGGGTTGCAATGCTGAATTAGAGATTAATCTTTACCTTGTCATGTGTTCGGGTTGAAACAAAGTTCATGTATTTAAATATATACAACAAGATAACCATGGTGTTTAGAGGCATTGACCTCTAAATGAAAAATACTGGATGTAATATCAATGTGCTCAATGGAAGACAATGAAAAAAAAAAGAAATGACTATTTTTACATACTTCCTTTGGTTGAGAAATGATTTCATTTCATACAGGAAAAAAAATGTATTCCAATACAGCACAAAAGTAAAAGTTAAATATTATGCACTCGATTCTATCTGTCACGTAAACCTGGCCTTGGTTCATATTGGGTTTCAGGTCTGTAAACATAATTCAACCTCCCCTCAGGCAACTTGACTTACTCCGATTTCAGCTTGTGTCCATTTGGCACAAAACCAATTCAAATGGTTCTGCCTGCTTGGACACGAGCTATCTTGAAGTGCGTTCAGCTGTGGTGGATGACTCTTCACGTTTTATTTGCCATGATACACAGAGCTCTGAGGACTGAGCTCCGAAGGCATCGAAGAGCTTCAGCTGAGATGCATCATTAACATCGCTCCTGAAGCCATCTTTTAAAACGGGACGCTTTTATTAGACTGTCTGGTGGGATGTGAAAAGGGAACGGATGTCAAGGTGTGGATGTTTATCATAATGGATATCCCAGACACACCCAGGCATTCTGTTTTAAACAAGGATCTTGCACTATTTAGCACTCCTCTCTTACTTTTACCTCAAACCTAAGGGAGATAGACTCAAAAACAACCCACCGTAACACACTCGAGATATTTTATCAGGTTTAATGGCTTGCACATCATAACATGAGCATTATTAAAATGAATTCATTATCCACACCTTATGAAAGTGTTGAGACGAAGTAACAAACCAGAAGACAAATAAAAGTTTAGTATTGATTCTCATTGGGTTTTGCACTTCACCATGTGTGACCTTACTCAAGTAAAGGAGTTGTTTAATTAAATGGTAATGAATGATAATGAAACCTAACAAAGCCTTAGACTAGCCCCCTAATATTAGGACAAGCCAATATGTATTTATTAGCCAAAATCAGGTTGTTACATAAATTGCATTATTAAGCACACATTTTACTCACACACACACACACACACACACACACACACACACACACCAGTACCTATACGATAAACCTCAAACCCCTGACACACACACACATCAATATGTTCTGGCTGTCATTGTCAGCTCCTCTTCAGTGTGTGAGGATGAACATGAAATAGAGCCTGCCTTGCAGATTTGCAGGCCTCTGATTGGGCACAGGTCACTGTATTTCCCCTCCTCACATGTGACTGAATTATGAGCAGGGTCACATATGGCTGGTTACCCGGGTCATGTAAAGCACGCACTGTCCCCTAGGGTGTGGCTAAGCATAAACTCTGCTGTGCTGCATGTGTGCGTCAGCATGGTTGAGCATATGGAACAATGACTGGTGAAGATAATGTCCTCAAAGCCTCATGCTTGCTTGAGTTCCTGTCCTGAATGATGGCCAAATGTGACCCTATACGGACAGTATAAGATGAATGGCTGACTTTGATTGACTTGTGTTCAGGGACGGCCATTCTAATGTGCTTTAAAAAAAAAAAAAACACTGAGATGCGCATCAGTGATGGGGTGCGTGTGATATATGGCTGACCTCTATTGGAAGTCATGTGAATGTATGTGCTTTTAAAGCACATTTATTTGACCTCTAACCCACACATGTCATTTATATTATGGACTCCACTTATCAAACTGCTATGATCTTTGGCAAAGTTGTGTGTCTTCTGTGTGGGCATTTGCATGTCCATATGTTTGCTCGTCCGTCAGTTCATCGGGGTTAATTATTTTTACAGTACAAGACGGGCATGAGGATATTTCTGCTTCCAGTAGTCATGCAACCTGAATTTCAGTCCTTTCGAATGCATTATGCCGACTGCCTGTATCAAATATGGCCTCATGTTCATAGAAAATGATACACTAAAAGAAATGTTTGGTGTCAGTTTAACAACAGCAAATCTTAAGACCCAAAAATCATCCTTTTCTAACATAAGCAGTAATGGCATTTTAATTTCTACAGATCCCAAGCAGAACCATCAGAAACAAGACACATGCATTTCTTTCATCTCCGTCACCCAGAATATTATTTTCTACCAAAACCCTTGATGCCTCACGCAGAGGTCCTCATAAATCAGTCTGATAACTGCTTGAGGAGTGTTGAAAGAGTGGCTGTATCTCAAGAAAAGTCTCAAAGACAGAAAAGGACTTGAGCTTGTATGGGCATCACCATTTATCTACTTTGTGAAGTAAAAGCACTTTCTTCCCTTCATGAGCCCAGCCTGATGTTTATCAGCTGCTTCAGAGGAGGACGGCTGATCTAAGCTTTAGCTTTCAGATCATTAGATGAAGCGTTCAAGTGACCTTGGTCAACTTCTTGCACTGGAATTGGAAATGATTATGCACATTAAGCAGAGGTGGAGCTTATGTGGGTAGCAAGGTCAAACAGTTCGACTGCAATGAAGTCTCAATGGGAGTTTGAAACATTTTTCACACCCTATATACAGTAAATATGTGATACTGAGTGAATAACTCATGACCTATACTCTGATTCGTTATTCTGTCACACAAGTTAAGATACAAGCCACTGCTCCTGCTGAGGTGGTTTAAACATCTGTTATAGGTGCTCTCTGGCAGCCTACCTTTGGAGGTATTCAGGGCACAGCCAATTGGGAAAATACCCTGGAGCAGACAGGACACACTGGCCTGAGAGGACGTACAGCCTGGGAGAAGCAGGGGAATTCTACTCATGTGGTCTGAAATGGTCTCAAGGGGATTTCAAGGACATTGTCACATCACACCTGCAGCAACAAGGTTTTAGGTTCAGAATTTGGAGCTGGTTCTTTCTGTGAGTCATCTCCCCTTCTGATCACACATTGGTCCATGTCTACAGTTTGTGGAGATCTCTCAACAGACATGTTTATGCCAATTCAATTACCACTGTCCACCATCTTGGTCAAACTTGGACAAGCAAGTGACAATTACCACGATTGACTCTGACAGGTAGTTTGTTAACAGTGTGATATTTTGCTGCAAGATTTGTGATGGCAGGTAAGGCTCAGTTTGGAACTAAAATTGTGACTTTTGTCTGCACTGGGACTGCCATGCTAACTTTGTAAGCGAGTGAGATAAAGTGCTGAACTTACTTCACAGCTAAACTAGCAATAAAAAGTGAATTGCCTTTCACGCCAGAGTTATTCATTTTCACTTGTATATTGAACAAATCACTCCTTTCCAGGTGGGATTCTTACTATGCAGACACCAGCAGACAAAATTTAATCTGTTTTTACTGCCATTGGACAGATGGTTCTTGTCTGTGGGAAGGATACAGGCCAAATTTGAATTGATCTCGACTTTCTTTTCCATTTACTCACTTTAGGACGACTCCTTCAAGGAGTCTCTGGAGGAACTGAACATAAACCAATAAAGAGCACCAATCGGCAGTATTTAATGGTGCTTTTCTTCTGTGATTCTGTTTCAGCAACCTGAGTGGCCATCATGACTGCCATTGCAGACGTGGTATTGTTGAAGCTGTGTCTATGATGATGGGCAACCGGCACAACTGCGGAAAAGTGTTCTCAATTTGTTGAAGTGGCGACTGTGACAGTGAGATTACAGAGCGCTAAAAGCATTGTGACAACACGGGCACAAAAGCGCTTGAAGATGCACTTTGGTAAAAACATTAAATAAGCAGTTTAAAATGGTGGGAGAGTCGTGGAATCTTACAGTATTTAAATGTGTCATGATTCATTGAGTGCTGTCAGTTCAGTCACAGATGTCAGTCATTGCTTTTTTTCTTGGTTGTTACTTTCTAGTTTGACCCAGTTTTCAGAATTGTCTTGAGATGCCTGCTTCAGTTACCAGTTAGAAAAGAGAAAAGGAACACGTTAATTGATTGATTGTGTGAACTATTGGCTGTTGGGAAGCTTCCGCAGTGAGAGTGGTTTGGTAGTTCTGTTTCTCTCTCAAATCCCACAATGGAAACAAGTCCACAAACAAAGGGAGAAATCAATGGACTTTATTTGGCAGCTTTGAGAGAGGTGCTTAGCATCACAGAGTGTTTTGCCTGAGGTGAACATCCCAGAGTGTATTATGGTGTTGCTCCATTGCCCTGTTCACATCCGCAAGCTGTTCTAAACCCATTTGAAGTGAAGCGCACAGGGTTTTAACAACTATCAGCACTAGTGTGTATAGCCTCCTAGGGCCCTCTCACTCTATTTGGCCATTGAAATGGCTTCTCTCCTCAGCTGAGCATCTATATATCGCAGTGCGAGTGTTTAAGAGTGTTTACATTAAAGAAAGGTGCTTCATCCAGCACTGCACACTGAAGTACCATTTAAATCTACTGTTTCCAGTTCATCCCTTTATCATGAATACCGTTATATCAGTCGTCTATTTATCATTTTGGACTGCAATGAACATTGCAGAGTGGAAAAATTACATCACAGATGGTGTGATGGTGCTTTCTCCCTTTCTTTCCCTCTTTCCTTTTATTATTTAATCTCACCGCTGACAGAGACTTCAAACTTTCATTGTCACCCCGGGTCGAACGGAGATTCAAACACTCTCCCTCCGTGTGATTGAGGAGCCTCATAAACCGCACACATCTTGGATACATCCCTTTGGAAACCTTCCCTTCCCTTCCTCTGGAGGACGGTGGAGGGTGTAATTCACTTTACAATATCAAATAATCACTGCTTGTGATTCTTGTCTCCTGGCTAACTTGTCGGGCATGAGTTTATGGCTTTTAAAAGCAGAGGTGATCTGCGAGGAGGAGAGCTTCCGCAGATGTGGCCGGAAGGTGATGAGGCCCAAAGTGAAGCTTTGCCTCCAGGTCATTGAGCAATAATGAATGTTATCAAGCAAGTGCCAGAAGACAAGTAACGCTGGTGGAATTTATGAGAGGCCTTGCAGGCTGACCCTAAGCAAGACCGGCCATTCTTCACCAGAGACAGGGCTAAGGCTAGGAAAAGACTAATATGGCAGGATTGTGATTAAATAGGCCCTCGATTTTATAGGCTTTGGCACCAAGAAGGGAGTCAGTATTTATTGGCATAGATATAAATTGTAAAAACTGAACACCTCACTGATTACAGTACTCAAGGTGATCTCCATTGGGAAAAAGGTATCTCTTTGAACAGGATAATGGAATATTAGTTATTTTAAGGCATCAGTATGGCAATGTCAATTTATAGAACACATTTTGTTACATAAGACACTGAACTAGAAACTCCTTTAACACAAAATATAAAAACATAAGGACACGCACACGGCTGTGTGAATAGGAAGGTTGTTAGCCTGCTCCTGAATGTGGACACAGCTGTGATCGACCTGAAGTCAACAGGCAGCTTGTTCCAGAGAGCAGGACCACAGGAATCGAAGGCACCCTTACCAGAGCTGGATCTAATTCTGTGCACAGCCAGAAGACCTTCGCCCGATGACCTCAGAGGACTGACCGGGTTAGTGAGCAAGTCATAAATGTACAGAGGAGCCAAACCATTGAGTGCTTCATAGACTATTAGCTGGACTTTGAAGGTACCAGTGACGTGCTTCAGTACCAGAGTAAAGTGTTAAAGTGTAAGCTGTAACAACATGAAAAAAGAGATCTGATCATTTTGATTCTCATCATACATTTATGTTCTATATTGATCTAACATGAAGCAGACTTACCATGACACACTAACAAATACAGCCGCCTGTGTTCTTTCCCTTTGTCCCTGTGTCAATCAAAGTCAGCTCTTCTTATTTGCCAATTTCCAGTTGTGTTGGAAGGCAGCATTCCCACCTTTAAAAGCTGTCTATGAATCATCACTCTAACAAGACGGTATAGCTTCCTTTGAAATTCAAATTGATGATATAAATAACAATGCAGCGTTGTGCTGTATCTTAGGTTGTGTATTCAATAGTTCAACCATCCACAAAGTAGGAGCAATGAGCTGCTGAAGAGGAGAGCGGGGGAACAAAGAAGGGGAGGGATCCAACAAGAGGGTCTCTCAAGATCTGAGTGTTCAGTCTGCAGGCTTCTCTGATCATGAATTTAGCTAAAGGATCAATTTAGGGCTTATATTATTTTAATTACTGATTACTGACTGATTCCATACTGAAGAAGAATGAAATAAATGTAATAAAATTGCAATCTTTTTTGGTTGTGTAACTGTCCTAAGGACATTTCTTTTTCCTTTTTAGTGTCCTCAGGCTCCTTTGCAAGTTTCCCAGATGAACTTTATTCCATTCAGTGTTTATTGTCGTCTGTACAGATTACATTAATAAATTACACTGGCTCTTTGTTTGCAGGGGCTTTGGTTGTTCTTCTAGTAGCTTGGTAAGTATGGCTCTCAACTGCTGTCTGTCCCTTGTCCAAGCAGGACACAGAGATGGTGTTTCATAACCAGCAACTGCTCATGTGCGCACCACCAGAGTTTGAAACATTCCAATAAATAAACAAAAAATTGCAAAATGTCAAGAATAGAGATGTCCAACTCAGATCCTTTTATGGACTTGAGTCACTCACTAAACAGATCCGGATCTTACGAGTCCTTTGAGTCATTTGAGTCAGTATGTCCATAGGCATATGGATTCTACTCGGTTAAATCAGTGAATCTGGTTTATCTGGGTCTGCTGGATCAGTAAGCAATCCGCAGGTCTCTTGAGTCTCTTGAGTTCCTGATTTTTCCAGCTCTTACTCGTGCAGGATGGATCTGTGGATCTGAATCTGAATCCGGATCTGTGCTACTGAGTCTGAGTCTGCAGGAAGCTACGCTGATCCGCTTTTCCGATCCAATTTCTGGCAGCTTTTAAGGCGGATGAACAGAGACATGTTGTAATGAGATTGTACAGGTTAATAGGAGAGTAGTGAATGATGCAATTTATCGTTTTAATTTGTAAATGTGGCCCGCTGTTAGGCGGGTTTAGGATGGTAAGGATCCAAGTTAATGGAGACTACAGACTTGTTAATCCCGAGTTAGTAAGAGGATCCGGGTGAATGATCCAGATGAATCGCTATTTATACACCACTAGTCAAGAAGGCAAATATTAAACTATACATATTTGGAATTCAGATTTCTCTCTTTTACTGAACTAAGACTAGTCTAATGGCTTTGTTAACTCACTGCTAAACACATTGCAGTCGAACAAAAGAAAAAACCAAGATGGATGTGAAAATATTCTGACTCGACATTGTTTTTCCTCCTCTCGGGTCATTGGGTGTGGGCTGAGCTGCTGCTCGCACTCAAAATACATATGATAAGTGATGGACAATTGCAGATAGCTGATGTTAGTCCAATTGCCCAACCCTAGCACACACCATGATTATCAAGTTGCCTGATATCTGGTGCTTTATATCAAAGGTTATCATGAGGACAAGTAAGTCAACACACATAATGGGAAGTGAAACCTTCTGTGCAGCTGAAGAGCTGCTTAAATTTGTATTTCACTCGGGATTTGATCATGATTTTCTCACAATGGAGTCTGCCTCACACACTGACTCCTTTATTGTTGACTGGCTTTATAAAACAAGTGTGTTTGCTTTAAATTGTCTCCCTGCAGTTTAAGGTCCTTAGTTTAATGGAAAAAGCACAACTGTTGTGTTCTTTGATAAACTCTTCTCATCACAGTTTTAACATTTGGCACAGGATTTGAGAGTTGAGCCCACTGCTGTGGGCACCAGAACCTCAACCTCAATCATCTTGTTTTAAATTTGAGGACAACATATGGCTGCTGCTCTGTAAGGAGTAAATTCAAAGGAGATTCACTGATGTGATGCTCATTATGGTTCACTGAGGAGCATGTGGGGACTACCTGGTACAGGAATTAAAAAGGTGACATGATTATAATAGAAAATGGATGTCAGTATGTAAGAGCATAACCACGATACTGTTAATGTAATAATTTTAATTACAATTACAGTTATATGTCTGTGTGCTGTAATATATCCCATTATAATTCACATTCCGGTTTCTCACCTGATCATCTGTGACCAGATGTTTTACCAGAAGAACAATTTCTGACCGGATGATCATTTTAATTTCAATATTCTGCTTTTATTATCCCACTACTATTATTTACTTCAGGTCTAGAGGCTGTGGCTCAGTAGGTAGAGCGGGTCGTCCAATAGTCAGATGATCGGTAGTTCGATTCCCGGCTCCTCCAGTCTGCATGTTGAAGTGTCCTTGGGCAAGATACTGAACCCCAAATTGTTCCCAAAGGCTGCACCAAGGTTTAATGTATGTTTGCATGCTGCTACTGGATGCTTGAATTTCCTTCGGGATCAATAAAGTATCTATCTAAAACTTATGAGCAGTTGGCACCTTGCATGGAAGCTAATGCCATCAGTGTATGAATGTGTGTGAATGAGATATGTAGTGTAAAAGCGATTTGAGTGGTCGGAAGACTAGAAAGGTGTTATATAAGTACAGTCCATCTTTTATTACTGAACATATTTTCTAGAGTACATTGGAGGTGACAGATACTTTTCCAGTGTTGAGGGGGGCACAACCTCCCTGACAATGTGTGCTTAAGGCCTAAGCAATGTGCTTAAGAACACAGGTCTCAAGTAAAACACTGCCAATAAGAACAATAAGATATGGTTATCACCAAGTGTACAATTAAGCAATATTACACTTGAGGGTGTGCTTTAACGTCATTATTGGCACGACAGTGATGCGGTCCGTTAGCGTCACTGGAGTGCCAATAATAAGTTAAAACACACCCTCAAGTGGAATATTGAAATTATACAACAATCACCAACTTCAATAACATACAGTACAGACCAAAAGTTTGGACACACTTTCCCATTCTCTTAAATGAGAAAGTGTGTCCAAACTTTTGGTCTGTACTGTATATAATCAAAAGATATTCATGTTTTGGGGCAATTTGCTCTCAAAAGAAACAAATTTCTTTGCTCAGAGTTTCCTGTTCTGATCTGTTTCTATGGAGATACACGGAATATGACTAATACCTGGAAAACAATCAGTCACAGCAGTAGACTCCTATGTGTAATGGAACCCAGTTCACTACTCCAGCAAGTAGCCCAAGCCTTAGTAACGACCTAGCAATGGAGACGCTTTCTAGTCCCATCAAAGCTTATGGAGATCGTGGAGTTTCCCAAACTGAATAAATAGTGCACATATAAACACTAAACTGCTTTGCTAGTTCAGTCTTGTAGTGACTAAGATATCTGCTGAAAAAGAGATTTTTCCATGGACTCCTAACTTCACATTTATTTTGAAGCTAGCGCCGTATCAGCGACTCACCGGCACAGCTGATGGAGGATGATCCAAACATTTCCAGTAACTCCACAGCGTTGTAAAGTCCAAAAGTCAAAATGTATTGAACAAAGATCGATGTAATCATTTCCAAAATGAGCAACATGTTTTTATCTAACGGAATATTCCTCTTCAGTCCATATTAGTATTAATGAGGTACAGACCTGTATTAACGAGGCGGTCCAACAGCTCCGTAACACACAGAATATTCATTCAAGAAAGCTGAAATTGTAAATTCAGATGTATTACTTTATTAAAGTTAACTTCCAGTGTATTTGTATTTGTTTATATGTTCTATATTTTCAGGATGTGACAATGTGGAGATGGTGGAGTAATATTTTTAGTGATGAGTCAGGTGTGCTGTCATGCTGATTTGAGCACATTCTAAACGTCTAGTTGACCAATCAGATTGCTCGGTCGGACCTTCATGTTGTATAATATGATTTATTTACCTGAGACAGGGTTTTTGTTTTTAATTCACGCACAATTTTGGTTCTTCTTAACATGAATAGAACATTAGCCTGCAGGCCACAGTATTCATCTTTGAATGCCAAATCTGTGACATGATTAGACTTGGAAAGTACATTGATTTTCTTGCCAACAGCGATCTGCACTGAATATTTGCAGGTCCACACATGTGCATTGTGGTAATAACAATGGCCATGATATAATCTCCTACTTCAGCAGGCATGTACCATGACTGTCACATTGTTTTGGGCTATCAACGACCACAGCTCTCCCTTTTAATTGGGATCGAAGTAACGAGCGGGCGGTAAAGTTTCTAAGACATGTCTGACAGTTAGTATTCATTATCAGACGGAAGCTTGCAGCACCATTTAGCTCTTCCACAGCTGATGTACCAAATGCTGGCACATAACTCACAGTGTGACAAAGAATGGAGGGATTCTGTCGTGACGGTTTAGGATATCCATTATCTTTTAGCCCTAAGATGATGCACATAGTAACTGAGTCATTGAGCTGGTGGAGTGCGTTCTGTTGACTTTGATGTTTGCCTTAAACTACACAGCTTATTAATAAAATCAAGGCCATGCTATGTCACTTGTTTGACATGCATTTGGTATTTGTGACAGGCACAATGCAGGTGTTTTTGTCCAAATTCAATAGAGCTATTTTCCTGGGGATTACTACATTACAGCATATCATATAATGATTAAATGTGAATCTCCATATTCATGCTGTAAAAAGGAGGCTGAAGTGATAGATTAGATGTCTCACACCTGGTGGCCTGTGTTCTCATTCACGATGATTAACAGATGCCGCGCAACACAGGAAACCTGAGTGACACTTGACTTGCAGATGAGCTGCTTGACAGCGTTTGTTCTCTTATCTCATTGGAGAGGCAACATGATCAGGATTGTGACTCAAGGGACAGCAAACCAATGAGCTCCAATCTCAACGAAGTGCTATTCTTTGGGGGCTTTTGCTTGTGTTGATGGTTTACCCCTACTCCTACCAAGCAAAGAGATGTCTCTTTGGGTTTGAGTGGGTGGCCATGTGAGCCCCCATCAGGGGTAAAGTCATGTCCAAGGCATTTAATAGCACTTTTAGCAACCTAACAATCATAGATCAGGTCTCTTTCACTAATCATAGCTTGCCTACAAACTGCCTGTATGTCACATCGCCTCCACATCGCAGACAGAGCTCTAAGTGCTGGCAGCCTCTGCATCCACTAGGAAGCTTGCAGCCACTGTGCCAGCAGGAGGCTCCTCTGATGCAGGAAACTAAGCAATCTAAGCACAAGAGGCACCCAAGAGTGTCACATCTGCTAATTACAGCAATGGCATCTACTAAAATCGGTACACACGTGATCTACACACACACACACACACACACAATCCAATCTCCCTGTTAATCAAGGTATAATCAGTAATCAAGCCAGGGAAAATGTTTCCTGTCTTCAGGTGGTGCACTTTTTTCTCTAATGTATTTAACGGACCAATTTGTTGAACACGGAGCCAGCTCACGGCGATTAAGTTATTTCCTAAGATGGCCAACTTTAGAAAAAGGCAGATAAAACATGAAATAATTATAAAATACACATCATTTACTCCTATTATTTGGAGTTGGTGTCCATTTTGATTGATAGCTGTTTTAAATGTCATCATGTCTCATCATGGCAATGTCTGTTACCATGGTGATGCAGTTAATAAAACTGGTGTTCCCTACTTGACCCAAACCAAAATGATTTTCATGTCAGTGGAGAAGGATATGTTGTGCCTTTTTAAATAAAAGATATGAAGATGTATAAAATAGAAAAGACAGCATCATTTTTTTCGGAAATAAAGAACGCTGTGGTTTAATTAAGTTCAAGACAAAGAGTCAAAATAATACCAAATGCCAAACCTGACTGCCCTGCACGCTGAGGAATTCAGATCAGTTTTGGCAGAAGGTTACTGCTGTCTTCAAAAATATTAACTGAATCTACTGCGTGATACATATTGAATCATCTGGAACAGTATCACATTTAAACATTTACATTTTTTGTTGTAGAAGTGAAATAAACAGGTCACACAGGCAAATATTACAAATGATCAAAATGGCCTGTTTCTTTCACAGGTAACTCTGTCAACAGACAAGTAAAATGTGTTTAAATTAAAGAAATATATAACATTTCTTAATTTACCACATATTAGTTCACATATTCACTGGCAGTGCCACAAGAACAGAATATGGATGGATGAGGGTTGTCAATGTTTCATCATGTTTTCAGCGATAAAACAAACTACTGCCTTTGATCAAAAATTGGAATGCCATGGAAAGTTACCAAAATAAAAGCCACAACTAAAATTAAAATTTCTTTTTAACATCCCTCTTCTCTAGTCTGTTACTTCACAAACGATAATATAGTAAAACACAGTGATCATAATATATCAATCAATCAGACTTTATTTGTATAGCACTTTTCACAGCAAAAACACAAACTCAGGGAACGTGAGTGGAATGTATAAAAATGAAATATATTAACATATTTAAATATATACATTTATATCAGAAGTGTCTTAACAAGTATTTTACATTAAGAAACATTAAATGTCATCATAGCTGCATATACAGTTACATTATATAGTGTCTCTGTTCATCAAATGTTTGTATGCTGCTTATGAATGCTAAATAGAGGAGACTTTAGGTAAAGTGTAACTTGCTGCCTCTGACTGATTAAATATAAATAAAGTTTAAAATAAATGCATTTACAAGCTCCAAATAAATCATTATTGCTGAAGACGTTCACGCGTGTAGAATGCCAGAACATGTCTGGTGTTTTCCTTCCTTGATCCAGTCCAGTCCTCTGGAGAGTTGGTTCCCATTTAGCTGAACCTTCACGCACTTGTTTACCCATGCTGCTCTGCTGCAGCAAGGGCATACTGACCTCGTCAGGTCATTTGATTCACATCACAGCTGTTAGGAGGTAATGGGTATCAGTGGCTGGACCTATGCTACATATAGCTAAACATCAGGTGGGTCTCACACACACACACACACAGACAGGTCCTGTCGTACATGTAATGTGATGAGGGTGAGTCGACTGCTTCCTTATAGATTTATAACTCTGCTGCTGCTGCTCTGATCAAACAATCTGTGAATTAAACTGAAACTTTGGTATTTTTTTCAACCTGGGCCTTTTTTCCAACACTTTTGTGTCCAAGTGACTAATGGGGACAACAATTTTTAAAATTGGTCCGTCCAGTATTGAGCGGGCTGCAACGTGTAATCCTTCAGGACAACTGTGCACCTTCAACATATGTCCACTGAAAGTGCTTGTTTTTTTGCCACTCATAGGCTCAGATTGTTATACAAGCCTAAGTGTCAGCATTATTGAAAAGACATGGATAGAAATTTTTGTGGGCATTAGATCCTTTTTGTTTAACCAAAAGGCTCTGCTCAAAGACGTTGTAGAACTCAGAGTTGAGAGTGTTCCGCTGCATCGACCTGTTAGTTTGTCTTATTGTGTGACTGGGTGTGTCCAGTTCAAACACTAAAGTCGGTGCTGATGGTCGGTGTTGTAAAGATTTCTCCGAGCTGCTAATGATGTCTGAGATTGTTGACATCGTAGACCGTATTCAGAAAGAGACTGCAGTGAATGCGAGTGTGACTTTCTGCTGACAGAGGAGGACAAAAGCGGACAGTGCACCAACAAACCTGACACTAAGTGTGTTGTTTTAGTCCGTCAAAACAGCTGTAAGATATGAAGCGTGTGACTCACTGCAGTTTTAATAAACTTGTCAGCTGGCTAAGCCTGATCATGTACAGGTATTACATATGCAACAACACTAAAGGTTTCATTTCTGAACAGCATTTGTCTGCATCACGTACATAGTCAGTTTACTAAAACCAATAGAATTTCATATTAGAGCTGAGTGCATCACAAGAAAATAGCAAATTGGAGAAACTGTGGAGGTATTTTTTTCATGCTTCGATGTGTAGGAGGGGTTTATATTTCTAAGTTAATCCATAAGAAGCTGCTGTATTATCTGTTCCTTTTGCATGAGAAATTTTCAGGAACCAGGCTTAGTCGCACAAGTCTCGACAGTGACTGGGAAAACATTGATATGATTCATGATACTGCCTAATCCCACATCCATCATCCATCCAGTAAAATGCAAAAGCAACATAAATGCACCCACACTCCCATGGATCATTTGTGAACAATTTGTCAGCCACATAATTCAGGCTTCAGGTACAGGTTCAGGCACAGAACTCTGCAGAGGATGAGCATAAAGTGAAAAACTGTCAGCAATATCATTAAATTTGAATGCTCTTTATTCTCTATTGTATTTGTCCAAATGTGTAGTTTAGCTATTTTAAGTCTTAATGTTATTTGTTTAAGGACAAAGAGTCGAGTGTAGGAAATGGGATTCTCAGATGTGTCTCATAAACTCTGACCAACGAATCAGCAATGAAATGAATTGAAAACCAGAGAATCACAACCTGAATTTATCACAGTACCTGTCACAGTTTTTTTTAAATATTCTTTATCTGTTATGCTGTACACACTGTCTTTTCTCCTAAACAAATACATCGCCCTGAACTGCTAGAGTTGGCCGCCTCAGCGGTGGCCTGTTATATTTTATTGAAGCAGTCGAAAGGCATCGGAAAGAAAAACAAAAACTTGTCATCAGAGGGGAGATTCCAGCAATCTGACTTGCCATTCAAGGAGACAGCCAAACGTCTGCAGTGTGTGAGACGTCAGGTGGAGTCTCACTTCTGTTTGCACCAACAGCTCACGTCAAGGTGAAGTCTGACTCCACTCTGAACCCTCTTTGAACTTCCCTGACAGCTCGTGTGATATGAAACGCTCCCCTCGCCCTCCTCCCCATCCAGAACTTTTGTCATGCTTCACAAAGCGGCCAGCTTTTGATGGAGACCATGTTCTTCTTCCCGGTGTGTGACAGAGAGATGGTGGGATCTGCCTCAGGTATGGGTGGCTTTCACCTTTTGCACCTTCAGCATCGAGCAGACAAGAATCACAGCGATGTGGTTTTTGCTATTGAGAGAGGTTTGATGGTCCAGTAATAATCACAATTAATGGCCTGGATTTTTGTCAGTACTCCAGTTGCATTTGGTTATAACAGAGGCAAAATTACTAATACCAAGTGATGGGAGGACTCAGGCCTGTTTGTAGCCCCAATTTGCAAATGTTAGTTTTTGAGTTTGCCAAAACAAAATTTTAAGGTGATAATATCAATGTCAGTCTTGTATTTTAAATTTCATCCATTGTCCTGAGCATCATTACTGCAGCTTTAAAGAGAGCTCCAAGTACAGACTGGAAACTTGACACTTTAAAGTCAGAAGATTCCATAATTTGGCAAAGTAATCATTGAGTTTTAGGGATTTCTTCCCAACCTTATTCATCATACTATACTGTACTGTTGGGATTGGTTGCCAGAAATAGTTTAAAATCTAACTTGATGCATCTGTAAAGAGGAAATTGAGTGTGAACTGCACAGCTGCTGTTATCTCTATCTCTGTTTATTCTGAATTGGTTCTGGCCATTTCCCAATCAGTGGGGTCAAAGTAAATATTTTACATCAGCTGTCACAGCTAAAAAACAACCCAAAAAGTGCCACAAGTTTGAAAGCACTGACAGAACAGTGTAGCAGCAGGTTTCAGCTATATTGTTGATTTAGCATTTAAGAACAGACAGTCTCTTATGAGCTTTACATTTGTCTATTTCCTATTGTGTTCTTTAATACTGCTCTATTCATTCTGGGCTTGGTTTTTGTTTTGACCCCACCCCCCTTTGGGTTCAGCATTGGCGCCGTCTGGATTGGATCATGCTCTTTGACTCATTTGCACTCAACTATGATAGTCTTGTTGACTACAGAACAGCAATGAAAGCATGCATCTCACTAGCTGCAGATAGCAGCAGTCTTGGGCTCAGCCTCTCTGCATGGATCCAACTGTAGGCTGGGCTCAAGCAGAGGGGACACACTCCATCAAGCACTGCAGCTTCTCTCTCCACTCCCCCTATACTTTCACTCCTCTCCTGCTAATGATTAACGTCATAAATCACACTACACTGTTTTCTCCCACTGCCAGCAGTGAGGAAAGCAGCTCCTCAATGACCCTATGCTCCCAGCAGTGGTGGGGGGTGGTTGTGTGCTGAAAATTGTGTTTCGGGTTTGGTTTCTGTCAGTATTTAGGTTGAAGATATTTTTGCAAGTACTACAATGTATATGGTCTATTTCCAGTCCAACAATGACTATTAGATTAGCTACCGACCATCTGCATGTGTAAACATAACCTGACCAGAATTTACATGTCACATCTCCTCGACTCACAGTATTGCTGGCTAAGTATTACATTATTATGGTCATTTTTGTTAGCCGTTGTCCATATTGAGCTTTGTTTTTGGCTGCTGTTTGCCTGACACCGCTTTCTGTGTCCTTGACAACCATTCACCTGATGTTGGTCTGTACAGTAAATTTCGCTGACATTTATATCATGATAAGTAGAGATTTACTTTAGAGGACTTCTACATTTCAACAGTTAAAGTCCATGTAAAGGCAATTCTGAGATTTCTTTCAAAACACATTAAATATGTTGGAAAATAGTTGCTGAAAACATGTGAAAAGACTTTGAACGATATATTACTGAAATGTGGAGTTAGAGGTTCAAACAGTTTTTCACCAGTTTTCAGTCCAGGATTTTGTGGGCGGTCCTTAAAGGGTGGTTCGATGACACGCTGAGGCCACCCTGAGCATACCCCTGCACCTCTAGCAGAGAGGTAGAGAATTCATCTCGCTCAGTGTTTCAAAGTTAGTCATGTCATTTTCTGAACTCATCTGACACGTTTCAGTCGCTTCAAAATGGCTGCTCAACTGCTCCGGTGAGTGGGCGTGGCTTCAGCACATTCAGAGGACACGCCCCCCACAGTCCTGGAGCTGAGAATTCATTTTTACCTGATTTTGACACCTAATTTCATAAATTTGTCGATATTTTTAATCATTCAAATTTGGCTGGGTGGTTAATAACACTTTCTTCTTTGGTCTGACAAACTCAGAACACAGATTTCTTCTTTTTTTTATTGAATTTGTCTGTTGTCTGATGACACTGAACATGACACTGGATTCAAATGAGGACCTTTATGTCCTGATGGGTCCAGTAGAGCTTCATAGAATTAATCGCCAGCTAATTTGAAAATTAGTTAATCATTTTGAGTCATTTTAAAAAGAAACGTTTGAGTTCTCTGATTTCTTTTAGTTGTGGACAAAACAAAATGTCATCTTGGACTTTGGAAAATATATTTCACTTTTTTTTTTTTTCTTTACAATTTATGAACCAAACTATTAATCATTGATTCAAGAAAATGATGACAAATCGATGAAAAAAAAATCTTAAATTGGAGTCCAAGTCTATTACTGCACCATTTTGTCATTTTTCATAATAAAAGTCTATTGATCTTACTTCCTGTTCATGCTTTCATGCTTAATATTTAAATAGTTTACATCCACGCCTCTCTCAGTGAAACCATTAAGGGTCGAAGTGGCTTCTTCAACCACAGAGCTGCTGTTGAGGGAGGCAAAAGCATCACTAATTCACTTTTGACATCAACCTAGTTCCATCTAGTCTGAAGATTTTGAGCGTTGCTCTGGTCACAAACATGTTTTAAGACTATTAATATGCTTGTAGGATGAGCCCATGTGGTGCAGTGAAATAATATGGTCCTGTTTGTTTTCATGTTCTCCACGGTGCATTTGACCTACTATTTAATGGCTTATACACTTCCAAAGCAAGGTCTGTGATAGAGATGCTGATATTTCAATTAGGTGGCACATCAGACGATGACTGGACCACTTCGGATATTGGTGTGCATTGGCTGTTGGAAGTATTTTTTGAATGTGTTTATTCACATCAACACAGCCAGTATACCAAGTACACTGATATTAGCTGTAGCTAGCTAACAGGATATGCACCAGCATTGTGCATAGGCAATATTCAGTTCAATTCAATTTATATAGCACCAAATCATAACAAGTTGTCTCATGACACTTTCCATACAGAGACAGAGCAGGTCTAGACCGTATTCTTTATAATATTATCTACAGAGACCCAACAGTTCCACCATGAGCAAGCACTTGGCGACAGTGGCGAGGAAAAAGCTACTGTATGCGACAGCTCGGACGCTGATCAGAAACCTACCAGGAACTCCGGTTTATTTTGTGATTATCCTTCAGGCCTCTATACTTTACTTTTATTGTTTGTAAGTTCATGAATCAGAGCCAAACTCTTGCAGTAAAGTTTCGCCTGAAACTTTAATCATTGCATTCCCTTGTGTTACTTCTAAAAACAGTCTGGACTGTCTACAAAACACCTTTTAAATATATGGGAAGCTCCTGTCAACCCTTTCCCCTCAGTGTGAGCCAAACACCACGATACTTCATAACACATCATTTACATCTGCTCCATGAACTTTGGTTAGACCACTCACCAAAAATCTCAAAACAAGTGGGTAGAATCTCTTTGCTATGCTTTCAGGTTTGGTATCCATCGCTGCAGCACGTCCAGCACTTTGGGAAACTGTGTTGGTAATGGATGTCTCAGGGACAAACCGTAAGAAATATTAAAGCATAACGCCAACCTGAACCTCAGCTGTTATGATTCCCTGAGCCCTCAGTTTTAATTATTGATGTAAACATCCACTTTGACACCTTCGCTGCCAGTGATGACAACCCAGCCGTTTGCCCAACACATGAAAGAGTAATGATGCACTGCTAACCTTGCTGTCGGCAGGGTTAGGCGGATTAACCAGAATTTTGCTGTCCAAGCAGTAATGCAAAGGGTTCTTCCCCCAACACCCTCACTCTTTCTGGTAAGGCACATTTTACACAAGGTGGGAAAATTAAAAGACAGTGGCTGAGAGATCAAAGTGGATCCTCAAGGGAAGAGGCTGAGGGCACATTTAAATGTCTGCACCATTCATAGAAGTCAGCCTGGAAAGCCAACAATGATAAGCCTCTGGGAAGTGTATATATTTGAAGTCAGCAAACAACAGTCCAAAGGGAATTAGTAATAAAAAGTATAGAATTTTAAATAAGCCAAGCTCAAACTCAACCTTTTTATAGATTATATAGAGTACAAGAAGCTGTATTTCAGCTTGCCAACACAGCTCGAGATAATGCAGGAACTGATTAAGCCAAGACCTGGTCACATAAATCTTCTGAATAATACTGAGGTAGTGTCGCTGCTGTTCACACAAACTCAGGACATTGCCATTCACATTGGCCCTGATCTGACCTGATTCAATCTCTTGCAATACATGAAAAATGATCAGAACTGTCTTATGCAATGTTCAGATAGAGAGTCATCAGATTTTACTCCCACATCCAATTCCAGCTAATTATTTTCTTCTGAAGGCTGAAAGGGAATTTAATACAATTGGACAAGATTTAAACATGATTGAAATATTATTCAGCTTGCACTACTGAAATTGCAATTTCAACAGCTCTAGAGAGATGATACGTCTGCTTCTGAGGAAACAGTAGGCTACAAGTCACTTGGGTCTGACGTAATAACTCCATAAATTTCAGTCAGACCAGAGGCGCAGTTTGGACTTTAAGGTCTAAGGTTCCTAAAAAACAAACAAAGCTAACAGCATTTTCATCTCCAGAATAACAGACAAAACAGAAAATTATCTCTTTGGTTTCTTATTCTGTTAGAGAAGCTGCACTTTGTTACAGTCCAGTTTTGAGTGCTTATCAAAGTTCATAACCCATAAAGAAAACAAAAGGAAACATGTACAAGTACTAATACTGTCAAACATAGATGTCCACTCTTTAAATGACACATTTTCTCATTTACATATTTTCTTTACAGTATAGCTATACTTAATCAAAAGAAAATAAACCTTATTAATAAACTTTCATTCTCTGTGCAGCAATGTAATAGCTCAGCTGGAAACCTCAGTCAAACTCAAGTGCCATTTCTCAGTGGCTGGGAAGTGAAGACAATGTGGAAGTGAGAAAAACTGCAGTTCCCCGAGCGGCCACTTGAGGCTGATGAATGATATATGAGTGATTTACAAGCCTTTGTATTTACACTACCACCCACACAGCAGCTTCACAGAACAGGAACAACTTTCTTTGTGATTGGTTTTTACCATGTGGCAAGCTGGAGATTCAAGTCAAAACTGTGGTTACTCAAACAGCTTCTCAAATTATATTAAGATTTAAAGTTATGTAGAATTAAGAGCATGGACACTTTGATTGACAGGTAGGTGCCAGATGGCTTGTTTGAGCAACCAAGCGTCATTCAGCCCGCCTCCAGTCCACCAATGTCTTTGCTGGTATTTAGATTAGCCGGGAGGCGGAAGAGTCAGGACTACCAGGATGGTGACGACCAGAGCCACACAATGGCTCTTCAGAAACCAGAAAGCATACGCTGTCCATTGTTTATACTGTTAATGATAATGTGTCCTTTGTTATTTATATGATCTGAGTTTTAACAGTAAATTTGCAAATAAATAAACAATTGGATGAATCCCTTCATGTATTTTTGGCTGCAGTCACTACGGAGGTTCAATGAACCCCCTGAACCAATGCAAACTGCACCTGTGAGTAAGACTGCATGTGTCATTGTTTTTTAAAGCTCCAAAGCAGCTTCGTTCTGTAAAGCACACCTTTATTTGAAGGCTTGGACTTCAATCAGCTGAATAACTAAACCTGATGTCTTCAGTTTGGGTTTTGATCATCTCAAGGCTTCATGTTCTTTTCTCAAAAACAATCACTGTTCCATCCTCAGAGGTTCATGAACAAACTTTATTCATAGTGACACTGTAAAATAATAACTCAGGGAGACTTCTAAGATGCAGCATTGGCTTGCCAGACTGCATTTAACAATGTATTTGCCAAAGGCAAAGGTACAAGGCAATAGGAGCCAAATGCTGCTAAATGACATAAGCAGTCTCACTGGAGATTGTCAGGTGTTTAGGGGGCTGCTGACAAGCCCTGAGCCCTTTACACATGCGGCAGCAGGTTTTTGTTCAATTATCTTGCCAACAGTGGTGTGATGATTAATTCAGTTGCCTCAATGCATTGATTGGAAATCTGTCTATATACTCTACATTTACTGTATGGGAAAATTCAGTATTTGTGACACATGATTTGACCGCTCCAGAAAGATTGGAACTTTTTGATTCAACTTTTTGATCAGGAATCAGCAGTGCTGGGGAAAAGCAGTGACTCAGAAAATTCTCACATAGCTACATAAATAATTAGCAGTTTCCACTAGTGAAACTCTGTTGAACTGCAGACACATTTAGCAGAAATTCCCTCAAAGGGACAATACAATGCTTTTTAGAGTCCTGTGGAACACTGATTATGTTGCCTAGGCCGCTGTAAAAAACGCCATACATACTTTTTTCAGGTTTTTACTGAAGAATCTTAAAGGTTCTACTAAGATGAAGCTGCAGCCCTGAATTTCATTTGCGATCAACAATCGATGCAAACACAGAAAACTTGCAGTTTATTTATGGGTCAAGGCGTACTTTACTAAGAGCATATCCAATCTAGGAGCTTATTTCCAGACTTTCTTTCCCTCAGAAAATAAAAGCACACGCAGGTCAAGGTACTACTATAACTCAAAGGCTTTTTAAAGAGAATGTGAAGTAAGAGGTACCCAAGATCCTTGTTTTTGAAAGATGGAAACACAATGGAGATTAAAAAAAAAAGTACAGACATTTCAAGCAAAAATAATATTCCATATTCACTGGGAACTATTCAACCACTTTTTAAAGATGCTGATGAAGAGTGATATTGCGATGTGATGAAGTTCATAAACTGGAACTCTATTTCCTCTGCAGCAGTGGACACAATACATGACCATCTACACATCTAGGTAGATGGTCGTCACCTCCGTACAGAGTTTGAACCTGCTGGTTCTGGAATAGAAGGACCTGTAGCGCCTCCTATAGGGGAAGAGGATAAACAGTCTATGGCCTCGATGACAGCTGTCCCTGGCAATGCTGCGTACCAGACTGTGATGCAGCTGGTAAGGATTCTCTGAATGGTGCAGCGGTTCACCAGGATCTTAGTCAGGTGTGTTCTTTAGTCTCCTCAAAAAGAAGAGACACTGGTGAGTCTTCTTTACCAGGATAGATGTGTTGAGAGTCCAAGAAATTTCCTCGGAGGTGTGGACCTCCCGGAACATAAAGCTGGAGACACGCTCAACCTCCTGCTTCGTTGATCCAGATGGGGGTGTGTGTGCCACCTTAGGTCGTCCACGATGATCTCCTTGGTCTTCTTGGTATTAATGGTGAGGTTATTGTCAGCAGGTTGCCAGGTGCTGGACTTCCTCCCAGTAGTCCATCTCATTGTTGTTGGTGATGAGGCCAATCACCATTGTGTCGTCTGCGAACTTGATGATGGTGAACCATGTTCAGTTGCGTAGTCGTGGGTGAAGAGGGAGTACAGGAGAGGGCTCAGTACACATCCCTGTGGTACACCAGTGTTCAGTATGAGGGTGGAGAAGGTGTGGTTGTCTAACCTAACAGACTGGGGTTAGGGTTAGGGGTTGGGGAGAAGCAACAAAGAGAGGTGGTCAGACTGTCCTAGATGGGGGAGGGGGGTAGCTTTGTAGGCCTCAGCCATGTTGGTGTAAACATAGTCCAGGGTCTTGTCTCCTCTGGTGGGGCAGGAGACATGCTGGTGGAATTTGGGGAGTACAGTCTATCAGTGTCCGTGCACCAAGCTTTGTTCACATAAACAAAACTTTACCCACAACCGGTAGTAATGAATCACCAGGCGACGGTAAAAACAAAGGAAAATATATAATTTTAAGACAAGAGACATATGAACTTTTTTTATTATTTAATGTCTATTCAAAAATCATGAATCCAACATATATACACTAAGAAAAGATGAACACTTTTATTTATTAATTACTCAGCTATCTCAATTACTGTAGCTGTATATCCACAGGGCTTATGAACACATACTGTAATTAGGCCTGTGAGGAACAAAAGAAATAAAATAAGGGCAGTTTTAAATTCTAATTATTCACATTTACTGATTCATCCTTCAAGTCTCATGAGATGCAATCTCTGTTTTTACAAGCAAGATATATATGGTAACACATAGTTGTACATAAAAGCAAACATACAGCACACTATAGAAATAACGTGAGTCAGATAAAAAGCATAACTTAGTCAAACTTATAACTGGGATTACAAAAACATTTTCCTGTCATGCAACTATGACAGTTTTCAAAGTTTTTGAAATATCCATATTTAAAACACACAAGTCTAGTTTTGTCTCCTGTAAATTACACTGTGGATGGCCAGCATTACAGATCAGATTTAAAGTCAAATTAGGTTTGCCTGCTGTCAGCACACAGCGTTCCAGTGTCTGATGGGACACAAGCCATTTCCCCATGATGGCTGTCGTGGGCATGCATTTCAAAGTGCCTGAATGGACGATTAATCATTCTGCAGTGCTTGAGAAAAGTACAATTTCTGGACATGAAGGTAATTCTGCTTCACAAAAAAACTTAACCAATATAAAGTTGAACTCCAACGATTAATGTGTCACAGTGCGGCATCTCCTGTAAGGATTGGAAAGGAGCAATCTTTGTTTTTAATGCATAAAGTCACAGCATGTTAAGTGTGTTCCTGAGGCAACAGAGTGTGTGCGGTGAAGTTTCTCAAAAATGTGCTCAAGGTGAATCTTTATTCAGACTTTCACCTAAAGATATTTAGAGATGCATGAGGTTTGTTGTTGGACGAAATGACCAATAAGGAAAGTTATTTATGTAATATGATAATTCCTAATCTTAAATACATTGTGTGTGTCCCTATAGACTTATAGTATAGTATAAGTTTGGTGGTTTAGAATCTGAAACATATTATCTTTAGTTCTTGTGTTTTGTTGTAACTGGACCTCTATACTAGAGTTTTGGCTTTCAGTAACACACACACAGATAAAATGCATATCAATCTTCACATCTGACAAAGGAGTTTATTGGCCAACAAGTGTATTTCTAAAAATGGCCGATTGCTCCGTGAATTCCTACAACCTTATTCACGACACCAAGTAGAAAATAACATTACCTTGACTTGAATAATGTATTTTTCACTCACTGAGGCTTTGGCCCCATTTTTTTCGTGGATTTAAATTGGGTTTTAATCAACACACATACAGATTCAGTACCCCCTTATGACATCTCGGGAAATGAAATTCAATCTCGTTCACTCACAAAGCAGCAGCATGGGACGAGCCAACTTTCTCCACTAGACAAACACAGCCTCAGAGGAAGGTGCTAATCCTTGTCCCAAAAGAATCTCACTTTTTTTTTTTTTTTTAATCTGTTCAGTGCATATTGTGGTTAACCTTCTGATTATGTCAGAGGAAATGCCACAAATGGCAGAGATACCACCCTGGACCAACAAACTGGATGTTCTCCAGACCTGAATCTGCTTTGACAGGGATAGGACATCACTGACACGGTGGAGACAGAGCTGTACCACGAATCAAATCATTTGATTTTCTGGTCAATTAGGTTATAATCATTTTTCATGTTTTTACATGATTTATGTGACTGAAACCAAAAAGTCAAAGTCAAAAAGTTTCTCCACAAAGTTTGCTCAAACACCTAATGTCAAATGTATCTGAACATAAATGATGTGTACAGTCCCCTCCAAAAGTACTGGAACAGTGAGGCGAATTCCTTTACTTCTGCTGTAGACTGAAAACATTTGGGTTTGACATCAAAAGATGAATATGAGACAAAAGATCAACATTTCATCTTTTATTTCCAGGTATTTACATCTTGATCTGATACACAATGTAGAAGATAGCACCTTTTGATTGAACCCACCCATTTTTCATGTGAGCAAAAGTATTGGAACAGATAGACTTAAAGTAGATAAAGGGAATAAAACTTAATATTTGCTTGCAATAACTGCATCAAGTCTGTGACTCACTGACCACTGATCACCAAACTTTTGCATTCTTCTTTTGTGGTGCCTTTCTAGGCTTTGACCGCAGCCTCTTTCAGTTGTTTCTTGTTTTGGGGCGTTACTCCCTTCAGTCTCCTCTTAAGCAGGTAAAATGCTCTGTAGGGTTTTACACCTCGGACGCACTTCACGCGGAAGTTGCTTCTCGGGCGCTTGGCTGGTCGCACTGGGAGCATACTTCTCCTCCGCTCTCCGCGCCCGTCAGACATCGACTGCAGTCGTCCAGACTCGTATTCACTCGGTTTTCCACACACACACGTCATGTCTGTGTGTGTGGGCCGTGTGCATACGCAACGGTCAAATATTTATAGACGGACATCAACAATGTGTGTGTGTGTGTGTGTGTGTGTGTGTGGGCCGTGTGCACACGCAACGGTCAAATATTTATAGACGGACATCAACAATGTGTGTGTGTGTGTGTGTGTGTGTGTGTGTGTGTGTGGGCCGTGTGCACACGCAACGGTCAAATATTTATAGACGGACATCAACAACTTCAATAATCATCATTTTATTTATTTTATTTTGAAAATTGACCGGATTCTCTCGTCTTTTCTGTGCCCGACTTCCTGTCTGGTACGATCTGGTCTATCCAGCTTGATAGACGGTGCTCTCGGCGCTCGCGGCGAGCGTGAAAAATAGAACAGACGCCGAACGAAGCGCTGCAGCCACGCGCACTGCGCTCCACAGCGCAAGATGTGCGATCTTAAACTGCCTCCGCTCCAGGGCGCTGCGCTCCGGTTCCGCGTGCAGTGTGACCAGGCCGTAAGTCTGGAGATTGACTTGGCCAGTCTAAAACCTTCCACTTCTTCCCCCTGATGAACTCCTGAGTTTGGTTGCATCTTTCTTTAAATTACAGACAAAATGTTTCTGTAGACCTCTGAGTTCATTTTGCTGCTGCCATCATGTGTTACATCATCAGTGAAGATTAATGGGCTCGTCCCAGTAGAAGCCATGCAAGCCCAAGCCATGACATTACTTCCACTGTGTTTGACAGATGAGCTTGTATGCTTGGGATCATGAGCAGATCCCTTCTTTCTCCAAACTTTAGCCTTTCCGTCACTTTGGTAAATGTTCATCTTTGTCTCATCAGTCCATAAAACTTTGTCCCAGAGCTTTTGAGGCTTGTCTTTGTACTTTTTGGCAAATTCCAGCCTGGCCCTCCAATTCTTCTTGCTAACGAGTGGTTTACATCTTCTGGTGTAGCCTCTGTACTTTTGTTCACAGAGTCTTCTTTGAATAGTAGATTGTGATACCTTCACTCCTGCCCTCTGGAGGTTGTTGCTGATGCCACTAACTGTTGTTTTAGGGTCTTTCTTTAGAGCTCTAACAACATTTCTGTCGTCCACTGCTGTTGTTTTCCTCAGTCTACCTGTTCGACATCTGTTACTTACACCAGTGGTACACCAGTGGTTTCTTTCTTCTTCAGGACATTCCAAATGGTTGTACTGGCTATGGCCAGTGTTTGTACAATGGCTCTGATTGACTGTCCATCTTCTCTCAGCTTCACAATTGCTTGTTTTTCACCCATAGACAGCTCTCTGGTTTTCATGTTGGTTACACCTCTAACTATAAATGCACAGGCAAAACCCAAATCTGAAACTGAGTGTAGCCATTCAGTGCTAGTTATTGTTTGAATAATCAATGTAACAGGAGGCTCCTGGGCAACAAAACACACCTGTCAGTCACATGTTCCAATACTTTTGCTTACATGAAAAATAGGTGGGTTCAAACAAAAGGTGCTATCTTCTACATTGTGTATCAGATCAAGATGTAAATATCTGGAAATAAAAGATGAAATGTTGATCTTTTGTCTCATATTCATCTTTTGATGTCAAACCCAAATGTTTTCAGTCTACAGCAAAAATAAAGGAATTGGCCTCACTGTTCCAGTACTTTTGGAGGGGACTGTACTTACTTATGCATTTTATAGATAGTATAAAACATATAAAACATGGGTGTCATATCCGTGACATCACCCACAGGTTTCTGAAGAGCTGTAGTGAAGCTCAGTGTGGTGGTAATCTAAATATCAGCAAAGACATGGATCATGGATGGACCTGAGGCAGACTGAATAAAGCCTGTTTGCTCATACAACCAGACACCCACCCGTCAATCAAAGCAGCCACATTCTTAATTCTGCATAACTTTAAGCTTTAATATGATTTGAACAGGTGAGCTCTATAAAAATTCACCCTCACACTGTAAACCGATTCCAGTAATTAACTGGCAGCTATTGACATGCAACTTACTGCAAATTAAATCACAATATTTCACTGTATATTTGTTTACAGTAGCATGTTTGCAACTGTAAAATAAAATAGAGTAAGTATTTTTTGTTTAAAGTAATAGTGTTTTACCTGTACATAACACAGAGTAATGTACTGTGCTGTACTTTATTTTAGGTTAACCAATCATTTACCATAGGAAACTTTTTATTAACTTAACTGTAATTCAGTTTGTTATTTTCTGTCATTAAAGAGAGTTAAGTACAAGCACTTTCTATAAACTTCTTAAACTACAAAAGGTTGAAGTTTATTGCAATCAATACAAAAGGATACAAAGTGTGTATACTTTTTGAACTACATTCAAAAGTTGACCATGAAACAATACAAAAAGCCACAAAGGCACTGAAGATATTTCAACACATGACTGGCCACTATGGACAAAGCCAACAACACGGCTCCAAAGTGAGTCTCTGTTCAGTTAATTATTAAGTCAGGTCCAGATCCTGGTCCAAAGAGTCCAAGGAATGGACTGATATATTTGAAAGAACCATAGACTATGTAAATAGTGGAGATAGCTTCCAGATCTTGAAAGTGAAGCCAATGTGGAGATGCCATAAACCTGCATTCTTTCTAAAGGTCCCATTTAGAAAAAAAAATAGAGAAGAGAGCAGGGTATGCTTTAGGGCGTGCTTTAGGCGTTTACCTTGTGATTCATTGTCGCTACCACGGTGTGTCCATGCGTTCTTACTCAGATCCATAAAGGATAAAGGATAAGGATAAAGGCGAAGCAATGTGTTTCCTCCCCAGTTCCACACTCATTCAAAAATGCCCTCTGATACCAGAAAACCAAGATGGCAACATCTACAATGCCAAAATCGACCATGTTGTCCTCAAACCGAGGGTGACATCACAGTGAATTTATACTAGAAAAGAACAAAAAGGACAGTATAATAAATCACTCAAAAATATCCTTGAATATATTACAAACAGACAGACACCACTCCTGGTACTCCTGGTTGGATATTGTAGGATGCAAAAAGCATAACAAAGCCAGACAGGGAGGTGAACTGGGAGCTCTCTCACACAGTCTCGTCTTTAGCGCCCATCAAACAAAGTGTCTCCACAAATAATAATAATAATCATTTTTGAGCAAGTAGTTGGTGGAGTTAGCAACAGGGATTAGTAACAAACAAGGATTATTATACACAGAGTATACTTGAAAAAACAAACATCTGTGCACTCAAATGTAATCCTATGTAAGGCACTTACTCGTCTCTTACAACTTTCATTAAAAAACAGGATCCTCCAGTAGCAGCATTGACACTGACACAGGGAAAGCTTTGTCCATAATACAACCTCAAACAAAAATGTCCTACAGTTGATACAGACAGAGAGACAGAGAGACAGACAGACAGAGTATATTTGTCACAAAACTGAAATTGAGAAATTATGTTGAACATTATGCTTGTGCACAAGAATTCTTCTTCTGTTGTGGTTTTTCACATTTATCTGCCCATCGCATGTTAACCCCCTATCTTATATCTGAACAGCATTTCCATGCTAACTGGTATTGGACCACGATGACCACAGAGCTACAAAGAGTGGGTGTCAAAATGCATCAGAAGGGTCCACACTGATTATCCACAGCTAAAATCAGTGAATAAATGTCTAAAATTTGCTCCACAGCCAACATAAATACAACAGCCACCTAAAAATAACTTTACCTCAAGGTTAACTGGAACTAGTTTCGATGCTGTTAACTGCACTTACTTAAGCTGACAGCTGCATAATATTGAGTCGACAGCACACTGTACTGCTGTAACACTGCAGTGCAGTACAGTCATGAACAGGGATAACTAGCTATAATAAGCTATAGAGACCAAAACTATTGTTTGTACCAGGCTGTAAACATGTTTATTTCTGCTGTGAAGTTGGACATTTTAACATGGGGACTTATGGAGACTGACTTGCTTCTGGAGCCAGCCTCAAGTGGACGTTGGTTGATGCTTGATGTATATTTATGTCTTGTGCATACATTACACAGAGTTTTAGTCTGGAACCTAAACTGAATTTTATGAATCTGGCCCCGTGTAAGAATGTGAATCTCCATTCGTAGCTGAAGTGTAGCAGGCACAGCTGAGTGGGAGGAGACCCTGTGCTAGACCCAGGACACGTGAGATGGATTGTTATGACCCCCCCTTAGCAACGGGGGACTGGAATTGTCAAAAAAGAAGCTGGAGAAGTTGCTGGGAAAAGCTGACATTTTGGCTATTCTTCTTACTTTGCTGCAGTGCATCTTAATCCAGACAAATGGATAGAAATGTAACAGATATGAAAACAAAACACACATTTCCCATTTACTGTTTATGAATGAAATCTTTTGTGCCCTGAAGGGAATTTACTTTGCACAAACAAATAAAACAAGAAGAAAAGAACATCAACAACCATACATGACAGCATGTCATATAACAAAGCATCACTAAACATCATTAAAAAAAAGCATCATTTTGTCAAAAGGATTCAGATCATGGTGTTAGCTTATGAAGCAGCTGAATGCTTGCATGTTACAGTGGATGTAATGACTCTTTTAGTCCCCATTCTGGTCATGCTATACGTTCCCCCAAAGACTAAAGGCTACAGAGGATGCAGTGGATCCGCTATGATCATGTGAGATAAATTCACGTTAAATTCATTGATTCCCCAGTTACCAGTTATCAGTTTATAACAGCCCTGTCCAGGTTGTTTCTAGTTTGTACAGACAATGCTCCTACCCTACACTGAATACAAAAAGGTCAATATGCTCTGAAGGTCTTTTAAACCAATGTCAGCATACTTCTGTCTGCATCTGAAAGTGGTATTAAGCTTTTGCTCACCTCGCATTTGTGTTAGTATTCCAGGTCAGTTTGCTGTCATTAACAGTACCCAGGTACTTCTACTTCTCTCCTGTGTTTTAATGGTTGTATTGGTGATCTCACAGTCATGTGTCAGATCAAATTTAAATAAAGACTTGAAAGTAAAAGTGCACTGAAGAATAAAAAAATTTGTTTTGTATGATCCAGTCTTTGTGTATCTGATTTGTTTTATAGGTACAGTACGTATCTATAGATACGTACTTTACTTTCCACAAATAACATTATGAATTTGCATGGCAGCATGATATTGTTTAAATAAATAACAATAATACTTATTTCTTAATCTGATTAGTACTACAGTAATAATAAGCAAGAGACTAGAGCCCAGAGACTGTGTTTGTGTGTAAAGAGGGGAAATGATAATGATAGTTCGAGGTAGCATGCTGTCTAATCTTTTATGAATATGAAATAATCTTTTTTTTTTTCTTCCTCAGCAAGTCAGTGTAATGTATGCGTTTAATAATATAAGAGGGACTATACAGAAAACCTGCAATAAATCAGTGTACAATTCATCTTGGATCTTGAAATGAGTATTGAAATTAATACCAAATACCATTAGTATTAGAAAGGCTTAAGTCTTCCTTTTAAAATGTATATGAAAAGAACTGTTCACGAGGTTGATCTGCAACATAAATCTGTCTGTCACTCCTCTGATCCTCGTCTGAATATGTGAAATATATGAAATTGTAATGCGTCCATTTGGCAAGCAAACCTTCTGCAGAGAGTGGAGTCTCATTCATCAGGTCTTCCACTGGAAGGAGGAAAAACATGCAGAGCTGCAATGTCTGAACATGCCAATGTATGAGACAGATGATAAATGTATTCAACATGTCTCAACTCAGACAGCAAGACTCCAAGAACAGTCAGTATTTTGTGAGTTTATGCTTAGTTTGGTTTTATATTTCCAGGAATGAGTTCAGACTCTCTGAAGCTGGTTACTCTATTTAACCATGTGGATGTGGCACCCCGAAAACACAGTTTACATTAACAGTTTGGTTCCAGCTATCATTTGTATTCTACTACCAACTAAAGTAGCAGCGCACTCATTGATCCAAACTTTGTTCAGAAGAGAGAAAGCACTTTAAAAGTGTTTGCTTGTCGTCTCGTTGACTTTTTACAAAATCATGCCATCATGATGTTCTTAATATATAATGTTCACTTGCAATAAAAATTAATAAATCAAATAAAGACAGCAAAATCTGTTCATGTCAGGTTCATATTGCTGTAACATTAGTAAGTCGTTCATACGGACATATTGTATCCATTTGGCATTACTGTTAGAGAGGTCGGAAAGTTCGCTATACACACACGAGGACATTGCAAGGTGTGGTGACAAATATAGTGCATTACACTGTTACCCCTGTAACTATATTGTATTTTGTATTTTGCTTTGAGAAATATGACTACAGTTTGTTATGTCTGGCAGCTTGTGACTCGCTGCAAATGTCTGCCATGGGTTGGGTAGCAAATTATGTCTTATGTAAATAACTGTTATTTTAATGAGTTTCTGTGAAAGGTTTCTCCATCTATATAATGAGAAGTTTCTATGAGGAGTTCTTGTTCATAACCTTTGAGGCTAAAATAAGGGTCAGATTCCTCATTATGGGAAGAAACCCTTGTCAGAGTGAGAAACAACCAAACTTCAGTTTATCATAATCAAAGTAGGAAGCTCCCGGGTCATGTCGGGTTCACAGCAGGAGCTGTATAGATATATGTTACTGTTTTTTTACTCTTTGTCAGGCTCTGAACCACTTTGTATGTGTGAGGACCTCTGACCTTTCAGCTGAAACACATATAACTTGGTATTGGTATGTGTGACGTTGTAATGTAATGTAATTTTATAGTTGTATGCTCATATTGTCTTCCTTACCCCATTTCATTCTTACTCTGCTATATGAGTCAATGACAAATAATATAATATAATATAAAAAAGTCCTGATCTCGTCAGGCAGGTCATTCCACAGTTTAGGAGCCCTAACTGCAAAGGCTCTGTCACCTTTGTGGATATATTTGGACCGTGGGACAACCAGGAATGAAGCGTCTGAGGATCTCAGGGAGTGAGAGGGGACATAGGGTACTAAAAGTTGGACTAAATAACTTGGTGCAAGGCCTCTCAGGGCTTTAAAAGTAATCAGTAAGATCTTAAAATCCACTCTGTAGACAACCGGTAGCCAGTGTAGGTGAGCCAGAATAGGTGTGATGTGATCACGTTTCTTTGTTCAAAAGCCCGGCAGCAGAGTTTTGGATGAGCCGGAGAAGGATTTTTTACTGATGCCAGAGAGCAGTGAGTGAGCAGACAGAAATTATCTAATTTTTTAAAATGTTTCTCAAGTGAGGAAAAGCAGGACTGAGCCGTTGAGTTTATGTGTTTATCTAAGCTGAGGTTATTGTCAAAAATGACGCCAAGGTTTCTGCAATGCTGTGTTATGGAAAAAGACCAAAAGAATGAAAAGTAAGAAGAGAAAACCCCATTATACACCAACTCCTAAAACTGTTATTATAGATTTAGCTAAAGATAATTACATATTTTCATTACTTACATTATTTTCAAATACATATTTTAATTGGTTCTTAGGGAGCAGACTAATTTAGAGCAGCACAGTTTGTGTTGTTAGCAGTGTTTTGCATTTAAACCTCTGCCACCCATGGGAGTTATTCCAGCTGTAATTCTGCTATTTCTGTGTAGGCCTGAATGCACATGAATCGCTAAAAGGTTTGACTCCACTCGTAGAGACCTATTTTATTTATCCTTAAATGTTTTTGATGCAAAACGCAGCTGCCAGTACGGCCCAAGGAAATCCGAAGGCTTCTGCTCCCAGTAGCACGCTCACTGAGATCACGTCACATGGAATCATTTTCATTTTACTTCAAGTTCTAATAATATATAATTGTCTGCCTGTATGAGTTTGTTGCTTTAAATAGCAGCATACTCCAAGTTGCTTTATCAATAGAACAGGCTTTCTCACATGCACCTCACAGACTTACTAGTTATGCTTGAGGGCACTTACATCCTGTTGGTATCTGGGGTATTTCGTTGTACACTTGACATGCACTCCCATTGGAGACTGCCAGTGTCACACTTTGGCCTGAGGGTTAAAGCAGGCTAGGGGAGCAAGGGAGTCAGCCTCGCTGCCTGGCCTCCCTGAAGAAAGAATGAAGAATGAAGCACATGTGCATTGTGAGCATAAACTGACTGGTTTGTCCCCCCCCCCCCCCCCCCCCCCATCCCAGTGCTGTAGTGCACAACCTCTGCATCAGCTCTTCTGTCACCATCTGAAGTACAGCTTCAAGTGCATTGTCAAACTAAAATGGGGTTCCTGTCTGCAAAGCACACTTTCCCCAGTGCTTCACTCTTCATTATTCTGTTATAATGAAGGTACATACAGTAACGTGAATATTGCTTTGTGTGAAAAGATAGATTCTTCACTCTTCGATGAGTGATTAGCATGTTGGTGGTGAAAGCTGTCAGCTGGAGTCCAACGTACAGTCATAAAATCAGAGTAAAGGACTGAGTGCAGCATGACCTGTACATGGTCTGCTGGTTTAAAGGCCAGGTCACATGGCAAAGGTTCAGCATTGGGTGGTTGAGTATACAGAGTAAGCACAGCTGGTGCCTCAGTGGGAGGCGGACATGGCCAGTTAGATCCACACGGACTGTGGAAAGACTCACGGTTCAATGCTGAGCGCTTCACGCAATCGTTTTTTTTTTTTCATTTACTCCGCTGATGACAACATCAATACTTATTTTCAGTGGCATGACAGTGCAAATTGGTTGATCAATTTGCGTTCTTATACAGTATGTATTTATGTACTCTTAGTGTAGGCGGAACAATATATGATGAGGAGGATGGAGACCATATTTACCTCAATGTGTTGCCATCAAAACAAATTCTTCTTTGTCAAAAAGACAAAGCCTCATCCACAGTGACATTGATCATTATGAAAACACAAACATTTAAAGGTTGGTAAGTGGATCTGGAAAAATCCAGTATCATAACAAAACCATGACATTGTGTGAACAACAACTCAGTAAGTAATGTAGCTAACATTAGCTATGTGGTGGGTTTGGAAAGTGTCGTTAAAGCTGCTGCTGTGCTGCCTGCTGAGAGGATGATCAGTTTCCCAGAGCAGCAGCAGCATATGTTGGCAAACTAGAAATTAAGCTGAAGGGTCTTGTGCAAGTCATTCCATATTACCTTAAATCCTGACTTGAATGGCTGGAATAACAAGCTAGTGTTGTGTGGCTTGGTTCGTACTGGATTTTTTTTTCAGCGCGCCAACAGACAGGAAAGTTAGACTGTGAGAGGATATTTACTGATTTGTAAAGACAGATCAAAAAGTGACAGCAGGAGTGAGACTGAAATTCCTACATAACGTTACTGTTAGGATGCATTTGTGTCAAGATGTATAAGGCAAAAGTTTTATGTCCTGTGCATGAGCATGTTTGTATTCCTATATCACAGGGGTAGTTAATTATGATTTCAGGAGGTCCGGATAGAGAAAATTTGCCGCTCTAGTCAGTGAAGGCCCGCCCTAGCCTGCCTGTGATTGGCTGACATTCTTGCCCTCACCTTGACCAATCTCAGTCCTCATGCCTAAATCCGACCAACTGGAACCCACAAAGGCAACAAGTACCGGGCAATCAGAGACAGGCAGGATGTCCCTTTCTCTGAGTAGCGGTGTAGAAACACTCTCAGAAAAGAGTTGCCGGTCAAAATGTAATCTCTCAAAACTGAATAAAACTCAATGATATGTTGGTTCCGACAGGACAGAGAATGGGTCCGGACCCGGACTGCAGTCCACCTATTAGTGACCTATGATATAATATATCAGTTTGACATGCAGACATCTGGTACAAATGTTGTTGAAGGCCCAGGACAGTAAAAGGTCTGAAGGGGACTTGTGAGTGACACAGTGACTGATAATGAATAGAATAGAATAGAATAGAATAGAATAGATTAATGCATGAGAAGCAGAAGGACTACATTCAGACTGAAATGCAAAAGAGTTATGATCTTCATGTAAATATTATTACTGGATCATTTCTAAACAGAACCGAGGATTTATGTGCTCGGTTGTTAAAGTTTTTCAGTCAAGTCACTTGCACACACATCAGACCGGCTGCACAGACTCCTTAAATACACGTCTGTTTTAAAATAAATACTCACACCATATTGACTTTCCTCAAGCAGACACGTCACTGTGTTCGACATGAAAGCAGAATACATGCTGTTCTACTTTTAGCTCTCCATCTCCTGTTCGGATATATCAAAGGAGAGATGAGCAGTCAAAATAAAATAACTGTTTCATGAAAAGCATTACCAAAATAGCTTGAACAGAAAAATCATGTACTATTCATGAGAGCAGAAGCCCTACAGTAAAGTCTACACTGCAGCTGCAGAAGTTGCTCTACAAGTTTTTAATGCATGAAGTACTTATAGTACTGTATTGAATATATATGCACAAATGGCTTCATAGAGGTTAAGGTTTACACGCTAATTTACTTTGACATTCATTTCCCATTTTCTCAGAACATCGAGTATTTACAATGCAAGAGCGTCATCTGACAGTATGAATATGTATGACTACAAGAGTGTTTGATAAATGATGATAGGACACGCAACACTACGGCAGTTACATTGCTGCTTGTACCCTTTCTGTGCCAATTACACTTCACATAAAATGACAGAGCCTTTGATGTAATCTGAAGCAAAAAAAAAAAAATGTTAATGACATGATTTGCATGAGGTGATAAAGAAGAAAGTCACCTGAGGGTTTTATCTCCCAGTTAAGTAAGACTAGAGTCATATACTCGGCTTTAACAAACACCAAGATACAGACTCTGAGTAATACTGATTGAAGACAAATATGTCCACAATCCCCTGTTTACAGAGCGAACGCTAACGGAGTAAAGTACTGGAAGGAAACAGATTGGCTGCAAGACCAAGGAAATCAGCAATAAATGTAAAACTAACTTTACAGTTTGATATTCATTTATTTCTTTGATTTACTCTGCAGTGAAGATATTTAACGATAACAAAGTGAGATAAACAGAGCACCCGCTCCCCATAATCATATTTCTACATATCCACCATCAAGATTTCCATTACCAAACCCTCTCTGTAACCGCGTCGCTCTGCTGTTCACTCCTCATTATTTGTTATGACTGGAAAATCAAGTACAAAATGAACAGTATATTGAAATAGGTGTAATGTATACTTAGGTTGTCATTTTTAAATGAACAACCTGCACACAGTGCTGCTACAGGAAGAGTCACTGAACACATTCAGTTTCCCACAGAATGACGTGCAACTGGGGTGAGTTTTATATATTTTATATCAATACATTATCATATCTCTAGTAGGTTATTTCTGATGTCACCATCACTTTAGTGTTTACTCACATAACTACTTTAATCTACTTATCAGGTTTTTTCCACACACATACCTGCTTGCCTCACCTCCCTCTGTATCAAACAGAATCAGTATTTTTATGAAGTCGCCCAAAAAACTAAACTCATGTTTCTGTTTTCACAGCAGCAGCTGAGTCGTGTGTGAAGGAGGCTTGTTGTTAATGAAGTAGCCAATAAAAAACAATGTGATACATCAGCAGCAACCAGGTGTGTTCACTGCTGCCTGTCTCTCTGCAGCAGAGCTGTGTGATCTTCAGTAGACTTCACGGGAGGAGAGTGAGGTGGAGATTGTCCTCCAGTGAAAAGAGCAGGGGTTTTCAAAATGTGGGAGAGACGCTGCTGGGACGCTGCTGAGACGTTCCGCGGCGTGCCCGGTGGGAATGGTTTCATTGATTAGAGTGGCAGCAATCAGCTCCGGTGACTGTGGCGCAGCCGTTCCGTGGCGCTTACGTCCCTGGTGTGAATAAGGCTTCAGACTCCCCACCAGTCAGTCAGAACTGAGGAAGCTTCTTGGATGAGAGGCGAAACGTCTTCATGGATCTACAATAAGTCCAGTTGCCCTAGACTCAACCTTTTTTTAAGAAAGATGACTCAGAACCTTCACAGTTTTCTTCTGAGTTCTGTTACAATTTAACTCTGTTCACCAACTGCTGTTATGATGCATTCTTAGTTAATAAATTTAGTCATAAGTTTTATAAGGGTTTGAGGTATTTACTGCAAAGTGTTTACTACTGTGAGATTGATTTGGTTGTACATAATTTAACTTTTTATTTTTAGTTTATTATATACTTCTATTTCATATTTCTAGCTGTATATATATATATATATATATATATATTATGGATGTCAAATTAACACGTTAATTTCGATTAATTAATTATAAAAAAAATAACGCAGATTAATCAGGCTGCGTACACTAGTGGAATTAGGAAACTTCAGCCCACTCTCCAGCACAGTAGGTGGCGGTAATGCTCGTTGCCGTCCACCATTAAACAAAAGAAGAAGAATCAGGCTGTGTAGTAACCATGGTAACCACATTTGAGCTGGGAAAACGCCCACACCTGTGTTGTAAAGATGATGGAGGCAGATGAGAAGACAGTGCTTGGCCCCATCAACGGACGGATTTAGCTTTAAAAAATGTCCAAATGGAACTGTCGATAGGAGAACTGTGATATGCAATATCTGCAAAAGGGAATTTTCCTACCATCGGAACACTTCAAGCCTAAAATATCACCTCAACGCAAAGCATCCAGCAGCAAACATGGAGGTCGGAGCTAGCGTTGTCAGCCAGCCTTGCCAAGCAACACTTAACCAGGCATTCGGGAGCAAACTAAGTAAAACTACTAGCGACTGATTAACTAACTCCCTCGCAAAATGGATTGCAATGGACTGCAGGCCAATTTCAGTGGTAGAGGACAGGGGGTTAGCAGAGGTTTTACAGGTCGCATCCTCTGACGTTACTTATAAGCCGCCGTCAAGAAGCACAGTTGTAAACAAAATCACGCAGCTTTACGACAGAAATGAGCAAAGGAGGACGTAGTCGCGGGAGCCGACTATGTTGCACTGACTGGGGATCACTGGACTTTGGTTAGTAACCACAACTACCTCAGTGTGACTGCACACGTCTTTGACAGTGAGTGGAAACTTCAGTCATTTGCATTGACCATACAAAAAACTGTCACCAGACACTACGCTGATGCTTGCAGGGCTTAAAGTATTCCGGCACCGTGCCGGATCTCCGGCGTGTGGCGTTTGACTGCGATTCCTAAAAAAAAAAAAAAAAAAAAAAAAAAAAAAAAGCAAACATTAAAAAAAAACCTGTTGATGCGGGATATTGTCAAGCCCCTCCCTCAAACCGCTACTGTCCAATCCTATGTTAGCAATCGTAACTAAAAAATAAAATTTGATTGATTGATTGATTGAACTATGCACACGCAAGGACGTGTATAGTTACGATTGTTGTGACCATGGATGTACTCAGAAGGTTGTGACAGACATAGCAACAGTAACCACGGGGGGCCCGCAGCAGTTGATGCTGCGTTCCAGACAACTCGGAAAAAACGGGCTGTGAATTGTGGAAAATGAATTGAACAGCGTCAAACTCGGAAATTACACGTATATTCATCTTCTTCCAAAATAAGCATAAATTGCTGCTGCATAGGTTTTCAGTGTTCAGCGGATAGTGACAATATGCCACACTTCGTTTTTCTCCTCCGACTTAACCTGTAGCGTGTACACTATGACCTCACGGTTACCTCCGAGTGGTCCTGAACGCAGCATCCAGGCCGGCGTTTGTTTGACCGAAATCCAAAGATGGAGGAAAAATTCATGAAGCCAGGGGAAGACGTCCTAACTGAAAAAGGACTTAAAAATAAATGGCGCTGGGCGTGGATAGAAGAAAGGGACGGAGACGGCAACTACCTCAGTGTGACTGCACACGTCTTTGACAGTGAGTGGAAACTTCAGTCATTTGCATTGACCATACAAAAAACTGTCACCAGACACTACGCTGATGCTTGCAGGGCTTAAAGTATTCCGGCACCGTGCCGGATCTCCGGCGTGTGGCGTTTGACTGCGATTCCTAAAAAAAAAAAAAAAAAAAAAAAAAAAAAAAAAAGCAAACATTAAAAAAAAACCTGTTGATGCGGGATATTGTCAAGCCCCTCCCTCAAACCGCTACTGTCCAATCCTATGTTAGCAATCGTAACTAAAAAATAAAATTTGATTGATTGATTGATTGAACTATGCACACGCAAGGACGTGTATAGTTACGATTGTTGTGACCATGGATGTACTCAGAAGGTTGTGACAGACATAGCAACAGTAACCACGGGGGGCCCGCAGCAGTTGATGCTGCGTTCCAGACAACTCAGAAAAAACGGGCTGTGAATTGTGGAAAATGAATTGAACAGCGTCAAACTCGGAAATTACACGTATATTCATCTTCTTCCAAAATAAGCATAAATTGCTGCTGCATAGGTTTTCAGTGTTCAGCGGATAGTGACAATATGCCACACTTCGTTTTTCTCCTCCGACGTAACCTGTAGCGTGTACACTATGACCTCTCGGTTACCTCCGAGTGGTCCTGAACGCAGCATCCAGGCCGGCGTTTGTTTGACCGAAATCCAAAGATGGAGGAGAAATTCATGAAGCCAGGGGAAGACGTCCTAACTGAAAAAGGACTTAAAAATAAATGGCGCTGGGCGTGGATAGAAGAAAGGGACGGAGACGGCAAGCCTTTTGGTAGCTGGTGCCAAAAATTAAGAGAGCCAGGTGCTTGTTTCTGTGTGTTGTGCGTGAAGAAGCTAATATATGCAACTAGCGGTAAAAAAGTTCTTCGACGTCACGAAAGTGACCCCGGCCGCACACAAGTCGTTTGCCGGGAGCAACAGCCACAGCTGACGTACCGGCGCCAATGACAGATCGTGTTTGTGAGTTGAAAATACATGTGTGCGCGTTCATTGCTGAACACGATTTAACATTCACGATCGCTCAACCGCTGTAAAAAGGTAGCGGTTGATAAAACTGCTTTGACGAAACTCTCTGTTTCCAATCAGCATGCCAGTTATATGAACACCCATGGCATAGCACCATATGCGTCGGATCCACTACAACCCCCCCCTCCGCCCCCCCGAAAAAAGTTCAGGCTCAGGATTTCTTTACACTTTAAGCCCTGTGCTTGCGCCGAACAGTTTATGTCTGTCACGGAGGCATGGGGAGTTCAGTTAAAGGTCACCACAATCAGCACAGACAGCGGGCGAAACATGGCAGCTGCAGTGAAAAGGCTTCCCTACGAACACATGCCTTGAATAGCCCATAGAGGAGCATCACTGTTTGCCTTTCTGACAGCGGGTTTTGTGACACACTGGCAAAGTGTTGCAAGATTGTGGGACATTTTAAACACAGCCCTGCCAATACAGAGGAGCTACACCAGCAGCAAAAACAACTAGGGCAGCAGGAAGAGCAGCTGATACAGGACGTTTCCACAAGATGGAATTAATCGCTCGCCATAATCTCTCGTCTCCTGAAGAACCAGGAAGCTGTCAAGGCTACCCTGAGCCGACAGAAGCACAAGCTAGTCATGTTGACTGCAACTGAATGGTACAAACTGCGCGACTGAGCTTCTTGGAGGTGAGAATTATGTCTCATGCTCTGTGGTGTTACCTGCTCTCCGCCACCTGTACCGCACCATGGAGGTCTCGGATGAAGACCCAGCCTATGTGGAGAGGTTCAAGGCTGCCTTTAACAGGGACCTGTCAGAACGGCAAGCTAACATCAACAATGTATGGCTCAAGCTGGGTTCAGCACTCCACCCACGCTTCAAAGACTTGAAGTATCTACCGAGAGGAGAGAGGGAAGATGTGTGGACCAGCCTTGAGGCACTGCTGCAGAAAGAACTCAGCAAAGATACCCTGACATGCTCAGAGGAGCCAGCAAAGAAGAGGGGCCTTCTGCTCCTGGCTTCAGATCCAGATTCAGATGACGAAATAGGACCTAACAGGGCTCTATGCCTCTATAAAGCAGAGCCCAGCATCAGCATGGAGTGTCCACTGCAGTGGTGGTCAACTCATGCAGAGACTCATCAACAGCTGGCTGTCCTGGCTCACGAATATCTGGCTACCCCTGCTACTCCTGTCCCCTGTGAGAGACTTTTCTCCCTTGCAGGTAACATAGTTCAAAAGAAGAGGAACTCCAGAAATGTAAACAAGCTAATTTGTCTCTCTAACTGGCTGAAGGAGATTAAGATGTGAGATAGATGGGTCCATCAGTATAAAGTAACAGGACATGTTAATCAATCTGTTATGGCCTATGTTGCCACAGAGATTTTTGGTTAAGTTTATGTTGTCATTCAAGACAGTTGATAAATAAGTGGAAATGCGGTCAGTATGGCTTCCTTCCTTTTTACAGTGTACTGGAGATAAGAGGCCTAGCCCAAACCCTGAAAAACAGCCCCATACTATTATCCCTCTTCCTACAAGACAGGTGTGGCCAAATAATTTTGTCCATATAGTGTATATAATTAAAGGTCCAAAGGTGTTGATACCATGTTGGTGCTGTGTTGATGCCGTGTTGATGGCGTGTTGGTGTCGTACTGCCGATTTTCAGGCACAGTTTGAAAAAAATTAAAACTAAAAGAAAATCTTCCGTGCACCGTCTTTCTGTGTAAATATCTCATGTTACAACATGAAAACCTGCGGCTTATATTCAAGTGCGGCCTATATATGTACAAAATTTATTTTCTTTTAAAATTTAGCTGGTGCAGCTTATATTCAGGTGCGCTCAATAGTCCGAAAATTACAGTATGCATACACATGTTTTCAGTAGTGTATAATCACATAAAACATAGTTGTGTTTTTGTTAGCTTTCAATGAGACCTTTATATGTGCACAGGCTGCGGGTTCTGTTTCATGTTGAACTGTTGAACTTTTGAACAGACAAACTAAAACACTGGCCATTTGTATTTTGGTACATTTTGTGGCAAACATAGAGTCTCCTTCACGCTGAAGGAGAAGGTGAGGCAACAGGGTGCAACTCCAACACTCAGTGGGACTAAATCCTACACACTGGACCTTTAATGTTTTATTCATTCATTTGTATGTTGCGTAATACTAAAGTAGCATAGGCACATCGGTCTTTGGAGTCATGATTTGGGGCCACGACCAGGATAGAACAGTCATTTAAAGTATTGGCATTTACATGATTGTGTATGTTCTTCTTTTGTTTTTTTCTCCTTTTATATTTTCTGTCCTTGCATGCCATGTCGTCCTTTTTGTGAAATTTAGCTAGGAGTGATTGTTGTGTATGACATAAAAACAATAAAATCAAATCAAACAATAGATAACACAACCCTTATTGTTAAAGACGTTTGTTTCCTTTAGGCGCTGCAAAGAAAACTTAAAACATCATGAATCTTGATGATTTAGAGAACATGGAAAAACTGACAGATCTCTTGCACATGGCCACATACACAAAACATTAACTGCAAGAATTTTTCTCTTAATTCCACAAATCACTTAAAAATGTGTTTGAATTTTTATGAATTCAATGAGAAATGAGGCATGCAGTACTGCAGATAATTTCATTCAGAAAGCTCAGACTGCTTCAAGTTTTAGTGCTTGAAGTTAGTTCCCACTTGGAAACAAATGTAAAAGCAAAGCAGTTGAATTACTTTCGACTAATAAGCTGCAATGTGTTTGTACAGCTTGATTATGACTACATCTGTAACAATGCTGATATCCTACCATCACTTGGAACCATCAAAAACGAGTACTGGAGATGACACTACATGGCAGGGGGGAAAATTGATGTTACTCCACATGATGGAGAAGTACTGATTAATTTTCTAAATCTGAAAGTTATGTCACTTGTCACTCAGGGGTGGATGTGAAAGGCTCTTCTCTGACTCCTTTTCTAGATTTTCATTCATATTTAGCTTGGAGGCAGCAACTTTCCTTTCAACCTCCAACTACCAAAGCTTTTCTCACTCAGGTCCAAATGAAGAGGAATTTAAAATAGTTTCTAGAAGTTTGACAGACAACTCTCACAATGCAAACCCTGCAGCATCTCAAGTGAAGCCAGACAGTGGGAAAGTCAGTCACTCATCTCTTTTAAACATCAGTGGCAAAGTTTTCATGTAATATTTGTTGTCATGGACTTTGATAACCCCTGATTGCATGCATTACTTGAAAGCCATCCGACTCCATACATTCTCTCACTCTCTCATCTCTCTCCACATCCTTTGGCTGTGTTTTGCTGAGGCTGTTGGCCCTGTGGGCTTTTTATTTGAATGGATATTCAGCTCCGTAAGTGGTGCCATCTCCCACAGAACTGGGAACGACTCTGTCAATTATGCTGCTGACCTTCCACGCAGAACTTCAAACCTCCTCTCGTCTACATGAACTCTAAAAGAAGAAGCCAGGGCCCTAATCAAACACAAGCACTTTATATTGATTTCCTAAAAGTTCTCTTATTCTTTTATTGCTGAAAACTTTCAGCAAAAGAGAGTTGGGTTGTGTCTTGTCATTTGGGTTTATTGGGCTTCACAGTCACAGCTGAGGGGTCCGTGATGGAGATACTGTTCTCGTTAGATTTCATCACAGAGAGTTCCAAACGGTCTTGTAAAAAGGGAAAGTGTCAGACTTTCTCAGCAGTGCTAAGATAGACAAATGACAGAAAACAATGTAACACTGTCTCGGCCACATTATTTTTAGTTCTGTCACGGCGTGCTATAATACATGACAAGCATATGAGTAAAATTCATTTCCCGCTGATTTCCTGAAACAGACCTAATCAAATCAACAATCAGGATCAATTAGAGTGAGATATGTGAAGTAGGCTATGTATTTGCAAGGCTGAAAAACATAAATGCTTTTGAATTAAATTGCTCCATACACAGGGGATATTCCACCATACTGTCTGATTAAATTAAGCTCGTCCTAATTTTGTCTCTGTGGAAACAGCTTCCAAACGTTTGAGATTTCAGCATTCACCGTTAATGATATGTAAATTTCATTTGTTTAGTGCTATTGACAAAATGTTTCGAGTGTCTATTGTGCTAATGAGTAATACATGCTTGACTTAGTCATTTTATATTGAATTAATGAGACGTACACATCAGCTGTCAGGGCACAGACCGGCTGCCAGAGTAACTGAACATTATTTTTTGTTGTTTCAAGCAAAGGTAAAAAATTTACTACACAACGATTCAGTTTTATCTTATACATGTACAGGGTTTATGCAGGAATCCTGAATTTAAATTGGACAATTGACCGCCACTTGTGTCTAGTCAAATAGCAAATACAGGATCGCTAAATGGGAGGGCATACACACTGTTATTGTTAATCCTTTACTTATTGGCATGCAATAGTGTGCATGTGCTCATATTTATTGTGAAAAAAAAAGTATCACATAACCAGTAACCCTAACCAGCTTTGCTGTTCCCACGTGCAAATGTTTTTGCAATTTCTGAATCGGGAAAATAGCTTGAAACATTTCGCCAATTCCTTCATTTGCATTGAGAGAGTGCTGCTTGGAAACAGTGTGAAGACACCACAAAACCTCTGCATGGAGAGTCGGTGTCGTGCCCATCACTGTCCTGAGATCCCCATGCCTGGCAGAAGGTGTGGTGTCTGCGGTGGAAGCTTGGCTGGTGGTCCTAGGCTTTTAGTGGCCCTAAAGAAAATTTCGTTTGTGGCCCCAAAAAACTCCAAGTGCAGTCAACAAATTGCACACTGCTAATAACTGAATGAACACACACACGTGCACACAATAGAGACGGACAAATCAAGTCACATGAAATCTCTTACTTTCTTTGTGGCGTGGCAAACAGCTACAAACAGTGACACTGTGTGAAATTTAAATGAAGGACAAATAGTTTGAAGATCGTGGATCCTGCAGAATCATTTTGTCCATAAAACAAAGAAACTAGTTATTAAACTAGTCAGTCAGCCTAGAAATAGAAGAGACAGAGAAGTCAGAAGACAGAAAGAAAGAGAGACCGTTTAATTTGGATTTGTCAGATATTTTGGTCACATTTTAACTGAATGTTTACTGAAGACTACAAAGATCAGAATGAAGATTGCCACTGTGGGTTCACTCAGCACAAACACGCACTTCAGACTGATCACCGCTTATGTGGTTTTTATTGGTACTGCGGACGCGCTAGGCAAAACACCATACACTCCAGCCGCTCACAGGCCTCTGGTTTCCCTTGTTGCTGCCGCCTGGGTGTGGATGTTCGCCAGTCTCTCTCTGCTCCAACTCCTCTCTCTTGGTCCAGCACTAGTGTTGGGAAGTTCGAGTCTATTTACTAAATCAGATCACTTACTCTCGGATGGTAAATTGAACGAATCTTTTTTCGAGTCATTTCATTCATTTTAACTAGTTAAGGGCTGTAGCCCTCTTGTGGGTGATGTAAACATGACAAATGAACAAAAGACCGATCCGCATGAACGAACCACTGTGTGTACTGCTTGTCACACAGCCCGAGCGGCCTGTCACGTGACAAATGAACGAGAGACTCAGACTTGATTTGACTTGAGTTCATGATTTTATTGAGAATCATTATAAAGTTTCAGAGCGTTCCCGTAACCATAGTAACTCACGGTGCCAGAGTAGAGGGAGAAACGCTGAATGAAGCCGTTTACACAAATATACTCCAGACAAAGTCTTTTTTGCTTTTTTTCTTTCACGCACATAGCACACAACAGGAGATTCTTTGTGTCAGACATGTTCTCAAAAACTTTACAAACCGACTCTCAAAATAACAACACAGCTCTGTGACGCAGTCAAAAACTGATAATTGATAACTTCGCTGCACAGCACAGAGACAGACAGAAAACCTGCATTCGCAGTTATTTGCAGCAATGGGCCTCAGTCACAGCTTAAACTCTGGTTTCTTTGTCCATTTTTCACAAAACTTGCGTTCCCCCATGTTTATTAAATTTTTTTTCCAGCAGATAGCAGCAGTAGTAACCAAGGCAGTTGACAGTGAGCGCGCTAAAATGTTTACATTATGACGCTGGTCATAGATCTACATAGACCAATCCCGGGTCTAAAATAGATCTACTGTACAGTCTATGTAAAAAAATTCTGGTGAACTTTTAACAAATACACTTAAAAGAAATCACGTGCTATGTAAAAAATAATAATACCTCGTAATCAAGCATTTAATGCTTCTTAAGGGCCTTAAATTTCACTAAGTTGATTTACTACCTTTTAATACCTTTCAATACCCAGCAAACTGTATGTACCAACTTTGCTTCCATACATTTTGTTACTGCTTTAACTATACAGGCCATTACATTCCCCACACTATAAATGGAAACAATGTCATTACTACAATTCTAAAGTAATTTTAACTTAATATATATTAGTCTTTCAATTTCACTTCCTCATACTGATGTTGGTAATTTCCAAATGGTTAAAAGGGGCACATTTGGTTATTAGCAAAACAGAAGATATTATTAAAGTTAATAAATAAAAAGTTATTAATTCAAATTAATTATCACGGGGCACCACCCTGAAACCAGGGACTAATAACCAAATTATGCTACAGTCTCAAAATCGAGTTCACTAAGTGAACGGTGAAGGTGTGAGAATCCGGGCGCTGACCTAGAAGAGGTTGGCTTCATTCACTCTGTACAACATTAAAGAGAGCAGCATGTGTGTACACAAACATTTATTAAGTAGAAAATAAAACATGGATAAACAATATGGCCTAATTTACATCAAAGAATAAAGTGTGTGTGTGTGAGAGAGAGAGAAACGCGCGCTAGAAAGAATGTGTGTGTCCCTCTTATCTACACGTGCACGCGCATGAACACGTCTGATCAGAGACAAAGGAGGATGTGAAGCGGGAGGTTTGAACAAGCACACCTAGCCACAGTGACTGTATTTATCACACAGTAACACAGCAGTTGAACGGTGCTTCATCTACCATGGCACTGGACCTTTAACTGATAAAATACAGCTGTACCGATCTCGTCAAATATGATGGTACAGATCACAACATGAACAGAATAACAACACATGTATGAAACTAAACAAACACACTAACAAAGTTAACAGTTTCGTGCTTAGCCGTGTTAAGCTATGTAAAGCTAAATGCCCAGTACGTTACCGGTCCATAAAGAAAAGAGTTGCGGTGATTTGCCGTTTGGGTCCGGCGGTCCTGTGAGCCGGTGTTCCGTATTAACTTGTGACCACGTTAACTGGTGATCGTCAGCCCAATGCGCCTACGGTTGTCATAGATACGACAGATGTTGAAAACAGGAAAAAAGGACGTGGCTGTCCTCGTAGATGCCTCTTTGTTTAGTCTCTTTCCCGTTAACGTTGCAATGTCAAAAAAACAGACCTGACGCGTCCTTGCAGTCTTATTTGTGTGAACGCATCATGTGATCCGTCTGGTTTTAAACGTTGCTTGTGTTTGTAAACAGGAAGAGAGCAAGTTAGCTCTTCCTGCTAAAGTCTCTAATAAATCTCTAATAAAGAATCTTGAATACATTTTCTAAATGTGTCTATCGAGCCTGCTTCAGTAAACGTGTCAGAAGAAATATTCCGCCTTTTGAGTAAAAAAAAAAAGAAAAAAAAAAGGAAAACATCTTTACGGGATTGTCATTGTGACAAAATGAATGAAAGACAGAGAACTATTGCAGCTCACTATGAACATACTGAGAATTTGTAATAAAATAACATATACAGCAGACAGACTGCCGTCTCTTTTTAACACGGGATGGATGTTTAAATGGCCCTGGCCCGGTTGTATCTGCACTCAAAAACTGGATCAATAAACCGGTAACGAAAGGACAGTAAGGAGGGCATCACGGGCAGGTGAGTGAGGTAAAGCCACCAGGGAGATATGAGATCAAGAGGAGGGCCAGACGCCTGGTATGCAGCGATACCAGAGTGGAGGAAAAAAATGTCACAGTAGTTTTTGGGAGCTTGGGGATCCCTGATAATGTATCAATCATAAAATGTTTGTGGTTTGTTGCCTCAGGGCAACAGGGTGCTAGGAGGGTACTAAAACGCCATGGTTTTCTATATTATGTAATGAGTATAATGTCACATTTTTGGCACTTGGCTTTAGGTCTACCTTTGCATCCTCGTACCTTGCATCTCCCTTTCTTCTCATCCATGATCATCCAGTGGGCTCTGGCGTCCAGACACACATCAGGGACCAGAATGGGTGTAGTGGGTCCTCTTCTCCTCTTTTCTTTATACTCCCCATTGTGGAACTGGGAGGACCTCCTTACGCTCCAGATTCTTGCCACTTTTGCTCAAGCTTTCTGCGATATATCACTTGAACGTATAAAGCTTCATCTGTTCCTCTTTTTCCATCCCAGTGCTGCTACAGTCTCTCTTGTAGAGCAGCCTGGCAGTCACAATGGTCATGTCAATGAACATCAGCCGGTGGTACCAATTCTTTGACCTGATTTTCTTGCGGTACAGTGCAATGAGAGAGTCCAGCAGATCCACCCCACCCATATTCTCATGTACTGATGATTTTCTTTTGCCTGCAATCACACCTATCAACCTCGATGATGCTCCAATGTAATTACTGAGTAGACTGACTGAACTGTTATCATACCATTTTACAACATGTAAGGTGCTTTTTCCAACCATGGCCGTCTTCTGTTCAAAAGATTCACATCCAGTTCTCTTCAACTCAGCCTCACACATTGAGTTGACACCTGGTAGTCTGTTGCTGTACAATACCAGTACAGTGAATTCCCTGCTGAGCAAGTGTGAGTATGAGGGACACTCATGAACCAGTTGTCAAAGAACACAAGGGTACTGGTTGGGTTAGGCGAAGGACAACGTTGCCACTTGCTCCTACATCTGGCAGCTCAGGGGTTTGCACAACTCTCCCTGTGTCGATTAGGGCTGCAACTAACGACTATTTTAATAGTCGATTAGTCACCGACTATTGAAACGATTAGTCGACTAATCGGATAATTATTACATTTTTCTTAAATTTAGCATGAGGTTGCTTTAATTATGTGGCAAATGATAATAAACACAAGAAACATGGGTACTTCAATGAAAAATGCATCTTTTATTCAACTTTGCTGCTGATAGGCCGATTCATACAAAAAGTAAATAAAAATGTCCTATCTAAAACCAATTAGGCACAGTGCTCAGTCAGTATAGACTGTCAGGCACAGTCAGGCATAACGTTAAAGCGAAAATACGCTTATAAAATGTACAATGTACATCAAAAACAAAACGTATTGGCTTGAATGTTACTTGAATCTTACCGAGGCGAGTCAGACTCTGTTTCGTTCAACTGTCCGGCGTGCTTTCTCTTTAAATGTTCGTGCATCACCGAGGTGCTGCCGTGATACGCAAGGTCTGCTTTGCAAACCTTGCAAGTAATCTTTTTATTTTTCGTGTCCAGGCTAAAATGCTCCCAAACTTTCGACTTTTTGGTACGCGTATCTGCTGTGTTGGACGCCGCCATTTCTGTATCATACGTTACCGCCATAGACTGTAAAAAAGGTTACCGCTCGGCAAAGACGCTATTGCGCATGTGCGACTCTCGGCAGAGATTGTAATGAAGTGAGATGCCTCACTCCGTTGGAAAAACACATCTGGCGACAACTGTCGACAATGGAATTCATTGTCGACAATTTCTATTATCGATTTTTGTCGACAACGTCGACGAATCGTTGCAGCCCTAGTGTCGATTAAAAAATTGTGCGGGACACCATCAGAGCCAACCAAGACAAGTATCTTGTGGAAGCATTTCTTTGGTTTTGCTGGCAGGTATTGGTTGGGACTATTTCTTTTCCCTTGAAAGGGACCATCTGCTCATCTACAGCCAGGTTCTCACCCATTGGCATTGTCTGCACATTTGAGGTAAGATGAGTGACCAGTGATCAGATTTTGTGGAGTGGATCAACATTTTCTCCTTGTCTCACTTCATTGTTGTTGCCACCTCACCTTAATATCACAGCACATCTTGTGTAAATGACTTTTCCAGTAAACAGTGTCTGTGTAATTATATACTATTCCCTGTACACCTCAGCTACATCCAGTCAAACTGTGATTATCTCACCTCGGTCTGTGCCAGTGCTTGTGGACAAGGGTAAGTCCCACTGTTTCAGCCTGGCCCACAGTCATAGGATCATCAAAAGTGGTCCTCTTATGCATCTTTGTATAGTTAGAAAATAGTAGTATCAGGTTTCTCAGGAAAAAGTAGGGGGGATGTTTGGCTCCTGGTGGCTCCGCAGGATTCCTCTAACACATTGACATTAGCTGCCTAATCCTCCAGCTGGCTGCAACCGGAAGGATCTGACAGAGGAGTTGTGTCTCCGTCTCCGGTGTCTGAAAACTGCCCTTTGCTGAAGGTGAGGGTGAAATTCGTCCCCCAGACTTTTTAATCTCAGAGGCTCTGTCAGGGAGACACTTTAATTATGACTGATCCAGCTGTGTGTCTGTGTGAGCTTGTGTGTCTATAGGATATGACACTGTGGCTGTGTACCACTGCCACTGTGTTTGGCAATGGGGGGCGCCCAGTTTTTCAATTAAGAAACCAGTCGGATGGACATGAGCTGAGCCCTGATCTGCAGCACACTCAACTATTGAATAAAAAAGTCATGCCTGTTTCAAAGGGCATGTGTGCATGTGTTTGTGCCAGTGTGTAAATAGATCTGCACTGTCGTACAATAATAACTGACGTAGCTCTGGCAGCATTGTTGATGAGAAACATTTGCAAACTTTGTTCAAAAGCTGGTAAGATAGCACCATTATTATGTAACTATATCTAAAACCAGTAGGATCAGCAGTACTAGTACTACTGTTGCAAACAATGTCTACAGCAAATGACTGACTGAATTGTACACAATAGCAAGGACCCTGTTGAACACATGGCATGCGTTTTTCGCCCAGCAGACTTTAACCTAGCTCCAACCAGCTACATCTGCTCTGTGCGTATTCATCGCAGAGCAGTGCAGAGAGCCGCTTCTGAAACTCACTGCAGCGCTCCTGGTCCAATCACAATCATTGTCTAGAACGGGCATGATCAGTTCCAGCAGCCGCAGCACAGCTGGAACTGATCGCAGTCGTGCCCGGTGGAATTCAGGGCTTACAGCAGCTTCAGTGAGAGACTGAACTGTAGTCAACTTGAACTTCAGGCAGATTTATATAAAAGGAAAGTGTGAAAATCTGAAGCAGAAAGACTCAGCGCCGTATTTCTACACAGAAGCTGCCGTCTCGAAGCTGTGTCTTTGTCTCTCCACTCTCCAGCTGCTCTCCCAGGTCCAGCACGCTACTGTGTTTAAAAGGGAGAGAGAAAAGTCAACTGGATCCAGGTGGGCCAATTACTCTCACCTCTCCTGAGCCCCCTCCACAGTCTATCATTAGCCTCTTGTGGTCTTAAAATGTATATACATACACACATACATACATTATCTGTAACTGCTTATCCTCACTAGGGTCACAGTGGGGCTGGAGCCTATCCCAGCTGACATTGGGCGAGAGGCGGGGTACACCCTGGACAAGTCACCAGTTCATCACAGGGCACATAGAGACAAACAACCATTCACACTCACATTCACACCTACGGACAATTTAGAGTCACCAATTAACCTGTGAGTGCATGTTTTTGGACTGTGGGACGAAGCCATAGTTATTAAGTAATTAATTCATAAGAATAATTTGCCACGATGAGTGTATTATTTATAGGAAAGGGGGGGAAAAGAGTTTTTTTGTGTACCAGATGTAACTGGAAACAATAGAAATGTCTACATGCTGTAGCAATTGCAGACTTATTTAGATGGGCACACTGTAAATATGCCTGAGAATTGTTGGGAAACAAAATATTTTACTCCAACTTTACTACTATATTCAAGCATGCATTCAGCAATTCCAATAATAAATAAATGAAAATGAGAATAAAGAAGATAAAGTCACATTCCCTCTATCAAATTCATTCACCACTCAAACTTTTTTGTCAAAAGATGATAGATGACATAAAACAAAGCTTGACTTCAGTTTTCCTCTCTCAGCATCATATTTGGACAGTAAAACACAACATGTTCTAAAGTTTTCTCTTGATTCCAAAATTCAAACCTTCCTATTTTATGAACTATATCATTTAACGTATGCCCTATGCGTGATCTCGGACTGCAACGTTGTGATCGATATAGTCATAGTCGCATTTGTTCATTCATTCCACAGGTCTACTTCCTGTGTGATATGGACTCCTCATTGTGGTCAAAAGAGGTTCATATATTAATAAAATGCTGTCATACCGCTGCAACATCGCTGTGGTAACACGGCAGAAATCCCGTCGAATGACAAGTGTAGGCTGTGGCAGCCAACTTTCATCATGGTATATGTCTCGCAGAGAAGATGAGTCACTCATCATGTTTACTCAAAGCAGTATACACTTGATACTGTATGAGACTGAGCAGTAATGGTTGGTGTGTGTGTGTGTGTGTGTGTGTGTGTGTGTGTGTGTAGGATTGGATGCTGAATCACCGGCCAGGCTGTGAAGGTTCACTGAGCTACAAACATTATTTACTATACAGTGAATCTATGCTGAAAATATGCAGAAGCTTTGTGAACAACAAGCGGTTAGACACGAGGACCGGGGCACTAGAAGGTTAATGTGAAAACAAGCGTATAGCAACAGCTGCATTTTGTCTGGGGAAATATGGCCAAGGTTCTTTAGGATTAGCCAAAGTGGATTTAACTGGAGAGCAAACAGTAAGGGAAGGAAGGCGCAATTAAAGCTGGTTCATTAGACAAGTGCCTCTTCACATACACATATTATTAGCTCGGGAAATGGCAGGCTTTTTTTATTTATTTTTAATAAATTGACTTTATTAACAGTTCCACTGGTCAGGGCCTCTTGAGGTCAGGCAGCTTTTAAAAAATACACCACTTTTCTGGTGATACTGCTGCCTTTTCTGTCTTAAATTGACTTTCTTGGTACTTGTTGAGGTCAGGGCACAATAATAAGCGGGGAAGAGGTTGATCCCCGTTGCTAATTACACGCCACATGGCATTGTTATTCTTTGCTAATTGCATGCTGTGAGTTGCTGAAGACGCCTCGCCTTGGAGATTTTTTAATCTATGTATTAAGCCTGTGAGTTTGGCGTCAACACCGGCGGCTCAGTGGCAGTCAATGACGCTGGTTCCATCGTAAACATATAGCAAAATCCTCTGCAAACAAAATCTATTTCTTAGATGCTTAAAGCACATGCATTATGAGAGGCGGAGGTATGACACACTAAAACATTTGCATATAATGCAGGCATATCGCAGAGGAATGTCTCCATGGATTCAAACATATCTGTCATCAGTTGTTATTTTGATGTGTATCAGGTTGCTGTCTTTACACTCAGAGTATAAACACTAGGTAGTGTGTATCTCTAGGAATCTCCTTCCTACATTTCTGAGAAATCTCATGTCTGCATGCTGGTGACGTTTCTAAATGATGAAATGTTAAGTTTTACATTTTTTAAAGATGTGCCCTGATGGTTGATTTGGTTGAGATGCTTCAGAGTTTGTTAGCTATATTTTTCATTCCTAAGACAGTCCTCATTATGTATCTATACTTCTCCCACTATTTATCATTACTCAACTCAGAAAAGCCACAAGGAAGTAGTGTGTGTGTGTGTGTGTGTGTGTGTGTGTGTGTGTGTGTGTGTGTGTGTTATGAGGGGGTGAGTTTATGCAAATGACTTGTTTTTCCCGAGTCTGCCTCTGAACAAATAGTGATTTTGTCAAGAAAAAAAAAAAAAACACAAATAACAGTCAATGAAAAGTGCATCAGTGACAGACGTATCATTCAGAAGCAAATCCTTGAAAAACAGATTTGATAACTTCACTTTGGACTGCCGGAAATGCACATTTTGGAGCAAGCATCATCTAAGAGGCTTGCTGGCCCTAAGCTGTCATGTATTAATGTGTTTTATTTCCTCTGTTTTCTTATGATAACGAGTTAATTTCATTAGTTTTCTCAAGGTCTCAAAGTCAACTCAAGAGCTTGTGTGTGTCATTTCACTGCTGTGGGAAGTGAAAGAGGGTTAACCCCAAAGTTGGTCCAAATGGCATCTCCCCTGTGCTGCTTGACCACGGTCTGAGATAAGATAAGATAAGATAAGATAGACTTTATTGATCCCACACTGGGGAAATTCACTCGTTATAGTGGCTCATAATTAAATAAATAGGGGGCGTCCTGGTGGCTCAGCTGGTAAAGTGAGCTCCCCACGTATGAAAGGCTGAATATTCCCTGCAGCGACCTGGTTCTGACTCCGGCCTGTGGTCCACATACGTTTCCTTTGCTGTGTGTGTTCTCCCTCTCTCTCCCCGCTTTCCTGTCTGTCTTCAGCTGTCTGTCTGTCTAACAGACTGTACTCATGGTTTATCCCGTCTTGGATTCAGCTGTGCATCCCCATTTTCTTCTCCTCACTTCAGCAGGGATCTGCAGTCTTTCCACAGAGTATGCTAACAGCTGTTCTCGAGTGTAAACGAGAGAGCCATGGCTTTATTTGAACGGGTCACCAATGTATCATGAAGTATGACAGAAAAAAATATAAAAATACTTCAAGTCCATGTTTGCACAAAACAGGTAAAGAAAACACGAAAAAAGTACAAAAAAGTACAAAAAAGTACTAAAAATACAGAGCTACTGTAACTGGCAGCCAACGGTGCCATGGCAACAGAGCTAACAAAGTTGTTGTCTTGTTATCCGAATATCGTACGAAAATAATCCCATTATCTCGAGAAAACAAATGAAATTAACTCGCCATCACGAGAAAATGGAGGAAATAAAATGTATGAATGCATGACCACTTAGGGCTAGGGTTACTATATTTATGAAACATGTGGCAGAACACTAATGTATAGGGCCGGATGAGAAGGCAAATAACAGCAACTATTCTATCTATCTACCTTAATGCTCAGGATCTGTTCAGACGTGTGTGTGTGTGTGTGTCTGTGTGTGTGTGCTGAACGTGCACCACACACATTCACTGGAAGGGGATGAAAAAGGTGTCAACTGTAATACTGTTCACCACTCTGGAGAGAATGTTGACACCATAGCTAAATTGAAATTGAATTGAAATATCCTCTAGCTATATTGAGGTCATGGGAAAAAAATGCTCATAATAAGAATTGTGGGTGTCACAATCATAGACTGTATTAAACATAGACGAAGTCTCCATGATGTCACCCACAGGTTCCTGAAGAGCCATTGTGAAGCTCTGGTTGTTAATATAATTAAATATAAATATATAAATATGTGTAAATGTTTATTTCTGCTGTGAAGTTAGACATTTTAATATGGGGTCTTATGGAGATTAAAGATCAATTCTGGAGCCATCCTTCAGTGCAGACATGTCAAACTCTATCATTTCATACGTCTATTATTAATGGCGAGCTGGTAAATTGCACTCCCACCGCTCATACTACAAATCCCACAATGCACTGCAACAGTCGCCACACAGGTCAAGATACTGTCATTGGTCAAGACCTGTGCACCACCCCTCCCCCCGCTGCTGATCAGCAGTCAGCAGATGGATGCACAGCAACATTAAAGCCCCTCCAGAAAATGTCCAAACAAGAAGCTGACTTTGAGAACAGGGACTTTCAAAGCAGGTGGGAGGCACACAGGCTTACCAAGATAGGAGGTAAACGTGTTTGCCTTGTTTGCCCCCCGACCCCCTGGCCCGTGACGTAGTCCCAGTCTTCAATTATGGCCCACTGGGTGACTTGAGTTTGGCAGCCCTGCTTTAGTGGATGTTTGAGGACCTGCAGTTTTTGGACAAAACACACAAGAAAAAATAGATGAAAGAAGATGAATTTACTCATAGCTTTTTTTTTTCTATGGATATTTTTTGATGTTATTGTGAACTATTTTTGCTACGGCAATTGTGTAGTGACAATCTGATATTGTAACAGCCCAAATGACAATGCTAACAGGTGTAATGGTTACCATGTACCTGGTTCAGATGACACGATATGCCATTAGTTTAGCAAACTCAATCATTACAATGTTGATGTGCTGGTGGTACTAAAAGTTAAAGGATGCCCTAGATATTATGATTCATTCTGAGGAAGATCTGACCAAAGTCATGAATTTCTGTACATTTCAGTGCACCAGCTGCTGAGATATTTTGGTCTAGACGACAGAGGCTGACTAAACTACATTGCCATCACTATTTTACTCTCCAAAGAACATATCGAGCACTGACTCTACGTTTTCTCCTGTTTCAAGATACAGCCATATAATACAGGCCTGTATGTTTTAGACATGCCCATGTTTCAAATCGGTCATCTCTCTGCCAGCTGGCTCCATTCTCCAGACGCCGTCTTCACCTTCAACATGTCTCCAGCTAACCTGCTTCTGTCTCCTTGTGAAGTGACATCAACTGCCTAATGAATTCCCCTTCATTACAGGCACTCTGTCACAAGACAAACTAACTGTCTGCGATGTGTTTTTCGTGCGTGTCTGTGCCCTTTCACTGTCACCACTGTTGACTTAGCTGACAAAAAGCTGGACATTTTATCTCCAATTAATCTGCCCGCTGTATGTGCGCGCACGTGTGCGCTTGCATGAGTGTATCTGTTTTGATGTATGCCAGAATGTGTCTGTGCGTACATGCACAGTCATGTCAAAGAGGGATTTATTTTTAATATCGAGATAGGTCAGAAAGATCTGTGCGTTTGTGCGTTTGTGCGTGTGCGCGCCTGGGGAGGTGTGCGAAGCACAAACAAGAATTAAATTTCAAGTCACGTTGCAATGCTAACAAGAATGACATTTTTCTGTTCTCATCATGACATTTTATCACAGTTATTTCTTTGACCTGGGGGCCACTGGAGAGAGAATCCAGAGAATGGCCAACAGGGAACAAGTGGAGGAGGCTACATATTTTTGTGAGCCACGGAAATAAAGCCTATCTAATTGGGATCTTATGTATTTGTCTGTCAATGAGTCTTTTTCCAGAGGCAGTTTGTGATACCGGCTTTATTAACATTTTTCTTTTCTCCAGCTCAGGATCATATCCATGCCGGGAGTGTTGGTGTCAAACTATTCTGCTGTTCCTCATTTTAACAAACAAGTTTCCTGTTGAAAACTCATCAAACGCTACTAATACTAATGAGTTCATTACCGTGCCCTTTTTGGATTGTTTACATTTTCCAGCTGTGTATAAAGATAAATGAGCAAACAGTGACAATAACTGCAGAGAATAACTGCATTGAGAGGAGATTGATATGATTTAATTACTCTGATCAATAGCTATTTGGAAGAAATCATTTAAGTTGAATGCTTCATGCTAATGATTCAATCTGTAATTCCTCAGTGGCATTCATAATACAGCATGAATAGAAAACTGAAGGTGAGATATATAATAAATACTTGGATCACACCCTGTTTCAAACATCTATTATTTCAAAATATAACAACAGACAATTTAAGCACTGGATGATTTTTCAGTTGTTAATCCACACCACGCCTAATCCCATTTTTTCCCAAACGTCGTCTATTTAATGAAGACTAATCTGAACTTTACAGCTGCAGAAAGGACAGTGTGCTGTTTGACACACAGCTGCACAGAGATGGCAGCCACTTCATGACCTTGCAGTGCCTCTCTGGATTACCACGTGTCATTCAGTTGTACCTGTAACTCATCCAGCCACTGTCAAAAGCTTGATGGCCTGGTGATTTAAAGGTCCAGTGTGTAGGATTTAGTGGCATCTAGCAGTGAGTGTGCAGATTGCAACCAACTGAGTACCCCTTGCCTCACCGTCTCCATTCCAAGTATGTAGGAGAACCTAAGGTGGCTTGCCAAAGGCTCTGTCCAGAGCCAGTTTACTTTGTCTGTTCTGGGCTACTGTAGAAACATGGCAGCCTCAGTGGGAGAGGACCTGCTCCCTCAGTATAAAAAAGTTGATTATACAATAATGAAAAAATACTTCTAGATATTATATTCCATTTCTGCCATATTCCGGTAATAGAGTAGAACTGTGACGTCTTTTGGCCACTCTGCAAGCACAAAGACACAACAACCAACAGCTGTTTCTATGTGTACAGTATAAATAATCATTAATTATTCATTTGTTGTGGGATTCACCCAACTGTGAATCAATTCAAATCAATTAAAACTGCTTGTCACAAAAATGAAAAATCACCCAGCAGTTTAAATGCTCATAAGAGAAGTGAGCTCATACCACTCACACGTACTTAACCATTAGCCTGACATCAGTGAACGGACACTATTTTAATTTTGACTACTTTGTTTATAACCTTTTATTTAAATCTTGTTATTTTGAAATAGAATTGAAACAAGGACATAGAGTTTGACATAACACACACTTATATATAACAAGTTACCCTGCAGCTGTAACCCTTCAGTTACAAAGACTGAAGGGTTTTGTAACCACTGGATGTGAGTCAGACTGAGACTTTTGCTTCCACACTGTTTTACTTTAATATAGGCCAAACCAAAAAACCTTTATTACTATAGAATGTGAATTCTCAAAAGTAGCCCCCTGTGTGTTTTGTACTGAAAGTAATAGTTTCATAATGCATTTTTTAGTTATTAATTTCCCATTTCCTCTGGCATCCAGTGGTGGTAATTTCCTTCCTGTAGATCCTGAACCCTGTTAAATGAGTTCTGAGGAAACACTGCAAGCTGCCAATAAGTGGTCGAAGTCTGCTTGCTTTGAATTGTCTAAAGCCCTAATAAGAAACCTGACCACAGCTGCCATGTCTGTATCTTCACTAAGAAAAAAACAATACTGCACCATGTTTAAATGACAGTTATTCAATGTGGTTAAAGTGGCCTAAAATGAAGGTAGGATCGAGCTTAAAATAGAAAGTGAAAGTAGAGTTTATGCTCTGAAGACAGGATAGGATTTCCAATCATTTCATACTCAATGTTTTCACATTTTCATATACTGCAGCTATTAGTTCTGTAAACAGATATCTGCTTATGAATGAATCTTTGGGCAAAGGAACAAAGACTGCAGGACTGGAAGCATTCTGGTTTCAGTTTGACTACACCAGAAGCACAGAAACATTGGCACATTGTCTCGAGGGGCTTAATGGTCATCAGACAATAGCCTTGGGGTGTGATTGACCACATCATAACTTGAGCAACTAAAAAAATCTCCTCAACAAACACAAGGAGTGATTACCCATTGCAAAGGCTTGGTAGAAGATGTATTCTTTTTTTTTTTGTACTTCTTAGATGTCAAATCATGACAACACCTTGGTGAAAAGCATAGATGTCATCTATGTCGGTCCTGTCCCTGTCGTCTCCTGGGTAATCCAACAGTGGGCAAAGAGGTGGAGCTTGGATGGAGCTGAGGCGGGCTGGTTGCTCAAACAAGCCACCTGAGATGTCATCGCATGTCAACGCTATTATCCTGACTCTTAATTCTGCATAACTTAAAGCTTAAAATGAGAAAATTAGCTATAGAGACCAAAACTGTTTTTGCCTCATGTTCCAGCTACCCAAGTTGCCACATGGTAAAAACTGATCATCACAAAGAAAGTTGCTCCTGTTCTGTGAAGCTGCTGTGTGGGAAATATGGAAGCTTCACACACTTCACTGTGTCACTCGCATATCTTCTTGGAGCCCTCACAATCATTCGCCAGGATGATTTCAAACTGGCCGAGATGAAAACTGAGAATCACTTTTGCCACCACACACCCACACACTCTGACCCCCCGATAAAATACCTGTGTAAAGTGTAAGAAAACCTTGACATATTCAATCAGGGTTGTCGCTTCATTTTTATACTCAAAGAGAGACTCAGACAGATCAACATCATCACCATCTCAAAAGCAACTTCTTTCAACCTTTCAGTTGGGTGACATTTGTGTTTCTGCGTTTATTTGACCTTCGGGTTACATAACACGAGTCTCCTACTTCCTCATTGTTGAAGATTAAAAGGAAACCTGTGCTCTTCTGTTTTGCAGGGCAACGCCATTAAAAGCACTGTGCCCACATGACAACCGACAACTGCGCGAGGACCCTGGTATTACACACATTTATGCTTACACTGCGAAGCACCCACACATGCTGAAATGAGTAATCATTCCCTTGAAGATGCGGTCGTCATTTCTCCAATCACGACAGCAATTGTGCGTGGCCTTTAAACGCAGCCCAGTCCAGACTGACTCATGATTTTACTCAAGCCGCTCTATGAAATGAGCTCAAATATGATAGGGTTGATGAGTCCCTTCAGCGTCTGTTGATATAGCTGGTCATGGTGTTTAGGGGGCCATTTTAGATATCATAATCAAGTCGCATCAAATCCAAGAGTTCTCAGTATTGTCTTCGGGCCTGTTCATTTAATGCCGCCATGGGCTTTTAGTGAGGGGCACATTGTAGAGAAAGGCAAGTAGCGATGTGATTTTAATAGGCTCACTATGGTCCACTGGCACAGTCATTGCATTAATCCTCTAGGAGCGCATAATTTAAGTAAGCGAGGGGAGCCTGGATGCTGTCTGCTTGTCGTTCAGTCTTACAGAGGAGCCGTGTCGATGAGATGGCATGTCGTCTTTCAATGTAGATAAGGTGTTTGGAATACATTAACCTTTTCCTCATTTGTTTTGTGTGTGTACCCTTTTTGTTCCACCGTGAAATGAGAAGTCTTTGCTGCTACGGGGCAAATCGGGAGCTCACATGGGGCTCACAAGGTTGAGGCATGTGACACCTGAACATTAGCCTTCAATTGAAATGAGAAAAGATGAGGGGAGAGGAGCGAGGGTGGAAAAAAACGACAAGAGATGGAGGAGTGGAGGAGGGGGTTGGGTTGGCGGGAGCGGGCTTTTCAGGGTTTGGGTAACAGCTATTTCTTGTCTCCCTCGCTCATTCTATCTTTCTTTTCATTCTCTCGCTCTCCGTCTCTGACCGTTAAAGCTCAGTACCTCAGGCACTGCAATTATTGGCACGGTAAAGATGAAAGGTCACAACTGTTAGCAGAGGAGAAGGAAGTGACAGAATGAGGAGGGAGGACATTCCAACTTTCTAAAGCTTCAAGTGATGGGGCATAGAGGAGGAAAATAATGTAATAATGGCTGTCAGAAGTCCCGCTTATTGACTATGCAAAGCAGTGGTTCCTGACCTTTTTCCTCACTGCTGTCCAAAACTCTAATCATTTAGTGAAAAATAAGCACATTTTTTACCTCCACCAGAGACTGCTAGAAACCACAGTGTCAAAAGGTAGCAATGTTGTTCTGGGGTGGAGGCCTGTATCTGATATAAACAGTTCACTAGTAACTGCATATAGGAGCACAGATCCATTACTGTATGTATTCTTTTTGATGACCAGCAGATGGTGACTCCATTGATTGCAAAAAGAAGTGTATTTGTATTGACTGCAAGGGAAAGATGACAATACATCTCACTCAGGTGGCAACCTCTGTGGCATGAAGCCAATGCGGAAGTGCTAAAAACTGTAATTCCTCGAGCGGCCCCTTGAGACAGGCTGCAGAAGTGAGTCAGTCTCCATAAGTCCCCATGTTGAAATGTCCAACTTCACAGCAGAAATAAACATGTTTACAGCCTGGTACAAAAAACAGTTTTGGTCTCTATACCTAATTTCCCCGTTCATGACAACTGTACTGAGGGTGAATTTTTATACAACTCACCTGTTCAAATGATATTAAGGCTTAAAGTTACACATAATTAACAGCGTGACTGCTTTGATTGACAAGTAGGTGCCGTTACAGGTGGCTTATCAGAGCACCCAGGCATCATTTGGCCCGCCTCAGGTCCGCTGATGATCCATGTCTTTGCTGATATTTAGATTAACCGGGAGGCGGAAGAAGAAATACATCCAACATGCTCTGTCTATTCTCCATTTATTGGTCTCACCTTGTTTATTACCTCCGTAAACGGTTTCCTCCTGAGTTTTTATGGTCTAAATCGCTTGTTTCAAGTTTTCTCCTACATAGCACGATGTTCATTTTGTAAACTATGGTACCACATAGAGTAAAAAAAATCAGGGTATGTTTTACGCTGCGCCTTTCTTGTGGTTGACAGGTCTAAGATACTTTGTTTGTACTTTAGTTTGTGACCAGGCAGGCCTCCATTTTTCCTGCAACAGATAAACTGAAATCAAGCTTAACCAATGAGTGCAGCCTAATTCCTAATACATCACCACTTTTGCTTGCAAAAAACCAGATGGTGACAAACTCAACCTGTACTATGTAGGTTCACATTTTTATCTCGACACAAGGCTAATCATTACTGGATTTTTAAACCATGAACGTTTCATGTTCCCAGATTCTACAAAAGGTATTTTTAGATGTTTGTCCCAATGGGACTGAGCTACAGGGAGACAAACACTAATGTGCAATGGACCGCAAAACACAAAAGCAAACCAGGAAGCATGTAAAAAAAAAATTCCAGAGTCTAAGACATCAGCAGAAACATCTAGAAAAAAAAAAAAAAAGAGACAGACTGTTCAAAATGGTTCACAAGATGAACGTGGTGGGAGGACAATTCAATATTTCTGTACTGTCTCTTTTTGGAGCTTAGCACTGAACAAGAAGAAAAAAAAAATCCGGATGGAAGGGGTGAAACCTGAGTGGAAAATGGTGTAGTTTCATCCATAAGAGAACATCCAGAAAGTAACATGTCACTCGAGCTGATTCAAAGTACAAATAAAATAAAATAAAAAAGATCTGCATACAAAAACATTCTTTCTGCATCTCCTATTGTAATCCTTCGATTGGTTAAGTCAAAGATCAGATTATCAATGGTCTTAATGATACAGACTGTAACCATTTCAGTACTAAGTGCTTGGTGTAATGGTGTATATTCAGTTTAAACATTGCTCTATTTCATTTATTGTGAGTTATCAACATAGTGCATGTGGATCTTTTAATTTTGTGTGATCATTTTAGAACAAACACACTGAGGAGTCGTATTAAAAGTACTGTTCTGTTTGGTTCTGACACGAAATACGTGGTAGAAAACAACTGATGCACCTTATATTTTAATGAGATGATAATCCACTGTCCCATCAGCATGCATAGAAGCTATTTTGGATACAGCCACTAGATGGTATTATAGAAAATCTGTCCTCTGCCACTTTCTCATCAGTTTTAATATCCAGCTCTTAGCTGCTCTGTGCAGAGGTGCAGCATTGTGATGCAAAGTACTGTAATTACGGTCATTATTATGGTCATTTGCTTTTTTGGCTTGGGAACGAGGCTCATTAGCCTTTATGACTGAAATATCTTGTGGTGCTGGTCACTGCACTTGTTGAGCAGCTGAAAAAGTGTGTGTGTGTGTGTGTGTGTGTGTGTGTGTGTGTGTGTGTGTGTGTGTGTGTGCGTGTGTGTGTGTGTATGTGTGTGTGTGTGTTGAGACTGGAAATTCGGCACCTTGCAAAGAAATTATTAGGTCACTGGTATTGATCAACAGCATTATCAAACCCTGCAGACATATTACAGTATCTTCATTAAATTGAAAAAATGTTCGTTCAGCTGCAGCTTCTCTCCACACTAAAAGTTATGCACTATCCCGAGAGACTCCTGAGAGTCCCTGTTAAGAGCAAATACAAGGTAGATGGACAAGGTGAGAGCGCGAGTGAATGAGGAGATGGGAGGAAAAAAAGGATGGATTTGGGCTGTAACTGCCCAGGTAATTGGGTTGTAAGGGGAAGATGAAAGACAGGAACTGCAGGCAGAGAAATAAGAAAGACCATCAGAGTATGAGAGACAGCAAATGAGGAAATTGGAGGGAAAGTAAAATTAAGCAGAGAGATGCTGAGAGGGGAAGAGAAAGGCAGAAGAGAAGCAGGGAGATGTATATGCCAGGGGAAGAGTGCTGTATTTCAGGCCCAGTGCTTTTGTGCCATTTGAATCACTGCAGGTTTCACATGCCCTAGGCTCTTCTATATAAAGCTCAGACAGCTGCTGGATTTTCCACATTACTGCCATGGAATTGGATTAATACAATGCCCGTCCATGTTTTCCCCGTCATCAGCCAGCATCCAGAGGGACGTGCTCTCACAGGTCGCTGGCCACCTGTCTCCTTCTGCTCATTGTTATGGGGGACATTAGCTGGTGCGGGCAATGTATGGCACTGCATGCAGAGCAGCACATCATTAGGAAACAAGTTTGTCATTCAACATTCAGGCATGAAAACATGTCAGGGGTGAAAAAGGTTATGTGTGTGTGTGTGTTTAATGTGTTTATGCTCTTGACAATGATTGTGGATTGGTCAATTCAAAGACAGGCCTTGGTCATGACATTTGATTTGATTTCTTCTACAAAAAAAAAATGTATATATATATATATATATATATATATATATATATATATATATATACACCAGTCAGGTCCATAAATAGTGGGACATCGACACAATTCTAATCTTTTTGGCTCTATACACCACCACAATGGATTTGAAATAAGATGAACATGAAGATCAACATGTGCTTTAACTGCAGACTTTCAGCTTTAATTTGAGGGTATTTACATCCAAATCAGGTGAACGGTGTAGGAATTACAACAGTTTGTATATGTGCCTCCCACTTTTTAAGGGACCAAAAGTAATGGGACAAATTAACAATCATAAATCAAACTTTCACTTTTTAATACTTAGTTGCAAATCCTTTGCAGTCAATTACAGCCTGAAGTCTGGAACACATAGACATCACCAGACGCTGGGTTTCATCCCTGGTGATGCTCTGCCAGGCCTCTACTGCAACTGTCTTCAGTTCCTGCTTGTTCTTGGGGCATTTTCCCTTCAGTTTTGTCTTCAGCAAGTGAAATGCATGCTCAATCGGATTCAGGTCAGGTGATTGACTCGGCCATTGCATAACATTCCACTTCTTTGGTTGCTTTCGCAGTATGCTTCGGGTCATTGTCCATCTGCACTGTAAAGTGCCGTCCAATGAGTTCTGAAGCATTTGGCTGAATATGAGCAGATAATATTGCCCGAAACACTTCAGAATTCATCCTGCTGCTTTTGTCAGCAGTCACATCATCAATAAATACAAGGGAACCAGTTCCATTGGCAGCCATACAGTACATGCCCACGCCATGACACTGCCACCACCATGCTTTACTGATGAGGTGGTATGCTTTGGATCATGAGCAGTTCCTTTCCTTCTCCATCCTCCTCTCTTCCCATCACTCTGGTACAAGTTGATCTTTGTCTCATCTGTCCATAGGATGTTGTTCCAGAACTGTGAAGGCTTTTTTAGATGTTGTTTGGCAAACTCTAATCTGGCCTTCCTGTTTTTGAGGCTTACCAATGGTTTACATCTTGTGGTGAACCCTCTGTATTCACTCTGGTGAAGTCTTCTCTTGATTGTTGACTTTGACACACATACACCTACCTCCTGGAGAGTGTTCTTGATCTGGCCAACTGTTGTGAAGGGTGTTTTCTTCACCAGGGAAAGAATTCTTCGGTCATCCACCACAGTTGTTTTCCGTGGTCTTCCGGGTCTTTTGGTGTTGCTGAGCTCACCGGTGCGTTCTTTCTTTTTAAGAATGTTCCAAACAGTTGATTTGGCCACACCTAATGTTTTTGCTATCTCTCTGATGGGTTTGTTTTGATTTTTCAGCCTAATGATGGCTTGCTTCACTGATAGTGACAGCTCTTTGGATCTCATATTGAGAGTTGACAGCAACAGATTCCAAATGCAAATAGCACACTTGAAATGAACTCTAGACCTTTTATCGGCTCCTTGTAAATGGGATAATGAGGGAATAACACACACCTGGCCATGGAACAGCTGAGCAGCAAATTGTCCCATTACTTTTGGTCCCTTAAAAAGTGGAAGGTACCTATACAAACTGTTGTAATTCCTACACCGTTCACCTGATATGGATGTAAATACCCTCAAATTAAAGCTGAAAGTCTGCAGTTAAAGCACATCTTGTTCATTTTATTTCAAATCCATTGTGGCGGTGGTGTATAGAGCCAAAAAGATTAGAATTGTGTTGATGTCCCAATATTTATGGATCTGACTGTAAATAATAATACAATATATTTCATCTTCTGCCATTTTTAGTGAGCTTGGTATTTGCCCCCTTGTCAAGCCACTTGTGGTGGGCGGATTGATCTAAAACATCGATAGTATACCAACGTTGGTATTGGTATTGATCAATACTTGTGTGATGAGATCGATACTTAAGTTTCACTTTCTCTTCTCTACGTTCAGTACACAACTCCCATTACATATAAAAACACACTCAAAAGAGAACTCAGAGCTGCAAAGTACTAAATGGAGGGAGGAGGAGGGGGATCCCCAAACCAGTCCCAGACCCCCAGCACGGAGTGTAATATATCTAGGTAGCTGATTTATAAAAGTGAAAGTATGATTTAGTCCTCTCCATTAGTTAATGTTATTTTTCAAAGTGTAATTGGTCATCATAGTTGTAATTTTAGCAGATTGATTAAATATAGACTCTTCCAACAGTCATATAATATATTAAGCTAGATGAAATACATTTTTACTGCAAATGAAAAATATATTCCTATATAAGATATATACCTCAAACCTGAAATGTGAATATGGCTGAATATAATAACCTTTTTGTGTTAACTATCAAAGGAACATTAATATTCCCATATTTACATTCCCAATTTGCATATTGATGATGCATTCACTACAGAAATTTAAAGTAGATAGGCTGTTTTTTTAAGTAAAAAGTATTGGTATCTGTATCGGTATCGGCAATACTGGCCCTGTATTTACTTGGTATCGGATCGATACCAAATTGTGTAGTACTGCACACCTCTACAAGCCACATAAACAAGCTACTGTAACAAGCATTACAATATCCACGCTGTCGTCTCAGGAGTTAGTCCCATGTTCCACAACAAATCCATAAGCAGATTGTTTAATTACATTGAGCTTTTTGACTGCATGAGCATTGCTAACACTATCTTAGCAAAGAAAATGGAACCAATAGAAGCCTACATTGATATTATGTTGGTACTTTTGCTGAGGAGCTCAAGTATGTTGTAATCATAAACATTAGTAATGTTAAATGAGCAGTCTTAATTCCACTGGGCATACGACATGTTCCATGTACGCCACCACGTGGAGAACTGACCAAAACAGTTCAACGTGACGGAGACATGATCAGCTCAGCATTGCAGCCCTACCACGTGTAACGTTATACAAGTGGAATTCCGAGTAACAAGCACACTACCTGCCATTACACACTAAAAGAGGAGAAGTTTGCACACTTGAACATTGTTTTCCACAAAATGATGAAAACCAAATACAAAGTTGACGACTGGCTACAGCTAAAACTAAGGCAGTCTAATACCTGCCATTACACACTAAAAGAGGAGAAGTTTGCACACTTGAACATTGTTTTCCACAAAATGATGAAAGCCAAATACAAAGTTGACGACTGGCTACAGCTAAAACTAAGGCAGTCTAATAGAGAGGTCCTGAAATAAGTCATACCGCCATGAAAGTTGTAATATTCTGCTTCTGTGGAGTGTACTTTGTGGTGCTGCTGCATTATACTGTCAGGTGAAAAACAGCCCAGTGGACAGAGGTCTATTTTTGGGTCATATACTGTCTTTTTTTTTACACATTAAAATGTATCTATCCACACTCATAATGTCCAGAAATAATGGTTTGTCTTCAATTGTTGATGGTGACAAACACATTTTGTGAAATAAGCAGTGTTAACCTGTATTACTGTACTGCTATCATCGACCCATGCTAGATTTGAAAATGTCTTTTGTCCTCAAACTGTGTTACAGATCCATTACACAAAAAGCCTGACATTTCTTCAAATTATAATGGATTTGGGAAAAGCATACCATTTTTATCAACCGTCATTTCTCCCCATCACACGTCTGATGTATCAAGATGTCTGACCAGGGTCACATCACACAGCTCACATAAACGCAGCCTTGAGCTTCTGCAGAACACCTCAGTCACCACATTTCTGTCACATCCTCCCCTCATATGTACTATATATCGCAGCAGCTGGAGTGTCTCCAGTACACTTTTATGAATTGTTAGGTCTTGATGGCAGGACACACATAAAACTGGCAGAAAGTCATAAACGTCTAATCAGTGAGGTATATGTTTTATGTTGACAGTGATGAGGTGTGCACGCTGGTTTACACACAATTGCAGCATACACAACATGAATCCACATTTTCAGTTTTTATAAGATGCATACCTTACCTTTTTTTTGTCCCCCTTCTGTTTAAGTTCTACTAAAAATTCTGGACCACAGGCGCGACATCTGCTGAACTCCAGACAGACGTCCACCAATATCATTTTCATGCTTCCTCTCAATCCTTCTTGGGGATCACAAAGCGTGGTAGACGGCAGTATGAAGCAAGGTAAAGAATTGTGTCTTCCTTCCTTTTTTTTGTCAATCTGGTTCTCCCCCTCTCACTGTATCCCTGGATGTTTGCATAGCCTTCAGATATCCTTCAGCCTTGTGGTTTATCAGGTCCAAGAGTTTTTTGTTTTTTTTTAAGGGTGAAAAAAAAGAAACTTTGGCACTTCAATTTACCCCATCTACTCCTGGGTGCTGGGGAGTTGTGAAAGCTGATAGGAAAACATTCTTGACATTCTATAATGGCTTTCTCAGAAGACTTGGTCATTTCTTTTGGACAAACAAAATCTCAAATAACCTCAACACTATCGCTCAGAGCTAGATGATCACCACGAAAAACCAGCCTAGCTGAGCTGTGCACTCTCAGCTGAGCAGGCTAGATTGCTGATGTAGGTCATATCACTGGAAAATTTGGGGATGAGTTCAGCCACATAATCATGTCCATATATTTAAAATATAACTACTACTATAATACATACACTGTAAATTTCAGCTGTGAAATCCACAGTAATTTACTGTGTTTGTGCAGTAGTAGTTTGTGTGATTCACAGTAGTATACTGTGTATTCAGTCAAAAATTAGAGTAATTATAGAGTTACTGCAGAAAATTACCATCACCAATAATGTACTGTAGAAATTACAGTAACCAATGATGTACTGTAGAGTTACTTGTCAACAGCTGCCAGTTAATTAAGAACAAAGAATACTGATAAACCTTTAAGTGTTCCATGTCATCATTAACCCCTCAGAAGCAAACTTGTTCCATACGACAGGAATGATGCCATCTGCCTGTGACGTTCAGGCTCGCCTTAGCTTACCTTGATGTGTTTTGTATGTATGGGATACATAAAGTGTATGTAAGGGATAACAGCAGAATGAGGTGTCCACGAGAAATTAATGGACAACAGAGAGGCCAGAACCCTCCCTCTGCTGAGTCCATAAACTCCTGATAATGGAAACCTTGAAGGGCATTATCCCACTTATACCATGGTCACTTACCAAAGAGACAAACACAGTTAAGATCATTAATTTATATTTTATGTGTTTAATGTGTTTTGCATTAAAAATGACTCATACCTGGAAAAATCATTACCTTGTTCACTGTTCAATACTCTAGTAAAAAAGGACAAACCTTAGACATGACTTGTCTTCAGGAGATATTTCTATGAGTTCAGCACAAAGGCCCTTTTGGCTCATTTCTGAACCAGAAAATGCTACGGTAGCAAGGTTCAAAGTCAAAAACATTGCATAACAACAAGACTAGCTAGCTATCCATCTTGGATAGCTTGTGACACTATCCGGCCTGTGCAGTACTCTACTGCCACCTAATATATTCTCAACACCTCATTACCAAAAGGCTGAGGCATCTTGCACCATATTCATGACTCGGTTAATATCATCGAAGTAGGGTTGCTTACTGTGTAGAGCGCGTACCACATACGAAGGCAGGGCCTTCGAAGTCAGTCTGGGCCTTTTGTTGCTGCATATTATTCCCTCTCTCTCCTCTGCCTTTCATTTCTCTCTGTCACTATTCAAAATAAATCTATAATAATAAAATAATAATAAAATAATTATAATAATAAAAAGGTCAAATTCTGATTGAAATAAAGCCGCTCAGATTCACAAACTCTTGATATGAAATATCAGTTATAGCTACAAATGATCATATATATATATTTGGTATGTCCAGCAGAACATTTAGAACATTTTATCATCATATTATTGCATATATAATTAGATCTATTTTTCCTGAGCTATAAAAACTTATAGAACATTTGAAATCTTTCAAACTCAACATGAAAGCCAGTGTACTGAGGTGTTAACAGAGGTCAACGGGTGCAAACATATTCCCCGTTGCTTTCATGTCTAATTAAAAGCTTGAGACTTGAACACTGCTGGTCATAGTCTTGACACAGATTAGGTCTTTGACATCACATTGCTAGTACAGTGTCTGTTTCAGCCGCTGGTCTGACTGTGAGAAAAGGTCAGATAATTATGTGTCCAGTCCTTGCCGGTGTCATGTCCTGTGTAAATAAAAAGGTCTTACACCACGAGATGCTCTCACATTCTATCCTGTTTGTTCTTCTGTACAACGTGTGCCATGTAACTTTAGGTTGCGACTAGCCACTGTGCTCCGTGATGTCTTTATGTGCATTCGGGAGTCGTAAACTTTTATTAGAAGAGGCACCATTATTTGAGGAAATTAAGCCTTTAAAGTACTTTGGGGGGTTGTTTGCAGCCAGGTCGATAGCCAGCAAAGATACCAAATTAAACAGGATGGAGCTCTGCCAGGGTATCTCTTATTATATTAATAACATTTTATGTTAACCAACAACCTTAGAATATAGTTAATGAAATTTTATAAACGGAGGTTTGTAATATCTCCTCATAAGTTTCTAATTCTTTTATCAGGCATTGTAAAACATATTTAATCGTCTCTCATTGATTAAACTCGTTCATTTTATAGCCTGCCAATACAAGTTCAACATCTCTAGTGTATTATTGATTTAGTCATTACACATTTTCATATTACATGATCGTTGGTGCTCAATACAAAGCCATTTTGAGAATCCGGCTGAACAGAGGCCTACTTACTCAGTGAGATATTCACAGCCTTAAAATGCTCATCTGTTGGTCTAAAAAGAAGACCTCCTTCAAAGCTCTCCTTTAAATATGAGATACATCTTCCTCAATAAATGAATAAAAAATAGATAAAAAGATGTTCATGCCATTGTTGTTGGCCTTTTTTGTCTATTTATAGAGGTCTATAAAATATTAGAATGATTTTCAAGAGATTTCTTTTTTTTTTCAAGCGATATTGTTGACTGCCAGCTGACAACCTGGGTTGTTTGCAGGGATGGAATTTATCCCAAAATGAAGAGAAGTCAAGGAACCAAGGACAGCACAGCAGCTCTTCACAGTGCAAACATGAAGAGCCAAAGACACTCAGACATGAAGAAAAATCACTGCCTCTAATCCATCTGACTTCCTGGTGTTTCAGTGGTGGGAGGAAACCTACACAAACACAGGGCGAACATTACACTGTCCACACAGACACAAGAACTGAACCTTGTTGCTGTGAAGTGACAGTGCCAACCACTGAGCCACCATGCCACCTCCATACTGGTGGTAAGGATGTGAACGCTTGGCAATGAATCTGTCACGTTCGGACTGAAAGGGTAAATGTTTTTCAGGCAAGCTGAGCCATCTGGTGTGTGGTGGAGACACCAGCTGGAGGGAGGCAGGAAGACGGGTTCAATGGGCCCACGAGAAAATGTCAGAAGTGAGTGCTCTGAATCAGGTGACGTCTCACAAACAGGGCGAGAGGTCCGGTGATTCACTACTGTAGTGGATTGCACCTGCTCAGTGCCGATGCTCCAATCTCCTGTTGGGACTAGGGTAACTTCACATGCACGAGTCAAGCTCAATTTGTAAAAATCTGATTCTCATTCTGTTTGTTAATTTGCCTCTTAGGGAAATTATATATTTGTCAAACTTGATGATGTAAATCATCTCGTAAAAATCTAAATCTGAAGTACCAGATGACTGGTAAAAAAAAAAAAGCTGTTTTTTTTTTTTTTAGTTTTTTTTGTTCATTTTAAGAACATATACAGCTTTATTGTGAGACTGAAAGATACCCTATTTTATCCCAAAATGCTGGAGCTTATAATTTTTTAATAATACAATACAGTCCTGCTAATTGGTGTTGTAGAGAAATAGCTGAAATCAATGGCACCAGGTCAGGAGTTCAGAAAGTGTTCAGGAGCCTCTGATGTCTTATGCTGTAATATTTATTGAAGCTCGGCCAAGGAGAGATAGAGGCATTCACACATACAATCAGGTATGCATATGAGTCGGTCTCTATTCTGCTCAGCTCATGCTGGTGGTCAGACTTTAAACCCTCACAGATGACACCACAAATACTATACACCCAAAAATAGTCAAAGGGAATGCATTTACCCATGTTAGTGTTCACCTTCAGCACATTCTAGTCTGGAGCCACTGTTGTCTGTTCATGCTAATGGAACCTCAAAAGTTAGCTATCTATTATGTCTAGGAGGCCAACATTCAGTTTCTTTGACCCTGGTCACCAGGCAACTTTGAGATAGGCTGGCAACTGCACTCCTCCAGCAATCCAAACAGCGGCCTCACATACCAAAGAGAGAGAGTCTTCTCTGATCTGATCTGGCTTAGTGCCGTCATTGTCTATGACCTCAAGGCCCCTGCACGGCCCTGTGTAACCAAAGGATAGAAAAGTCCATAACAACAAAAGCCAAGCTATCTGTGATGGCACCCACCTGTCAGTCAAAGCGACCATAGCCTTAATTATGCATAACTTTAAGCCTTTGAACAGGTCAGTTATAGAAAACAAGTTTAATTTTGGCTGTGAAGTTTGGCATTTTAACATAGGGACTTACGGAGACTGACTCGTTTTACTCTGAAGTGGACGTTTGAGGAGCTGCAATGTTGGCTTCACTTCACAGCCACAATATTAGAAAAATTAAGACTGTGAAGATTGTTTTGATTTTGACTTTGCCTTTTCAATTTGTTTTAGGACATCACAAACAAACATTTAAGGGGTTTATCAAAGTAGTAAAACAGGACGTGAACACACCATACCTCAATAGGAGGGTTAGGGATGTTCATTGTTTCCAGCTTCAGTTAATCATCATGTGGTAAATCTGAATATTGAGAAGAGGAAGAATCTCATGTGGAGAAAGGAAATGGAGTGGCAGCCATTCTCTGAATGAAAAATAATGGACCAGCTTTAGTTTTGGAACACTTGTGAAGCGTTTCTATTCTTCGTTTCTTCAGTTCAGACATCACATTACAACCAATCAGGATTCTAGTTCATTTAGCCTGAATGTGGCCAAATGTATTCTATTATAAGTTACATAGAGATGATTGCATAGAAGAGTATAACATAATGAGAAATGCTAATAGCATAATGTAAATTGGAAGTGCACTTACATGCTCTGCCAGAATATAATGCAATCAAAATATGCTGCACGGCTCCTTTTTTAGTGACTAAACATTCATTACAAAATGGCAATTACATCCAGAAGTAAATGTTGCTTTACAGTGGTTATCTGATTGTTTTATCATATTTAATACCTTCCCTCCCCCCTCTGTTCATCTCTCTGTTTCACTGTGCACAGCAACAAATCCGTAATTATCCTCACAGTAGAGTTCTTGTCAATGTGAAATTGAGATGTGGGGAACTTTTTTCCTTGCCTGGGGCCATTGACTCATCCAATAAGAAGGCATCCTACATAGAGGCATTCACTGGCTTGTTGTTGAGACCAAGTGTTTTGGCAGAAGATGCTGGGAGCTGCCATTGAAGATTTATCCGGTCAGAACCCAAAATGCCCCCCACTATCCCATACCCATGCCCTCCATCACTGCCACCAGTTGACACATGCTCACTGTGACATCTTGACTGATTGCCTCATCGCCAATGAAGCAGAGGGCCATGACTGATGTGTCACATGCGCCGCCTCGCTGGGTCTCTGTGAAACAGAGATGACATGTTGGAGACTACGGCAGATTTATTTTGTTTAACAGTTTATTGAGTTTATCTAAAGGGTTAAGCAATGTGTTCTTCCAGTCATATTAATAGGCTAATTTCTAAAGGACTCAGAAAGGTTATACTTCATGCAGCAGTGTGAGCACAAGTCAGCAGATTCTCAATGCTGCCCACCATCCACTGAAGGCAAATTGGAAGGTGGGGTTAAAGGGCACAGGCGACACTTGTCTCTAGGTCTCTACATCAATACACAGCAGAGGAACCAGCCAGAGGCAGCAAAGGATCCTGGGAGGGGGAGGTGAAGTTGGCCATCATTTATCAGCTCTAGGTAACAGCAGCAGTGACTGGGACACCAATGCATCAATAAGCTACAGGCACACACATACCGATACCCACATGCACAACAGTACTAATGAGGTACAATAGAAAAGGTTACAGCTCAGAGTGTGGAGAAGGTGCACAACCATGTGTTGGATGCCGAATTCTCAATCGCATGTGATTCACTCCTGGATGATTCCCTCAGTTTTCAATCTGTATGATAAAGAGCTCTAGAGTAAGCACAGTGAATGAGGGATTCTGGCAAGAGATAAAGGGCACCCAGAGTAGAAAACAGCAGAGAAGAAAAGCAGCCAAACTCCTCCAGACAACCAGCTTGGATGCTGAGGGAATTTTCATCCACCCTGCAAATATTGATTTTTGTCTTTGCTGCTCTTTCCATCAATGCTTCAAGCTAAACCCCCATCCCCAACCACCATAACCTCTCCGTGCTCCCCCCCTCTGGCGCAGGGCCAGCAGTGTCCTGGGTGGTTTTTTATAAAAGTAGCACACCAAAGTCATGATGTGGTTCACTCACTCTTAACTACAATCTCCTGTGACTTCTGCATTCTACTGTACCATCTCATCACTTCAAAAGGTTTTTCTATCAAAGTCAAACTCTGAAGCAGGGGAGGATTGTTTAGCTCTGGGCTGCACAAATCATCCGGAGTGCTGCACATTGTATTGTATTTGATTATTGTGAGTATCAAAGGACTTGTACAGTCAATTTAAAACCACTTGTGCAAAACTAAATATCCTTCCCACTGAACATGGTCATCACTGCTGAAGTGTGGTGCCGTGTAGTGGTTTCAACCATGAATAGGATTGTATAGGGAAACATGGATTTTGCTGAGCAGATTCTGTGGGTGGATAGATTTATACAGCCAGCTACCAGTCTCTATTCTAATAACCGTGCTTCTATCTAGGACACTCTCACAAATACATGTAACCTGATAATGCATGTATAATCACTGAAAAAAGTCGAGGTATGACATATTTTGTAATGAAAGGTGTTACTATTACTATAGGGTACCTTGTAAGACAATCTCATGTTAAGTGTAGGCATGACAATTCAGAACAATAATATCAGCCATTAAAAGGACACAAACCATTGGATCCTATTCAATATTTCTTCTTCAACATACTGCATATGGCCTCTAATGCTCAGTCTATGTGAGCTGAACCGTCACAGAGGTCACAGGCTGAGCATCACGGTCCGGTGTACACAGACTTCACAGTACGTAAACTGATGCAGTATGTATACTGATAATGAGGAGGAGGATCCAAAGTTGATTGGTGCACAGTCAGTCACACTATACCAAGTGCAAATGAAACACCAGAGCTTTACATCCTTTAAATCAGTTTGTTCATGAATCTGATAGATTCGTTGCGTTGCGGGGCTCTACTGTTGCAGAGTATGTGAATGGCAACATATGAAAAATGCTAATGAATTTTCAACAGCATCCGCCAGATGCATTACAAACATGCATTTGACTGACATATTTTGAGAGACAGAAACACTTATAATTATACTTATAATTGGTTGATTTAAAAGTTACTGTTTGACTGACTTCCTGTCACCAACACATTTAAAAGTCAGTCAGCTGTGATGAGTTTCAAGGGTCAAGAATGAATCAACAAACTCAATAAAGTTTCCTTTGACACCACTTCAACTGTCAACTTTGTCAAACACAGTTTGCCAATGCAGATTCGTGTTAGTGTTGTCAGCACCATAGGGCCACCACCTTAAGGCTAAAATGTATACAGGGTTTAGGTATGTCTCATTACAGTAGTCTATGGGTAAACTCGAAGTAGGATGTAAGTGTATGTTATGGTATGAACTGTGGAAGATACAGTGTACAGCGGGGATAAAGGTACAGATTAGATATAGATGAAAGTCGAATCTATAGAAGATATACAATACTTCTTTGTTTAATAATATCTGTAGCACAAAAACTAAAAAGTATCAAGAGCTATTGACTCATGATAGAGCAATGAAATATAGTTTCCTTTTCTATAGTCTGTTTTAATCATGTCCCACCTCCAGTTTTCTACGTTACTCATTCATCCACACATTCCATCAGACTGAGCCATCTGGCACCCACATCACCACCATGACGCCTCAGTCTCAGCAGACAACAGACACAACCCCTTCGTCACGGATTTGGAGCGGAGGTTTTGCGAACGCTGCCTGTCCACACAGATGTAGGTAACCCTCTCATAACTCCCCAGACTATTTTCTGTTGACTTGTTGTGATGTTGGCCCACATTTGTCAGCACTGTCACTTCAGTCACCCTGCTCTGCCGTACACAGCTTCATTATGCATCTGAGAGCAGTTTTGCGTCACAGGTGTTCGGGGGAGGGACACCTCAGCGGGGTAGTTCTGAAAGTGCAACCCAAAGTGAGTTTTGCAGTTTGGTTTGGCTTCGGTGATCTCACTAACTTTCACTGCAGGATTTTAGTAATCACTGGCAGATTATACTTCTCTAAAAAGCCAAGTTCTGAAGACCCAAGATGAATTATTTAGATTCATTTAGGCCATTTCATCACGCCATTTTTTTCACATGAATGTTTTCGCAGTTTTAAGATCTGCTCCACTGAAACTTTAGGACACTTTTATCCAGAAAAGACCCTGAAAATACATAAATGCCACAGAAAACTAAGACTAACATTACTGCTGCTGTTCAAATGCTGCTATCTGTTCTTCCAGGCTGATGAAAACGTCTCACTCCTGCAATGACAGCATCCATAGTTTCAACCTGAGCTACTTCTCCTGGGATGCCACTCTCTGTCATAGATGCATCACGGATAAGTGTAATGTTGCTCTTGTGCCTGTAGCAATTTTGCTGCACTATAATGCTTTGTGACATGTCTGTGTTTGTGCCAATACTTCTGCAGGAGATATTAAGATCTCAAATTATTTGCCAACCTCCTGTGCTGCATTCTCTCTTTGACTACGTTTGACTGCTGTATTCTATAAATTAGATTAGAGTGCAGAAAGGTCACTGCATTTCTGAGGAAACAAAGAAAACACTTCATCTATCTTTGTTATTGTGGATTCATCCATTCTGACTAGCTGCATTCTGGATTTAGTGTGATTTCAACATTTTTCAAGGGGTTGTGAGAGGATTCAGATTATTTCTGAATAACGTCTGTCCTCCGTTTCCAACATTCTTAATATATGGTAATCACAGCACTTGCCAGACTGGCTTAAGGTGTTTTTGAATGTACAGAGCACTCAAAGAGGACACAGTAAACAAACATTAAACTATATAAGTACAGTCCATTTACCATTTACAAACAGTGTGTGTTTTATGGGGCAGTGGGCTTAGAGGTATGTTGGAGTAAATACCAGTGTGACTGAGGATGAGGTAAAAGAAAAGTGGCACCAGTAAGATGTGCCTATAGATCACAGTGTGACAGAACATGATAAAAAGAGTTGTCAGCTTATAAATTGCATCTCAGTCTTCTTCCCCAAAATTAATTAAACACTTTTAAACATAATTTAAGGACATCTTCAAAAGAACTGAAAAAAAGCTGTGCTTATGGTAAAACTTTTTACAGAAAAAGTTTGTTTTTATTCCATATTTTACTTAATAAATACAGGTTTATACAATTAAAATGAAAATTCCATATGAATGTTATATAAAATAAAGGTTTTGCCATGAAAGTGTTTCTGTACAATTTACATTCTGTCATTTAAAATACTTTATTCTGGCCAAATGCAGTGTAAATAAAGGTTTTGATATGAAATATGACTGCGTTTACTGTGTAGTGTCAAGCTTTGTTTACACGTAGAAGATGTGGCTGTAGTTAAGTGACACTTTTTTTCTTTATGTCACTGAAGCATGTGTAAATCCTTGTGTCTCTGTGGACAATAGCCGATGGTCCTCCTCCATCTCTCGCATTAATTCAGCAGCCGGATATTTCTCTCCTCCTTGCATCTCTGCCAACTGCTAGGTGTCATAAAACACTTCAAATAGAGGCAGACTAACAATGAGACAGATGCTGGAGACTACAGATTTCGTGAAAGCTTCTGCAATATAAGTTGAAAGCCTGCAAGAGTGAGGCAAACACTTGGGCTGATGCTGCTGCATTATAGATGGAAACAAAACAGGCATGGCTGTTTTATCATTAGCCCCTCTGCGTGAATGGGAAATCAATGCAATCTCGGATCTTACCTGGAGAAAGAGCTTTATTGTGGACAGTCTGAACTTTCAAACTTTGTTAGAGTACGGCGGTCGTGGCAGTGGCTTTGTTGAAATATTGATAGCACGAAACACAGTGCAGCGCTATGTATTAGCAGAGTGTTTACACTGACACAGTGTTGGGGAAGTTAGAGTTAGTACTGGCTGCAATTGAAAATTCTCTATGATGCACTGAATATGTTTTTCCTCAATGTTAAGAAGTTGGTGAGCAAGAGACACTCAATTGTGGGGGAAAACATGGCTGCTCACACCTCTGTGGGTGGAATACTACAAGTCTGAATTGAATCTTTGACCACACACAGAATCACAGGTGGATGTGATATGTTTTACTTGTAACCACACACAGCTGTGATGTAGTGAGGTATTAGTGACTGGGTGAAGAAAAAGGATGTTGCCACTAGCTGGCAGTGCATGCAGCATTAATAGACCAGGTGCAGTTGTTCTTTACATCTTATATTCAAAGTTTTATTGTCATGTGCACAGAAAACAAGTTTAACCTCTTTGACACAGTTAACACATCACCTCCAGCTGAACCTCTCAAAAACTGAACTGCTGGTCAAACCTACTATACACCACAACATCAACATCAGAATTGACTCCCTATGTCTTCCCCCCACCAGGGTGGTGAGAAACTTAGGGGTTATGATTGATGATCAACTAACCTTCTCTAATCATGTCGCCTCAGTTGCCCAGTCATGCCACTTTGCACTTTACAACAACAACACATCAGAAAAATCAGACCTTACTTAACTCAACATGCTACTCAACTCCTGACACAAGCTGTGGTCATCTCCAGACTAGATTACTGTAACGCCCTCCTGACGGGCCTCCCAGCCTGCACAGTGAAACCTCTCCAGATGATCCAGAACGCTGCAGCACGCCTGGTCTACAAACAACCCAAAAGGTCACATGTCACCCCGCTGCTCATCGAGCTCCACTGGCTACCTGTAGCAGCCCACATTAAATTCAAATCTCTAATGCTGACCACAATGTAGTCTCCGGTACTGCACCTACCTACTTGAACGCCCTTATCAATTATTATCAATTATTAGCAATTATCTGCCACCCGTTTTCGTTCAAGGTAATCCAGATTCCTTGTTGTTCCCCATTGGTGGAACGCACTACCAGTTCCTACCAGAGCAGGGGCGTCCCTCTCTACCTTTAAAAACTTCCTGAAGATCTCCAGCTCTTCAGAGAGGACCTCCTCTCCAACACTACCAACAACTGGACATGATAATCTATCCTTTAAGAATTGTCATAGCACTTATTGTTGCACTAACACTTTCTTATCACACTGTACCTTGATTGTTTCCCTTCTCTGTAAGTCGCTTTGGATAAAAGGGTCAGCTAAATGTTTGTAAATGTAAATGTAAATGTACCTAATAATATCTGTTGTGGTTTCTAATTTACAACTATATAGATTAAATACAAAGGGAAAGTCAAAACTAGAAAAACTAATGGAACAAATCTATCTACTAATTATTGCTGTCAATTATTTTTGCTTCCATGCTATAAAAAAAATCTCAAACCATTATCAGAGGAGGAATCAGATGACTGATTAAATTTACAGCAGAGTAAACAAACAGAGGCTTAGGTTGGTTGGACTAACATCTCTGAAAGAGTTAAGTTTCACTAAAAGCCCGGAGGAAGATGTGCAAGAAGTTAGCGGAACATTTAATGGCCCGTGTGCTGTGAAGAGAACTTTCCTATTTTCACCCCAAACACGTCTCATGTGGCTTCTTCCTTCAAACCACTTACATTTGATTAATTCACAGCTGCATAATAAATAGAATCAATTCCAGCTGAGGCATTAAATTACCTGTAATTAAGCCATTGATTGAATGTTCTGATCTAGGTAATTGATTTTATTGTCCATTAATTTAAACCAAAATCTTCGGCGAGTGAGTTCAATGACTGCTGCCATCCTATCGAGAGAGAGCTATTCGTCTTGCAGTGTCTTATATGGAACATCTTTAATGTGGGTGCAGTAATGTCAATCGAGTTCTCACTTAATATCTGGATGTTTCAGCAGTGGAAATACCACACTGCATAATGTCCAGGATGGGTACAAGTAAAAAAGACAACCACTAACTGAGTATCTGTCTGTCTACATGAATATTCCCACAGGTAAGGAGCTGATTTGGATGAAACTGAAGGTTATACCGAACAATGCAATTATATTAATTATGTTACAGACCTGGTAGCCTTTAGCCTGGAACTGTTTTGAGTAGCTGTTTTAATTATTTCAGAGATTCTTGGTGGCAAAAATAAGTCAGATATGCTGCAAATGTGATGTTTTTGGAAACTCCACGAGTCCCCTTCTCTCTTCTGTAATGTTTTTCATAACCTTCTTCCTCTTTGAATACAGTTTAGGTCCCATTATGGAAATATTGCCACTCAGTTATGCATGCAACCTCCTCATTTTCAATAAACTACATGACATTCCTTCACAAAAACACTGGAGTTGAATAATTAAAAAGAAGTATTTTGTGTTAATGCATTTAATTATAATGTCGTCATGATGAAATAAATAATTCATGACAACTGTTTTCTTCCCCCTGCTTTATACAAAGTATCTACAATTCAAATGCAGCCTTTTTTATGTGTTTTTCTTTTTTTTACTCCACTCTTTAGGTTCATGGAGAGTTTTTCATGACCGAGGGGAAACAGCTCTGTAATGACTGCGGGCACCTGATGCACTTCCTCAAAGTCTCATTAGGTTTTTTCCTAGAAGTTACAGTAAAAAGAAGCCATGTTTATTTGATTGCTTCTATGGACTCCGAAGACTGAAAGTTAAAAAAAAAAGTCCTGGTTCATTTTGAGGTTGTTACATAATGTAGCGTCCTTGTTCCCACACTGACAGCAGGACTCAGAGCATATAAAATGTTTAAAATTAGTCATGAAATAACCATTTTTCTCTGCTAATTAGGAGGCCACCTCTGTTCCCGTTCCCTTGTCTTTTTGTCTCTGGCTGCAAATTTCTATCCCGCAATATGGTCATTGGTGAGAGGGGCGTGTTGTGATTGGTCCACTTTAAAGTTCAAAGCACCACTAATTGGCTGGATATAGAATCATTTGTAACATTTGCTCAACTTAGAAATTTCATCATGCATAGATAACCAATTAACATTCTGAATGAACAAATGAAGGAGTATTAAATAGTCACTTAACACAACAGTCACATCAACAACAACACAACACAAACACTGGGCTGTCCATCCTCAGCTGAGTGCTGAGAAGTCAATTGATGTTTGGGAATTGTGCAACGAGAGCATTTAAAGCATTTGACAGTTGAATCGTAAAATCATGCACTGAAGTGCAAAAGTGAAAATAAAAGGATGTCTTTCAAAGTGGACTGAAATCCACGAAGGCTGCACCTTAAAAGTTGATGATCATCAATTGAGAAGATACTGAGTGAACTCACATTTTGTCCTTCAGATCAACACACTTTTGTTTTTGAGCCACATCATAGCAGTGCTGTGAATTTATTAGGAACTGTTTCATTTGTTCTTTCATGTGAACACTGTTTTTAATGTGTAGTGAACATTTGAAGATAAATATGCTACAGTATAAAAGTCTGATTGAGACAGAAATGTGTGCTGCTTGCCTCATTACTCCAACAAATCCATACGTAGCCTGACATTATAGATCTCCAGTTCAAATAGGCCGCAAATCTTGCATCATATGCTGCTGTGTTCCCATGACCCTGGTGCATTTGACTGTGTTTGTGTGGTCAAAATCATCACTGAATCTCATGCCAACAGATTTCTTATTTTTATTATTTATTTATTCATGTAAAAATAGGACAAAAAGTCAAATCTTTGTATTGAACGGCCAAATCTACTTCCACTCAGCCAGGAAAGGATAAATAAAATACTAAAAGAGTGTTTATTCTACATTGTCACAGTATTAGTATTCATCTTTGATCTACAGAATGTTCTTAATCTTAGACTCTGAGATTGATTGCTTTTGTCTCCACCCACATACCCAAGGAGATCACAGCAGGTAATTTCACTCAGTTAGGAACCTTGAAGGTTTCTAACTGAGTGAAATGACCTGGAAGTATTGCCATGATAAGAGCTGTTCAAATTCTCTAAATGGTAAGGAAAGAAGCCTCAGTGCTTCCTTTCTTATCTCCTTTAGCGTAGGATACACCAGACCATCCTTTATGAAAGGAAGAGGTAATGCCGTCCAACAATTCATCTTCTGAACTCTGTAGTTTCACCACAGATCACGTCAATAACATCCGCCATCGCATAATGACATTGTCGGAGTAAGTGCAGTCGGATTCTCTGAACACAGTGGTCATCTTCTTCTAACTCCTTGTGAATTCTCCTTCACATCTTTCCTTGACCTCATGCCTTTTCATCAAGGCCAAGGAAAAGTGCTTAGGAAAGTACTAGGAGATCTTTTTTTTTTTTTTACTATTCGACCGTACCCAGTGTTTTCCACAAGCTGCAACCCTTCATGGCTGGGAAATTGGTTTGATTGACAGGCGGGTGCCGTTACAGATGGCTTGTTTGAGCACCCAGGCGTCATTCAGCCTGCCTAAGGTCCGCTGATGATCCACATCTTTGGAGATTTTTAGATTAGCTGGGAGGCGGAAAAGGCAGGACTGCCAAGATGGCACTGGTCAGAGCTTCAGCTCTTTGGAATCATACATCCGCTGTCCATTCTGTACTGTCAGTGCTTTTCCTCATTCGAGTAAAGTTCTCACACAGGAAAGTACACAGCGTTACTCTTGTGATTATTTCTCCCATATTCAGATCTTTTGTGCAGATATGAGAGTACTTAGATAATGTTCATTTGACATTTTGAGTAAGAGAAGATGAGTTTTGTCGAGTGTGTGTACATATGCACGTGGGTCCTCACTTCATAACAGGACAAGTATGTCCACCATTTTGTGTTAGCTATGAGTTCACATGAAGTAATGTATTTAGTACTTTTGTCTGTTTAATGTGTTCACGCACTTTGAGTTTTCTGTCCTGTAGATCTTCCTATACTGTGTAAATTGTTGTGTTTTTGTTACAGATTCTTTCAAGTAAAGTCCTCACAAATACACAGCGTCACTCTGATTATTGATTATTGATTATTGATCTGATTATTTCTCCAATATTCAGAGGGACACATTTACGGCCGATTTATGGTAAGTTAATTGTATTATTGTTTGAGTTGCTTTTGGGATTTTTTTTTATTATTTTAGTGAAATTTAAAAGACCCATTTCAAGCTTTTCATTGTTTCTGCTAATAAGTAAAGTATGTGATAAGTAAATAATAAAGTAAGTAAGTAAGTAGTAGTAAGTAGTAATATGTATCATTTGTTATAATCCGACAGACAACGTGTGAAAATGCATAAGTAAACGCCTGTGCTGGAGTAACTGTCAGATATGCCAAATATTATGCAGCTGATTCCCAATAAAACAGGCAAGGAAACATTTTATATTCCGAAAAGAGAAGAAACTAAAGCAGACAAAGGGATACCATGGACATATTGTGGCAGTGACCTGTGACAAGGTGGCTCAAGGCAAGCAGTCAGTGAGAGAAACTTTTCTTACATTCAACTTTTCTTCTTCATCAGGAGGGTGAGGGGTCTTCAAAAGGTAATATATAAATCACATAAACTTGAAAGAACACCCAGTCGACATATGTGAATTTGCTGCTAGAGCTACTCAGATCTTTAAATAACTAAATCATGCTTTACCATGTTACTTCAAATGACAGACACTGGGTTGTTTCTGGTGTGACATTCATTCAAGTTATACACTGCATACATCTGCCCCGATATTAGACTTTCTAAACACATTTCTCTGCACATACTAAAGAGAAACAGAAAAGGAATTTTCTATATCTCAGGCTTTTCTCTCATCCTTCAGCCAGCCTCCAGTAGCTTAGGTGAGAAGTTCCGTCTGTACTCCCACCTTCAGCATTTCCTCAAAGTCCCAATCCAAATCCCAACCAGGATAATCTCATCCCTCCACTCTGATGTACTTCCATTTATCCTAGCCTTGTACTACTGCCAGCTCAGTCCCGTGTTAGGGAAGAGGAGAAAGAGGATTTCTTCTGCTTTCCCCTTGCTCGGGCACTTCACTGAGGTTGTAAGTCCGTATCGCCTTGGAGCTCCGCAGAATCTGCTCAATGTCACCCCTGCAGAGCCTCAGGACACAATGGCCGCATGCTCGTTATCGTGCTACTTCCAGCTGTAGGTTCATCTGAATAACTTAAGAGACCAGAAAAAAAACTCCAGAAGACAACAACCAGAAGAGTCCTGCAGTATAATAGTGTAACAATGGTAGCCATCATCAAAAGGCCCAGAACAGGTAGATACAGTATAAGACGCAAAGAATTGCAAAGAAAGAAGTAAAGCAGGCTGTGACGTAAATCCATTACTCCGAGTTAAATAATTTAATTTTAGTGGTTTGCTGAATATGAAGTGTGTGGAGAAAATGGGAATGCAGCAACACATCTTGTTGAACATATTTATTTCATCATCCCTGCACTCTGCACAATGAACAATAGAGCAGGCTTCATGCTGAGCAAAACTATATTAACTATATATATATATATATATATATATATATATATATATATAGTCAGTCATTAACTCATGACATTCACCTTAGCAAAAGCAGGAAATGTGTGCTTACCTTGGTGAAGCAGAGTGCTGATATCCAGGTAAGCTCTTTGGGAATAGTCGCTGCAGGTCCGAGTTGCAGATATCACAAAGAAAACTGTGACAGCCAACAGAAGTAACATTACACATCAGACTGTTTGCAGGATGAATATGAAGTGTGAGGAGAAAATTATGAACACCGCCACTTCAGGATGGTAATATGTACAGCATTATTTAAATGATTGTAACTTGTTTGCATTCAATGACAAAAGATAAGACAAGAAAAAAAACACCTCATCAGCTCTGTTTAGCCTGTTTCACTGGTTAACACAGAGTTTTAGAAGATTTTACTGACTAAAGTAAGTCATCTTGTAACTGTTTTAAAAAGTGCTATATGAATAAAATGTATTATTCTGATCGTATGATTATTGTTATTATTATGAGAATTAGCGTGATTATGATTATGATATCATAATATGTTATGTCATTACCTAGTCTGTGTATGTCCATGAAGCCAATATTTCAGCACTGCATAAATCCATCCAGCATGAGAGCATCACAAAGCGAGTCAGCCTACAGCTAAAATTAACTATCATGGCACATTCTGCACATAGATGACAGCAGAAGATATAAGCAGCCAGAGCAAAGCAGGCCCATGCAGCCACATTGTCAAGCACAAAGACACTGACTGGACAAAGCCAAGGTGACATAAGCTTAAGAGTGACATCAAAGCCAATCATTTGCTTTGAATTGAATATTTCAAGCTTAGCTGAATATTAAGAATGTAGAAGATGTGAAGGTGATGAAATACCATTTGTGTGTGTGTGTGTGTGTGTGTGTGTGTGTGTGTGTGTGTGTTTGACAAAAGCCACGCTGACTTGACCATACAGAGAAATAATGATTGGGAGAGACCATCCAGTGACCTAACTGACAGTATCCACCTGCACCTCCACCTGCAAACCAGAACTCAAATACAGTGTGTATTCACACTTCACCACAACAATTTTGGACTGTTGGCTGTGAGAATATTAAAAAGTGTGGAGAGAGTGTGACGATGACAACCTACCCTGTGTGTGGTAAAAGCCATGTTGAGTTTCCCAATGAAGCCAAGACTACAGTCATGGCAACGACCAGGCAAAGGTGTCGTAGCCCCTGATGCTCAAACATGAGTATTCACAATGACATAAATCTGCAGCATTAAAAGCATCATAATGAGTCAGACAACAACCTAAATGCAAATAAATACCAATGCCCGTTTTAAAAATAGATGACAGCAGCCAGCCAGGAAGCACGATATAAGGACACAACCACAGAGCGAAGATGACCATCAATATATAGATCTAAGCTTCAGAGTGACAATGCAGTAATGCAAACCATCACACTGCTGTGAGTTAAAGATCTCTGCTTAATATCAAGTGTGTGGAGAACATGTAAATATGACCACGTGTCCTGTAGAGACCACACTGAGATTACAAGAAGCCGACAATGCAGGGAAATAATTATGTGAATACGCCATGATGTCATTTTTACAGCCTCGAAGCCCGATATACAATATTCCTCCCTACTGGAGACCAATAGGCAAACAGTGAGCCAATAGAGAAACCCCATAACCATAGAATTGGTAAAATATGAGGGAAATACGTAACAGTCAAACATGAGGATTCATACTTCACCACCAACACCTTAATGCAAGACAAAAAAACCCCAATAAACATCATGAAACACAAATCAAAAGTAAGAAGCTCAACAACAAATTCATTCACAATTCATAAAATTGCACACAGATGACAGCAGCAGAAATAAGCAGCCAGCAGACAAGCATATCATAGCAGCATGAGCAGCCATAGTGTCAAGCACACAGACTTAAAGGCAAGGCCATGGACTGTTTACAGGCTGAAATATAAACAGAAAATACTGCTGCTGTTGTACATCTTGCGATGTAATCTGTGCGATAATAATATAACAAGCAGACAAATATGTTTGTTAGAATGTTTTTCTTACCTGATGAAGTAAAGTTGTTTTTAGTTGAACAGTTAAAGGTGCCACTATATCTGGAACGTCATACTTGTTATGGAATTTTCTATCCTTAGGCTACACATGGTCACACATGGGCCTTGAGGTCATAGATAGTGACAGCACTAAGCCAGATCAGAGAAGACTCTCTCTCTTTGGTATGTGAGGCCGCTGTTTGGATTGCTGGAGGAGTGCAGTTGCCACCCTATCTCAAAGTTGCCTGGTGACCAGGGTCAAAGAAACTGAATGTTGGCCTCCCAAACATAATAGATAGCTAACTTTTGAGGTTCCATTAGCATGAACAGACAACAGTGGCTCCAGACTAGAATGTGCTGAAGGTGAACACTAACATGGGTAAATGCAATCCCTTTGACTATTTTTGGGTGTATAGTATTTGTGGCGTCATCTGTGAGGGTTTAAAGTCTGACCACCAGCATGAGCTGAGCAGAATAGAGACCGACTCATATGCATACCTGATTGTTTGTGTGAATGCCTCTATCTCTTCTTGGCCAAGCTTCAATAAATATTACAGCATAAGACATCAGAGGCTCCTGAACACTTTCTGAACTCCTGACCTGGTGCCATTGATTTCAGCTATTTCTCCACAACAATACTGAATTGTATTGATACAAGGAGAAAGGTAGCCCCTAATGTTTTCCAGATGTTATCGTACAGACCTGATATATAAGAAGTCATCACAAGTATAGTCTTTGTTCATTCCGTTGTGTGTCAGAATGGATCTGAGCTTGTTTTAAAGTGCGTTGAACTTCAGATCTTCATTGAATCATCAGCTGCAGAAAACCATCATTACAATGTTTAAGTGCACAATACTCAACATTTCATCACTGTATAAATCACATGCAGAAACAAGGTTAAATCTTATAAGCAGGAGACAAGCACAAAACAGTAACACTCCATTAAGGCCAAAGTGGCCACCAGTACATGGATGACAACTGGAGCAAAACAACAGCAACAGAAAAACATCAACAAATCCGTCAAAGCCACATTGTCAAGCATACAAACACTGTTTAAAGCCAAGACAAACATCAGTACATGGATTTGAGTCTGAAAGTCAGAATGAAAGAAAGGTGCATCCATTGTTTATTGTACAAGCCCGCTGCTTTGTGTGAAATATTTCCTATATTTAGCTCAACATACTGTACATGTGAAGAAAATATGTGTTGATTATTTCACCACCACTAATCTCATTCACAATAGTACAACCACCAACCATACTATGATGCTATGTCATGACAGCAGGTGTTTCCAGCAGAGGAAAAGTGTGTGAAGCCATGACTGCTCTTGAAAAAAGTGCCTTTCTCTCATGATCCTAATATGTATTAAATTTTGTAATAACTATATTTTTAGGTAGGATATTCATTCATGCTGACTTGAATGTCCGTTTTGTTAGATTTAGGGGGCTCTATTCACAGAATATGGCTGAAATGAAATATAATATCTCATTTCATCAGTGTATAATCTAACCTAAGAACCTTCTTATGTTTTTGTTACCTTAGAATGTTTGTTGTTTGGCTGTACATGTTGTACGTGGTGTTGACTGTCTTCTGTTGGGCAAACAACATCTACAGCCGACACAATCTCCTAACGATAGGATTATTGAGCGGGCGGACTGTTACAGCCGAGTTTCTCGGCTCCCACGACATCCCGGCGGACATAGCCAGGCGCCCGGGCTCTCTGTGGATTACTACCCCGGGGGGACGGAGGCAGCGCAGGGAGAGGAAGCAGAAGCGAGGCTGCAGGGCCGGCGCACTGGAGAGGCTACGGAGGCGGCCACACAAACCGCCGCTTCCCAGTATTTTTCTCAGCAATGCAAGATCCCTCTCAAACAAGTTGGACAAACTGAAGCTACAGGTAGCGGTGAATAAAGACATCAAAGACAGCTGTGTTATGCTGATCACGGAGACCTGGCTTCACTCATCCATTCCGGACACAGCTATTGAGCTAGCAGGCCACACAGCACACCGGCATGACAGGACCAGAGACTCCGGTAAGAGCAGGGGAGGAGGGCTGTGTCTGTACGTCAACAGCAGCTGGTGTACAAACAGTAAGACTGTAGACAGCCACTGCTCCCCGGACCTGGAGTATGTGCAGACCCATATACCTTCACTGGGAGTTTACAGCTGTCATGGTCACTGCCGTGTATATTCCACCTGATGCTAATGCTAGCTCGGCTCTTGGACTTTTGCATAACGCTGTTAACAGACAATAGAACATGCATCCTGAAGCTGTCCACATCATAGCATCGGACTTTAACCATGTGGATCTTAAAGCAGTGCTCCCTTAACTCCACCAGCATGTTAAATGTGCTACTAGAGGAACAAACACACTGGACAAGGTCTACTCCAACATCAAACAGGGGTTCGGGGCTAAGCTACTCCCACACATGGGCCAATCTGACCACATCTCCCTGCTTTTGGTCCCAGCATACACCCCCCTCAGGAAAAGTGCTCCTACCACATCCAAGACTGTTAAAATATGGCCTGACGATGCCTCTTACCAGCTGCAGAACTGTTTCCAGACAACAAACTTGGATATTTTCGAACATCATGACCTGGAGGAGCACACATCAGCTGTCCTGTGCTACATCAAGCACTGCATAGACACTGTCACTGTGGACAAGCGCATCCGGGTGTATCCCAACCAGAAGCCCTGGATGACGAGAGAAGTCCAGGGCCTGCTCAGGTACAGGAAAACAGCTTTCAGGTCTGGTGATGAGGCAAAATACAGTGCTGCCAGAGCCGACCTGAAGAGAGGCATCAGGAGGGCCAAGGCTGTTTACAAGAGGAAGATTGAGGACTACCTGAACAGCAACAACTCAAGGCAGGTGTGGCAGGGGGTCCAGGACATCACCAGCTACAAACCCGGAGGATCGGAGGTGGTTGGTGACGCTTCGCTGGCAGAGGACCTCAACCACTTCTTTGCCTGTTTCGAGGTGGATCCACCAGAGGAAACTGCATCCATTGTTGTGGAGAAATTGCTGAATTCAAAGGTCAATGTTGAGGTCAGGAGGTAAGAAAGTGTTCAGGAGCCTCTGATGTCTTATACTGTAATATTTATTGACACTTGGCAGCAGTTGGTCTCTTCGACCCTGGCCACCACAGTGTTGAGATAGACTGGCACCTACTGTTCCCAACCAAAGCCAAGCAACTAATACTGCCGAGGACCTCAAGGCCCACACGTGACCTCGTGTAACCTAAGGATAGAAAATTTCATAACACTGTCTACCAGCCCTCAGCAGCCACACCCTCACTGTGGAGGAGTACGAGGTGAGGTGGCACACTGAGGGCGGTTAACCCGAGGAAAGCTGCGGGGCCCGATGCAGTTCCGGAGCGTGTGCTGAAAGACTGTGCTGAGCAGCTGGCTGGGGTCTTCACCAGGATCTTCAACCGGTCACTAGCACAGTCCACCATCCCACCGTGCCTGAAGTCATCAATAATAGTTCCACTTCCCAAAAAAGCAACATCAGCAGCCTGAACGACTACCGTCCCATGGCACTCACCCCCATCGTGACCAAGTGCTTTGAGAAATTGGTCAGAAAGCACATCACCGCTCACCTTCCACCCACCTTTGATGTACACCAGTTCGCGTACAGGGCGAACAGGTCTACAGAGGACACAATAGCCACGACCCTCCATACTGCCCTGACCCACCTAGAGCAGAGGGGGAGCTACACCAGGCTGCTGTTTGTGGACTTTAGCTCCGCGTTCAATACCATCCTCCCACGCAGACTGGTGACCAAACTACTGGACTTCGGCCTACCTCACTCACTCTGCCTATGGATAGAGGACTTTCTATCTGATAGGCCCCAGAGAGTGAGAGTAGGGCCCCACACCTCATCAACCCTCCGCCTCAGCACTGGCTTCCCACAGGGCTGTGTGCTGAGCCCCCTGCTCTACACTCTTTATACACATGACTGTACTCCTGCTCACACCAGCAACAGCATTATAAAATTTGCAGACAACACCACCGTGGTGGGGCTCATCTCTGGGGGGGACGAGTCTGCCTATCGCAGCGAGGTGGAGCAGCTGGTTGGGTGGCACAGGGACAATAATCTGGTGCTCAATACCAACAAGGAGCTGATCATCGACTTCAGGAAAAACAAAACAGACATTCAGCCTCTTGTCATCAGCGGGGACTGTGTGGAGGGGGTCTCAGTTTTCAAGTTTCTGGGTGTGCACATACAGGGGGACCTCAGCTGGAGCGCTAACACCAGAGAGCTCATAAAGAAAGCACAGCAGAGACTCTACTTCCTGAGGATCCTCAGGAAGAACCACCTGTCCCAAAAGCTGCTTGTGTCCTTCTACCGATGCACCATAGAAAGCATCCTGACCTACTGCATTTGTGTATGGTTTGCCAGCTGCATGGCTGCAGAAAGGAAAGCGTCCCAAAGGGTCATGACCCACATGAATTTAAGTGTGAACCTTTAAAATTTCTGCATATTTGCAACCAGGAACATATCTAGTCTGCAGGGGAACATCTGGAACATGTAAGTCTTGTTATTACAATCATTATAATCACCTGATCAGACATTTGATGACATCTGAAAGATAACAGTGCATAATTATTGATTAGGATTTGAGAATTTAGTAGCTACATTTCTTTTTAGAAAGGGAAATATTTTCAATGCTATTAGCTAGATAGCTAACTGTTGACATTTGATGACTTGTGAAGTAAATGCATAATAATTGATTAGAGCTTAAGTTGCCTTGAGAATTAGTCATACAATCTATGGAATAAGTAGCTAGATTACTTGTCAGAGAGGAAATAATACTATTAGCAGGCTAGCTAGCTACTGTAGCTAACTTGATGACTTGTGAAAAATGCAGGCTGTGTGTAATAATTGATAAGTTACCTTGAGAATAAGTACATTACTTGTCAGAGAGGAATATATTTTCAATAGTATTAGCTACCTAGCTAGCTACCTAACTGTATATTATATTGTAGTTAGCTAAGAGCTACATGTCTCCAGTTCACAATGCACCATGGCTGCCTGTCAAGCCTGCCTCTGTATGATTGAATGAATATTGATGGGAATATTCTGTGCTTTTCATTTTCTATATTCAGATCATGGCTGAGCGATTTACTGCTGAAATGGTTCTGGAGATGCTTTTTGAGGAAAATGAGGGAGATGAGGAAGGGATAGATACAGATTCAGAGTCGGAAATTTCAGGTGATGACCCAGACTATGTGCCTCAGGGCCAAGATGGACTTGAGGGTGTGTCTGCCATCAATAAAGATGACTCCTCAGACAACATAGAGGACTCATCGGATGAGTCCTCTGAAGAGGAAGCTCAGATCCAGTCAAATAGACTGAGTAAAAACGGGTCTTACTGGAATGAGAATCCCCCCACTCATGGCAGAGCAAGAAGGAGTTGCCCAGGACCCACACCTGGATCAGTAGCTATTTCGCCAAAAGATGCCTGGGATTTGTTCATCAGTGACAATATCATTGAGGAGGTACTAAAATGCACCAACTTAGAGGGACGCAGAGCAGCTGCAGAAAAAAGGAAAGAGTGGAGAAGCATCTCCAAAGAAGAATTCATGGCCTTTATCGGTCTGACCCTCCTTGCAGGGGGGGACAAGAGCTGGGATGTTTCCTTGCGGGAGCTGTTTCTCGATCCCCTGCAAAATCCAATTTACAAGGCCACCATGGGTCTGAGGAGATGTGAAGACATCCGCCGCTTCATGCGGTTTGACGACAAGAGGACCAGGGCTTTGCGACTAGAAACAGACCACATGACAGCATTCAGGTACGTGTGGGACTGCTTCCTGGACAACTGCAGAAGACGGTTCATCCCCAGTGACTGTGTCACCATTGACGAGCAGCTGGTGGCTTTTCGGGGCAGGTGCAGGTTTCTGCAATACATGCCCAGCAAGCCTGCGAAATATGGGATAAAAATCTTCTGGATGTGCGATGCAAGGGTACCTTATGCAATAAATGGAACTGTTTACACGGGGAGACAGCCAGGAGAGGAGACTAAGAAGAATCTTGGGGAGACTGTTGTCCAACAACTGTGCAGTGGGATCAGAGGGACAGGTAAATATACAATGCAGAAATTAATGTATAAGTTCTAGCACAATATCTACATTATTTTTCTAATCTTTCAGTGTAATTTATTTTTAAATGATTCTGTGTAAGCAAAATAGAAAGAATGAAATTTGAGGTGTTTGAATTTACAGTAAAATTCCGCAACATGACCATGGTGAGCTACGTGCAGAAAAAAGGAAAGTCTGTTGTCCTTCTGAGTACCATGCACGACGACAAAGCCGTGGATGAGAGCAATGAAAAGAAAAAAACAGAAGTGATCCAGTTCTACAATAAAACAAAAGGAGGAGTGGACGTGATGGATCAGATGGTGGGCACCTACACATGTAAGCGGAGAACAAGGAGGTGGCCAATGGTTCTCTGGTATAATATGCTGGATGTTGCCACCCTCAATGCATACACCAGCTTCACTGCACAGCACCCAGAATACATGAGTGGGATGAACAATGCACGACGGTTGTTCATTAAGGAGCTGGGCAAGGAGCTTGTCATGCCGCACATGAAGAGGCGCATGGAGGGCACAACCAAACTCCAGAGGCACATCACAGATGCAATGGGAAGATGCGGGATAAAAAAACAAAACTCGGGCACCACACAGCCACAGGAGGAGATCAGGCAGAAGGGCCAAAGGAAGAGGAAGAGGTGTGCAATCTGCCAAACTTCCAAAGACAGAAAAGCAAGCAGCTTGTGTTCCCAGTGCACCAGACCTGTGTGCAAGGAGCACAAACATGTAGTGGTCATTTGTGAGGCATGCAGGAATTGAGATGGCTGTTAGTGGTTTTCTGTGATCAGATGTGTTTTATTTTATTTGGTCACAAACTGGATTACAATAGTTAAACTATCAGTTCAATGTTATCTACTGTGATCAGTTGTGTTTTATTTTATTTGGTCACAGATCAGATTACAATGATTAAATCAATTCAATAATATCTGTTATCAGAGGTATGTGTATGTCTATGTCTATACCTATACCTATACCTATGTCCATGTCTGTGTATGGTAAATAAACACATTTCAAATATAAAATGTATGATTGTTTGGCCCAAAACATTCCTTAGGTGATTATTTGAACCAAAATATTGTTATATTATAAAGTCATTTAATTCAAAATCACATTTGGATAAATGGGTCATTTTTGACCCATGTATGTAAACTAGGTGTAATAACACAAAAACTATATTTTTTCATAAAATAAAAAAGGGACAGTGGGAGCATGACCTTGTACTAATCAAAAACAAGATATTAAAAGAATAATTGGGACATTTAATCATAATATAAATTGATTTCAAAAGATACAACAAAGAAAAACTCACCTAGCATGAAATCACATGGAAAATGAATGCGGGTCATATTTGACCCATGTTGTGCATTAGAGGGGGTATGCATATGTTGTGCATCAAAGAGTTAACCAAGTGAATATGTGTAGTAGGCAAACAGCAGAAATTCCATGCATGTTGACGTAACTTTTTTTAATGCTAACATTACTTGTGAGGGAGGGCTTCTATGCTTTTAACATCTGCTGCAAATTGATGGTTTGTGACAGGTTACCAGGGTAGGTTTTCTTTAAAGTATAGCACAAATTTTAACCAAGAGAAATGGCAAAATCTGCAATTTTTTCCATCCAACACCAATATGATATATTAGCTGCTGGTTCATCGAGATAATAACTTGTGGCACAAATTTTAAATTAAGGTCCACTGCAGAAGAAGAGGGCGCAACAACATGAAGGAATTCAATGAGTGTCAGTCAAACTGTGAAAATTATGTAGAAAACCTGACAGTAATATGACATTTATGTTTGTTTCATGTATTAATTTAAGAATATTTTACTGTACTGTAATGTACTTATTGCGCCACACACCTAGCAGTTTTCCACCTCTTGAGTGAAGGGAAAGTTTCAGTGCATGTTTATGTGCAAATGAAAATGTGCATAAAAATGGGTGGATGGAAGCATGCAGTCTGGCACGGTGATATTAATCTAATATATGCAGTTTCTCTGGAATTTCATATGTCATGTTAGCTTGTGACTTGCCAGCAGATAGTTCAGTGGTACAAGTAGTGGTAGTAGTAGTTGCAAAATAGACTGCATGTTGTCTATGTTGTAATAAATGTTTTCAGACAAACACTGCAAACACTGACCAGAGACCAGACACACACCACAGACACACTGAAACTCAAGGAGCCGTGAGGCTGAAGGTGGCTTTGAGGGACGGACACACACAATGGTATTTGGAAAAAAAATGCCTTATGAAGGTCGAGCACTACTTGTCCCTCTCCTATGCACCTGTCTCCAGAAATAGATGTGCAAAGTTTTCTTTTATCTGTTACTAAGTTATAGTACAAGAGCTGGAAATGTGAGGATAAGTGCAACAAATACATTCTCCTCTAAACAGTAATTGAACTGCTTTCAACTAAGTTGTTTTATTCCTAAATACAATAAATACACAATAAGAAGCAAAAAAATTCTATTTTCAGTAAATGGGAAATCTATACAGTGACACACTGACTATAGAATATAAACTTTATTTGAAGTAGTAGAGCTCTTAAAGAGGACAGTAAAACACTAGCAGTTTTACTCTTTTCTTTTCCTCAGTTTAATGAGACCTGACTCTGACTTTAATGGCTTGATTCTAATCAGTGTGACACAGTGTTTGCATTCTCACTGCTCTGCTAACCAACTTATCTCACAGTCTCCAAATTTGTTATTTGACATTAATGCAGAGGCCCACTCCATGTTGGAGACTGATTTTTGGCTTGATCAAAAAGGATTTCTTTTGTGAAGTGAAATTAGCCATTTGAAGGCTCACACAAAGTGTTATCTGAACCCTGGATGGAAGTCTCGCTTGTCACTGATAACTAATGAATAAAGTTATGAGTTCTGGTGTTCGGAAAGCACTTTCCATAGACTGAATGAGAAAAATGATGAATAACTCTGTGGTGCACTGAAAGCAAAGCAAAAATCCACCATAAAAATATATTTTTGTTCTTTTTTGTTTCCTTCTTACAACATCAAGATATTGAACACTGCTAAAAGGGAAATTTAATAGTAGAAAGGTTTTCAACAATGTAAAAGACTGACTTAAACATGAGCATGAATATTGTGATTATACAACAATTCCCAACTTAAATAACATATATAATCAAAAGATATTCATGTTTTAGGGCAATGTGCTCTCAAAATAAACATTTCTTTGCTCGAAGTTTAGTGTTCTGATCTGTTTCTATGGAGATACACGGGGTCTGACTAATACCTGGAAAACAATCCGTCACAGCAGTAGACTCCTATGTGTAATGGAACCCAGTTCACTACTCCAGCAAGTAGCCCGAGCCTTAGTAATGACCTAGCAATGGAGACGCTTTCTAGTCCCATCAAAGCTTATGGAGATCATGGAGTTTCCCAAACAGCGACTCACCGGCACAGCTGATGGAGGATGATCCAAACATTTCCAGTAACTCCACAGCGCTGTAAAGTCCAAAAGTCAAAATGTATTGAACAAAGATCGATGTAATCATTTCCAAAATGAACAACATGTTTTTATCTAACAGAATATTCCTCTTCAGTCCATATTAGTCCACCTTTAGTCTTTAGAAACATTTTCTCTGAGCTCACTGAACTGTTTGATCTCTGAGTGCTGCACACAAACAAGGTACACACCTGTATTAACGAGGTACACACCTGTATTAATGAGGCACACACCTGTATTAACGAGGTACACACCTGTATTAACGAGGTGCACATCTGCATTAACGAGGTACACACCTGTATTAACGAGGTGCACATCTGCATTAACGAGGTACACACCTGTATTAACGAGGTACACACCTGTATTAACGAGGTGCACATCTGCATTAACGAGGCACACACCTGCATTAACGAGGCACACACCTGTATTAACGAGGTACACACCTGTATTAATGAGGTGCACACCTGTATTAACGAGGTGCACACCTGTATTAATGAGGTACACACCTGTATTAACGAGGTGCACACCTGTATTAATGAGGTACACACCTGTATTAACGAGGTACACACCTGTATTAATGAGGTACACACCTGTATTAACGAGGTGCACACCTGTATTAATGAGGTGCACACCTGTATTAACGAGGTACACACCTGTATTAACGAGGTGGTCTAACAGCTCCATAACACACAGAATATTCATTAAAGAAAGCTGAAATTGTAAATTCAGATGTATTACTTTATTAAAGTTGACTTCCAGTGTATTTGTATTTGTTTACATGTTCTATATTTTCAGGACGTGACGATGTGGAGATGGCGGAGTAATATTTTTAGTGATGAGTCAGGTGTGCTGTCATGCTGATTTGAGCACATTCTAAATGTCTAGTTGACCAATCAGATTGATACAGTATGTTTCATTAAGGACCATCATCAGGTCTAAAGTTGTTACACTTATAAAAAGCCATTCTAGGAAGCACATTAGAACTATTATTAAAGAAGCTGTAGATAGAATATATACACAGGAGAAAGGTAAATTTGTCACACACAATTACAGAATAATTCTTGATGAATTCTTCTGATGTATAACTGTGTAGTGTCCAAGCATGGCATTTTCTAATAAAAGGAAGCAGTTACTCCGTGGGAACTTCAGCCGATTGTTAGAATTAGGGTTTCCGTGTGCAAAGCAGTTGGAAAATATAGGCAAGGAAAGAATATGGGCAACGTGCTTCTCTGCTCAGTGTCTTTCCCCAAGGTGCCCTTCATCAGGGCACTTAATCCCCAGTTGCTCCGATGGCAATCAATTCAAGGCTGTGCCTTTAATTGGCATCTGTTGTGTGAGAATTTTCATAACAGTAAGATTGTGCAGGGCGGTGCTGAAGAGCTACGGTAGAAAAATGGTTAAAATAGTTTCTAGATTGCTGACGACTAAATTTGCCATCGAGTCAATGGTGTGTGTGTGGTCACATCACTGATGGCTCAAGCTGTCAGTGACTAAACCCGCCAATCAGCTGACACGCGAGGCCTCAGGCGGATGTATGTGGTGTAGACACGTACACTCCTAATGTATGTGGAGATATCAGCTGTATCATAACACACTTTATGTCATGGTGCCACTGTCATATTAACGCTGGTCTGGGAATGTTCAGAAGCTCACACAGACACGGCAGACGCACAAAATGTCTGTAACAAATAAGGATCTGGCAACTTCAAGTGGCTTATTTCTGCTATCTGTACTGTGTCATTTTCAGCACAATTCCAAATGAAGAAAATTGGTCCCAGTTTTTCTACAATACACAAATGTGGTGTGCTGTTGTTGTTTCCTGTGTGTACAGTAGGTGGCAAAAGCAAAAGCCACAGTTATAAAGGTAGGAAGTGACTGTGAGAATGTGTTGACTCTGGATGGGCAAAAGGTGTTTGGTTTTCTTAAAAGGATATCCACGTCATTGTTCTATTTTGCATGAAAAATAAAGGATCATTGCAGTATCAATTTGTGGACTTTATGCTCAACGCAGCACTGGGTCACTCCTGGGTGAAAAACCTCAGTGACTTCAGTAATATTCCTTTAAAAATAATCAAAAACACGGCTCAGTCTGAACTTTGTCTGGAAACTTCAGCACGTTTGGTGCAAACTGGAGACATCGCATGAGGACAGGGAGAGCTGCTGGCAGGTGTTTGGATCTCCTCTTGTTTGCAGGATGTGCAGTCATTCATGGCTATTCAGAAACAGGAGCTACAGTGGTAATGCTAATGCAACAGCACCATTGCATGTGTAGATGTAACCAGGGTTAGTTAAACCCCAGGTTATTTGTAGTTGTGGAGCAGTAAAAACATCTCTTTCTAAAAAAAAACAAAAAAACAAAACTGTATATGTGTTACTGTCCCTTTAATAGAGGTGGCAGTTGTTAAGCGCTGTGTTCAGTGAGCAAAAGCTGAAAAGCTGGTGTGTGCATCTTACCTTAGAGCCAATCTCTGCGAGTCCCCTCGACCGATGCATGGTGTGTGAGTAGATGCTGAAAGAGAAGAGAAGAAAGAGGAAAAGTTAGAATTGAAATGATAAAAACTCAGAAGTCAGAAGTCATGAAACTGAAAGAGAAGAGACTATCAGCGAGCTGCGTTCGAGTAGGACGACGTAAACTGTTGTAAACGATTGTTTTCCCGGTGAGTAACGATCAATGTTTACATTAGCATGCTAACTCACTATCAGAGTGCTAAACACTGAAAATAACTTAAAAATTTGCCTTGTATTCTCTCTAAAACTAGTCGGGATAAACTCGACTTTTTTTACTGTGAGTGAAACTCTTGATAGCCGCTTGGTGCAGGCTAATGTGGTGAATCGGTGCTGAATCGGTGTTAGGCCCCGGCAGGGGTGGGTAGTAACAAGTTACATTTACTCCGTTACATTTACTTGAGTAAGTTTTTGAAAAAATTATACTTCTAGGAGTAGTTTTAAATCACTATACTTTTTACTTTTACTTGAGTAGATTTGTGAAGAAGAAACTGTACTCTTACTCCGCTACATTAGGCTACAATGAGCTCGTTACTTTTCTTTGTACCTCTTTGCTATTCTACGCGTCATTATTTGTATCCCCCCCGCGTACGCCTCATTTTAATGTTTTATTTTGACAGAGAGAGACTTCCGCCAAAGGCTCTACCATGTGACTGTGTTTCACCAATCAAACGTAGCCGTGCAGTCTCGTCACGTGAACATACTCAATCTCAGCGGCGGCACGGGTTAGCTTTACAGTTTACAGTCGTAGCAGACAAAAAAGAGAAACGGATGAAAAATGTCAGAATCAACGGTCGGCAATGCAGACACAGACGAGGAGGAACAGCCTTGGCCTCATATTGAAAGCATGTTTACCTTACAAATAGTGCGAAACAGCAGCTACATTATGGGGTGTCTTCTGTGTCTACCAAAACAAACGGACATTTCAGCATTCAAAAACTCAACATCTAACTTGAGGAAACATGTAAGGGTAAGATATATATATATATATATACTCTATATCAGTGATTCTTTGTGTTGCAGAAACAAACAATTTCACCACAGACTCAAACACAAACACACACACAAACACACACACACACACACACAGTTTATGAGAGTTTATGGGCTGCCTTGTTCTAGTTCTGCCTGCAGAGCCTGGTGAAAAAGTACAAAGGTTTGGAAATTTGTGTTACTTGTGCTTAATTTATTTTTTATTTATTATTATTTTATTGATTAGATTTTTTATTGAAGTACTTGAATTTACCTGGATTATTTTAATTTAAGCTATTTTGTAATTAATTCATTCATTTTAATTCATTGTATTGATTGGATGAACTCTAATTTGCCTAAAGATGATTATTTTGTATTTTTGTCTGTCTGATTGAATGCTTGTGTTAACAAATAAATCAGACGTTACTCAACAGTTACTCAGTACTTACTCAGAGTAGTTTTTTCACAAAGCACTTTTTTACTCTTACTCAAGTAATTATTTGGATGACTACTTTTTACTTTTACTTGAGTCATATTATTCTGAAGTAACAGTACTAGTACAATTTTTGGTTACTCTACCCACCTCTGGACCCCGGCAGAAAATTCATGTAGCTAAGCTAATGAGTGTGTTGAGTTTGAAATGGTGTTTTGTACTGTTGTGAAAATTTATGTAATTCATGTAAATAATATGAGCTGTATGCTAAAAAAGGGGGGGGACAGAGTTTATTTTGAAATGCTTATGTGAATTCATGTTTTGCTTACTCTGAGTTCTGATGGATATTAAGAATTCATGGAAAAATGGCAGTAGTCAAAAAGTAAAATTGACACTGAAAAGCAGTAAATGTATCTATTTACATTCAAATTGACCTTTTATTACGGACTAAATGAGTTAATTTTCCTGCATGGTTGTGTAGGCTGTTTTTTTTGAGTCCTTCACCTGGGTCCTCAGTCCTCGGTTCCTCCCCTGTCATCCATCTCCGTCTCCATCCTGGTGGCTACTTCCCTTTGGACAAGGGGTCATCCATATCTTCATCTCCACTGCAATACTCACCATTGGACATTCACTGTTAAAGAGGGCGGTAGGACTTTGAGTGCACTCATTTTATTTTATTATTTGGGCCTATTTTCCCATTCATTTGAACTTTTGGGACAATTTACTTTCAATATCTGAGATCTCAGAGGTTTTGTTCTTTTATTTTATATTTTTGGTTGTATTTGTTGTTGTGTGTTATTTGGGGTAGACATTACAGGTCTAAATTAAAATTTAGTCAGGTAGATACCAGCAGTCTCCTCATCGAGTCTAGAGTTAAAGTTGGTCCTCATTTTCCTGTTTGATGTTTAACACTGTCTTAAAGTGACAGGTGCAGGAAGGGGTTACATAGAGGTACTGTAATGGCCATTTAAATTGCGTGTACACATGACTAGGCATAAACCCAATGCATTGGTTGCTGAATTGAACAAAAAATAGACTGCATTTATTGACTATACTATTTGCGGACTGACTCGTTGTCATGGAGATGCATGACACAGGGTCTGACCAAAACACAAACTCAAAAATGAGCAATTTAACTCAGTGGCAAAGCGTTTGCTGAAAAAATGGACAGGTTACAAAATGTGAGCCTCTGTTGTGTCTATTGCTATCTGATGAAGGGGACATGAAGAATATGAAATATGGTTTAAAGCAAAAATGCTGTGTAGTGATGAGTCTATTGATGATGCAAAAAGGTGGGTTTCATGCAATGAAGGCTGTGTGTATGAACATGGAAATGTTGAAGATGGCATAAATAAATCCCAGTGACTAACTGGAACAGTTCACAAGAGGGCAACCGCAAGAACTGGTGTGTAGCTGCCAGCTGAGCGTGGCTATGCAGTGGCAAAGGGCCTACTTCAAGAACACTTTGCAAATCAGTACAAAATTGCAACAGCTTACATGGAAAAGGCTTTGGCCTAGCAAACAATAAAATCTAAGCAGGTGAAAGAACTGCAGGCCTACTCCTTACTCTTGCATGGATGCAGCTAGTGTTGTTTTTGGCGGCCTGTTTTAATTTTAGTCTTAGTCTAGTCTTTGTGTCTTTGCTGTCATTTTAGTTTTTATTAGTTTTAGTCACGTTCATGCTCTTTTTAGTCTAGTCAAGTTTCAGTCGACTAAAAGTCTGAGCATTTTAGTCTTATTTTAGTCAGAATTATCCGTGACTATTTTCGTCTAGTTTTAGTCGACGAAAACTGATGACATTTTAGTCTAGTTTTAGTCAATGAAAACTGTATTTTAGTCTCTTTTTAGTAATGCAATTCTATTTAATCCAGTCAATGTAGTATAAGTACCTAGTAGTATAGATGAAACCAAAATTTTTTCTTTTAGCCAAACCCATTTCACAATTCAAACAAGGTTGTCTTATTATTATATTATTGTTACCTTATAGACTCAAGAATACATCCATTCCAGACATGGAAGACGCTCTGATTTGAATTTACAACATATTTATTTTACCAACCAAACATGTTAGAAGTACACACACATACATTTAAATAAAATAAATAAATAAAATAGCATCACATGACAATGCCAGAAAAAATGTAATACATTCATTCATCCGTTTCCGTTTTCTTTTCCACTTCTATGTAATGAAAGTGTGTCCAAATGTCGTTTCTTCTTTTTCTCCCAATGACGAACCCCGGCTGGCCGGCCATCGGTCCCTTTCTCTGTGTCAGTTGTCTGTCGTTAACGCGAACACACCGCTGCTGCATCTTCTAAATATTGCCGCGAGTGAGGATTGAAAAAGTGACGTCGCCTGCGACTGCGCAGTGCGACTTGATGCAGCCCCTGAAGTGAGACACAGGAAACAGAAATACTGCAAAATAATAATAACAACGAGACGAAATAACGTTAGAACATTTCGTCTTGTCTCATTTTAGTCAACGAAAATTAAGAGACATTTTAGCAGAGTTTTTGTTTTGTAAACCACATTTAGTCTCGTTTTTATTCGTCAACAATATTGCATTATATATTTAATTATAGTTATCGTCACATGACCAGCATTTACATTGCGTCTCGTCTCGTTTTCGTCATTTGATAAAGGTTCGTTGACGACGATATTTAGTCATAATTTTGGTTGACGAAAGCAACACTAGATGCAGCAATGTAATGAAGAAGTTTTGGTACATGCAGGAACTGGATATGCCTGTAAATATGAGAGCCATTATTGTAAAATTGCCATACAAAATGAGGGAGCAATGGAGCAACTACAGCTGATGACATAAGCTGTGGAAAATACCAACCGCAGAGCTCATTTCAGTGATCTGGTCATGTTCATAGAGCATCGTGTCAGAATTCTTTCTGACCCCGTTTGGTGACATATTATTACACATTATCTGGTAGCATTGGGATAAAAACACACACCAGGTTTAAATCTCCCACTAGCTTTTGTAATCTCCCCGAGGTTATCACACAGAAGGAAATGCCAGTCACTGCGGATGACATGGTGGCACCTGGGGACCTGACTAAATGGCCACACCTATCAAAGGTTCACATCTTGCTTGGGACCAATGCTCCCAAATTATTGAAACCATGGGAGGTTATCAAATGTGAAGGGAGTGGCCCATATGCTGTTAGAACAGTACTAGGATGGGTCGTCAATGGTCCGCTGAATGAAAACAGTGGTGTTATGGAGAAAGACCTGCTCTCAGCTGTGGTGAGGGCAGGACTTTCTCCAAGAGATGCAGGTGTGATCTGCTCTCACACCTGCATCTCATCATCTCATCAGCTCCTGCAGTATTTAACTCTGGTTCACCCTTCCAGACTCCGCGTTGTTGTACCTTTCGCGGTAACTTTCATTGAAGATTCTTTGTCGTATATTTTTTGGATGCCTGTTTCTTATGTCTGTTCATCTGCTTCACCTGCCTTGAAGCTTTCCCCCGGACTCCTCCTGTATTGTCTGTTTGTGTCGTGTCTCAGAAATAAATACCTTTAAAAGCAATTCCTGTTTGTGGTCTGCGTTTGAATTGTTATGTCTGCTAGCCATTAACAACAGTTGTTGTTTCCTGTGTGTACAGTGGGTTACGCTGTGTGATTATCAAAGAAGAAGTGACTGTGGTTGTGAGGTGTTTTGAAAGGTTTTTGACTGCTGTGGTGCTTAAGCATGAAAGTGCAGTGTTTGGTTTCCTAAAGGACATCCACTTTATGCTTAACGCAGCGCACAGATCATTAAGGAAAGTTTAGCGTGTCAACCAGGTTGCTCCTGGGTGAAAAACCTCAATAACTCAGTAATAGGCTAAGCTCCTTCAACAATAGTTTTCCCTGTTTGGTTATTTTATCTCACTTCAAATCATGAGATGACGTGATTTCAGTCTTAGCTGAGGAAAAAGTAAAAAAACTAAAGTTCCCCAGCTGTTCACATCATTTTTCATAACTTTGTTACTTTATTTTCAATTTATTCAGTCATCTCATCTCTTCTCACCTACTCTACCACTCATGGTGGCTGATCCTCGTGTCAACTATGTTGTTGACCCGTATGTTTAAGTGTCTTGCCATGTTGAAAATGACAATATGAGCACTACAATCAAATGATATTGTACTTGTGTGTGTTTGTGGATGAATATAATGACAATAATGGTGCAGAACAAGGCAGAGGCAGATCATGAATGCAGCCCAGAGTGCATATACGGCAACATCAAAGCCAACATCATTGTAAATGTAACTGTAAACTGTATCTGGATCTGAAACATCAGAGGCCACAGAAAGAATTCAGTGCTGACGAACACAAGAACATATTGGCATCCTTATAGGAATATATTTATATTTGCCTCAAGATATATAGAGATACAAAGATTTCAGACCAGACCAAAGTCAGCCAAACCTCATTTGGGTACATTTGACCCTCAGATCAAGATGAAAGCTTGAGTGTCTTGTATGCTTCCCCCCTTGACTTTGAATATAATGTTTGACAACATCAAAGAAAATCTTGCAGAAAAAAAATAACGTGCAGTTCAAAACCAGGAGATTAGATTTAGAAATGCCATGTTGTTCCAGAGATCACAAGATGCAATATGATTCAGCCACTTTTCCTTTCATTCACCTTCATTCGTTGCCAGTATTAATGTTAAGAGCAAATCTCAGGAACTTGATCAAGTCAGGAAAACTAAACAAACAAGTCTTGTTTACAAGGAAAATTGTGATTTTAATTACATGTTTTGGTGTCACAAAACACATAATGTGCAACTTGGAGTCCTCTGACTGTACTTCAGTGTCTCTGTCATAGGAATATATCAGCATAAATCCATATTGGAGGCTCGTTAGTCGAGCACACCCCATATTGTTTGCTGCTCTTTGTTAGTTTGCTTTTTCTATTATTAATTACCTCAACTTAATACAAGAGGATTTCTCATTTTAGACAGTCATTAGAAACACATTACTGCACCGCTGATGCGACGTGACTTATTTACTCCACAGCAATTTCCTCTCTCGCATTGCCTCAAAGGCTCTGAAATGAGCCTGGGAAAGGAGGGACAAGCCCAGGTTACGCTAGAGAGAAAACACACAAGATTTTGTGTCACAGCAAACAAGGCACGTCAGTTGTGCCATGTGCAGCATGAGCTGCAAGAAATGGATTTCTGAGTTTGCCTTTGTAGCCCTCAGCAGGGCACTAACATTATATTATTGGTTGTTAGCAGCTCTCAAGTTTTTCTATTACCTTGGTCCGTGACTTGACATCACTGTTAAATAGCAGCACAACATGTGCCTTCCAGCTTGTTCAATGGTTCTGACCCCATGAACCCGCAGGACTCGGGGAAACAGAGACAGAGAAAGGAGATGGGGGAGGAGAGGTCAAAGCCAAGGTGATTGGCCTTTGTGGAGGAAAAGTGTGTCTGCGGCTGCACGTGTGTTCAGTATACAGCTATACAGAGCACACATGGAAGTCTGCCGCCTGCATAGATGCTGTAGCCATCCAGTCCTCTGTGTTATTGAAAGTGCATTGATAGTTGCTCAGCCCTCTCTGTATGATGAATGGCTGCGAGCTATGTGACAGCTGAAACAAATAGCTCTCCCTGCTCTAACTATGGTGCACTGTCTAATGGTGCTTCCATAGCGAGCTGCCTTTAGCCCCTTTCAGCCCAAAACAACAGTACTCTATAGTATCAAGTATTCTGCTCTTCTGGTGCAGCATCCAAACTTATCTTGTTGCCCATTTGTTCATTTTTAAAGAGCACAGAGATTTTAAGGAGAGGGTCACTGAAGTATGGAGCGGTGATGAACGATCTCTGGCCTTGAGCAGCACTCGCCCTCTGTCTGGAGATTCCTCCGTCCACACAATGTGAGCACGAAAGTTTAAGCAACAATGTCCTGTATCACTAGAGAATGAGACTTTTGCAACATATTGTGTTAAATTATATTTCTGTAGAATTTCACTTGCTGAACTGTGTTTCAGTATGTAAGTGGTTTGTAATCTGCAGCCTACAGTGAACAGCATATTGCAAGGTAGGTCATATTTTACTGCATCATGCTATGGGGTGCCGTTTGTAAAGCGGCTCACGCTGCAAATAACAGCAACATTTTGTCACATTTAGCTTCAAACAATGTTTAAAAAAGTGGTGTGAATTTTTGAGAGTCACTTTTTTGCAAATTTACAACAATATTTGTCAACTTAGAGGTATTTTAAATAGTTAAATCCAAATATTAAATGTTACACCTAAATGTTAAACGTTCAATCTAAATGCTAAATCTAAATGTTAAATTTAAATCTAAATCTAAATCTAAATGTTAAATCTAAATCTAAATGTTAAATCTAAATCTAAATGTTAAATCTAAATGTTTTGGGTGAAACTAAATACTTAACTAATATGCAAATTCAAAATGCTGGTCAACAGAAGTACCAAAATAAAAGCTTGAGGAGGTCAGAGTGTGTTTATAGTGTCAAATAACGAATAAAAACCATCTCATCCGGGGAAATGGACTCTTGGACATGGATTATCGTGATAATAACTACCTAAAATAACAAACACGTTTGGAGAAACTTTATTTGAAGAGTACTTTGAGTTTTTAGTGTCACTTTTATGAAGGGTGCGGGAGTTATGACCTGTAGCCACTATAGCCAGCCACGAGGGGGCTCACTTTGACTGATCTGTCATGTTCGCTTGCATAATGGCCAGCAAGATCCTACCCCCGCCCGCCTCCACCCGGTACACTCTACTTTCGGCCATGGTCGCTCTGCAAACATGTCCGGTGAATCGGCGTTAGCGGAGAATATCGGCAGAGCCATTCAAATGGCCAAGTAAATGGTGTCTCTGTTATTCAAATTTATAACGCTTTATTGCACAAAGTCACACACCACCAACTATTTCTTTTTTTTTCTTCTTTTTTTAAAGATTATTTTTTTGGCCTTTTTGAGCTTTATTTGACAGAGACAGCTTGAAGAGTGACAGGAAATGTGGGGAGAGAGAGATGGGGAATGACATGCGGGAAAGACCTACAGGTCGGATTCAAACCCTGGGCCGCCATGGCAAGGACTGAGCCTTCGTACATGGGGCTGATGCTCTACCAACTGAGCTAAACGACACCCCACACCACCAACTATTTCACTGATTTTGGTGAAACTGGATCATATTTTATGTAGAAAATGTTTTCTGGTTTTCCCTCACACTGTACTCAAAAAGAAATACATTTGTATTGTAAATTTCAGTTATATACAATTGGAAGCTGAGTTATACAAATGTGTTGTGACTTACTCTTGGCAGCTTTCTCTATTTGAGACAGGAAGTCACAAGTTAATAATATCATTTTTCCACCTTTGTTGAGCTTTTCTAAACCCCTGGTCAATGTTTCTTTAGGTTATCCAAAGTTTTTTTGTGAAAAATATAAAAGAATTCACAGGTAGATTAATAATAGATTCCAAATATGGAACTGTATGACCATCTGGCTTTGGCTCCTGGGCCTGTAGTTTGAGACCCATGTATTATAACATAAAATCTTTGACATGGCAAAGCAGCATTGTTTCGTTTGTGTAAACTGTCATTTTTAAGTTTGACTGTGTAAAATTACCACAGCTGAGGTTAAAACCACCCAACAGCGATGAAATAAAGCCTGTGGTTAAAATCCATCTATCCGAATAGAGTAACACCACTCACTTATTAAATCTTTTGTGTTCTTCTGTGTTTACTTGTGTCAAAATTATACTGATTGTATAGTTTAAAAGGTGCTATTTGTTACCTTCTAATTCTGATGGCATAATGGCTATCCATGCCTTTCTCTCAAAGATAGATCCAACAGGCAGAGTGTCTTATTATTCTCATTATTCTAAAAGAATAGTGAAATTAGGTTCTGGGAAATCCCACTTTTGTGTTCTGTCCACTGTGTGACAGAGATATGAAGTGAAAGGAAACAAAGAAGAAAAGAGCAGAGAGATGTGTGACAGCTGGCACAGACATAATTTAGGACACGGTGCAGGTTGAGGTAAGGTGAATGTTTGCAGGTACGTGCAGTATTTACACAAAAGAAAAAAAAGAAAATCTTGTGTAATCTTATAAAGACAGGACTGATCTCAAATCAGTCTCTTGTCCTTTTTTTCCACATTCTGGGGAATGAGATTACCAGGAACATTCTGTGGTTTCAATCAGCAATGACAGTTGGTGAGTAGGCGTGTACCATCAGGACAATGGCTAAAGCCTGTGGCCGTTTGGTACGTTCCTTTATTTCTATCTGCATACGAGGAACCTCTGTGGTACTTCCTCGGAGAGTGATTACCTCCTGCAAAGGTTCATGCCATTTTATCTTGGCGGTGGTCATGGTTGACAATGGAAAGGAGTAAATTCATCTGTTTCAGCACACTCAGTAACTGCTGTACCTATGGAATGCCTCCTGTAAAGTTCCTAATAAAAATAGTTGCCTCTGCGAACGGAAATGTACTCCACCTCGAATTGATTTGTCTTAAGACTGAAATTCCACATGTGCATGAAATCAGAATACGTTACTTCTGAACTGTCAGTCACGTCCTCAAATGAGGGCACTGAGGGTTTTCCTTCACCGCCGAAAGGGTGCTGCATGCATACAACCTTAATACATGCACTCCTGAATGGGAAACCAATTCACAGCTTTAGGCTGTGGGTGATGCCACTGAAGTGGTGCACTAAAACGCTCCCTTTTAGCTCTGTTGTGTCCAAACAGCTGACTGCAGATGCTACATTTTACATGTCAGAGCGGCATGGGTTGATACCAATCTGTGAGCTGCTCATGTGATATTAATAACTCACCTGTTTGTATCCGTGTGTGGTTGTGCATGTGTTTGTGTGTCTAGGTCTATGTGTTATGTCAAAGAGAGAGAGAGAGAGAGAGAAAGAGAGAGAGAGAGAGAGTGGGGAAGTCTGCGTGTGGATATTAAACACCCACAGCTCCCTCTAGCTTCTTCACCATGAACAGCTAACTGTGCCAGATGCAGGGGTGGGTGGGGTTGCAGGAGTGTTTTTGTGTGAATGTGTCCATGCATCCAGCTTCAACCAGGTTCACAGTCATTTGCCCTTATTTAAAACAGTGATAGGCAACTGGATGAGAGCAGGGACAGAATCAAGGACCAATTCGCCAAACTGGTTAAACTGGTTTTCCATCACCGTTTATCTCTTGAAACAAACTAATAACGCCGTAAATCACCAAGCACCAAACTGTTTTAGGTGGCTGATTATTAACCATGGATCAGCATCATGTCCCCAAAACTTTTGCTATAAAACAAATCTCAGTTTCTCTTTTCGCACCACAGGCAGTGAGCGAGCCACTGAAGAAATAACAATGTGAAATGTTCTGGGAGACAGACTATCAGAGACTCGGCCATTGAGCTGCTGGAAAGAAGCAATGAGACGGCGAGTCTGAGCCGCTAAAGAACAAATGAGACAAGAGACAAGAGAAAAAGTTTAGACAAGGGCTTCAACTGTTGGATTTACTAAGAGGAAAAGTCTGAGTGAACACAGAGACAAACAGTGAACAGAGAGTGCTGCTTGTTTGTTCTCCAAGAGAACAAACAATTACAATCACAGACAAATATGTTCTATTAAAAGAACTGCAGGTGAAATTACACCAGGTCCATGGCATGAGATATGATAAATATGTTTATGGTTTTGATATAGGGTGACACATGCTCTACATGTGAGATGGAGAATTATTATAATGACACTCTTTGACCTTGCTATCAAAAATTTAAAACAAGAGGTGTAGAGATTTTTCGATTGTCTGAAACATCATGATGGTGGACGTGAAAGATTCTGCATCAACACATAACCGGGAGTTTGCAGCCTACACGAAATTATAAAATCAATCGCTGATTTTGTTTTTAGACTCAACTGGACCAAAGTCTGGCATATTTTGGATTTTGTGAACTTAATAGGAGCAACTGGACGTCCCACAAAAATTTTATATTTTGGTATTGCTTCTCAGCTTGTGAGGGGAAAGGAAGCAATGCGAAACCAGCTATATTTGGTAAATCAAAGTTATCTATTTCATGAAATTCAGATTAATTAGAACAAAAGGAGGTGAAGTAAACTAAAAGGGAAACTAAGGGCGAAACAAATATCACCAAAAGAGGCTCAGTACTTATATTACTTAACATTTTAATGAGAGATCTCTGATACATGCATTAAGTGCACTGAAGAAACTGACACTTTATCATTGTGTGTGGGAATGTCAAAAAAACAGGTATTCTGGAAAGAGGTTCTGGAGCTGACCTCTAAATTGACAGAAAGTGTTGTTACCATTGAAGCTAAAATGTGTTTATTACACATTATATTACCCTGAAGATTATCCAGCAACTACAAAGAACCGCAAACTAATTAATTTGTGCCTGCTTGTATGTAACTTGTACCACAGCTAGAATGGAGAGAATAGGATGATGAACACGTTATACAACTTAGATTTTAATTGTCTGATAATAATAATAATAATAATAATAATAATAAAAATAATAATAATCCACATGTTGGCAACAGCCGTAACATTTGGTAAAACAAAAAAGAACACATTTAGCTGATTTCACCGCAAGCTAACGTCTACAACAATAAAGTATACAGTGTACCCAGCTCGCAAGAATTCAGGAGGTGATCAACTTTTCCATCCAACTCCCAGAGAGGGAGGAGAATCCTCCTGATGCAGCTTTTTATTTTAAAAATGAAGGATTGGAATATTGCATCATAAGAATCATTGTGTATCTCAATCACAATCAAGTTGTGAGGCTGACATAGATTCATACCTCTAATGTGGTATGAACATAGAAAATCTGAGCACAAATCTCTAAATCATTAAAGCTGTGCAGTTTCACACCTCTGATATTTTGCAAAAACATCCCCTCAAGGATGCAGCCTGTTTAAAGCCCCAATTATTAGTAATAATAATCAGTGACCTATCATAATCCCTCAAAACGATTAGTTCTGTTTGTTTGAAGTAAAACCTTCACATCTCAAACATATAAACATTTAAGATATAAAATGTGAAGCAACTGGTTTGATTCACAATCTAGAAAAATTACATTATGGAGAAGAAGGGGCATCTTCTGTTTATGAATCAGAGCTATATTATGTTTCTGCTGCTGATGAGGTTCCTCTGATCTGAGAAGGATAGATGAAATTTATTGATCCCTGCGGGTGAATTGGGTGGAAAATTGATATTTAAGGAACAGTCTAAGCTTGTGTGCAGAAGATAATATAATTTTGCAGCAGACAAATTTTGTTGAGCCGCGATTTCACCCAAAACATCGACCTAAAACACACCTCCCAGATACACTAGCCATGCATTTACTCAGTAGTGGATAAGAGCAAATCTGAAACTTGTTCATGAACTTCTTTGCTTCAACTTCAAACCATAGACTGTATAAAACATGCACGTGGTATCTGTGATATGCACAGATTTATGAGCCATCATGAAGCTCAGTGTGGTGGCTTTGGCTGCCACCATCTTGTGTTAAGCTTAAGCTTAAGGCGGACACTAAAGGTGAGGTCCAGGGAGGATTTTGAGGGCAGGATGGTGAAGACAAAGAGAACAGACAAAGGCAGGCTGAGCGTGACAGGTCTCCAAAAGGTCCAACCAAAAGTACAAAGTCAAAAAGTCTCATCCAAAAATATATCTCAGAGCTTGCTAGTAGCAATGTTACTATGAAGGAACAACAAACTGGCAAAGTGTGGAGGGAAGAACCGGAGTTAAATACTGCAGGAGCTGATGAGCTGATGAGATGATGAGATGATGAGATGATGAGATGATGAGATGATGAGATGCAGGTGTGATAGCTGAGCAGGTGAGGATCAACGGAGGAGTGGTTGGAGAACTAGATCAGCCACGCCCAGCCTGGACAGACAGGGACACAGACACAGAACACGAAGGGCAGGGAAACACCAGGAAAACACAGGGAAATAGACAAGACGAGCAAATCCTAACATCTTGGTGGTCCTGCCTCTTCCACCTCCTGGCTAATCTAAAAATGGGTGAAGACATGGGGTTCAGTCGAATAGTCAATTTTACTTAGGAACTTTCCTAACTGAGTGAAATGACCCAGAAGTATTAACGTAGCCGCCATGATAAGAGCTGTTCGAATTCTCTAACTGTTAAGGAAAGGAGCTTCAATGCTTCCTTTATTATCTCCTTTAGCATAGGATACACCGGAACCAGGTAATACCATCCCACAATTCCTTGCGGCAGTGACAAAAAATCAACACAGTTCAGTCATTCACAACCAGACATAAGAAAGAAAACACTGATGTATTTAAACAGTGTGATGCAGCGTGTGAATATGAACATACGTGTTAACGTGAAATGTCACATGAAATGTTGACGTGAAAACGTGATGTAAAACTTTGATCATGAAGTGTGTTCTGTTGTTGACTGTGGAGCTGCGTTCACACACAGAGTAAAAACTGTTTGTAACTGTGACATCCAGCGTCCTGCAGATCATCATGAAGTTACTGTTACTGATTAATCATATATCTTTGCCATAACTTGCTAATATGTTTCTATATGAGTGGACAGGAGGGTGAGCGACCATACCAGCTAACAAACACTTCATCTGACTTCTGTGACAGGTGGACAATATTCATTTATTATTTGAATTCTGACGTTGATGATGAAGTCACATTTTTCACCGGGTTGTCCACGTTTATATTTCCTGCATGAAACAACACGGTCAGAGCGCACGGGGAGTATCTAGTAAGTATCTCAGATAAGCGTCTTGTAGTCCATCTTCCGGACTTTGTAGTTTTACCACAGGTCACTTCAATAACATTCGCCGTCACAAAATTATGTAGTCTAGTGTAAGTGCAGTTGGATTCTCTGAACACTGCGATCGTCTTCTCCTTATGAATTCTCCTTTACATCTTTACTTGACCTTGTGACGTTTTCCATTGAGGTCAAGGAAAAGTGGTTAGGAAAGGACTTTTTTAGTACCAGGCTGTGAACATGTTTATTTCTGCTGTGAAGTTGGACATTTGAACATGGGGACTTATGGAGACTGACTGAGATTATGACTAATTACTGATGATATTACTGTCTATCTCCTGCAGCGGCTTTTTAACGGTTAAGACTAGTGTCACTTTAAAGAAGAGAAAGAATTAGTGCTTGATCCACCGTGGTTAACCTCCACTCCTCTCACTCAGTGCCTCAGCAGTAAAAAAAAAGAAAAATGGTTTTGCAGGGCAGCTCTCGATTTGAACTGTATGAATGTGGGCACTGTATGAGAGGTGCATGTGTGAAAACCTGAATAAATACAGGTGGAATAAGATCTTTCTCTCCCCCGGGGGCCTCTGACACCGTGACCTGCAAAGCCTGGAGTTTGACTCCTGCCTGCATTGTGCATCATCACACCAACAGCCATATGGGAGGCAGCACGCCTGCCTACTCGCTGTGTCTAAAGCCTTGTCCTCTGGGATTAGCTTTACTCAATGTCGGTGTAATGTAATTTTCACCGGCATAATTCTGTGATTTTAGTTCCAGGGTTAGTTCCAGTGTTATTTGTGATTATTACAGGGCGTTTCTCACACTGCAAGTAAATAACCTGATGTTTTTTTTGTTTTGTTTTTTCAGTCAGGCACTCAACAGTCTGGGTTGGCTGCACATTACTAATACCTCACAAAGTCATTAAAAAGAAATCTATTTAAACTTTTCCTTTTCAGTAAACATATATGGTCACCAATGAATGAACGTCCATGTGAGTTGGGTGTTTCTTTCTTCGTCAGATTAGTGTGCGGTGTCAAATATTTATGAAAACGAGCAGACAGACAGCGTATAACGCTTGCCCTTTGTTATGGTTTATCAAAAAACCATTAACCTGAACGCACTTTTGACATTTTCTTGCAGACATGTATGTGTACGCAGTCAACACGTTACATGAATTTGCATCAATATGTATATGTGTTTACAGATGGTTTGCTTCTTAGTGCCAAAAAAATGCTTGCTTTTAACCACCCACATTGGGCTCACTGCTGCTTCACACAAGCTGAGGTGCAAAGCTAGTGAGAGTAGCTGTCAGGTTGTGTGCCTTCTGGCATTTGGTGGTGGTCTGTCAGCGCAGTGCAGGATATAGGCAGGACCATGGCACACAGTATTAGAGCAAAAGTCCAAAGTTTTTCCGTGTATTTTTACGTCTTTTTTCAAAATAACCAGATGAGTGTGAGTGACTTAGTGCAGTTTATGATGGCAACACGCACAAAAGAGTGAGGTGTATTTGAGAAGAAGCGCAGCTCCCAGCAGTCTCAGTTCCCGAGGCCTTCAAAGCACAGTGAGGAGCTGGTCTTTATGGGAAAGAAAGGAAACAGCAGGATGGATAGGAATGAATGAAGAGATGGAAGAACTCAGGTATAACATTATTTAAGTGCTACATGGCTGACTGATTGTGAACGGGTGTGTTGAATGCTCAAAGCACTCCTGCAGACACTCCCACTACTCTCTCTGTATATAGAAGGGAGGGATCTGCAGTGCTCCATTAATGCACGTTAATTTCCTTCATCTAGAAAGTGTTACTTAGGATAATCATTAGTGTGATTCATTTTTTACCTCCCATGCCCTTCACACACTCTATTATGTGTCTTCAGCTCCTGCTGTTCGGTTTAGTATCAAGTGAATCCATCCAACATTTGAAAATGTGTCTGCTGAAATAATGAGAGGAGCAAGCTGTTGCTTCAGCAGGACCTCATGCAAAGAAACAAAACAAATATCCAACCAAGGACGGTGTTATATTCTCCTTATACTGACAGACTGAAGGCAGAGCATCAAGTGTGTATCCAAAGCTAATTCAACAGTGTTAGCAGAGTGTTGATGTATTACGTGGACCATATTTATATTTATACAACAAGTATGTCCGACCGTCCACTGCCGAAAGCACTAACGATCAGTATGTGAGCATCAGAACTGGACCATGGAGCAAGTGAAGAAGGTGGCCTTTTGAACCATGAATGACTTTTTCTTTGACATTACGATGGCTGGGTGCGTGGCTTAACTGGGGAACACCAGGATGCACTATGGGAAGAAGGCAAGCCGGCAGAGGCAGTGTGATACTTTGGGCAATGTTCCGCTGGGAAACCTTGGGTCCTGTTATTCACGTGGATGCACCACCTACCTAAGCATTGCTGCAGACCATGTACATGGCTCCTTCCATGGAAACCGTATTCCCTGATGGCAGTTCAGGCAGTTGTTGACTTGGCCTCAAAGTTCTCCAGATCTCAAGCCAATCGAGCGTGTGTGGTATGTACTGGACAAACAAGTCCGATCCATGGAGGCACCACCTCACAACTTACAGGACTTAAAGGATCTGCTGCTTACATATTGGTGCCAGATACCACAGCACACCTTCAGAGGTCTAGTGGAGTCTATGCCTCAACAGATCAGGGCTGTTTGGGTGGCAAAAGGGGATCTACACACTATTAGGCAGATGGTCATAATGTTCAGGTGGATTGTATACATACAATGTATATACTATATATACATGCAGTGTGTTATTTGTCAGTGTTCATGTATTTCTTGAGTAGAGAAAGTCGTTTCTTGTTGTCATAGTTGCACATTTTTACTTTGAGCTTAAACCACAAGTGGAATAAGAGTGAAAGGAAGCAGGTGGGGGTTGTTGTTGTTCAGGTCAATTGGCCTTGAAATAGAGGCGCACTTCACCTCAGGTTAGAATGGGCTGCTTTTCCCTTCGAAATATTCATGAAGCAATTATAATTCATATGATTAACAGGGAGGAACACAGAGAAACTGTGATGAGCATTGTAATTATGGGATTTGTGCAATATTTGAGAGATAAGAGTGTTTGTTTGTTTTTTCTTTTTGTGCTTGTGTGTGTGTGTGTGTGTGTGTGTGTGTGTGTGTGTGTGTGTGTGTGTGTGTGTGTGTGCGCGCGCATGTATGTATGCTTTGACATGCATGCAAAGTGCAATTGACTTGATAGGGAAGGTAAAAGCCAACTATCCTTGAGCTCTTGCTCCCAGAGAACCTGTGTGGAATCACTGACATCAATATTAATGAAGCGGATCAGTAGCAGGTCTGCGTCCAACCACAGAAGTGTGTTTTTTTTTTTTTTATCATCATAATAATCTACAATCTGTGTTTATTGGTCATGACTAAGGTGTCCTTATCAGTGAGAGGATTAATATCAGGGAGCAGGGCGAAAACACGTGTTTATCTGATGCAGATGGTGTTTTTCGCTTCTGTCCAAATCTCAGCTGTTGCCTCATATTATACTGCTGTTGAATTAGGAGAGGAGAAGAGAACACACCTTCTGTCTGTCTGTCTGTCTCTCTCTCCACCCACTCACTTTCTTTCTTTCTTTCTTTCTTTCTTTCTTTCTTTCTTTCTTTCTTTCTTTCTTTCTTTCTTTCTTTCTTTCTTTCCAGATGTACTCCACATCTGCCTATAGCGAGAGACTGTGCTGCTTGTTGTTTTTGTCTCTACCCAAAATGTGTTTCTTTGCTTCATAGATAGATGAACATGAGTGCGTCAGGTCATGAAATACAGTCTGGTCTTCCTGCTGAGTCCTGAAGTGTGTGTTGAAGTGTTTGTGTGTGTGTGAGAACAAATGAAAGGGTGCATGTTTTCAGGAGAGTGTGTCTGGCACATGGGGTTTGCAATCCATCATAGCGCAGAAGGTTGCTATAGAAACACTTTCCTCAGCCACATGGCTTCTGACACTGGGTTACATTTAATCTATACACAAATAAATTTAGAAGTTTCAAAGGCCACAAAACTTTGCGTAGAGTCCTTTCTCCAGCAAATGTGCCACTAAGATGTCGTGAGTTGGGACTTTCAGCCGACACAGCAGGCTCAAGGTGGCGATATTCTTACAAAGGTGAACTTGAACATGTTGCACACACACGTGTACGTTTCACACACGACACATCAACAAAGGCGTTCGACTGGAAAAGAAAATAATGACGCTTTTCCACAAGGAAATACAAACAGTCATGTGATGTTTAAACTCATTTTCATCACGTTAACACTTCCTATGAAGATCACATGTACAGTGCCTTTCTGATGCACTGCATCAACAGTCACAAAACATTAAAGATGTGAATTAGAACTTTAACCCTTACAAACTGTTCATATTCAATGCCTTCATAGTATAGTCCAAGAAAATCCTCATAAAAAGTGGTTTTGAAAAAAAAAAATATATATATATATATATATGCGTATTTTGGGTCACTTTAGGAAAAGTCATCAAATTTCAGGTTAAAACAATGACATGTGGGGTATTGTTACTGCTGTCAAATGTCAAAATGAGTCAATTTTGACCCGAACAGTATGTAAGGGTTATGTATGCAGGGTATGCAGGGATGCTCTTGACTAGTTATAAATTTGAGGTTAACTGATAACACTTTATTACTACATATACTCACCTATACACACCTCAGAAACCTGTAGTAAGAAATCATACTATGCATAAACAGTTCACATAGTGTCATGTCAAGTTATCATTGTATGTGCTCACATTTATAATACTTCATGACTGTTTACATAGTGCATCAGAAAGTATTATGCATGTTTTTGAGTGTTTTCATAAAACATTATGAATGCATTATAATACACTATAGAAGTGTGACTAAACCACAAACAGCGAGCTGATGTGTGAAGAATTCATCTAGCTTGCACATGTAGCTTATTCCCAAATCATACTGCAACATGTCATCCACAGGACGGGCTCATTCATAATCCAGTTTATGTTTTTAAATTTTGTTTCTCTATTTCTCTCACATATTGTATACTAAACTAGAAATATAAAAAAAAAAATTAAAAAAAACTTTGAATAGAAATAGCATGTTATTAAAAATCCTCTCTCCTTGATAAATGAGGCAGTCTCTAAGCAACATGAGCTGACGCTGTCGCTACGTTCAATACCTCAGACTTCATCTGTTGTCCCACGGCTCCATGGGAACAGGTAATCAAGTTTGGTGAGCTATTGTCTTGGAACGGCAGCTACCTGCCTGGTAATTGGAAATGAGTGAGTGTGATGCGGAAAGACTGTTTTGAGATTTTGCTCGGGCAAGAGAGACGGAATGAGAAGAAGAAGGTGGTAGAGGGTGAGACAGGTTTATGAAGTGTGCGTGTATTATGTGTGTGTCTCTCCAGCCAGACTGTCAGGCAGAGAGATGCTGCCATGGACAGTGCCAGTGAAAGCTCGCTGTCCCCCAGGATTCCTCTGTGCAGTGATGGCTATTGGTGTCTGTCTTCCCTGAGGGACCGCTACTCTGTCATCTCTCTCACACACACACACACACACACACACACAGGCTCACACACACAAATCTCAGAGATAGCATACTGCCTCTTGGGTATTAGTCTGTTTTTTTTGGAGGGGGGGTATACACACTACCACAATCCTCCAGGGCTGCAAACATGCTACTATGTATTGGTTTGTTTTTGTGAGATATGCACACAACACATACACACACACACACAAAAGAAGAAACGGCTTGTAAGGTTCAGCCATTACTACACGGTGGCATCCATTATTGCCCAGCACAGTGACAACAAGGTCATGCCTCGAGGAGATCTGCATTCTGTCAAATCTGACACCGTAATGCTGCCACCACTGCTGCTGCTGCTGCTGCCCAGGATTCATGCATCACTCACAGGTTGTTCATTCTTGACATTTTCAGCTCAGTAGGTGGCTAGAAGTCTTTGCAGTACAACAATGTTCTTTTGAAAGCGTGACATCAGTTTATATTTTTCAGGTTTTGCTGTGCGTTTGTTTGCTGCAGATGGAGAAAGCACATTTAGTGGAATATGAGAATTTTCATGTATACATACTGAACAAATGCAGATTAAAGAGGTTTAAGTTGTGACTGTTGGCTTTATTAATATTACTACATTCCAGTTTGAAACATTACAGTGAAGCATGCATTATTATAGATGCATACTTCACTTTACTTAGCACATGCAATGATAACGTATGACACTGCATGGATTGTTTTAGCACAATATGAGTTGTTACTACATTTGATTGTTGAGGTGTGTGTGTGTGTGTGTGTGTGTGTGTGTGTAGGTGAGTATAGGTAGTCATAATGTAATTGTGTGATTATGTCTACAATCCCAATCATAATCAGTGATTAATTAATACTCTTTATTATTGAACCTTCTGATTCTAGACCTGATGGCATGACCAATGTGTTTCTTTAATGACTTAGTGTTTAATCAGCCAATGCCAGTTATTCTCATTAAAAGCTCATTACTGATGTATAAATGTATGTATTAATAATAAAGGGTTCTTCCACTACAATAATCATTTATTAACTAATTCACACAAATAGCTAGGACCTAAATGTTCTCACTAATGACCAACTCACTTTATAGCAAGCCGCCCTCAAGGTTGTTGTTGTTATTAATGATGTAAAAAGCATTAATAAATGATCATTCTATTGGAAGAAAGCTCTAATCCCTTCTTGTAACTGAGGACCTGTTTATTATACTTATTATATCATATGAGAATTGCTTTTCTGTTGTTGTTGTTCTTCTTCTTATTAATAACTCAATGTTAAAGATTTTTATTAGATAAATAGTGTCTAAGCCCTTTATTAATAACTAATTAACATTCATTACTGCAGAACCGATGGCTTATAAAAATTAAATGTATGACCCCTTATTAACAGTTATTATAATTCATATTTATTGTTATTATTATTATTGGTTTATTGGAAGAGGACACAGAGAGGATAATAAGCACATGTTACTTTAGACTCTTCAGCTCATTATAAAGTAGACACATTATTGACTCACCTCCTGATAAGCCAACCCTCAAACAAGATGCTACTCTATTAAATATAAGTATTATTACTGATGACTGCAGACTATGGAGCATGAATTCATTGTTAAAATTCCCATGAAACAGGAAGCAAGAACTCTGCTTGGGTATTAGTCTGTTTTTTATGTGTTTCCTGTAAAAACAGGCAGATAAGGTGTGACTGGTCATGGATGTTGATTAGCATTTACAATGTCAAGTGTGTCTTACACTCCCACGGCTACTGCAGCTAGCTGTATGAACCTAGTGTTAAATATATTCTGTATAAAATCCAGTACAGTAATCAGTGAGACCCGGTCACAGATGACTGTAGCAGCCCTCAGAATCACTCATAGTCTGTATCAAACAGGAAGCACTCCGTCAGAAGAGAGAAAGCACTTCATTGGATGAAAAATTAGTACACGCCCCCGAGTGCAGGATGAGTCATCAACAAGTTTTTATGGTTCATCAGGAAATGACAAACTCTAAAATACCGTGAAGAACACCTGAAAATACTGAAAACATGACTTTGTGTCAGTGTTGGACAGATACTGGAGGACAGAGGACAGATGGGAGAATCATTTTTGACTTCATGAGGACTTTAATAAAGCTATTATTAGCAAGTTGGACTTTAGTTGCACTCTAATGCCCATTAAGTATGAAGATCTCAATCCTAAACCCGGAACAGCTCATCTGCAGGGAGAACTGGGTGCTAATTACTGCCAAAATATTCTAACATTAACCATCACATTTTGAGTCATGTCTGTGAAGACAGGCAGAAAAAATGACAGCTGGTGGAACTGCTCAGCAGAGGGATTCAGAGACTCCGGAGGGTCTTCCTTCTTCCCACAGTGATCCGTCCGGCTGAGTCCAGCAAACACAAAGAACTGTGTTTTGGATCAGGGCATCGCTTATTACCGAGCCACAGAGAGGGAGAGAGAGGGGGGGGGGGGGCACTTAAAAGGAAAGAAGGGAGAGATTGGGGGCAAAGAGAGGGCCAGGAAAGGATGAGTGCCAGCCCTGTCTCCAGTGTCCATCTCAGATCCCTCCATCCTTCCCTTCATCCTCATCCTCCATCCTGCCCCCCCCTCCTTCTTCTCAGCAGCTGGCCAGTTTTTACCCCAGCATAGAAAGACCTCTCTGATGGTAGAGACTAAGACATCAGTGTGTGTGTTCGAACTAAGAACAGAGTGTCCCTCTAAACTCTTCATGAATTCACACCCGCTGTCTCCTCTCTCTATCATCATCCTCTCTGGCCTGCAACTCGCTCCTTTCCTCCTCTCTCCACAGTGTCCTTTTCATCTCCTCCTTACCCCCTTGTTTCTCCTCGTCTTTCCTCGTTATTGTTTGTTTCTCGTCCACCTCTCCTTCCAGCTCTCTCTCTCTCTCTGTCTCTGTCTCTCTCCCTCTCACTCCAGCTGTCACTCCTGTCTCCGGTCTTTTTGGACCGGCCTTCCAGTCCAGTTTTAATTGACTTGGAGTGACATGCAGCTGAGACGATAGCAGCGGTCCTCCTGGGGAGGTCGATATGTACAGATATACAGAGCCAGCAATGTGTGGCTGCAGGGTAAAAGCAAGGGACTTTTCAAGGCAGATTTTCTTATATTTTGAATGTACACGGCCACTTTGATATGATACATGACACAAATAAAGTCCTAAGAAATATTACACACATTTAGCCAAAGTAGCTTGAGGTGGTGTTAATTGCTGTTAAATTAGTGCTGTTAAGACCATGAAAGCAAACAGCCATGTTCCTTTCTAATCTTCCTGTATATGTTTGAAGACCTATTTTCTTTGATTGGATCATACATGATTCTTTTTCTTTTTTCTTTTATTGTTATAGTTAGTTGAATAGTGTGAAAGAAAGTCTGTCCATTATATTGATTGTATTTATCTTATATAACATAAGCAGTTATGTTGTTGTATATGATGATATGCTGAAAAGTCTGGGAGAAGGGGTTAGATTAAAATAAATTGCTGTGTGTGTGTGTGTGTGGTGTGTTAAGGAGGGATATGTGACAAAGAGAAGGAAAAACACATCATGGTAATGTTAAAGTATATATGAATGTGACGTAACAGCAATAACATTATGCTAACAATATAAAAATATAATAACATTGTCATTATCACCGTTATCTGCAATACAACATAGTAGTTGACATTACCTTATACAGTGATGATGAGTCCGGTCAGAGCAGGAGGCATCCCCCACCCCGGCCCTACAGACGTGGTAAATAGGGTAAACTTAGAGATCAAGCTGAAGACAGAGAGGCAACTCTACATGTGATATCACTGAAATATTGGTAACACAGTTGGCCCTGAAATGGAGTGAAATCGCTGCCCGGAGGTTTGATTACCTGTGTCTGGTAGAAGGTCTGCTGGACTTTGACTGGAGTAAACACTGTAGTCAAGCTACTGATACATTTTTAATTCTGAAGCTCTCAAACGGAAAGCCGCAGTAACCTCAATATACCATGCAGTTAAATAATGCAGTGGAAGGTACTCATACATTGAACATCTCTAGAGAAGTGGTGGCATGGTGAGTCAATCTCAGTCAGGTCCTGTAATTAAAAATTTCATTTGAAAAATATTAATGAAATATTCCAAGATGTCTCTAATGCATGTGCAAGACTCATTCCATGTGTGTGATCACAGTTCTGGAATGTTTAAGCAAATGATTTGCTGAGTAAAGGTCGACTGTGTTCACCTTTGAAATCAACATGAAATCAAAATGAAATGATCACGGTTCACGTTTCTGTCAACGAGTTTCCACGGTGAGCTGAACTATAACACAAGCATGGGTGCCTGAGAAAAGGAACAAAGTGGACAAGTGAAGCAAAGCATCTCCCTTACAGTACAGTTTTTGTTTTGTTGAACAGGAAATTATGACGTGCCCTCCTCATCCTTTTTTTTTATTTTCTAAAAGATAAAGTATTCAGCACAGTTGACCACTTTTGCTTAATTTTTTTGAGGCTCGTGTTTGCTATAGTCAATTTTGTGTTTTGACCAGTTAAACTCTGGCTGTGACTGTTTTTGCTGTACCATTCATATCTATAATGGGTCTTGAAATAATATTATAGAGTACGGTCTAGGCCTGCTCTACATGGAAAGTGTCATGAGATAGTGTCCTGTTATGATTTGATGTGATATACAAAATTGAACTAAAAGTTACAACCCATGTGTTTATGAGAGGTTTAACAAGTAACAAGTTTCAGTTGTTTCTGAGCATAGACTGTATGGACAGAGCTTCCGGGTCCAAAAAGTGAAGCCAATGTTGAAGCCTTAAAACTGGGTATTTTTTCTTATCACCAGTTTTGGGGTTACTCCATTGGCTGCAAGAGGAAATTGTGGAGTTGTATGAGAAAAATTACCCGACTGCTCACTTGGTTTATTTATTTTTAAGATATTTTTTGGCCTTTTCAAGCTTTTATTTTTTGCTGAAGAGTGACAGGAATGTGGGGAGAGAGAGATGGGGAATGACATGCAGCAAAGGGCCGCAGATCAGATTCGAACCCTGGGCTGCATGGGTAGGTAGAATGAACAAAAGGTAACATTGGCTGACTTACAGGACAGGCAGGTTAATAGAAAATAACAAAAGGCATTTGAGAAGTCCAGATATAAACAAACTAAATCCAACCATCCAAGATAAATCCCATCGACGGTCCAACAGCAAAAAATACAAGAAATACAAGAAACAAGATACATGGGCAAGAGCAGGGAGAAGTACTAAGAGAGAACTGTGGAACTTACACAGATGACCTGACAAGTGAAAGAGAAAACACACATGGACTAAATACAAGAGAGCTAATTATGTAATTAAACACAGGTGACAGAAAGCAGGCAGAAAAAAAGACAAAGACAGGAAGTATGGCTTCTTGTAGTGCTGCTATGCAGATGACACACAGCTCTATCTGTCATTTCCACCTGATGACCCCTCAGTCTCTGTACAGATCTCTGAATACCTCTCTCTGCCTATAGCAGCCCTCATTAAATTCAAATCACTAATGCTGACTACAATGTAGTCTCCGGTTCTGCACCCACCCTCTTGAATGCCTTTATACAGGCATACGTTACCTCACAACCATTGTGCTCCTCCAGTGAATGATGCCTGGCTCTGCCACCCGTATGCTCAGGGCAATCCAGACTTTTCTCATCTGCTGTTCCCTGTTGGTGGAATATATATTTATTATATTTATTATTATTATTATTATTATTATTATTATGTAACCCTCCCACCAATCGGCTCGTGCTATGTGGAGTACTATATGCACCTTTAATTCTCAAAATATGGTTCAAAATGGTGGAAGATACATCTCAAAATAAATTCAGTCTAGGGTAACGTAATGATTCACACTCTCTATATTGACTGATGAGAGGCTAATGTAAAATATGAATTTGCTCAAGCAATCACACACAATGATAAAACAACACAAACACCGCGCCTCAGTTTCACTTTGTATTATGAATGAAATATTGAAGTTTCACATATATCAAAGTAATGCTATGAGCCCAGACAGGGGAAAACCAAATAAAATAAACACTGGAAAAACCCGGGTACTGAGTGCACTTTTGTTTAGTATGTTTAGTTTAGTTAGGCAAGCTTGCAATAATTATTAGTTGGCGCGCTTAAAGTTGGAGCTCATGATGAAACCAGATCTGCTTCCAATACCTCCGGCCATAGAAAAGCCTCCGGCGACTACCTGGACCCGACTCAGCCTGCAACCGCACAGCACAACGCCTTGGAGCCGCAGGAAGTCCACCACCACCGACGAAGCTCCTCCCGGCTGCAATCTCGTCCGCGAAGAGGCAGGGGCTGACGTCCCTCCAGAAGAGCAACGAAGTTAAGCTAGCTCCGGCTAGCTGGATCCGCTGGACTAAAAACACGCCAAACAACAGCGAACTGTCCCACCACTCTCTCACGTCTTCAGCGGAGTGTCTAACAAACACTTTCTCATTCATAAAAAGTGTTACACGACTCAGTTGATCAAACGTTTATGGTCCAAACCACACACAAAAAACACTCTCCGCTGTTTTTCCCTCTCTCCTCCTCTCTTACATCCCGCTCCTCTCTCACTCTCTTCTCGCGCAATCTCAGTAACAAAACAGGAAATAAAAACACCCCAGGTCATCAATCTTAAAGTATGCAACTGTAGGTAACTTTTAACTCATCAACTGGACAGAAGTTAAACATCTCATGAATAATAACTTACAATTAAAGGAAACAAATAACTGATATGAATCAGGTTATTACAATTATTATTATTATTGACATTCAGAGGCCCTTAGATATTCCTTGCCCCTTGGCTTTGTCCCAAGAAAGCCTATTAATCATAAATTAAATTTATATCTGACAAGTGAACAGTGGATGTGGGCTCATAAACACTTGATTGATTCTTAACACAGACAATTGCTGAGAGATGTTTGATAGATGGATAGATACTTTATTGATCCCGAGGGAAATTTACAACCTGCATTACATTAAAATCTAGACAGAGATGAAATAGTTAATATTAAAAGGGGGAGAGGACTGAAATGTCTTGCTAAAAGGCACTTTGCTTCCAAGAAGCTGTCAATAGACAGACATGAGCTGGTCATCCAACCATTTGTTGTAACAACATTGGCCTTGAGGTGAGGCGGAATGTCAGTCCACTAACAGTGCCCAGCAGGTGCAAGCCCAAATGGATGACCAGACAAAATGGTGGAAGAGTAAAAATGGAGGCTATCAGAAGGGTAAAAACTGTATGACCTCTGTTGTACGGTTCCAAGCAGAGCCCTCTGAGAGCAGCCTGTATTTGAAGGGAACAATGCATCTGTGATGGAAAAACATCAGGGGGTGGTGGGCAGCTACAGCCAAGTCCACAAACATTGGTGCAAAGTTTTGAGGTTTGTTGACTTCTCTGTTTATTTCTTGTGTCAAGGTTGCTGTTTGCAGTTCAAAATAGTCTTAAAGCTCTACGTGTTGTTGCAGTATAGCACCACCTATGGACTTTCTGTTATTTGCTTATGTGTTTTGATTTGTTGTAATGAAGAGATGTTGTTCTCTCAAATGTATTCACTTCAATTAAAACACAATGACTGCCATTATGTGAGAACAAAATCTAGTTAGTTTTGTAATATGGCATTAGACCCAAATACACAAGTTTTCAAACTATTTATATTAAAAATATGGTTTCTGCTGATTAAAAACAAACAACAAAAACTACACACAAATCACTTTGGATTACTGGAGAGGCAGGACTGACTGAGCTGCTGATGGTGACTCCAAGGATCGGCAACATAATTGGAACATAATCACACATTATGTACAGAGAGGTGAACGAGGATGTCGAGGGTGTGCTGTGTTTCAATTCAGATACTTTGGTTAGTACACTTTTATGTAGTACACCATGTACACTATGTATTTCCTGGTGTAGAGCCCTAATTTCACCAGTATGGCCGTTGTGCACCGGAAATGACAAAATTTGACTGTCAAAATATAAATACATATGTACAGCTTACATTCGTATATTGTGGTATTCATCACAACCACTTCAGCTCCAACAGCTTCCTTGGCCCCATTTTCACAATGCCAGTGGTCCCTCCCCTTCAGCTACCTAACCAAAATGGTGACCATTGAGGACGAGAAGCGTCCAGAATTCCACACTCAACTTTTTGACCATTGTAAGTGTGACATCTGGGTACTCCCAGTAAACTGACTTTTGACATAGCTGACTCACTAATGTACTAAAAATAGCAAATGTAAGTATGGACGTGTGTAAACTGACACACACTGACAGTCTCACCACCATTAGTAGTGGCACAGCAAAAAAAAAAAAAATTAATCTGTGTGAAGATAAAATTAGAATCTCTGTGATGTAGTGACTTTTAACAGGACTAGCTGGCAAACCTGGAAACATGCTAAAGCTAGTCAGTCACAATAGCTCCATGAGCGTGATAATTGTCAAGTGGTAAGTTAATTAGCTTGGTTTGTAGTGAAACATTCAACATCCTCGTAACTGTCTACAAATCATTTGTCTTGTGTGGAGCAGTATATGTTTTATTTTAAATACAGGTGTTATCAGGACTTAAGGCAAAACCATCTTCTGTCAGTCAGTCCCTGATCAGTGGATGGACAGTGGTCATCATTTTGTGGCTGCAAAAATTATAATTTTTTTTACAATTGGACAGTTTCTTGATCTTAACCTCCACTTCCTCTACACTCAAAATGATTTTAACGAACAGTCTTTATACCACACTTTCAAACATAAACATTTTAAATGGGTTCAACTTCATTCCAGTTGCAATCATTTCTAATATCTGCAGGAAATAAATGTGGACCCAAGCAGTTTTCCTGATGCATTTCTGATTTAACGGTCCATATCAACATTCTATAAGCTTAAGTCGTTCAATAAAATAAAAAAAACATGTTTATTTACAGTGTAATTCTTTCCTGCAGTCAACTGTTTCTGAAAATAATCCCGTGCAGCAGGCGACAGGCAGAATTCTGCCTAAGGAAGAGCACAGAGCTCAAAATGGTTCTGCAGGCAGCTGAATCTGCATGTTAGATTACTGCCACCCGTCTGTTCATCTTCTGCTCTGTGTGCACTCGTCTCTATTCGTGTACATCTAAAGCATCATTACAGTTCTTACTCTTTACAGTGAGTTACTTTGGATTAATATATTGTATACAAACACAGGCTCTCAACGTTCCATTGTTCATGATATTGATATTCTCATAATAAAATGAACAGTGTGTGTGTGTGTGTGTGTGTGTGTGTGTGTGTGCTGAGCATGTGTGTGTACTTACTTGGTTGCGTCTGTGTTGCAGAATCATTAACATAGCTCAACTCATTAACCTCTGAATGGGTTTGTTTTGTCAAAAATGCTTGTGTGTTGTATCCACGTGCAGCAATCAACAAGGATCAACTCAACTAAAAGAATATCTAATTAGATAAATCAGGCGCATTTCTTCATGTATTTACAGAGTCATGCATATATTCTGAGTTTACAGATTTTGAGCACAGCTTTCTAAATGTGTCACTTTTTCTCCATTCGTCCTGCCTCTCTTTTAAATTCTTTAGAGAATTCTTTATAGTCCAACATAAAGACTGTCCAGTCCCTTGGTCATTGTGAGAAATATGAACACTTAACAAAATACATGTATCACCTCTCATTATGTTGAGAAAAGCTCTCTTCCTCATCATCATTGCAGTTTGTGCCACATCAGATCAGAAGCAAGAGCAGGGTTTTGGATTGCTGTATGTAACATCATTGTTATGATGCCGATGTGATGGAGTGGGGTTGCATGAGGTACTTATCCATAACAGTAGAAAAAGGCTGCCATCGGAGAGGCACTAACTAATCCGACTAACTTCTTTGCATAAGACGAAGCACGCTACGCCCTGTATTACGGCAAAGAACAGCTGTTTGGATCAGAGTTACAGCAGCACAGTTTGATTTCAGTCTGATCTTTCACATTTCGGGCCCAAAGAGCTGATCTACCACATAAGTTCTACAGTTAGTGCCAAAGAAAAAGGCTGTCTGATGGCAGGCTGAAGTTGTGAAAATATTTTTAATATAGCGCACACTTTTATATGCACCTTTTTTATGTGGCTAAAATATATTTTTCTGCTGCCTCATCCACAGCAGTGCAGCTACTGTAGATAATACTCTGACTATGAATAAGTACCTCTTACAACTTGACTTTAAAATACCCAAAATATCCATTTAAGTGGCTCGAATCAATCAAGTGTTGCCGAGTTCTGAGATTGGCTTGGTCAGCAATGTAAATCTGATTAATGCTAGTTTTCTAATATGATTTCAATTGATTTAACTCAAGTATGTGTGTCCTCAGATGTGGCTATAATGTGCACACAAAGGTGAGAGTTAACAGTTGATATTATCATAATGAATTAGAAATACCAAAGCTCTCGGCAGTAATAATAATAGTTAAATATTTTTTTATCCACAACATGCCAAAGAAATATATGTAAACTTTTGTGAAGTGAAAGAAGAAACTGTGCTTGTCAAGACTCGCTACTTTTATAGAAGATTTAAATATACAGAGAAGAAGAAGAAAACAGAGAAAGTTGCATGTTGTGAAGGAAAAGAGCAATCTGATTTGAGTGGAAACGCTCGAGTCAGATTTTAATGTCAGGTCCAAAGGTAATCCGGATGAATCACATCCAGACACAATTCAGATAAGAGATGCATGCATGTTAATGCCGGGTATAAAGAAAGACACACTGGTCTCCTTGACAACCACACTGGATGGTCTGTTGGGATCAACTCTGTGAGTAGCAGAACAAATGTAATTGCTTGATGAGTAAGCCATCCTGAAATTTTGTCTAGCATTCAGTAACCTTCAGTGGATATCACTACCCGTTCAGCAATATACCAGCCTGACATTCAGACTCACCCTGTTGCTGCCGGAATCTCATTACCACAGTTGGATTAAGTTGCTGTCTACGTATTATTGGATGTGTGTGTGTTTTCTCATATTGTCTCATGCAGCTAAACTTCGGATTTCCTTATTTTCAAATTCAGGCCAAAAAAAAAAATGTCTGATGGATTTAAAGAATATTCCATCAAATCAATTTATCGCACCAAAATTAGTGCAGACCATGTTTAATTTGACCAAATGTTGATATATCAATCTCTGACTTTTGTCTCCAACCCAGTACAATGGAGGTGGATGGAATTCACATGGTACATTTGGAAATTAAACAGCAAATCTTTTACCAGAACAACATACAGACCTCAGTCACAATGGTTTTCTTTGACCAGAGAAAACAAATCCTCATGTAAGTGTCAATACATACATTATTATGAAAATATGCTTTTTATATTCAATTTACCTCCACTGAAACCTCAAAGACATCTATCTGTTCATCCATCCATCCATTTTCATTAGCTTATCTCTGTCAGGTTGCTGTGGCAGCAGGCTAAGCAAGGTAAACTCTATCCAGACATTCCTGGACCAGCCTAGATGGGATATGTAATCCCCTGTAGTGTGTTCTGGGTCTGGGTCCAGTTGGACCTGCCCAGAAAACTAAGGGAGGCATTCTTATCTGTCTGAGATCTGAGATCTCTAAGGGTGAGCCCAGCCACCCTGTGAAGTAATAATAGTTCACTGAAATTCATTTTGGCTGCTTGTAACTTCCAATCTAATTCTTTAGTACACTAACAATAGATTGAGATAAGGTCAGTACTGAACCTTAATGGAATGGCTAGATACCAACAAGTCCTCCAAATCAAATGACGAAGATATCAGAAGTAACTGTCCTCCAGAACGACACATCTTGATCTGACGGTTTCTTCACAGAGTCTAAATACATGCAGGGGTATAGTTAATTTAGTGAGTCTAAATTGGGATAGCTCTGTGATGAACTGGTGACTGCACCTCTCGCCCCTCTTCAGATGGGATCTTCCAGCCCCCTGGGTCCCTGACAAGGATATGGAAAATGAATGAATGAATTACTTGGTTAGGGAAAGATCATGATTTTGGTTAAAATAAGTTCTGGTGGTCCTAATCATGATACAAAGAAAACCGATGTTGACTGTCAGGTAGATACAGGAAACATACAACAGTTCTGTGGCAATCCAAAGTTTTGTTGACCCCAACTGGCAAACTTCAACCAATCAGATTAACAAACCATATAGCATAGTCAAAGTCTTACTGCCGGGAGAAAAGCAAAAATCTTTTCCAATAGTTCCTCATAGGGTGCTAATTAGTCTGTTACCACTGTGTTCAGACATAGTTTGAAGCCTGACCAGTTGGATTCTCTCATGATTTTTTGATCTCACATGTCTGCCTTGCAAGGTTATGTTAAAGGTAATGTAAGGTTAATTGCAAGGCTTATTAACAACACCCAATGATCTTAAAAGTTTTATTACATTTCTATATAATGTATTTCTAATGATACATGACCCACTGCTGTGTTTAGTCCTTAATTGGCCATTTCATGCAAATTTAGTTTTTCAGATTTACTATATTGTTACATTATTTTACATTATTGTTAGGCCATATTGTCTCTCACATTCTCTGTGCAAGAGCTGTGCAAGAGCCTTTAGAACTGAAGAAAAGTACTTTGCTGATGGGGCTGTTGCCATGATTCCTAAAGGACCGTCTTGATCTCAACATCTCCCCTGAAGTACAGATGTGAAACCAAGACCACAAACCACAGGGTCATAACTCCCTTCAGGAGCCACATTATGTCAACAAACAATGCAACACTGGCCAGTACTGGGGGCAATCAATTATTAATGTCCTTATGGATGAGTGGTATGTATATAATGGTTGAAGAGAGGCAGAACTTGATGTAATACTCTATTAAACATAAATAAAAGTGCCTTGGGCAGAAATAATAACAACAATGCAGGGAAAGGGTCTGTGTGCGGTGCTGCTCTCATCTGCATGAGAATCAGAGTTTCTCTTTTCATCATCTTGTGTGGAAAACATGCTGTTGCTGCCGGCCATGCCCATTGATGAGGTGTAACATTAACGCATGAGGAGGCCAATCTCAGTCCCATGGTTACCAAACTCATGCTGGGATGGAAGACTCAGAGGCGATTTGATTGCTACATAAAGAGCACGAGGCAGCATGAAGGCCCAGAGGTGCCTTTCATATCTATGAATTGGAATTGACTCAAAAGTTGTAATTATTTCAAGTTTGTACATTTCTAAAACAGGTATCCCTCACGTTCCGATGTAATTTTCAGGGCACCCTGCAGCTCATACATTTTCTATAACGTTTGAAGTAATAGTAGGAGCTTGTTGTAATGTCCACAGAGTAAAATAAGTGTTCTTCTATGTATCAGCCATCCTACAGGTCAGATCAGTTCCATCTTATGTAATAATTAATTATATAATAGTATAATAGTTATAGTAATATTAATTGTACACATTTGCAGATAGTCTGTGGCATTCATGGTGTTACAAGAAGTGAAGGACTTATGGGGAGAATGAAGAAAGGATAGCCTTTTTCAGTGATATTTCAGGATGATTGTGGAGCAGTTTGAACCACCACTGCAGCATGATATTGGGTTGCATTTCATCTTTTAGATCACCTATCAAGCCAGACAAATAATGAAATGTATATTTGACAAAAGGGAAATTAAAAGACCAATTTAAACAGCAACAGAGTTTTTCACAGCTGCTCTGCTCCAAAAGTTCAAGACTTCTTTGTGCCATTTCCTCCTCTCCAAAGTGTTACAATTTGGAGCGCCAAAATATTGATGTTACACCCAAATTCTGACAAAATTCACATGAACATGATTTCCTTCATATACAATAAGTAATACACTTTTAATTCACTGTGAATTTCTTTTCTCCTTTGGAAGCGACAATATCCATTTTCAGATGGAGCTGCCAACTCGCCAACTTGCTGTTTGGTTTAAAGTGGTGAGAGCAGATGATGACAGTTGGGTGCTTTGCACCGTGGGATGACTTTGGAAAAAGAATGACAGAAAGTGACAAGGCAACAGCCAACTGTAACATTTGTCCTCCGCAAACGTTGCACTCTCTTTCTCTGAAGGCATTCAGCAGCAAACAATTCACTATTTTTGTGACCTGTAATTTCAGCACCAGGTATTGGTCAAGCATTGACATTTTGAAACTTCCAAAGTCCCCAAAGTTTCCTCTGATGGACGAAGTGAGGAGGTAGATCGAGCGGAACAAATTCACATGTATGCCGGATCTCAACAACAAATGCTGGGTGGGATCCAAATAATCCGTTGAAATGAATAACAAATATTCATGGAAGATTTAGTTTATTTGAAGTCATCTTTATACAGTAAGAAGACGGCCCATGAAGACAGGAGATAAGATTGAATCCCCCAGAGTTAAAACACTGGCTGCCTACAGTTGGATGATAGAAACTCCATGGTCAAATCTCTTGAGGACAATCTGGTCATCATTTTATTAAAAATCAAATCTCTTGACAGAAGTTATGAAATTAACCATCCCCAGTGTCTGCATATTTTCATTAAAGCAACTCTCTATGTATTGTTTGCCATTACTGTGCTGCATTATCTACAAGACGGATTCACAGGAAATGATGCAGCATGTAATCCAGTGTTACTGATTGTATGATTGATATCAGCCTCTCTGTTTACCGTTCACTGTCTCACAGTCATTTCAGAGCTGGACAAAGTGACTGCAAATGCAAGGCAAACATTTCCCTTTGCCACTGCATTAAAAATACTCGGTAATGAAGAGCCAGCGGCAACAGGCTGCACACCTCCGAATTCTCAGTATCAGAAACAACATTAAAACATCAAACAATGACTGTAACTGTACTCTACTACTAGCTATTGTACTGATTTTTGTGTGGAGAACTATTCACACTGTGCACAGCATGAAATCTGATCAAAGTGGCAATTATATTGACCAACTTCTTTATTTTAACAACATGAGTTTCTTTTGTTGCACTATAAACAGATATATTTACAGATACACTTATTATTGCTATTGTATTTATGACAAAGGAGCTGCTCAAGGATTGTTTGTAAAATTCATTTTCTGTAACCACGGTAACCACAGGTTAATCAACCAGGTGTGAAAAACAGGATTCACAATTTTAAAACAAATTGTTTATTTTCTATTTGGTTTTCCAAGCAGCAACCTACGTGGCTGGGAAATGAAGCCTGTGCATGTGGAAATGCAAAAAAAACTGTAATTCCTCAAGCGGCCACTTGAGGCTGGCTTCAGAACGAGTCCCCATGTTAAAATGTCCAACGTCACAGCAGAAATAAACATGTTTACAGCCTGGTACAAAAAACAGTGACAACTGTACTGAGGGTGAATTATTATAGAACTCACCTGTTGAAATTATATTAAGGTTAAATTAAAGCTATGCATAAATCACAGTGTGGCTGCTCTGATTGACAGGTGGGTGCCCTTACAGATGGCTTTTTAAGCACCCAGGCATCATTCAGCCCACCTCTTTGGTGATTTTTAGATTAGACGGAAGAGACATGGTGGCGGCTAGAGACACATTTTTTGAGCTTCAAAATGGCTCTTCATCACCTGTGGGTGATGTCATACTTACGCTGTCCTGTTCTCTCAAAGTGGTTTTAGCAACGCTTCAATTGTTCTGATGAGTTTTTGTCACTATAAAAAAGTTGCATATTTCCAGTGGAAATTAGTGCACCATGAATGTGTTTCACTCTCAGCAACAGTGTCTTTTTTATACTACCACTAAGCAAAGAAATCCTACCCACGGGGGCTTTAAAGAGCAGCATCCAACAACTGATTAGTGATGTGTGAGGATGGAAATTTACTAATGATGATCACTGAAAGAAAGGATATTTGAAAATCACCAGTGGAATAATCAATGTGAAATGTGAGACGTTATTCAGACCCACCTAATCACTCGATGTTTGTGTTACTTTGTGCACCTACAAGCCTTGTAGCAGCTGTGAGTGCTAAGGGACTTCTTGTAGATTTCTCCTTCATCTACTGTGGCTTCAAACAATTTTTTGAAAACACTTGTGAGGAAGTATTCAAAGGTAGTGAGGCTGGAGGTTACTTGAGGATCAGAGACGCGGGACTAGTTTTGGAGGATACTTCTGGTCAGGTACAGGTCAGATCTGGATGTGGTGATGTGGTGAGGAGAGTGATGGACGGGATTCCTGAGACAAATGGAAAACAGGGTTAGCAAAATAAGCAACACATTAATCAGTGAGTTCAAGGTTGGCTGTATGTGTACTAAGCAGTCTGAACGATCTGGAAGGTCTGGAAGGTTAAACCGTCCTCCCTGTGGATCAGTTGATGAGCCGCAGCTGATGAGGTGACGATCAAGTAAGACGCTGATGTATCAGTGATGTAAGTGCCATAAGTTAAGAAAGCTGTCAATGTGCATTCTGGTTCATTCTGTTAACTACAGCTCTTTCAGAGACCAGAAATATGTGTGAGGAGGACAGGCCACATGCTTTATTCAAAAAGCAGTGTCATCCCTACAGGGTCACGTTTCAATGTTAGTTTGTAATCTTCTGAACTGACTGTCACAGCCTTTTGCCACAGAGTGCACAAATAATGCATTTAGAGAATGGGACGGGCTGGGTGTCCCCACGGGGACGGCGGACATGAGTGATATTAATGGAAACCATTAAAAATATTGTACTTAGAAACACGACCCCCCTTTAGATGGGCGACTGCAACTGGCACGGAGCGGAGCCGGGTGTCACATTTCAGCCGGGCGCAAGCAGTTTCATCTGTCGGGGGGGTAGAGAAGGAGTGTGAATGAGCACAACAAATTCTTGTGCCACATTAAATGTCGCCAGCCGGCTTTGCCAGGGTGACCTCTGTGGCCAATTATAGGGGAGGCTAATGCTTTGGCTGACATATCTATTTGAATGGATGGGATGTTTTTCTCATTCGCTGACACAGGAGATCACACGCCTATTATCATCACAATGGCCATATACACAAGCTTATGTAAATGCCTCCTCACGCAGTAGTGACTGTCAGGCCCGCCACATATTAGCTTTGTATTTGTAAAGAATGGCGAGTGCGGAGAGAATATGGGGGGATAAATTCAGGGTTGCTTGGATATCATTGACTGAGCTGTGAAGGCTACACAACCAAAGATAACAAAGACTTTTTTCTAAGGGTGGATGACAATATTTAATTAGCTCACTTGAACTGATTCTGAAGCTGCACTGAGGTGCTAAGGCCATTCCAGCTCTGAGGGCATTAGCTCTGACATCTAAGTCGTCAATTAATTTGACATTTGAGGCCAGAGATATTGAGCTAATAATGAACTCCCGTAGTCCTCGTGTAATCAATTTTACCTTGATCAAATCAATTCCCAAAGTCCAAAAGGCTAAATTCAAACATATTCCCAATGTCATACGAGAAGCAAGAGGCGCCTTGTCTGTCCCACGTGTACTCCAGGCTCGCCCATCCCCTTTCACCGGGCTGAGAGCACCTTGTGGACTGAAGTAGGCCAAGCACATAGGCCCGAGGCACAAGGAAGAAATGGAAAACAGCAGCCCGACTGCATACCGGACTGGGCAAAATAAATGCAGCTGGTATGACTGACTCCCAGAGGAAACGACCCTTAATTAGGCCCCTTCATGTTCGTTCGTGCCAGCACCTGAAGAAAAGGCAGGGAAGAAGAAAAGGCTCCTGTGGGGTTTCTGAGGTTTCTGGCAGAGATTTTTATCTGTAGGGCCATCCTGTGACTCCATTTGTGTTGGCTGCTGCTGATATCCTCTGCTGCCTGCTTCATTGTTTCTCTGGATGAAGTGGGCCTCCTCATCAGGCCCCAATTAGCTGCATGCATGGTGAAGGACTAGATAGTCAGGAATTTATGAGTGTGCGCGCGCGCGCGCGTGTGTGTGTGTGTGTGTGTGTGTGTGTGTGAGCTCAAGCACAGGCAAATATGTGCACGACTGTGTGTGTGTGTGTGTGTTTGTATTGAGGCTGGGAGCTGCTGTCAGTAGTCATCCTGTCTGGGGGGGAAAAGCCAACTGATTTGCCTCTCCTATGTTTGATCCCACTGCTTGCTCAGCCATGAGTTTGTTTGGTAACCTTTGACATGCAGATGATAGGACCATATTGATGATAGCGCACACATGACAGGTGTTTACAGAGTTTGAACATAAACAAAACACCCACACACACTCACAAAAACTCATGCATATCCATATAATTATATACAACCTGCAGTGCTCATTTGTGTATTATTATTTTTTTGTCTTGTTTGTGGTGAAAGCTGAGGCTGCTCCTGCATCTGTGTCGAGCAGAACACAGCGTCTTTGTTTCCCAATTCGTCCAAACACTCCTCTGCAGGCCACCACCGTGATTAGAGCACAATCCAGACAGAAAAGGAGTGAGGAGAGGGGGAGGCAGCCGAGGGATGTCAAAAGATTACATAACACCGAGGCATCTGTCTCTCTTCCTACGTGCCTTTAAAGAACCCTCTGTATCCAAAGTGCACAAGTCCAGTCCTATTTGCCACCTTTCATTCTGTCAAGTGGTGGCCCCTCTTTTTTTAATGACCCTCACGCTGTGCCTCTACTTCTTTGAAAAGTTCAATCCGGCTCCCTCACGCACTGTCAACTAGTCCCTGGCTGTGATAATTGAAGCCCCTCATCTTTGGAGATGGGCTAATTTGCCATCTTTGTACCATTTGTTCTCTTCTCTTTTCAGGGCATTATTCGCTCCACCTGCCATACTTCACTATTCCTTGATGTTCCAACGGCCCTCGCTGCCCTTCATTTGGACAGCGACCATGACGCGCCACCACTACTGTCACCTACTGCCCTCTGCTGGCCTCACAGGGTGTCACATCCACCATGCAGAGTCTTGCTAGGAAAAGCAGATTGAATGCAATGGTGGATTTTAGTAATAGTTTGGCTTTCACTTGGTTGTAATCTTTAATGCCACCGTCTTGTAAGTGTGTCAGTGTACGCCGTGTGACAGAAAAGCAATCATTTAGCAGAAGGTTCAATCCTTGTCGTGTAGCAGGTGCCATTCTCCCACAGTGTGGTGCGGTTTGTCATCCTGGATTGGCACATTCCTCTTCATAACGTCAAACGCAGCAGTTTAGAGAGCTGTGGTGTATGACTGAGCATACAAGCCCAGTATAAGTTTGCTTTTTCAATGCGATAGTCCTCTAATGGGACTAAAACATACCCTAATTGTGCAAATGGTTCACATCGTGTTTGAGAGTCCACTGCGATAATTCCAGTATTGCGTGTCACCAGTTTGAGAATGAGAAGATTAAAATAGCACCAACCATTTTGGATTTGGCTCCCATCAGTGAAGGGGAGGATGTGCTGCAGTTGGCAAAAAAAAGGTTTTTCCAACAGTGATTATTGAGTATGTGTGCACACAGGCTGCACACATGTATGCAAAGACCGCAGACACACTTATGCCCACAACTTGGCAGGCCTGCCCACAGACCTGGCCAGGGAATTGCAGGCCAGAGAATGACTTTGCTTCTCTCTGTGTGTCAGCAGCGGCCCCCCAGCACAGAGGTGGGACTGCTACTATCCTTTACTAATAAGAACAGGAAGCCCAGATAAAGGGCTCTCTTTCATGCTGTACCTGCAGCCATAATGAGGCCTGGCATCTGATGGATTACCCAGACTTATTTCGTAAAGGCTGCCTCATTTTTCCCGTCACCCTCTGCCACCCTCAGCTCTCCCAGTCGGTTGAACAAAGGCCAGTCTTTTTAGTGCCTTAATGCTTTCATCACAGGCATCACGTGTGTCTGGACTTTGTATCTCCCGCTCATTAATTGTTCAGCGATAAGTCTGACATGATTTCCTTGGAGCTACAAGAAACTGTGAGAGCGCTCAGTGATGATACTGGACATAACAGCCCCCTTTAGTCAATGATCAATGATCCGTATAATAATAATAATAATAATACCAATAATAATAATAATAATAATAATACATTTTTTTCTTCAGTTCTTTCCAAGATACTCAAAGACATTTCACAGGAGTTACATTTATCAAACAACACACTCAGTCTCTGATTTGTTTGGGAAGAGAGTTCCAGGGGGATCAGGTGTTAGGGTTTGGTCTTTGGTGGAGACAGAAGGTTAGCATCAAAGGAGCGGAGGCTGTGGGATGGAGTGTGGTGGTGGAGCAGGTCTCTGAGGTAGCAGGGGACCTGGTTATAGGAGCTTTGTGGGTTAGGAGAGGGACTTTGGGTCTGTTGTGGTCACAGATGCGACACTGGCTGAGCAGATGGGCAGCAGAGTTTTGGATATATTGGAGTTTATACAGGACTTTGGATGATGTGTCATATAAAATGCTGTTGCTGTTAAATCAAAGTTTGAGCAGCAAAGAAGGAGAGTAATGGGCGGAAACCAGCTGTCTTTTTTAGGCAGTTCTGGTGATTTGCTTGATGTGATATTTAAGAGAGAGGTTGCTGTTGAAAATGACTCAGAGATTGTGACTGTGTGGGGCGGGAGACGGCGCGGAGTTATCGATGGAGAGGCAGAATGCTCTCAGTTGGGACCTGATTTAAAAAGCTGTCGCTCATAGATGAAGAGACAGATCTGCAGCCTCAAGCCAACAAGAGGATCGCCAGCTTTGAACAGCATCCGGGATTACACAATGCATTGTAATCACATTACATTTGTCTGTAATGCATTACTGCTCCTAGATTTGCTTGGAGGGAAACAAGAGAAAACAAGCTGTGAAAACAGCACTGACATACAGTATCACCTTTAAGTTCAATGATAAATTGTGTTGTATTTATACAACATATATGATACCTTTCTGATCCACTGACCACTCAAAACACTTCACACACACACACACACACACATTCATACAGTGACGGCAGAAGCTGTCACACAAGGCAATGCAAGTTAATATGTCATACTTTTAAATCATTACTCATTTAGATTCATTTTTGTGGAATCTAAGTCCAACATCCACCAAGTCCTGAGGGATCTTTAGCTCCTAAATGCACCACTATGTTTAGCTGGTTGCTGACTGTGTTGGTCTGGTGTTAAGCAGGTGCAGTACATCTGCAGCTGCCCGCTGCGGCCAAATGACACTATTAGAGCGATGACAGCAAACCAAAACAGTGAAGTTGCAGGTCTGACAGCTCATAATCGCTATAAAGCTGAACAAATGCAGATATGAAGGTAGATTAAGTGAACAAAAGGTAACTTTAATAACTTACTAACAGGCAAGTAAACATAAAATAACAAAAATGTGACTGAGGAGTCTAAAAAAAGGAAATGAATCCAATAAACAGTAAATCAACAAACAAAAATCCTGAACTAACTAACCAACAACAAAACTGGCAGGAAAACACAACGGCAGGAAGTAAAGTAACAAACACAAGGAGAGAGGGAAGAATTATAAAATAAAACAGGAAACACTAAACAAGTAACCCAAAACCATGACGAATGCTTTTAAAGCTGAGAGGAGCTGCAGATAATTCTCTACCAGTGACCTTTCTGATATTATTTTACTTGTGAACTCTTGAAAGCTTCAGTGAGGAATCTGCTGCACCCAGGCATAACGGGCTCCATGATGACCCTACAGAGAGTAGGAAGAAATGGGGAGGTTGGGAGGGATGCAGAATAGTGAGTAGGAGGAGAGCGTTAGGGGGGATATTTATAGTAATGTGGAGTGACACAGTTGAGGTGTGATCCTGCTTTGAACAGGTTTGATGACTGAATGAAAGAATGTTGTCAGTGTACGTCAAACATGAGTAATTTGTTGGATACCCAGAAATCCACCTGGCAGCTTTGCGATGATGACCAATGACTAATGTGAAGGCAGATGCCTTTATAGCCTCTACTGAAGTTTACACTGAGGAACTTTGAGGTGATCAGGAGTTTGAATGCAGCATTATGAGCCACATTCTTGCTAAATGGTAGAAGAAAGACAGTGCTTACACCATGAATCACTTTCATTACTGATTCACTTAAAAAGAAGCATTCAAAAGAATGAACTCAAAGAGCCTGTTTGATGGACGAAGCCTGTGAAGGACTGCTCACCTCTGAAAGTCTGCTCTGATCAGCTGGATGTGAAACACCAAGGACAGACAGGCTGGATCCCTGGACTGCTTTTGCAACCACGTCTCATCTGTGTGTTTGTGTGTGAACGCAGGGTTTTTTTGCATTTGTGTGTGTGTGTGTGTGTGTGTGTGTGTGTGTGTGTGGGCCATTGAAGTCAATTCTGTGTTCTGTCCCCGGCGCTTCCTGGTCCTCAGCCAAAGCCAGAGCTCTGTAACAGGAGATAAAGCTCGTCTGTTTTGAAGACAGGAGGAAATGGAGCTTGGCTCTTTGGAGAGGGCCACTCACAACTGTATTTACATCATTTTGGAGGCGAGCTGGACCACGCTAAACTCGTGTGCGCTCATCAGTGAAGTGTTGTGTCTGCACAGAGAGAGCTGTGGTTTGTTTCAGAGAGCTCTCCCTACAGGCATAAACAAAAAAAACAAAAAAAAGAGGAGCTGACTTTTAATTGCGAGGGTAATTTATCGCCTCACTTGCTAATTAAATTGCGTCTTCAACCAACCACCATGACTGCACAAAGGCAGCATTCGAGCAAGGCGTGGAGTGGCAAATTTTGCCACGGGCGAGAAGAGACAGGGGGAAGATGGAAGAGGGGATGAAGGGTTGAGGCAGAGAGAATGGCAAGCCTGGTAGCGAGGTCAAAGCGAAAGACAAAACACATGCCCTGCTGCATAACGTCATTGATCCCCCTGCTGTAATGTCATAAGTTACAGAAGTCGAGGGTGTACACGTGAACATGTAAGCCCCAATTAGTCACGCAAGGCTGAAGAAAAGGTGCCCCGATGGGACAAGTTTGAAGTCCTTTAACAGAAAATGTAATCCAGTGAAACTCGCTTCAGAGCAGATATTTCTCTGTGCATTCATGTTTCTTTGAAGTAAACTTAGTTAACTTGAATTCAACCCAAAATGGAAAACCAGAGACCAAGAACAGTTTAAACAGTTAGACAAAACCAGAGAGAATGGTGAAGGGACAGGTGGAGGTCTGGGAGTGAGGGAAATCCAAAGCAGTGCAGAATTCAAGAATTGGGTGAATGACAAGACAGAACTTTATGTAGCCGGTGAATGACTGGCAGGGATCCTGAGACACAGATCTGAGGTCAAGGTTAGCAAGAGTCAGAAACAAGTTCTCAAAAAGTACACTGAGCATTGTTACCGCAATGGAGACTGAACGATCTGGTGGAGTCTGGGAGGTTGAACTGGTGTTAAATACTAGGGTACTAGGGTAGACTGCAATGGTTGACAGACAGACAGACAGACAGACAGACAGACATAAACACAGGGACAAGAGGAAAGAGGCCACATTTGTTTAAAATCCTTATTTTCTATGTGTTATGATTCTGGCTTCATTCTAGCTCTGTGTTATTGTTTAAAGCTGCTATAATTTATATTTGTATATTACAATAGATCACATGAGTATGTAGGGTGGAAGGGCCACTGATAGTGATGAACCCAGAAAGAATTATGGCTGTAGTTTTCCTACAGAATATTGTCTTTGTCTTTTAAATATTTTAACAACAGTGTTGGTTTGCTCTCATTACCATCACTTTCAAATGCAAGTCAGTTGTTTTCAGTGAAAAAACATTCAAAGAGCCACTGAACGCTGTGCAAAAACTAGAGTGGATGTTTGACTTATGTTCATCATTCATTCATTCATTGTCTGTAACTGTCATATCAGGGTCACAGAGGCCCATTCCAGCTGACATTGGGTGAGAGGTCGCCAGTTCATCACAGGGCTGACACATAGAGACAAACAACCATTCACGCTCACAACTACAGGCAATAACCTATAAACCTTCATGTCTGTGGGAGAGAACACATGCATGAATCAGGAGAACATGCAAACTCACCACAGGAAGCCACAGAAAGTCCCCAGCAGGTTCAAACTCAGAACCTTCCTGTTTGGAAACTCTAAATGAATGCTGACGTTGCTTTGTGTCTGCAGGATGTGTTAATAAACCACTGTTTGCTTACAAATTTGCTTGAAAGGATATGTCAGTGTTTACAGCTTGTTGTGTTGCCATCAACTGACTGAAAAAAATCACTTCTCTAGCTAATTGAGTGTGCCTGAAAGAGCACACTATCTATTATTCCCCATGTCTATTATTATTCTTCTTACGTGTTTTTTTGGCACGCTACTCCTCCCACAGTTTTGGTCTCACATACACAAAAAAGGTATCAAAACGACCGGCTCAGCCGGAAATGGTGTTCTATGACTTTTCTAAGGGTTTCGCCAAACAGTTTGCCAAAAAATCGCCAAAAACCACCCCAAAAAATGAACGGCCCCATCTACTCCCATGTTAAAAAGAGAGGACATTTCTGGAGGAAAGCAGAGATACCAGTATCTTTCCATCGCTCTAAAATTCCCATTTCCTATCTTTAGCCACATAAAATATATATGTAGACGTTCAGGAAGAGCTCAGGATGCTCACAGTGAAGCCGGTTCAATGATAGGAACTACTGTTTGGCCAAAAAACCTTGTTGTTCGAGGGGTACTTTCAGACATTTCTCTCTCTCTCTCTCTCTCTCTCTCTCTCTCTCTCTCTCTCTCTCTCTCTCTCTCTGAGGTGTCAAATGTCACAGGAGCCGCTGCTGTTGCTTGCTATGCTCTGATTGGTGGGCTCCACCTGGCCCTGGTTGCTTGGCTACCAAAGCCTGCCCCCCACAAGCCTGACTGTGATTAACTTTATTGAACTCTCTGTATAATAACAATGACTGTCAATAATACAGTTTGAATGTCTGCCATTTTATCCTTCTCTCTCACAGACACAGACACAAACACAGACAGATAGATAGAGAGACAGACAGACACACACACACACACACACAGACAAGACAAAAGGCTTTCAAAATAAGAGTCCCTTCAAAATATGAGCCCATTAAAAAGGCAATGATGACACAGCTTGTTGTATTAATACTGAATTTGCTGAGCAGTGTCAATAATAATGTATGGGGGCGACGGGCCCAGAGTCAGGCACACTCAAAATTTCTTTAGAAATTTTCTAGTTAATGCTACATGTCTGCGAACTGCAATTAAGCCTCACGTGTAGGATGTGAAGTAAGGTCACAACAGACGTGGCGGAGCTTTAAAGAAACATGTTTAATTGTGTTTACATTGAGCAAAATCAGAAGGTTCCAAGAAGATATTTCTGTGTTGGCCAGGAAACTCATTTTAATCCTCCAGGTATGCATAAAGAACAGAGGCGAGAGCAATTCTGCTTGTGTTGCAGCCAGCTGCCTGTGCTTACCATGGTAAAAAGCAAGTGTATCACAAGCCTTAAAGCCAGTGTTTGTGTCTGTGTTTGAGATGCTGAACCTCGTGAACTGCAAATGCATATACGATACACTTTCGCGTGAGCAGCAGCGCTGAGTCTGTACATCAAACATTGTCACATGTATTTCAGCGTGTTAGCTGTGTGACCAGGTCAGGCGGTAAAAAGACACGTCTCGCTGTCCCATGCCAATCATGTGTACATTAAAGGACATGATGGACATGTACAGCTATTCCCTGAAGCTACAAGTATGTTTGCCTTTGCTGCAAGAGTACAAATGCATACAACACTGCAAAGTGCAGATGCATGTATGACAAAAGTAGACAGCTAGTGACCTCGCCAGTATCCATCACTGGCTCCCAAGAGGCAGAAGTGGGTGAGGACGTCCACAGGTTACAGCACATCGTTATTAGTATTATTATTATTTGCATGGCTGCATGTTGCTGGCTGTAACAATTCCCCTGATGTGACGCATCCCATCGTGTAGGAAAATACTCGTTGGTGTTCAATAGAATGCACACACGAGTACACGCCAATGCAAAATGCGTTATACATGTATCATACATCTTTGATCCAACATGACATCCACGATTGGAACTTGTCACAGGCACAATGAGCAGCTTGTTGCCGTGCACACAAAAACACGTTTCTTCAAGAGCATTATGAATTTATTAAAGTAAAGCTGTTTCACGCTCGTCCATTTCTATAATATAATTATTGAAGGTAACGCACCGACTGAATTTTAACAGCAGCATTTTGTCATGATGAGGTCTTTTTTTTTCTGTCCTGCTCATGTTCCTTTTTTATGAAATGACTAAAACAAAAGCAAAGTGACACGCCTGTTTTATGTGCATTATATTTCAGACTTAAAAGAACACACTGTTGAGCTTCATGCTCTCATTTACACTCTCCATCTTCAGCTCATCTTTTGGCATGACAGCGGTGTTTCGAGCGGCTAGTTTTGAATGCAGTCAATCCATACAGTAACATCTTTTACACAATAAGACTCTGCAGAGATGACCTGTGATCTACAAGTATGCATCGTTGATGACGTTGATGCTAGCATAGAACAATCTGAACTTAATCACTTGCATGATATTATCTATTATATAGAGTAAGTAAGCAGTAATTTGTTTAAATTCAGTTAATTGTCACATGTAATCATGCAGGTAAAATCAGATTTTTATCAACTGTATTTGAAGAAATTAATAATCCTCCTCAAGGCCTCCTATGTTTTTAATTTCCTGGAATGGAGCGGAAACACCAGACCACCACTGAGGGGCTCAGGAAGGATAGACCCTGAGAATGCTGAATGAAGACACTGCCTGAACAATAAGAATAGAAAGAAAGAAACTGAATTATTATTATTATGATTATTATTTACTCCTTATTACTATTATTATTATAATAATTAATTCCATTAAGATGACTTTTTGGTTACTTATTTATTCACATGATGCCAATGTGAACCGTAATTATTTATTATGTTTCCTATTCTAATTATTATTCTGAGAGACTATTTTTAATTGAACAAATTGTTGGAGCTAACAAATGCATATGAAATACACTATGATTGTAACTGTATGATTATATGTGACACATAAACTGAATAGAATTGAATTTTACTCTTTTATGTGATCATGATTACTGAAATCAGTTACTGTCCAGTTGCCCATCTCTCCTAGCGGGGTGACAGTGACGGTTACATAAGCCTCCCTTGAGCCCAGGACATCTGATGAGCTAATGTTATTGACTATTGTCTAACCTAATGTCTAATGTGTTATATGGGCGTGCAAATTATGTGTAGCTAGTGGTAAGCTAACTTGCTAGAATTAGTGTTGCTAATGACTGGTCGACCCATGATGCTGCTCAGATAATTGACATAGCAGTCTGTTCTACAAGAACCGCCAGGCTTTTTTTTCATGCAGTGAAACACCCACTAGATAAAGCGTTGTCATTTGAGAAGTTGTTGAAGATTAGAGTGATGTGGGTGAAACATTCTAACAGTCAACTTTACCTTTTATCAGAGTGCCCTGGCAGCTGCTGGAGCGTGCTCAGACCTTGCTCATTAACTTCATCTTCTGTCTCCAACTTTTTGCTTCCTGCTTAAAAATCTTTCTGCATCCTGCTCATAGAGACACGGCATCTTCTATTCTTTTGTACGTCGGGTTTTTTTTGTCACCCTTTTCGCCATAACCTAATGCAAAGTGATGCATAAAGCCTCTGAATAAGACTCATGACCATCCTCCACAAAGTCAATACAGTATGTGTGAGAATAGAGTGCATTCATCAGTGTTGGTTGCTTTTTGCCTCGTGCTTCATTCAGTAAGATTTTCTTACTTATTGATTTTCTTTTGTCCATTATCTGCCAGGCGGTGCAGCCAAAATGATAAACGTGACATGGCTGGGGAGAAGCGCTGTCATTGTGTATGAATTTAGATAAGACATTTAAAGCTCACTGCAGAAGCGTCATACATCAAGTTATTATCCATTGCCAGCTCCTCTCCCATCTTTTTGCCCTTTGCAAAGGGCAGTCTGGTTGCTCTTCGAGCATCATTTGAAATCTGGGTTGCCTCACATTAGAGGTCTCATCAGGTTTATAAATTGGCCTCTATTGTGTGTTTCTGTGGAAATATGTGCTATTTCGTGGAATTGCAGAAATGATTTTTGTGCTCATCATCAGAGCTGTAAGAGAATTCAACATGCAGACACATATCACATATCTCCTTCATTCCTTATCCAGATCTTGTGTAGCATCTCATGAATGCACCTGTGCTGAATGCTAATTTTATTCCTGTGGTGATTTATTATTTTTTAGTATTGTTCATCGTGTATAAAATACATACAAAATAAGATGCTTAGAGAGCTGCAAAATGAAAACAAATAATGAGAAAAATAGTGCATATAGGGCAATGAATCACATTAAATTTACATTAGATACATTATCAGGTAGATCTTCATAACAATAAAGGTCAGATAACAGCAGGCAGAAGTATAAGCACACTAAAGAAAAGTGATTTGTGCACGTTGGCTTGATGGTTTTAGGTTTGGAGGGTCTACAGGATCTTCCTGGAGCTGCTTGATGAATGGGAGGTCAAAGTTATTAGTTGACTGCCGTTATTCAAAATCAATTACTTTTGGGAAATATGGTTATTTATTTTGTGTCAGAGAATTAGATGAGAAGATCCACACACACCTCTGATGGTTGTGTGTTAACCCTTTGATGCAACAAGCAAACCACTTCTAAAGCACAGCACGAGTCAAAAATGACACATATTCATGTTATTTCAGGTTGTTTAATGCATGTTTCTTTGCCATATCTTTTGAAGTTAGTTCATTTTATAATTTCATATTCTCAGTATGCATTAAATATCAGATGTATCTGATTATTTTCATCTTTCCTTTCTTACTATTGCAACAATTGCATTGATTTTACACAATTGGGTCAAAAAATGAACTAAATTTTGAACTTGTCCTGTAAGAATACTTTTAAAAACAATAAACTGCCCATTACTGCTTGGGAAATTTGTGCATTACTCATTCATTATATCACAGAACTGTAGCATAAAATCATCAGATTCCATTTGCATTCATGTGAAATGCCATCATGAAGTTCTTCTTCTACTAAAAAGGTTTCCTTTCTCTGACATTCCTCAGCAGACTGAACTTCTTCGTGAAGGCCAGGCTTCTGAAAGAGGGACAAACCTGTTCTGATGAAAAAGGTATCGGGGATGATAATAATGACAGTTTTGAGATATTTGAGGTTCATACATTGTGCTCCTGATTACATATGATCTGAACCTTTCTTCCAGGTAGTTTTGCTGATTAGCTGGTCGCTGATTCCCAGAGAAGAGGTACTAATCACTGAAATCACCTGGTATAGCGTTTGATTGGTATAAAATCGTGCATGCTCGACCCTCAGCGGCACATCACAGCTGCTCATCCCTGCTAGCTACCTAAGACTAATAAGATGGTTGCATAGCAACAAGATGACGCAACAGTCCTTGTGCCCTTTGTGCTTTTGCGTGTTATTAGCTAATATCAAGCCATATTCACCATTATACACTGAACCATAACCAACACAATGTTGATGAGGTCATTAGCTAAGCTAATGAATGCAGTACATAACATATGTTGACATACTTGTTTTCCAACAACACACGCTGCTATTAATATTAACTACCTATCTTAAATCATGAGGGCGTGAAGGAGCTGCAGCAAATCTATTCTCATTAATATCCAAATGTATGCAGCAAGATTGTGAAAAGTCAATGCCAGTTATCTGCTCTATGGCGGCTGTGGTGCAAGTATGACCTTTATTTCATGTGATGTTTGTGTTCAAATGATCGTGCCACCTGTGTGTCTGCATGTAAATATACATGTACAGCATATGAGCCTCTTGTCACGATAAAAACATTAATGCCAGACTCGAACCTCGGTTGCTGCAGCACTTAACTTCATCAGGGTCATGGGGGGCTGCAGCCCAGTCCTGCTGACAATCATAGCTGAGAGGCGGGGTACACCCTGGACAGGTCACCGCTTCATCACACTCTATGACACATAGAGGCAAACAACCATTCACAGTCACACAATTTAGTCACCTATTAGCCTGCATGTCTTTGGACTGTGGGAGGAAGCTGGAGAACCCGGAGAGAACCCACACAGACACGGGGAGAACGTGCAAAAACCACACAGAAAGCAGCTACTTGCTGTGAGGTGACAGTGCTAACCACTGCACCGCCGTGCCGCTCATCATGAAACACTAACAATCTAAATGTTGTGTCTGAAACAAAAGGAGCTTATAGACTGGTTTTCATGCTGTACTCCTCAGATGTAGTGAAGCCTCCCAGCTTGTGTACGGGGGTACCGAATGTTTGGACTTAAAGTCTCATGCTGAGTGAGTTCCTGCACTGTTCACTGGTGTTTGAGCGCTCTACACTGATACAAGACAAGGTGGATTTATTTGTGCAGCACATTTCAACACTCAAAGTGCTTTACATAAATCAAAGAAATGCATCAGAACCACATTTAAAAACACAATAACAATGAATGTATATATAGAATAGAATAGAATAGAATTAAATGAGATTTAAAATGAAGATTAAATAAAATGCAAATGCACAAATAATAGACCAACTATTCACCTGACATTACAAGCAGATGTGGTAAGAACACAACATCTAATGTGCCGATGATGACTGTTGCTGTTGAACTTGCTGTTTGCTGCTTTATCCCTACAGCTGAACCTCAGCTCGCAACAGTGACAAACACATTTAATTGCTGAACATGAATATCAAATGTACTGAATAGTTATCAAAGGAGTTTTTGTTTTGGTGAGAATAAAGTGAGTACACTCACAGCAGCTTAAGTCACAATTTTGATTTTAAACAACAGCAATTCATTTCTCCAGTTTTACTCATGAGCATCATTTTTAGACAGATGATCCACTGATTGACTAACTTCACCATCTATTTTCACGCATGTCATGTGACATTACCACTCTTGATATCCCGAGGCATAAGGAGCGCTTGATGCAGGCAGTGTGGGTGTCACAATGTCGCCACTCTCCAGGCCACACAGGCCAACTGGCAAGGACAATACAACCAACCCACAGAGGGCCAGTCGCTGGAAACCTTTCCTCTGCCCTGAACTTCTCAGGCTGGAAGCAGATGATTGGATGTGACATGACAGGTGGATAACACTACAGGGGACAGCTGGACGCTGTGCCCCGCAGGCCTGCTGGGATCTGAAGAGTCTCCAGTTCAGAGTCAATTGAACTTAGCTCGCCATTTCCTGAGCTCTGTTTGCTGTGCCACTGCCCACAATGCAGTGACCACTACTGCTGAGAGAAGGTGAAGACTGAGCCAGACATGCTACTGCTGGGAGCTGAACAGTTGGCCCGCATCATTTCTGTGTTCCAAGTCAGCCAATTAGTGACAAACATGATTCCACAGACAATGTTAGTGATTATTAATTCATGACTGTTGGAAAACTAGAATATGAGATTACCATATTATTGGTAGATTTTTTTTTCTGTTCCCCTCAACTAAGAAACATCATCGCTAATCTGTGTACCTGTTGTAATTGTTAGCAGGTCCCCATGGGGAAAAAACACAGCTTTATGTACGACCTTAGAAAACTGCCACCACTTCCAGTGGTTGCTTTGTGGTGAGATTTTTGGTAAACAGTGAGACAGTGCAGCTTCAGTGGAGTTCAATGGAGCATGTTTATTTCAGCCATATAAAATATCAGTACCAAATGTCAGGATTTGGTGGGCTCTGTGAACTCACTGTTTGCACTGATGTTCAGCAGTCTTACGAGGAGACTTCTGCTGTAGAAAAGCCATAGATGTCAGTTTTTCACCTGATGGCAGCCACAAGACATTTGACCACTGTCCTTTTCAAAGAGTAGTGAAAACACACTTTCCTGCTGTAACTACTATTCTAACCACTGATGCAAGTTCAGGTGAACGCTCAGACATTTATTAAAAAGGAAAATCAATAAAACAGGCTGTGAGAATTTGAAACCAACATAGTGAAATTTTGATTTGACCACAAAACAAACATCACAGATTGATAATTCATAATGTTCAGATGTTTTTCTTATGCCTCATTATAAATTCATGCTGTACAGCCAAAGAATTGTTTCGAAAGAACCAAATGAGTCAGACAGACAGACAGACAGACAGACCTGTGTTAAGAAATCAAACCTGCCATGATCTTTACAAATAGAGAACTTTAGAGATTGCAATCAAAGTTTCAATTAGACTGCAGCTACAGTTAGGTTACTCCTGTCTGGGTGTTCATTTGCGATCTGTTAATTCAGAATAGAGTTAGAGTGTTATTCTTCTGAATTTCTATCTATCGAGTTAGAGAACGTGGGTGGGTTCTGGGTTGGGACGTACATGATTAACCTTGTAGTGTGTCACTAAAAGATCTGTTTGGACAGGCCACGTTAGCCCACAGAGACTGCACTGAGAAGGACAATTTCCACAGACAGTGTCATTTTGCATGAAAGCAGATGAAAGATTTCTTCGTCTTTTATTGATTTGATACTTCTATGAGCGATGCTTACTTGTACATCATATAAATAAAACCATAACTCTATCAAGAGAGCTGACTGAAAATGTTCAACATATGTTTGAGAGGTGTAATACGCAGAATGAACAGTAGGGGGAAGTAACGCCCTAAAAAGACATTCTCTGCATACACGAAGAAAAGGGGGCCACAGAATTAGACTGTGTAGATCAATTTGCTGTCATAGACGTTTCATAAATTTTCCCTTTCCTTGTGTTTGTTGTATTGATTTGTATTAATGTGGAATGACATCATCTACACTCTGCTTTCATACTATTGTTTGTGTGTTCTGGTGTGTACCTGCTGTGTGCCGAGGCTCAATCACAATATATTAAACATCTTATCTCAAAAATATGTTTCATAATCTTTGTGGTCCGATATATTTCCTCACGATTGTCAGATCTAAGAAAACACAAACACAAACCGGATAAAAATATTAGAGCAGGGATGTCCAAAGTACAGCCCGGGGGCCAATCACGGCCCGTGGTCAGATTTCATGCGGCCCAAAGCTTCATTTTTATAATATTATTTATGGGCTGCTAGGATTGTCAGATACTGTATGACTGGAAGATTTGGCTTTTTTGGCTGACATAACGAAGCATTTGAACCTTTAAGGACGTAACTGCTGGTGTTATATATCTGTATGGTGACACAAAATATTACTTTCTGAATGATTTTGTTAAAGACAAGAGCAAGAGTGACATGTTTACATGTTTAAATGTTAACAGACTTTGCATTACTCCTAATAAGTCATGTTTAAAATGAATGAGGTTCAGATTTGTATCAACTTCATGCAAGTTTTACGTATTCCATACAATTTATTCTGTTATCTGACTCCAGATGTGAAAGAAAGGAAGAACTGTTCACGAGTGGTTGGTTTAGATTTGGTCAAGTTGCCATTTAAAAAAAAAAAAAAAAAAAAAAGATGATTGTGACAATGAAAATTGTTACAGAACAGTGCATTTGTATGGAACTTTTATTGTTCATTTTTTAAAAATATTATTATTGGCTCCCGGGCATCTTTACATTGTCAAATCTGGCCCTCTTTAAAAATAAATTTGGACAGCCCTGTATTAAAGCATGCAGGACAATATGACGTATAATATAACGTTCCATGCCTGTCTATGTGCTGTGATTCTATGGCAGAGCTGCTGTATTGTTTTGATTAGGAACATCATTTGTACAGGTGGATTACAGCCACAGATTACTGCATCAAAGGTGAGTTTTCATTGGATGTTTTTACTACATGAGTTTGAGATCTTTTTATATTTTCCATGATGTTTCAGATCGAGTCCTGACGAGTCAGCGCAGCTAAAGGAGAACGCTAACTAACCCGTCTGCTGGTTAGCAGGCTGCTAATGCAAGCGGTGCGGCTAGCTAGCTATTAGCTTAGCAGCTAGCGCTACACCGCTGTAGTTCAACGTGGCGTTTCTTTAAATGTTAACGTGAACCGTCACTAATAACCGACATTCAACGGCCGTACAGCTGCAGGTCGTGCTGCATAAAGCGCATTTCACGTAGGGCTGCTGTTAAAGTTAGCGTTAGCTCGCTAGCGTACGTGAATATAACTGACGCTATCGACTAGCGGCGCCAGCTGTTCACACGGGTTATATGAATGATGTGGAAATGTTAGTTTAACCTTTTTCATACGAGCAGCAAATATAAACGTGATTGTGAACCCTCACTGCTCAGAGTGAGGAGATTTGACCACAGCATTAGCTTCACGTTAGCATTAATGTTAGCCGACGCTTCCAACACAATCCCTGGGTGAACATTCAGATGACAAATGAACGTTATTACCAAAAACAGACAACTATAAATGATAACATACCATATAAATGTGGTATTTGATGATATTTAGCTCTTTTTAGGTTGGAACCCCGTCTGTTTAGCGGTGTAGCGACGCGGGCCTGGCTAGGATTCACAGTTCGGTATGACGTGATTTAAATACTGTAATGTACAGAGGCTCTGTAAGAGTACAAAGATGTGTTCAGAGGTTTCGAAATGTAAGTCCTCAGTGTAAAAAGCTAAACTATGAAACATGAAACATTCTCCACACTGTGTAATGGTATCATATACTGCCCGTGCAAGTTATCATCGAGTCGTGCAGTCTGCGCTCTCATCCAGCAGGGGGCACTGCAGCACAGTATTCATTTCTCAGGGATGGAAAGAAGAACACTGAGTCCTCTTTAAGCACCTCAGCACCTTAAAGCCTTCCCTGCAAGTTCCTGCAAGCAAAGTGCTCAAACTAAGCTTCACAGAGGAGACGACACACACACAGATCTTTGGCAGTGTGTGAAGACATTCGTCTGTGTCGTCACATCACAGAAATGTCTGAAAGAAAAGTGCTCATTACATTAATGGTGTGCTGTAGTGGGAATTTCCCTGCATGTTCTGACCAAAGTGGCTTTTTGGTGGTGGACTCACTGACTAATTCCTCTGTGACTTTTCCCACAGTGTTTAGTGATGGGGGCGGGGGGGCGACCACATCCAGGATACAGAGGCTCACTTCCCACGTAGTGATTTAAAAGAAGTCAGAGGTTAAAACACAATCATATTGTTCATATTTTCAAAGCTCGACCTCCTGGGCTGTTTGCCCACACATACTCTGAGTCAGCACACTTTTTAATTGGCTGTTTTCTGGATTACCTCTTAAATAAATAGCCTAATGTTTTATCAAGTAGTTTTAAGCTTAAAAAATATTGTAAATATTCCAATGTTAATGTTTTTCTAATGCTGATTTTTGGACTACAGCGTCTTCAGCAAGAGAACTTTTTTTTTTTTGAGGGTGTTGTCTTATCTCTGATTATGAGGCAGTGCCATAAGGCGACTTCCTCCTGTTGAAAACTGGCTACATTAACGCCTGCGGAGACGGGACGATGTGTTTTTTCATTCACCTGCTCAATGATGATTGATAGCAGCGAGACATTTCTATTAGAGGAAATGTGGCTGGCCAAGAGGAGGTTTAGGAGCCAAGACTGGGAGGAGTTTGGACGAGAAGCAGAGAAGGTTACACAGAAGGAGCAGCCTGTGCTCTGTCTGCTGGCTGGGCAGCGTCCCCCGGTGACAATGCTCCAGGCCTCCTCGGTCCAACCCTGAACTCACCTTTTATGTGTGTCGCCTTTTTTTTTCTATCTGGCTCCCCTGATAGCACAAAATGAACCTGAACTCATCTCTGAGATTTCCAAATCAGATATTAATATCAATTAGGTTTGTAGCTCTGACCATACTAGTATGAGATGTTTCCTGTTGTAACAGGTCCCTGTGTTTTCCTCCAGCTCTCCCTGCTCTGCAGTCATAGAAGTCATGGATGAGCAGACCGGCTCACCTACAGCCAACAACGAAAACAACGGCCAGAGAAATGGAGATGAGGTAAGAGCTGAGCACGCAGATATCAAATGACACATTTCTCAGTTTTTCCAAGTCAAACTCCCAAGAATGTCCTGCCAGTGTATATCATGGGGGGATTGCTACCTGAACCTTTCAAAAGCTGTTTTTGTTGTCTTTGCAGAAGCCCAGACGTGGCAGCTGGACCAAGGGGAGGAAGAGGAAGAAGCCAATGAAGGACAGCAACGCACCCAAGGCCCCCCTGACGGGCTACGTCCGCTTCATGAACGACAGACGGGAGCAGCTCCGCGCGGAGCGCCCAGACGTGCCCTTTCCAGAGATCACGAGGATGCTGGGCAACGAGTGGAGCAAGCTGCCTCCCGAGGAGAAGCAGGTCAGTGAAGGAGCTCCACACAGAATCATACAATGAGCATACAACGGTGGGGAAAAAGCTCTGCTTTGACCTGCAGAATGTTTCAAATTCGAAGTATTCATATAGATTAGTGCTGCAAGAGTGAATAACTGGGGTGAGCCGTGCTTTGAGAAAGCGGTGCAGGAATATAAACAAACCGGAGGCAGAAGCAGCCAGCAGAAAACTCTGTTCAGGTTCTTGATTAACAGGGTGGAGGATTTTTTAATTGTCTTTACATTTGGCTTTCAGTAATTGCACAAACGGTGCCCTAAAGGACCGGACGGACATATTCATCTGCAACATGCCAGCACTCGAGACTATCCACAGCCAGATTTAACAAACTCTCTGTTGAGAGTGAGTCTTTGATTTCACTTTTACGTTGCACAAAGGCAGTGTAGGTAACAAAAGCCTCCGTGTCAGTGTGTGTTCAGTAACATGTGTTTGGTAACTGTAAGGGTAACATCCTTTTATAGCTTGTATTGCCATAGTCTGATGGTGTTTTGCCAACCAGGGCACAAAATCAGATTTAAAAAAAAACGGTAATCTATTGAGCGGCTGAATATTTAGTGGCCATTTGGCCGGTGGACCAAAAAGTCAATTTTGCACTGAACTATGATGCAAGAAGAGGTTTGTTGCTTAGCGATAGAAACATTACTACAGTCGTGGTAAGTAGATTTTTTCATTCCAGTGCAGAGATGTCTGAGTGATAGCACTGTGCACCAGCCAGGGAACACTTGGATGACCCTTTTCTCGTGGCAGAACAAGCATCAACAGAACCATAATCAGTGTCCACTGCCTTTAGACATTTTTGTTATGAAATTCAAACTTTTAGAAACCCCTCATGTAGGTATTGATATCATTTAAAGTCAGAGCTTGCAGTTGTCCTTGCCTTTCTTTCCAGAGAGGCTTTCACAAGTCTGGAAGTGTTTAGTTTTTAAATCCAAAGGTGGGATAGAGCCCGGAGAACTTTGCAGAGACAGATGTGTCAGCGTCCTGCAGCCAGGTCCTCACATGAACATGTTTTTATTAGTGTTTCCTCTCATTTCTTCACTAATTACATTAAAAGGCGTTTTCTCATTACAAGCCTGTGAGTGATTGTAGATTATTAATATTGGGAATGACTGATTTTTGTCTCTTGAAAGGAACTAATCCTGATTAGGAACAATTACTCCCACTCATCGTGTCATCTCACCCCCAATCCTCCTCCATCCCGTTTCCCCACGTCTCATTTCTGTCTCGTTTTGCTCTTCTCACCTTTTTTCTTCTCCCTGCAGCGATACTTGGACGAGGCGGAGCGAGATAAAGAGCGCTACATGCGGGAGCTGGAGAAGTACCAGAAGACAGAGGCCTACAAACATTTCACCAGGAAGGTCCAGGAGAAGCAGAAGGGCAAGCGGCATAGGGGAGGTGAGATGTGGTTAGAAGAGCAGCAGCATGACAAGCTGGCAACAGCCGTGGAAACTAGCCCGTCTGGCAATCATCCCTCCAACATTTTGAGGTCAAATTCAAGACTTCATATCAGTTTTGTAGTACTCGAGATAGGTCTTGTTCTTGAGACTCTGTGACCTGTGGTTGATACAGATGGCAGAGATCAGTCCCAAAACTCCCGATGGTGTCATCACCATTTCTACCTTTAGATCCAGTGTGTTTACGATGACACTGTAAACGAATGTTCTTCATAGATCCAGCCTGACCAGACTGATGTATTTAACTTTAAAATGTACAATGTCTTGGTCTCGATACACTCTGGTCTTGACAACAACACTGCTTCATATGTCCGGTGACATTTGGACAAAGCAGGTATTATGTTTGGTTCCTGTCAGGGCCGGTTGACTAACATGAACATGAATTAGTAAGATCATTATATGGTTTGTTTTCCTTTTTTAAAAATAAGTAAGGGAATTGAAGTTTCCCTCTGTCTTGTTAAAACTCCTTTAGGTGCTTTAGAGTTGCTGTTTGAACTTGAGTGTACAGAATGAGACAAAAACTCTGCAGGTATACACAAAAACAGGCAAACCTGACTTCCCTCAGAGGCCACACACCCCAAAATGTGTGAAATGCTTTTGATATATGAATATATGTTATGACTGGATTTAGAAAGTCTGAGCTCATTTGCTTCACTCAGTCCATGGAAAAGTGTCAGGAAAGGAGATACTTCTGGAGTTGGTAGGAACAGTTCAGGTTATGAGTTCAGCTTGAGGACAAGGAGCTGTTCCTGTGCTCACACAACACATGGTCTACATTATTTGTTCCTACTCTGTTCCTGTGGATAAATCTCCGTTTAAATATCAAAAATGTTCATGACATAAACAGCTCTGCCTTGAGTTTTGAGATAAGTGAAAGTGCTCTGCTAAAGTGGACGCTCTGCCTCATTTCAGATGATCGCAGCAGAGAGCGCAGAGATGGGATTTTTTGGATTACTTGAATTCATTCTATCATGTCACCATGTAGTAAAGGCAGGCTGCGCCGGGGGAAACATGAATCATCTGCTGTCCTCTTTCTTTATTCTTTCCTTCCTCTCCAGATGGTGGGCACCAGGTAGCCAACGAGGCTCTTCACGAGGTCAGTAACTCTTTCCTGCCCTGTCACACTGAATATCATATTTAATAAAGTGGAGAGCTCCTCTTCTAACTATTGAAACATCATTGGATTTGCTCCACACGTACTGTACAGGCAAGAAAAGCATAAAGTCTCTATGAGCATGCCTTTTGTGAGACATATCCACTCCTCATTTAGCAGCAGGCTGTCACATTAAGAGAAAGAGACAGACAGTGGAAGACTCTTCCAGACTGTATACAGTCAGCATTCATTCTGCATGCAGTATTGTTGTGACTGTAGGAAGGTGTGACACAGTTCATCTCTAGTATGAATCATATTTTTGTGGATACTTTGTATTTACTTTGTGTTATATACTTTGTGTTTTTGTAAATATTGATGATGGTTTTCTGAAACAAAAGTTGGTTCTGGTTGCGGTGGGGCTGGAGCCTATCCCAGCCGACTGGGTGAGAGGCGGGGTACACTCTGGACAAGTCGCCAGTTTATCACAGGACACATAGAGACAAACAACCATTCACACTCACATTCACACCTACAGACAAATTTAGAGTCTGGTCAGAACTACTTGTTGTATAATCATGGTTAGACTCTAAATGTGTTGTGTTGGCTCTCCTCTGCTACACATGAATCATCACTAAAGCACGGTTAATCTTCTTTGGTGCCATGTTTGCGTGGCTTCTGCTCCGTGTGCAATTCATTTCTATGAAGTTCTGCATGTAATTAAGAGGTTTGCTTTGTAATGTTTAGACCAGCATCAAGGTGACTTTGTGGAATCAGCAGCATTCCTGTGGTTCCAGTGTTCCCCCTCTACATTTCAAAGGACACGCTTCAGCATACATTTCATAATGTTAAGAAATGAGGAAGCATGATGCATTCTTCCAGAGCTATCATGTATCATGTGCTGTTATTGTTCAGAACATTTTTGGAGCAGATGTATTGCACACACTGCAGCTCTTTGATATCCCAGCAGTGCTCGTGATGAAATTACATCTCCCCCTCATTTAAACTGTCACTGCATTTCCCCCTGTGGCCAGGTATGAAGTCAATTACCCACCCACCCACTGCCCAGCTAGATAAATGACCGTCTCTCGCTGTCAGTCTGTGTGGCCACATGTTTCCACTGTTCAGCTCATCTTCTTTCTCACTGTCTCTGGCTGTCAACAGAAGGATGCAGAAGGGAAGGACAGAACTGTGTTTGACATACCGATCTTCACAGAGGAGTTTCTCAACCACAGCAAAGGTAAAGAGCTCAAACACAGCCAGCTGTCATGCTGGGAAGTGCTGTGAGTTTTTTTAAACCCCCATTTGTCTAAGTGTTTCTAAACACATTCCCCCGTTACCTGAAGAGAACTTTGTTTTAAGGTCCTCCTTCAGCCCAGAATAGTTCCACAGTCCGCTGAACTCATGCCCAAACTTTAAAAGAACAAATCAATAATTGATGATGGCACCAGCATCATTGTATATCTGGACATCTCCTCTGATCCGCCTTTCAGCTCCTCTGCGTGTTTTTTTTTTTTTTTGTGTATTCCTCAACAGCGCGCGAAGCCGAGATGCGGCAGCTGCGTAAGACCAACATGGAGTACGAGGAGCGCAACGCAGCGCTGCAGAAACACGTGGAGAGCATGCGAGGCGCCGTGGACAGGCTGGAAGGCGACGTGATGCAAGAGAGGGGACGCAATGGCCTCCTCCACCAACACCTGGAGACTCTGCGCCAGGCGCTCACCTCCAGCTTCTCCTCCGTACCTCTGCCAGGTAACACGACACCAAAAAGTCCACAGAACAAGTCCAAGTTCTGCATCTGTAGACACGAGTGATAAACTTTATTTCTATAGAACTTCTAATACAAATAGAGCAAAAAGTAAAAACTACAGTAGAACGAATAGAAATAGATAAATAGAATAAAAAGAAATAGAATAAATAATAAATAGTAATAATAATAAATAATAATAGTAATAATAGTAATAATAAATAATAATAATAATAATAATAATAATATAATAATAATAATAATAATATAATATAATATAATATTATATATATATATATATATAATATATATAATATAATAATAATATAATATAATATAATAATAATATAATAATAATAGTAATAATAAATAGAATAAAAAGAAATAAACATATGAAGAAAAATTGCCGATAAAATGTTATATTAAATAATCCATCCATCCATTTTCTTCCACTTCTCCGGGGTCGGGTCGAGGTAGCAGCAGGTTTAGCAGGGCATTCCAGACGTCCTTCTCCCTTATTTCAGCCTCTTGTATCCGTGATTTAATTCTTTTGGTCACCACCCAAAGCTCATGACCATAGGTGAGGGTTGGAACGTAGATGGACTGGAAAATCGAGAGCTTCATCAGCACCAACCCTCCGGTCTATATTAAATATTAGCCAGTAAAATAAATAAACTCATGGGATAAAACAAGTTTAAGAAGCAGTGCAATGAAACCAAAGACCAGTTCAGCAAGACCTAAAAAACTGCACCACTAAAAATGATCAAATGTTCTGTGAATAATAATAAAATGAATAAACACAGGGGAAGAAGTTCTAAATGATTCCTCTTGCATTCATTTGAACTAAGGGACCTTCCTGATCGAATTATCTGGTGTTTTTCTCTTTAGTTTCAAATGAATGATCTGAGATAACTTGTTAAGTCGGGCATTTCTGCAGCCACATTTTTGCTGAGAAAGACTTCCTGTCTCATCTATTACAGTGGCAGACTTGGACCATTAGTTTTGGGAATGTTGGACAAAAATGAAAAATCCTTTCCTCCATTTTTTTTAATCAACATTCTGCTGTGTGTGTAAAAACAAAATAAAATAGCTTTGTGTGCAGCGTGGCTCTTGGACTTCAAATTTGCTGATATTAATCAGCGCACATTATAAAGCGCCGATGACTTGATAACTCATAACCAGTAATCCATCCCTCGACACAAACACAAAGACCGTAGTGAGCTATCAGCTCCAGAGTCCCAGTTTACGGGAATAATAGTGTTTTGAACTCCAGCGTCTGTCCTCCTGAACAGATACAGACTGTACAGTAGAACCACCCGCTGTTCTTTTACAGACTGCTCGTGTAAGTCAGGCCGTGAGGCGTCTTAATATGAACATTATTTAAACTGAAGGAATGTGGCTCTTCTCTGTTCACACTTGTTTTATGCACACACACACACACACACACACACACACACACACACACACAAACCCCATGCTGAGCTCACACCCAAAGCTTTTACTGCAGCTCTCCTGCACACCTACCTGAAGATAGGAGAGACACAGAACAAACTGACACGACACTGCTGCAATGATTTTCAGTATGGTTATGATTTTGACATCAGGGTTTCTCAATGATTGCTGAACTTGCTCTGTTTCAGAGAAAGTGTAAACACATGACTATCCTGTAACGTCGACACGTTTACCTCTGATTGACTTGTTTCATTTCTATGAATGAACTTTCTTTATGTAGGTTAACTAGAGTTGAAACTTGCTCGGTGTCATATACTTTCATATTTCTGGATTCAGCTCCTCTCACAGTCTTGATTGGTTTGCTAACATTGTTTTGACACACGCGTTCAAACTACGACGCGCCATAAATATCTTATCAGGCTTCCAGCCAGACTCTTTGACTCTCTGACCCTGTCCGAGGACATCCTTTTGATGGCGCTTGAAGCACAAACATCAGCAGTGACAAGTGGTGGCTGCTGGTGTTGTATTTGGATCATATTCTGATCGGTCTTGTCAACTAGTGATTTCCACCCGTGGTGTTCACTGGTCACACCGTCCAGTGCTGTAAACATAAAGGATGTGATTAATGTCTTTTGTAGATTATGTGAGCAAGAATTAGAAATCAATAACACTTCATAACATGTAAGAATCAATTGTTAAAATATCTTTCACCTTAAAATGAACCGTGAAAATGTTTAAACGGTGTGAAGCGTTGAAGTGTAACTTTGCGTACTTGTTGTCACTCAGCCAGCGGAGAGACGCCCACTCTGGACACCATCGACTCGTACATGCAGAAGCTCCACAGCATCATCGTCAGTAATCCCCAAGAACACGAGAATCTCATCAACACTGTGAGAGACGTGGTCAACCGCCTGGACAGGTGAGAGACGCTTTATTTTTATGACTTTAGCAGACTGAAGTCGACTTTTTCTTGTCTTTCATTTGTTCGCATGGTCAGTACCAACATGACAAAATGGATTAGTGTCATTTCACTAATAGGTTATTTCTTTATGTGTTGGAGCAGTGTTTGATTTCTCAGCTGTGAATGACTCATGAGTGTGTTTTGCTGTTTTTCAGATAATTGGACCAAGTCCAGCCGGTTAGATGAGTTGAGACTCACGGTGACATTCGGTAGAAGCTGCTCCCTGACGGTGAATCTTCCTGCCGAACTGTCATCCCAGTTGATTTTTAAAACATCTTTTATTACTCTGCTAAGGTGACGTAGGTGAAGGTCGTGTAGCCTCATATTTATTTATTATTTTTTACATATTTTTAAACTGTCCACACTTTATTAATGTAGATGTAGTTTGTTTTATAAAATGATCAGATGAGATGACATGAAGCAGTTTTCTGTCACTCGCTGCTCCCATTCTGTCTTCACCGTCCATTTATAGGAAATGCTTTCACGACAATATCCGTTATCATCAAAATCATGTTCTGATCAAAGAGCAGTGTGTCATGAGTTTGTATTTATCATATCCAAGAGATATTGTTTCTCTTTTCATGCTCCAGTGAAGGAAAACGTGCCATTTATTTTTGTCCCGTGTGAAGAAGTGTTTGTGTTTTCAATAAACGTATTTACATTATGTGAGCAGTCGGTTTGTTTGGATAGGTTCACCGCGGTGTTCCAAATATGTTTGTACCGCGACGAAAATCAATCCACGAGGCACCAGTGCCCCAGATTTCTTATTCAGACGTCTCTCTCAGAGTCAGTGTAGTTTATATAAGAGCCTCTGTTTGGTGTTAAAATGATCTCTCTTTGATGGCGTGTCTAAAATTGACTCCATATTAAATCAGCGAGTTCTCTCATTTGCCAAACTAAATGCTGCGTTTCCACTTTGCGATTCGTCACACTGGGAAAAAAATGTGAACAGCCCAGTTTTGAAGTCAATCTGCATCAAATAGAGCTACGTGCTAATCTGCAGCAGTATGTCACTGTTTGGAATTGAGCTCAGTCAGCGCCTCGGCTTATTGACTCACAGTGGATGTGGAGTCAAAGAGATTTGGATTTGGTTAAGTTTAATTGAGGAGGCTCTGCTGTAATTTAGTGGAATCTGGAGAAAGAGACAAGGATTAGTTTGTACTCTGCGGCTCATTCACAGCCGCTGAGCTGCACACAGCTCTGGGAAACAATAACCTACTGTATCACTCTGAGGATTTTCCCTCTCACAGTCGTGTTAGTCCAGAGGAGAACCAACGAGGAAACAAATCCTTTTTATTGAATTAGATTTACATTACAGAAATAAGTTTGTGTTTGTCTCATCAGGAGCTGGACGGAGACTATCAAGTCGCTAATATAGCACTATATCTGTTTCTTACTTGATATTATGAGCCCTTCCTGTTTCCATTCACTGATGCCCATTTCCTCTTTGCCAGTGGAGACTTCCTGTCCACAATGGCCGCATGTGTTACAGTGTTATATATCCAACAATGTCCCTAACAGATGTTTTGTTCCCACAGGAGAGTGTGTGGGTTCATGCAGTGAACTAATAATACACATCGCTGACTACTCTCATCCTGATTATGTGTGTTGGGGAATCCATGTTTCTGTTTTACATGTTGCAAAGGTCCAGCTTCAGCAGTGTGGAGAGAGGGCAGTTTATGAACTGGAAGCTGATCAAATGATTGTTGGACCTAATTAAATGTTACTGTCAATGTGAAACTAGTCTACAGCTATGCAAACGTTTCTGTGATGTAATGTCAGCGTACTGACAGTTGTGTTAAAGGAAAGGGCCGGCAGATCACTGAAGTCAGAAGGATGCCTCATCACAAATATATGTACGATATTAAAGAACGGACAGTGTAAGCGTGACATCACTCACAGGTTTCTGAAGAGCCATTTTGAAGCTTTTAAATTAAAAAAATCGTCAAAGACATGAATCATCAGTGGACCTGAAGCGGGCTGAATGATGCCTGCTTGCTACCTGTCAACGAAAGTATCCACGCTCTTAATTCTGCATAACTTTAAGCCTTAATACAATTTGAACAGGTGAGTTGTATAAAAATTCACCCTCAGTACAGTTGTCATGAACGGGGAAATTAGCTATAGAGACCAAAACTGTTTTTTGTACCAGGCTGTAAACATGGGGACTTATGGAGGTTGACAGTTTTGGACACTTCTGCAGCCATGGAGGTTGTGGTAATCTATCCAATAATTGTTGAGACATTTCACTCAAAACCAGAAATGTCAACCTTGTAGTGGTGTTAGAGGAAAGCTGAGGAGATCACTAAAGTCAGCAGGATGTGTTATCATAAATATCTGGATGTTATCATAAATCATTATCATAAATATCATAAATCATTATCATAAATATCATAAATCATTATCATAAATATCTGTACATAATTTTGTTCAAATCTTGTTGATGTTGAGACATTTTCAGTGGATAAGTGACTGGCATTCAGCTAGTACCAAATGAACAGACAGGATCACAAAGTCTTTAGGGTTCATCCTCTGGGCAACATGAATATTAAGTCATTTTCATGCAATATTTGTTGAGACATTCCACTGTAAAATAAAAAGATGTCAGAATCAGTAATGTCATTATTATTCATCCTCCATGGACCTCAAAGTAAGTAAGTTTGTTTCAATCAATCAATCAAACTTTATTTGTATAGAACTTTTCATACAAAACATGTAACGCAAAGTGCTTCACACAATAAAACCCCGACACCACCCACCCACTCCCAACCCTCCACCTCAACACCCACCTCCCACTGCCCACCCCACCACATTATAAACAAAGCACTATACAAACTGAGGAAGCGCCATCTCATCTTGAAGCGAGCAAACATCTCACTAAAATGAAATAAAATAAAACCCATTGAAAATGCATAATGGTAAAATAGTAAAGCTCAAAGTGTAAAAATAGCGATATAAAATAGAATAAAAGTATAAAAATATAATATATACAGATAGCTAAAAATAAAGGTCTACACACACATACACATATCGACCAACAGGCCATTGCTCGAGCTGTGCTGCTTACGCAGCTAAAAATGCAAAATATAGAAAGCCCAGCTCTTGCATGTTTTAGATCTACTGTGGGACATCCAGTGGAGCTTCTGTGACCACTGAGACGCTCACTTACCTTATTAGAGTTGTTTACCTTTTAAGTTCTGGGACAATCTTTCAATCTTTCTCGTTTGTATAATGAGTTTAGCTGCAGCATTTTTTTTTTTTTGCTTTGAAGTTGGCCCAAAGCTTAAATAAAAAAATAAAAAACTGAATGAATGGTGAAGAGCAATGTTTCATACTTTATCACGTTTTATCCTGAGTTGAAATCCAGATGTTGACCCGTTTCACCAAACTCTGAGCAGCCAATCTGTCTTCTGTGATATCAAGCAGAAATTCCATAAATCAGTCTGAAGACCTGACAGAACTGTTGGAACAGAGAAGCAGTGTGGCGGTGCTCCAGTGCCTAACGACACCATCATCACTCCCAGTCTTTGTCTTTACAAAGACAGAGCCAGACATGAACCTCCTCGGTAGGGTCGTGTCTGCATCCTTGGCCCCAGCTTCCTGCCCGTGGAGCGGTGGGCTGACATTAGGACAGAGGAGCCAGCTCCAGCAGAGAGCCACAGATCCTGGACCAGAGGAGGGAGGGAGTGACTCAGAGCAGAGAGGATGAGTCAGGCGTCATGTGTGCTGAATTGGCACTTGACGGCCTCAGTGTCCTGAATGGTTTCTGTTAGCATTATTATGGTCACAATGAGCTACCTTTTGTTAGTATACGCAGGCATGGTCAATGTGGATTTGATTATGTGGGTCAATAAATGATCATCCACAGTGACGTGGCACAAAACCTCCCTTTATTTGGTCAATAAAGTTTGAGTTTACTGCTAAGGCGCTGGTGACCTCTTTGTGAGGTGACTACTGTGATCGAGGAACTTTCCCATGAACTTTTAACATTTAAAAATCAATTTAAACTACTTCTTCATTTCAAATAATTCATTCTGCATCACCTGTTTTGGTATCAAAAGTTCCTCTCCAAACAGGCCAAAAGGAGAAGCACGTGTCTTCGGTTGAGTAGTTTTTATGATTCTCTGTTGATTTCCCTAACAGACATTAGAGTCAGCTGTGGAACAGCTTCTCTGCAGCTGCCGTCCTCTGTCCGACGTCTTCTGTTTGTTTGCTTAAAGACGCTCGCTGTAACAAAGCTTTAATCCACCTCTCCTGTCCCCTGAATGCCACAATGGAAAGTTCTTAAGAAAATAAATTTTGGATTTTACCAGAAATCATAATGACCCCTCCTTCAAACGCAATCAGAGCGAAACATGTTGCTGTGGCAACGGGCAAAATATTTAATCATGTGAGATACAGAGTGATGAGGGATGTGATGGAGGCTCTCTGTCAGCTTCTTCTGCTAGACAAAATTATTCTTATCGTACCATCATCAGTGACATTGCTCTTATTTTCATCTCTGCTGCTGATGTGAGTCAGTTCAAAGTGAAACTACGTCTGTTCCAGCCATCCCTGACTCACTCTCACGCTCACAGACCTTTGGAGTCTGACCTCCAGCTCTGAAGCAAATCAGTATTTTGTGATGAAGTGCACTCCACTCAGGACAATTTTACCATCTTTACTGATTTTTATGTGACTTGTTTGCATGAACACTCTTTTGGAACGAGGAACGACTGATGCTAAAACTGCTGTTGACATTTCAGGCTCTGGTCCTGGGCTCTGTTTCATTTGCTTGATAATGAATTGAGAGTGTTGGATATTAAAAAATAATAAAAAAAGGCTGTGACACATTTGATTATAAAATCCATTTTCTACATTGTAGCTATAGAGAAAAAACCCAGTGTCATATTGCACGCTGTCCAAAAGAATTTAACTATCGCTTATCACCTCATTGACTTACTCTGTAGTCTTATTCAGTTATTATTTAGAGGTGGCAGTAGCTCAGTCCATAGGGACTTGGCTTGGGAAGTGGAGGGTAGCTAATTCAAGTCCAGTATGGATCAAAGTACGGAAGGTGGACTGGTAGCTGGAGATGTGCCCTTGAGCAAGGCACCGAACCCCCCCAACTGCTCGCAGGGCGCTGCTCTGGATGGCTGCCCATCACTCCACCATCTCTCTCCACATTTGCATGTCCCTTTGTATGTGTGTGGTTGTATTTCGGGGTTAAAATGCATGTAAAAACTGAGTGAAAAAAGAATTTCCCCTCGAGGGATTAATAAAAGTATCTCTCTCTTCAAAATGATTTGAAGACATGAATATGTGAATACATTAAAAATGATCTCGACTCTAACACAGCCAAGGAACATGGACACTTTTGGAAATACAAAGTAAATAATGCAAACGTAGACCTCTTAGATGGGGTTAGTTTCCTCTATGTTTATCTCTGCTGCAGGTGATTGATGCAGACAAATGATACAAAACCCAGAGACATGTCAAAAGCATACAACATTGCCCCTCTGACTCTCATTCATTCAGCTGGAGAAAGAGAGAATTAACTCTTAAAAAAAAGCAAGAGAGGAAAAAGCGAGTCATCCTTCCTTTTCAATGATCCATCATCCGCTCCATCTCCCCAGCCCTGGAAAATCCTTGGCCTCAGTGCCCGGGACTGAGGCAGGGAGGAGGAGGAGGAGGAGGAGGAGGAGGAAACAATTCTTGGAATGTGTAAAAAAAACTTGAGTCATTCCCACATGTCAACCTCTGGTTCGGTCCCTCCTCCTCTTCCCAAATGCATGTTGCCTTCAGGTTCTCCTCATAATGTCTTTTATTCAAGTTCTGAAGGCAGAAATATGACTTGTCCAAACAAACTAGTGTTGCTGCCGCCTGAACCAAACTATTCTTTATTGGACTTTTATTTTAGGAAAAGACTCTGCAAGAAACAAATGTTAATGTTTCCACAAACCGGGTGCATGAATTGTCTCTTACATCAACTGCAAAACATTACCATCAGAACTAAATGTACTACCAGTATTACATAAGCTGCTGGTAGTATCCTATTTTTTTATTTCACACTTACACTTGCCTGTGTTTTTTTCCATGTGAAACTGGCTTTTAGTTATGGTTGGAAATTTTCCAATTGCACCTGAAGGCAGCAGTAGAAGAGGGGGATTTCCTCTCCTGCAGTCATTATTCCCTCATGAGAAGTGTCATGTCAGTGTGAGTGAACTCAACGCTTCTCAATAACTGTGACATGCACAGCCTCACTGTGGCTTTGAACAGCTGCCCTTTCCATACAAACACCAGTTCATCCAGTGAATCATTAAAAAGTCATAATTCATCATCAGTGAATGTGGCTTTTCCTCACGGCCGTTAACGGAAATAAGAAGTATTGAACAATTGTCACAGCAACACAAAGTAGTTTATAAACTGTAACAGAGCCATAAAGCACAGCAGGGCGATTATTCAATGAAACTGACAGTGATGGAAGAAATATTTAAATTCTGTACTTAAGTATTACCCCACAATTTAAACATATTCCATGACCACTTCATTTAAATGATGCTTGAGTCAAATTCATGAATAATATCAGCAAATTCTACTTCTACTTGTTTCAGATTGTTATTATTACTGACACATTCATATAAGAAGCATTTGAACAAATACCTAGTCGAGTCGATGTTTAAATATAAAAAAAATTGATTATGGAAAAATGTGAAATATAGATCTTCTTTTCTTCTTACATTTTTTCCTCTGCACACCTTTTGTCTTGTTTGTCAACAGTATATATCTTAAGATGTGGGAGAAATTTCTCAGCTATAAATAAAGGAACACTTCATCCTTCAGTTTTTCGAAAAATGGAAATCCAAAATCACCAAATTTAGAGATAGATAGTTTTCACTGCACAGAAAGGAAGAAAAAATGTGATCTGCAGAGTAACTAACTGTAGTGGAGTAACAAATACAATATTTGAGATGTAGTGGAGTATATAAGTATAAGTTCAAGTACCTGAAATTTAGAACAGCACTTAAAGTATATGCAGTTATGTAAGTAAGAGTAGATGTACATGAACTTTATGTCTTGTAGACTTGTATCTTTAATAGATTTCAGCACACACACACACACACGCATACACACACGCGCACACACACACACACACACACACACACACACACACACACACACACGCATACACACACACACACACACACACACACACACACACACACACACACACACACACACACACAGGTTGAAGTGAAGCTTCCAGACGATTTGGTGTGATTTGTGTAAATTGCGCGTTCACGCGCTTCTCCTGGCCTGCCCAGTATCCCAGTGCGCTCGCTCCCGCCTCGGGCTTGTGGAAAAAACTGCAGCGGCTGCTACCGGAGCCACGCAGAGAGGAGCTGAGTGCGAAAAATCACTGTGCTCTGGCAAGAGTTGAGCTACACACTACTCGGATTATCGTTATTCCTGCCGAGGACCACCTTGTCAAAACCGGGATTTATGGCTGCCGAGAAGTGGTAGTATCGACGGGGAGACACTCTGCGTCTGAAAGGTAAAGAAAAGTTAGCCACGGATCCTTTTTCCTAAATTGAAAGTGTCTCAGCTACAAGTCTCGTCAGTTTCCTCCAGCCTGCCAACTTCCAGTTTGTACAGCGGGGGAATGTCGTTTCTGTAAGCTGAAGCTAACGGCTGTGTGAGTTCAGTTAGCGGTAAATGTTCAACGTACGCAGTCCGGTGTTCAGGGATGCGGAGAAGTTTGCTAGCTGTTGTTGAATGAGAGCTAATTACCGCCTGCGTGCTCACTTCGTAACGTCGCAGCATAACTAGCCGCTGCTGTCATAACTTGACCGAGTGGCTAACGTACCGTAACGGCTCCGTTTGTTCCCCGAATGTGATGCTGCGTGTGTTCGCTTTGAGTCATAAGTTTTAAGTTCAGTGTTGAGCTGGTCTGGAACGAGCCCACACCAAAAGACAGACAACTTCTCCGTGTGTACACACGGGAAAGGGAACGTTCAACTTTCCGCTGCCGAGCCACCAAACTGGGGTACAGAGAGACCACCAGCGGGCTTCAGAGGGAACCAGAGGGAGCTGGTTATATTTGAGATATGTCAGCTAAATGTTTATGTAATAAAGTAATAAATAGAAGACGACGTGTTACTGTTAGCAGCATTGTTACCCTCCCACCTGCAGAACCGACATTTAAAGTTACTGCTGCACACACACACACACACACACACACACACACACACACATATATATATATATATATATATATATATATATATATATATATATATATATATATATATATATATGCAACAATAAAGTTATTAGAGGGAAGTGTGCCTTTAAAGCTATACTGATTTACTAAATAAATAAATGAACAATAATGTATTGCAGATCCAAATGATTTGATTGGAGTTCATGTAAAATAATAAGGTGTAGTTTATTCCTCTACATAAACACAAAGAGGGCATCATCCTGTCTTGACTTCAGCCTCTGCTTCCTAACATTAGGGTGACCTGTGTGAGATCAAATGATCATGATCATCCATGTTTTCCAGAGTGTGTTAGCTCCATCGCCTAACAGAAATGAGCTGTCGCTGTCTTTAATATTAGTAATTGTAATATCAGAGGCATATTTTGGTATTACTCTCTCTCTGTCTTTGTAAATCAAAAGAGAGACTGAATTTATAGCACACAGAATATATCAGAATCGACACTCGGATGATCACTCGGACTCTGCTGGAGGAAGATCAGACTGATGACAGACATTAGGTGTGTAAATGAGCAAATTTTCTGTTGTAGGACATTTTTTAAATGATATTTTAACATTTTGAGTTCTAATTCATCCAGAGGCTGTGTGATCTGACAGACAGCTGCTAAAGCTTGAAGAATAAATCATATTGAGTCCGTTATTCTGAGGTAGACCAGAACGCCGTTGTCGCTCGGAAAAGACATGATATCACAGTTTCACATGAAGATGTTCTGTTCACCATCATCTGTCTCACGTGAAAGCAGCAGATTCCTATATTTAAATTTGTGGAACCAGTGAATAGCTAAATTGTTAATTAATTATCAAAACGTTGCTGATTAATTTTCTAGGTGTAAAAGTCTGACAGTGATCAGTGGAGGGCATCAGTCATCTCATGTTTACCTTTTTTCTTTCTTATCACGTCACACGTGTGCTGTGGGTCACACTGCCTCTGGACGTCAGCATGCGTGTTGAAAAATGTGCTTCAGCTTCAGGCCTTCCACATTCCACAAACCCACATCAGTCAAGTCCTAGTTCTGTATTCTATGCTGTGTTCTCCTGCAGAAGTAAACATTGAAACTTTGTGTTTCTGTCAAAGTGAAATATTCTTCAGGTTCAGTGTCACATTGAGGCCAGTGAAAGTTGAAGTGGGTAACTGTAAACCTCGACGCCGCGCTCGTGATAAACGAGATGTTCTCTGTGTGTTCACGTGAGGCCGTCACTTCTTGTCTTTACTTGCTCTTGTTTTGATTACCGCTCGTGAGTTGACAGTGTCAACAAAGGCGTCTGACATTGTTACTTCTTCACCTGGTTGACACGAATAGAGGGCGGATTTGGCCAGATTTCAGATAAGAGTCCTGTCCACTAAGTATGTGGGACAAAATATTTGTTGGATTGTTTCCTCCGTTTCTAAATCGTGAACATACCTGACATTCTTTGTGGGCTGAGACACACAAAGATAGTGTTTTGTGGTGATCTCCATCTTTGTGTTTTTCACATGGCTGCAGGAGGCTCTGTGCTTCACAGCATCTTTGACTGATTGAGTTGTAGGATACACGCCTAAATGATCAAAACTTTTCATGACAGACGTTCAACTAAGAAATTGATCTATGTTATAACAGTGACGTATCAGAGGAGATGTAAAGGAATATCATTGATGAGTCTCTGGCCTCGAGGTGTAGTGTCAAATAGCAGTGAGACGTTCAGATGTGAGCTGGGATCAAAGTTGTTTCACCTGAAGAGACTAATCAGTGTTTGGTTATCAGACTGTCACTCATGCAGACGGCTACATGTTTAGGGAGCGGAAGCGAGTTATCAGCCAAACAAATTGTAATCTTTGAATTGTTCATGACAAAGCAGAAACTTGTTTGTCTCTGTAAAACAAAAAACAAACTCAACAAACGGAAAAAAATGTTCCAATGTGCCGATTAGATTAATGAACCGGTGCTGCATATTTAAACATCATTATTACATACATGCAAATCTGCCTTTTCAAAGCATTGAAGCAAAGCAGGTTACAGCTTCATTTGAATATAATCAAATGTTTGTGTACAGCGGATTTCTCTTCTGATTTCTTTATAGATCTCAAAGTAGTATTATTTTTGTCCTAAGGCGTGATAGTATTTTGGGATGAAACTATTGAATTATGTATGTTGGCTCACTTCAGTCCACTTCAAAGATGTGGAATTATGCACAGTCCTTCTATATTATATTTCATAAAAGCTGTCCTGAATTCTGAATGTTTTAAATTGTAATTGGTAGAAGTGTTTGACACATCCTAACACTGTTACTGTCACTGTTATTCATGATTTTAGTTTCATTATCATTCAGCAGGCCTTACTGAGCTGTTTAAACCTGCGACCAGATGCAGTGTGCGTCTGCTGGCCAGTATGAATGTGACAAACATTTGTTTTGGAGAAAATTCACTGACATAAATAAAGGTCATTTTTTTGGTTGACAGATCGTGTGTGTGTGTGTATGTGTGTGTGTATGTGTGGGCTCTGAAACAGATCTGTGAACCAAGTGACATGTGACACCGTGACTCTTGACCTCTGCCCTCTTTTGCCCTGAGCCAGGGCTTGAGCTAGGTAACAGGTGTGACCCAGAGGGTAAGGTGCAAACACACACACACACACACACACACACACACACTAGTTCACAATAGAACTGTAGTGTTTCTCCCCACAGATGCCAGTTTGCTAACGTGACTCATGCGTATGATTTTAGCATACAGTCATTTGTGAACTTTAATATCACAAATCAGTCGGTCTACACTCTGACCCACCTGTGGAGACACATTTCTTCGTGGTGATGAAGTGTAGTCTCGTACAGGGCTGTGACTGTAATACCGAGGTCATGTGATGCCTAGTGAGTGGTCTAGCTCATTACTGTCTTCACTGCAGATTTTGCTACGGCTGTTATTCTGTTGAAATATATTTGAGATCTGTTGCACATGCAGCGTCCTGTGACGAGCTGCCATACTTGGCCTCTGATTGGGTGGCTGACTGAACCAGAGGCATCATTGGATTGAGAGTTTACGGCTAACGAAATGCTAACGGTAACAACAGCTGTATTCAACATGGACGACTGGGTAAATAATCACAGAGGACATTCATCGTTATGGATTATATATGAATGAATATATAGTGTTCTCTATGCAACCATCTATACTGTACATTCACGCCTATATACACACGTATATACATATATACTTACATATATACTATGCATATTCATTTCACCCTGTCCATGCTGCTTATACTGTATATATCCTCATACACTTTACTTACATACTATACACTTTACTTCTTCTGGTTAGATGCTGAACTGCATTTTGTTCTTTAAGTACTTGTTACTCTGTGCAATGACAATAACGTTGAATCTAATCTAATCTAATCAGTCTTCAAAAAGACACTGCAGCTCAAAGTTGTCTTCCAAAGCTTTGAAAGGGACACGATTGCACCTTAAACCGACGCTGAACGGTCACATTAGTCTTTCCTGTTCAGCTTCCAGACCGTTATTTCTGGACTAGCTCCTTCACTTTCCCAGCAGATAAGAAATAACAGGCTTTTCTTGGTCCTGGGTACAAACTGTACCGTACACGGTACATTCACTGCAAGACAACTTCCTGCTAAACTTTTCACTCTGCCACACTGGTTTCACTGTCTGCTGCTCGATCCATTGCCTTTTCACCACGGTAAGAACAAATCCATACAGCCCTCATGTCACATATATATTTTAGTATCTCCATGTACAAATAAATGAAATGAAAATTATAAAATGAAGAGAGATTTCGCTGCTGTCACTGGTCAGTTGGCTGAAAATGCTGCCCTTGATGATTGATTTATTAAAAATGTATATTTGGTGTGGTTCATAATCAGGATCTTCAGCTCCACAAAGGTCAATCCCACTTCACTCTTTTCCAAATGTCACACTCTTTGTGATAAACAGCATTGTCCCGCTCACACACCATCACAAATTCAGCCACGTAGCAGCCCCTTAAACAAAACACTCCAGGTTTAAGAAGGTCAGTGGAGCTTGATAAAGTGCAGTTTGGGCTGGAAGCCCCGTCTGCAATTAAGACAGAGCTGGAGCCCGGCTTGTTTTGTTTTGGGTCTCTGGTCTTGATATAATTTGTGTTGGCAGCTCCAGGTCACGGCTTATACCGAGTACATTTTGCAGCTTTCAGGCAATAACGTTGCACCCACAGAAAGTCAGTGTCATCCAAATCATTCAGGTGGGAAGAGGTCAGAACAAATGAAAATAATCCTGGACTCCTGTGAGTCAGTTACACATCAACAAGTTGAATTTTATGAATTAGAAACGTTACTCTTAAATTGAATGATCAAATCAAACATTTTTAGTTTGGGTTTATCGGCTGACATTTTCTCTTCTGCACTCGATGTCACACTTGTTGCATGCGACGTCAGTGTTATACCAGGCCAGAAGTTTCATCAGCGCTATGAGTCATTCTCATATCGGTGTTCGATCTGTGGCTTGTTGCAAGGTGGCGGATGATAAAAGAGCAGATCACAGCGACACTGTGATCGTATATCAAGGCAGCTGGCATCTACTGCTGTCAGTGTCTGATCTGTGTGAGAGAGAGAGAGACAGTGTGTGTGTGCACTGCTCATGTTTGTTTGTTCATACCAGGGCCGGCTCTTGGTAGGGCTGGACGATTAATCGAATTTTGATCACGATTTCGATTTTGGCTTCTCACGATCATGAAAACACTGTAATCGAAGAAAAACGATTAATGTGCCGCCGTGCGGCGTGTATGCAAATTACTGCGCTGTAAAAGCACAGTGAACGCACCTGTGTCGGCTGTAGCTGCAGCAGTGAGTTTGTGGATCAATTGTGGAACGAGCGATTGACAACATGGCAGAAAAGCAGCCTGAGCCTTTAGTTGAAAAGAAAGGTAGGACAAGTTCGGTCATTAGGAGACATTTTGGCTTCAAATCGTCGGACGTAGAGCAGAAAGAGATTGTTTGCAAAGTTTGTCACGCCGTCGTGTCTGCACCCCAGGGCAACACGACAAATTGGTTTAACCATTTAAGGTTCAGCCATAAAGTGGTCTATGACAAAGTATTGACGGAGCAAAAGACCCAAAAAAGTGCAAGAGCGTCAACTTCAGCCACCGCCACCGCAACACAGTCCTCCACTGAGGACACTCTTTACAATGCCGCTCCATATCCCACCGGCTCCCGGTGACAGCGAGAGATTACGGAGGCGGTTATTGTGGTTATTTATTTTTTATTTATTGTTTTTACATTGGTATTGCTATTATTCGATCACTGAAGCCAGAAGAAGCAGGGAGAACAGTCTGTGTATGACTGGGTATTTATTTTTATTATTATTTATATATATTATTATTATTTTACTCTTTTACTCGTTACTAATTTATTACTGGTTGTTTTTCTAAAAGTTATATTTAAAGTTGAGTTTTGGTGGCGCAATAAACACTTTTTTTTAAATCAATGAATAATCGTGTTTATTAATCGTGATTTCAATATCAATCAAAATAATCGTGATTATTATTTTTTCCATAATCGTCCAGCCCTAGCTCTTGGCATAGGTGATATAGGTGGTCGCCTAGAGCGCCATCTGCTTGAGGGGCGCCGCCAGTCACCCTTGGCCTCGAGGGAAAAAAAAATAAAAATAAATAATAATAATAATACATGGATTAAAGTTCTCCGTCGCTACAACGGATTTCCGTCATCCAGACTTCACAGAGGTGACTTATGAGATCAATGTAGATCGGAGGAGAACAAAAAAGTGTTGGCTGATGGCTGATTTTTATTGACAGATTGTCACGCTCTACAGCCAATGGTATTGTTAACAGTGTGCGTGCCTGACCAATGAGAGTATAATGACCCACACAGGGCGGGATCTAAACACGGAGCGGCGCTAAAGTTTAGCTGCTTAGTTAGCATGGACTCGTCGTGCTGCTACGTTATCAATCAGTTTTTGACTGCGTCACAGAGCTGTGACGTCATTTTGAGTTTGGTCAACATGTGAGAACTCGTCTGACAGAGAGTCTCCTGTTGTGTGTCTGGACTTTGTCTGCAGTGTATCTGTGTGAACGGCTTCATTCAGCAGCCTGTAGCCTGATTGTAGCTCGATGCAGAAATCTTGTATTTTAACATAAGTGTACGTGACAAATGTAAAGCCTCAGAGCTACTTTGATTATTAACAGTATGTGATGACAGAAAGGTGAGAGCTCATCATCACACTGACAAGGCTGCAAAAGTTGCTGTTTGTTTGATTTATTTTTCTGTTAAACGATAAGAGGCTCACTTTAAACAATATTATGAATAACAATAATAATTAATGATAATGATGATGAGAAGAAGAAGTAGAAAAATAACATACTGAAGTTCTGTAGATGGTTGATTATTTGAAAGAGTAAAACTTGAGAGAAGCTTGGCAAAAAAAAAAAAAAAGTAATCTCGCCTAGGGCACCAAATTGGGTAGAGCTGGCCCTGGTTCATACACATTATATGTGGTCAAACATGCTTTAAGGCTGGAAAATGTGAAAGGTTTGTTTGTGTTGTATGCATGTTTCCATATGATATTTTTGGGATTTAATATCATTGATTTAATAACTGATAAACTTAATGGTCCGAATGCCTCTAATCTTTACTGCACTGGCTGTTTTCTGTGTGAGCAGGCCATGAATTAGAAACATTTGGAAATGTTTGTGTGTGACCTCTGAAGGAATGCTGACTCTGTAAACATTTGTAATTATCTGGGAAACTCAGGGCTATCCAGCTTGGCTGATAAGGTATTAGCTGAGGTGTCGACCTTGATTACGCAAGTCTAACGAGCTATTAGCTGAAATTAGTTTATAATGTGTTGTATACGGTATGTGCATATAAAAACTGAACCAGCTTGTGGTGAAGATGTCCATGTCGAGCCTTTAGACAAGCTATTTATGATCAGTGCAGACTAAGAACAAATATTTGTTGCTGTTTCTCATTAATATGAGTGCATTACTCCCATAGACCACTTTGCCACAGCAGTTATGAGGATGATGATCTGACCCCATGTCAGACTTTGTCCTTTCACCAAAGCGTGTGATTTAAAGTGTGTCTCCTTCTCACAGGCCAGAGTTCAGCCATTCAGTACACCCCAAACTGATTTAATATGCTGAAGCTGGTGGACTCAGATTTTCTCCTTTTGAAATGAATATCGGGGGGGGGGGTAGACTCCCACCATTATCGTGGTCCTGTGGTGTCCATAAAACATAGGCTGAACCAGAGCCAGTGGTGATGTAAGGCCTTTTCATTGTTGACGTCTTCCAGACCTCCCACCTGTCTCCCTGCACTGTAGTGTCTGCTTAACAGCTGATTGTTGTGGGTCACGTCACACATTACTTTAGCTGTCACTGTTGGTCATGAATGCTCGTCCATTCCTGATGTTGCACTTCTGCCTTAAACCCTTTTAGGGCTTCACCCAGGCTTGGACACCATCCTCAAACCTGGATGAATATTTCTTTTTTTTTTTTTTTTTTTAAAGATTATTTTTTTGGCCTTTTCAAGCTTTATTTTCTGACAGAGACAGCTGAAGAGTGACAGGAATGTGGGGAGAGAGAGATGGGGAATGACATGCGGGAAAGAGCCACAGGTCTGATTCGAACCCTGGGCTAGCAAGGACTGAGCCTTCGCACATGGGGCGGCTGCTCTACCAACTGAGCTAAATGCCGCCCCTGGATGAATATTTCTGATGGATAATTCAGGTTGGCCATAGGCAAAGTCAGCTCACTCATTTTATTCAAACTTCTCATGACGCTATGAATAATTCAAGCCTTGACAAACAGTTGTTCACACACTGTATATTCACTCCGGCTTCGAGTCTTCGTGTCTCTGTCTACCCATTTGGAGTCTGTTCCAGCTACATAACATTCCAGGCTTGATATGTCTTGTTATTTTTCAGGGTCCCACTCACTGTGTGATTAGCACACTGGGAATAATAAGTGATGTTGTGGTTGCTCACAACAGTACTCAAGAGATTCTAAAGGCTTTTCGCAAAAATAGTTGGCAGCAAAGGAGAATTTGTATCTTTGATCAAAGGCATCAACACCTGAGCCAATCAAAGCCATTGTTAGAGGAACTAAAGTTGGTGACGTTAAAAGATGTCAGACAGATGGGGACAGTTTCAGTCATTGTTATTAATTGAAGACTAAATTACAAGTAGTCATAGAATACATATTAACAGCTCATTAAATGTGCGTTCTTTGTGAGAAGACAGTAGTAGGGTGTGTTTGTTTGTGCCGAATTTAACCGCTGTGAAACAATCAGGAAACTTTTTATTTCTCTAAATGAAATGAAATTTCTCTCTTTATCAAGGCCGACGCTCGCTCACGTTCATTCACTGTCTATGTCTCTCTACCAAAGCTCGCTTTCACCCTCTTCGTGTCACTATTTTGCGGCGTAATTTTCGAGTCAGACTCAGATTTAGAAGCTGGGTACATGAAATAAACAAAGTCAGAACACACACACAGGTAGATTATCAGAGTTCAGTCCGTGAATCCACCTGGATAGTCTCAGTTTCAGAGACATTTCAGGCCGACTGTGGAAGGTTTGTCCGATCTGACCGTCTGATTGGCAGCTGCAGAGTGACGTCATGCTGCGTTTTTTTGCAAAAGTCGGATCCGGCTGAACTTCTCCGCCGCAGGTCGCTGCGCCACATCCTGTGTGAATGCAGCCTAACACTTACTAATACGTTTGGCAAAAGTTAGCCAGCCTTTTCCCACCGAGAGCACAAACTCAGCGTGGCACGAAAACTGAATTGTTGAGTTACAGCATTGTGTATCATGTTAAGGTCTTCAGCCGAACCCTTGAAGACTCAATCCTCAGGAGATTCATCTGTTTTCTTTATTACCATGAAATATAGAAATTGTGCAATTGTGTTGAGTTTTGCAACCCTAGCTCCTGATACCTCCCTCACAGTGTGAGTGTGTGAATGAACACAGATCATAACCCGAGGCTGGAACGAGAGATGGCCAATAAAGATGTAACAATATGTAGTGGGAGATCAGAATCCTCTGATGAATCCGGTTTCCAATTTCATTAAGAAGCAAAACGCCTCGAGGCTCGGTCCCACAGTTCTGCATTTCTGCTGATTAAATCTGGGTGTGGATGGATGTGGGGTAAAGCAAATAACTCCCAAATCCAAATAAAATTCACTGTGGATGAAGTGACGTGCAGTCACATGCTTGTGAGCCTACCCACACTTAAGATTTCCAACACTGTCATCATGTGTCTCTGGAGCAGGTGAAAATATCCCCTGCATCAATACAGTGTGTCTGCAGTGAGGCTTTTGATCTAGGAGAGTGTCTGCACTGGTCTGGACACTGCTCTCAGGGAATTGCCTTGACTGAAAGAGCCTGACTGACTTTTACACTGAACAAAAGTCACCAAACAGGGAAAAGGAAACTTTTGTGACAAAGCCTGTTCACAGAGAAAGTATCTTTTCTCTCTGCAATCTTGCTTTTCATTGTGAGGTGTCTGTGGTTCACTTGTATGTTGAATTTTGGATTAAAGCGTTACATGAACTTTTAACTGCCTTCATACTGTATTGAGCTCCATATATGGAAGGATAATCCTCCCTTGCAGGATCTGTGGTGATCTATCTACACAAGTATTTGTTTGAGTTAGGACAAGACCCTCTGTGATTGGTTGTTGCTTTGGTGAGGCCAAAACAATCCCGGCTTACTCGAATGTGTTGAGAGCACAGAGGGGTGGTTGCTTTTGGCCAAGTTTTGACCTCACTAACTCTCCTGGACTCGGCCCGCGTCTTAAAATAACATGCTACATGTTGTGCTGAAGTCTCTCAGACATACCTTGCTGCTGTTGGACTTGTTTACCATGGTGAACCTGAGGTCTGCCTGCTGTCGGAGATTACAGGGCTGGACGAGGGCCACTTACACGCCTCGATACTATCTCGTACATTAATCTGGAGCTCTTTGGGATGAAGTACGGTCGGCTTTTGGAGGTGGGTGGTGTCAGTTTGTATGCTTGTTTGTTGGATGTCAGAACAGACACCAGCTGCGCGGCTTTACCTGCAGAAGGTAACATTTTAGAAAGTGTCTTTTCTGGAGCTTCCCTTTAGTTGTGTGGATGTATTCTATATGGTTTAAATATTCAATATGGTTCCTAATTTGCATCTTGACAAAGCTCAGTGGAATATAGAAGTCTCATAAATTATAGATGAGTTAGATGGAGGTGGTGGGTGTGGTGCCTCTCTGCAAATCTACACTTATTAATGGCTCTTCCTTCCTCTGCTGTTCTGAATGTTAAACTAGGTCATCGTGACTCACTTCTTTCCATCCAAATGTGAAATTTAGAAATACTTTTTATTTCTTCCTCTTACAAAGAGACCCCTTGTCTTTTTGATGGCGTTTTCTAATCTTGTCTTAATTCAATGACGGCCAGGGCCGACTTTAATGCCTCTGTGCCTTGGCTTTGGATAATTTCAACCATTGGGAACCTCTTGTGAAGAAGTGCTGTCTGTACATAGAGATATTAATCAAGTTTCTATTTCATATACTATAGGCCAATGTTTGCACTCAAATATTGTCAGAAATAATTATGCAGTAATCAGGTCACCAATAGCTGTAGTAGGACAGGCTGTATGGCATATGTCTGAGTATTTATCTCAGTTTTATCACTATCATGATGTATTTAAAGTCACATTTGTTGTTGCATTAAACTGCAGAATAAAGCTAGATTAATATTTGACAAAGGGCTTTAACTACTGTCCACTATAGATACCTACCTGTTGATAACACCACCACAGCAGTAGATTCACTTTAATGTCGAACACTTCTCTGTTTACAGTGATGACCGTGTGCAGAGGGGTTTCAGTGAGGACGACTAAGATTACCAAGCCCTTTTCAACTTTTTACAAGCTAAATACAAAGCTAAATGATTTGTCACTTGTCAACGATCCTTGAGGGAAAGAACGTACATTCTACACACAAGCATCTAAAGCTGACACAGATCTTGCAGTCTCATTTACATTTAGTCACTGAGCTGACACTTTTATCCAAAGCAACTCACAAAATAGTGAAACAGTCAAGGTGCAGTGTGACAAGGACATGTTAGTGCAGCAATAAGTACTGTGACTGTTGTAGAGGGGGTAGATTATCATGTCCAGTTGTTGGTAGTGTTGGAGAGGAGGACCTCTCTGAAGAGTCTGGATTACCCTGAACGTACGGGTGGCAGAGCCAGGCGACAGTTATGAGGTCAGTGTTGCCACAGTTACCTTGAAAAAGTAATCTGATTACTGATTACTCCTTTAAAAAGTAACTTAGTTACTTTACTGATTACTTGATTTTAAAAGTAACTAAGTTAGATTACAAGTTACTTTATTAGTTACCCCCCCCCCCCGCACACTGCCCATGTCTCTCTGCTTTGCAGTTGGACTGTTCCGTGCTGCGACTCCAAATGTTTCTTCAAATTTGACGTGGTGTTTTTGAAGCTACATAACACTTTGTCGCAGCACAGAGTGTACAACGAACCCTAATATTGTCATGTTTAGCTGACACAAACTCAAAAAGTGACTGTATTTCCAGCTAGAAAACGCGCATCTCTCTCCTCCCTCCATTGTTGTTTACGTTTGTGTCGCTGGCTGCTTGGTATGTATTACACGTGAGTTGTCCTCATGCTGAAAACGTGACTTGTCACATACGCGATGTCACTCCCTGAGACACAAGAAGAAAGCAAATATATCTTTTTTCCAAGGAAAATGACAAAAATAGTAACGCACAGTGACTTGGATAAGTAACTTTAAACTGATTACGGGTTTGGAAATAGTAACACGTTAGATTACACGTTACTGAAAAAAGTGGTCAAATTAGAGTACCGCGTTACTAAGTACCCCGTTACCAGCATCACTGGAGGTAACATATGTCTGTATAAGGTAGGGATCGACCAATTATCGGCCTGGCCGATAATATCGGCCGATATTCTGCATTTTTGCGATCATCGGCATCGGCCGTTTTTTTCACCGATAACCGATAAAATTAATTAATGTATTTTAAAACGCGCTCCTTTGGCTCTGATGCAGCCGTCTCTGCCTGAAGTCACCACTCTCTTGGCTGTGTAACAATGTCCCGCCCACAGCCCTCACTGATTGGCTGTCTCACTTGTGCCAAGTAGCCAATCAATCAACACAGAAGCTTCTACATGCAGTGCCACTGCCTGTAGCAAGTATAAGGGAGGAAAACCTGCAGTTTGGCTCTTGAGATTAAACTTTTCACAACTTCAACACGGGGTAGACTATTTAATGATGGCCCACTGCTACATTATAATTGCCGCGACCGCTTTAGAGCTGGGGCCAGACGCACAATAATAATAGGAGACCTTTACGGTTATCATTACTTTGTGGGAATAATTAATCCTCTAACGTGTCTCAGCCCGTGGGGCGGCTCCCGGTTTATCGATAAACAACAGCCTATAAGTTTAACACCACACGCTAACGTGTCCTTGTTTGTTGCCTCTCCCTCAGCGCTCATGCTCTCACTACACTATGATCACACAGAATAGATGTTAAATATTCGTCTGTTTGCCGGTCACTCGTAAAGTCCAGGGAAATGATGGGCCATTTCAATGAGTCAAGCAGCGAGCACACGTCGAGTTTTTTTCAATCAATAAATTTACCGTCGCGTTTACAACTCACGTGTGTAAAGTAGCCTTTATTGTTTGCATTTACAATTGCCAAGTGCCTTATTCTTATTTATGTAATATGACATACAGTTCTAAGCACAAGAGTGTACATTTAATGTTCTGAGATTCCGAATATGACTTCATTTCTCTAAATAAATAAATATAATAATACATAAGGAACTATAAGTGAAAAACTCTGGTGTTAAGGCCATTTTTTACATTTATTACTGCAAATAAATATCGGTTCTACATATCGGCTATTGGTATAATCGGTATCGGTATCGGCCCTGAAAAATCCATATCGGTCGATCCCTAGTATAAGGGCGTCCAAGTAGGTTGGTGCAGAACTGGAGACATAAGATATTTTTTTTGGCCTTTTTGAGCTTTCTTTGACAGAGACAGCTTGAAGAGTGACAGGAATGTGGGGAGAGAGAGAGATGGGGAATGACATGCGGGAAAGAGCCACAGGTCGGATTCGAACCCTGGGCTTCCACAGCAAGGACTGAGCCTTTGTACATGGGGCGGCTGCTCTACTAAAAGCTAAATGACACCCCAGGCCTGATTTTTCTGATAGGCGTGCAAAGTGGCACGACTGGGCAACCGAGGCAACGTGATCAGAGAAGGTTAACTAACCTTTTTGGATCACGTTGTGACGTCATTGTTCATGACTTCTAAGTTTCTCGCAACTCTGGTAGGGGCGAAGGATGTTGATGTTGATGTCATGGTGTGTATGGCTGAGAGGAGCAGCAGTTCAGTTTTTGAGAGGTTCAGCTGGAGATGGTGAACTTTCATCCATGTACCATGATGCGTCGTTGCAGTTGCAGCCTAACAATGGTGGTTACATGTATGAGCTCCATAGCTAGTCCATAACCTGTTAACGCACAGCTTTAATTCCCTCTTGAGTCTGATGGAAAGTTCTGGGAATCCTTCAAATGAGTTTTAAATACAGCTTGTCCTTCTACGTTTCAAACAAAAGCCTACCTTCATGAATGTTGTCATTTTCAGCCCATTTATATCAGTGATGGTCTAAATAAAAAGAAGCAGCTCTCTGTGTAATGCATTAGGCTTAGCTTGGTGTACTTAATAACCTGTAAGTATAATTCCAGTGGGAGACAAATTGTACTAATTAGAGCTCCCTCAAAGATGTGAGAGACTTTGATTTTGAAATTAGTGTCAAGCTCAGTAGTGCAGGTAGGCTCTGACCATGAATGATTCATCCTTGAAGTGATGCTTCCTTCATTCTGCATGTATAATGAGAGATAATGAGACTCGATTGACTCTGAGAACAAAGTGGTGGCAGTGCAGCTGCAACAACAACAGCCGGACCTCGCAGCGTTTGTCACTTAGCGTTCCGAGGTGGTTGAAGCATTATGCAACGTTCGCAGTGAAAATGCATCCCAGCATTCACCACCTCATGACTCGTAAACAAACATCCGCCGCCTGACCTTGCCTGACACAGCAAGACTCTTTTCCGTAAATAATCCTGTTGGTGCTGCTCAAATTAAATCTGCAGACTCACCCCATTTTCGAGTCACCCAGCTGAGTGAGGGCACATCTCAAATTACCTGTTCAACTGTGTAGACCATCCTGTTAGTCACTGTGTCTCACACACACACACACACACACTGTGATCTCATTAGCAGTATGAGTGCATGCCGAATCTCTGCAACAGTGACTCCCCCCTCCGGTGTAAGTGCATGTTGTTCAGTGCGTGACATGATCTGGATCACATGAATATTGAAATGGCAAGAAAACAAACACTCTCATTCCATCAGACCCTGGCCCGCAACCGGGCCCATACCACAGCTATATCAGGCTGGCAGGCTGACGGGGGGGCAACTGCTCGTTCGTGAGGGATGAGACGAGCGTGACGGGGTCTGTCTGAGAATGGCGTGAAAGATAGCATGTAGCACTTTGAGGAAAGAAGGAATGGAAGACGTAAGGAGCAAGATTGGATGGATTTTGGTTCTTCAGCCGACTTGTTGCTTGTGAAACTTGTGTGTGTCATTGTGATAGCAGGCAGGCGCCCTGCCCCGATATTGGCATTCAGCCAGATCTGGGCCATGGGAGGAAGAAGAGGAGGAGGAGGAGGAGGAGTTTGAAGCGCTATGATCCAGAGGACTGTTGACTGACGGGAACAGTGGCTGTGCACAAGCTAGCCAATGAGCAAGAAGCTGGCAAACAAGACCACAGCACAACAAGCGCCAGTATTCAGTTAGTTCTGTCTGGACTCAGTACCGGGACAACATACTGCAGGATCAAAGTGAAAACGTGATGTTCAAACATCAGGGTTGGGTCTCTCCCTTCTAGCACTGTTTAATGCACATTAAGAAGGAGTTTCACTTGAAGTGTGTGTTTGTTTTCTTCGCTCAAGAAGAACCCGTCTAATTGGAGAAATTCCCATGTATTTATTCTGGCTTGCATATTTCTTCCTCATGCCAGCACATCTTCTTCCCTCTGGGTGAGAGTAGTGCTGGAGTAGGCATCAGAGGAAACCCTCTTTGTGTTTGTTTCTTTTAGCAGTCAGAAGAAGCAAGGTGAGAGAGAGAGAGAGAGAGAGAGAGAGAGAGAGATAATAATAATAAATAATAATTATTATTATTTTATTCTTGTATTTTCTGTTCAGACATTATCTATGCTTTTGTTAATGTCACACTCGCTTTGGCAATGTTAACATATGTTTCCCATGCCAATAAAGCTGTATTGAATTGAATTGAAATTGAGAGAGAGAGAGAGAGAGAGAGAGAGAGAGCACTTCTTACACCGTGGAAGGTCCCTGCTTGAGTTATCATTCCTGTTTAACGCACCATTGAGAATGTGAAACGGGTTCAATTTTTGTGAAGTATAAAAAAAGAAAAAAATAGTGATTCTTTGGAACATCTTGGGGCTTCTGAAACGGACCACAGCGGTCCTGGTGGGGTTTGAAACATTGACTAGAACGACCGCGATTAGCTCTGGCTAATCACCTGGTAAGATTTGGATGTTAAAGTTGAAGTTTTGAAGAGAGCCATTAACTGTTGTGGGGTAACTCAAACCCCACTGGCTCCACCAAAGGCCGGTTCAGAAGCGTCCCAGAAGCAGGCTATGGGCTGAAATATGTGCCACCAGAAACTGAATTTGAATTGCTTAACTTGAATAATTGCATTAAAAAACAGAATCTGAATCACATAATTTGAATTTGTATTGTTCAATTTAAATCATTGCATTGAAAAACTGAATCGGAATTGTAATTTGAAATTGAATTTATTAGTTTGGAACTGAACATTCAGTTCTCACAATTCAATTTCAATTTTCTGTGACAAACATCCGGGTACTTGAGGCAGAGCAATTGAGCGCAGATACACAGGACGCCTCTTCGGCCAATCAGCACCTACGTGTGTGTGTGTGTGCCATGGCAGTTGCCGGTGTCTGGGGCAGTTACCACTGCTGCTGTTATGGGCATTTGTTTTTAGTTTTTATTTTATAAAACAGTCGTCAGAGTTGTATTAGATTCGCTGGCATTTCCATTATGTGATTTCTGCATTAATTTGCGAGGTTTTCTAAATTAATCTCTCAACCGCTGCCGCTGTGTGGCGCAGCTGCCACTGACCTGCCACGACAACTACTGCTGCTTTGATCATCTGTTTTTATTTTTTATTTTATAAAACAGTCATTGTTGTATTAGACTCGATGGAAGTAACATTTCCATCATGTGATTTCTGCATTAATTTGCATTGATTTAATTAATCTCTCAACATCTGTCTCAACCGCTGCCAGTGTCTGGGGCAGCTGCCACTGCCAATCACACCTATAGACCCCAAATCCCAAATGTGTATATAAAGCCTGCTAGTCTACATTTCTCAGTGCATCACAGGATTCTAATTTAAAATCCTGCACTAAGGGCCTTTTACCATTGAATATATTTGAGAAAATATGTTGTTCAGTTATGCAATCATGATATACTATATAGGAAAAAGGTTACAGTAAATTATTATTTATAAAATAAAAAATAAAAACAGATGATCAAAGCAGCAGTAGTTGCCGTGGCAGGTCAGTGGCAGCTGCAACACACAGCAGCAGAGGCTGAGAGATTAATTAAAGGAGAACTATTATACCCTTTTTCCAGCAGTTCACACAGGTCCCAGGCACCTTAATGACATGTCTGTGAAATCCTTGTTCAAAATTCCTCATGGATCAAGCACAGCAGCCCTCTCTGTACCCTGTCTGTACCGCGCTGCACTCAGGCGGTCGGTTTTCGTGTCTGTCCCTTTAAATGCAAATGAGCTGCTGCCAGCTGCTGCTCATTCCGCCCCCCTCTTCCGCCCTGCGAGGCCGACAGCACGTACGGGAGTGACGTTGCCGGAGTTTACCTGGGAGAGACGTGGCTGCTGGAGAAAACGTCGCTTTGCAAAAGGATATATTTGAACTAGAGTCAGACTCTAAGCACGAAGAGGCAACCGAACAAGTCCAAACAGCGAGGAGAGAAAAGGATATTTCTGAATGGTAAGTTTATGTAATGTGTTTTTATATCTTTGAACTCTGGCTAACTGGCTAGCGCTAGGCTAATGTTGCTACCCTGTAGTGTGTTTATGTACTGGCTATTGGAAAGCTACGTAGATAAATGTAATTAATTGCAAGTAATGTACGTAACATTACTCAGCTATTCCCCTTACACCAGTAACATACAAGCTCAGCCAGCATGTTTGCTCCACAACCGTACAGGTGGGAAATTAATTTTTTACTTACTAGTAAGTCATTCTTTTGTCTGAACTCTATTAGCCACGTTACTTTATTACAGACATTTGGAGAGCAGACTATGGGCCTTTATGTCTAAGGGGAATAGAGCAGTAAGTTATTTTATGCATATTAGTAGTCTGTTGGATACAAATGAGGTGACTGGAGCTAGCTTTGCCAGAGCAGGCAGTGTCAGTCTGTCTGTCTGAAACCTCATAACGTGTATGTTTACCAGATATTGAAGCATAGATAATATGTACTTATTGACATCAACTTGAATAAATTGCTGCATTCTGTAACCTGTGTACTTAATAATTTTCATAATTTCTACAATCTAATGCGACTTACCGTTTCCTTGTGTTCTAGGTTACAAGACTACAGCAGGTTCCAACCCAGCAACATGCATGGCTCATCCTAACCTGCCTTGAACCTGTTTGTAATCTATCTACAGAGCAGACTATGGGCCTCTACAGCTGAGGGGAATAGAGCAGTAAGTTCTGCATATGCATAGAAGTAGTCTGTTACTATTGTAATATAAATGAGTAAGGATTAGTACAATAAAATACTGTTCCCTCTATCTTACATTGCTTACTGTTAATCTGTCATGTTTGTTACTCGTTATCATGTTACATATCAAACACTGAAAGCACACAAAACAGTTCAGATAGAGTTTACCTTTATTGTCATAATTCCTTCAAACACCACACAACTTTTGAAAACAAAGTTATTCAATATACTACCTAGAACAGCAGTCTGAAAGAGTTTTGGTCAGCATTTAGGTTTCACAGAATTTCAGAAGAAAAGATGGACACGTGTTATAAAAGCATGTCACTGTGTAGTTTAGACTAACCATTATGTACACTTTGTTTTAGCTGTTACAGATACTAGGCCTACAGGAGCTCTGTAAGCTGGTGTTGGGGATTTCTCGGCCAGAGAATCAGGGTGGTACTGCTCAGCTGTGTGGTACGACCGGTCCTTGATTGAACCTCGACACATAGCCGGCTACAACCTCTTACTTCCCTGGTCTTGCAAACTGGGCTGCGAGATCCTCAGGGATGGGGATCTTCAGGGCCAGAATTTAGGAAAACCTTCTCGAAGATGAGGTCCAACATAACCTATAAGACAATATAGGAGGGAGAAAATTAATATACTTAGTAATTATCCAACTTACATAAGTTAAGAGCCCTGTTTTATGTTATTTATTTTTCACTTGTATAATAGATGTTTGCACATTCTTTGACTTATTGCCATTTTTAATAAAAGGTTGTAAAACTTACCGACGGTTGGTTCTACTTTCACTGTCTTAGCTGTTGCTGTTGTTGGGAAGTTCAATCTGAATAGCAGCTCACCAGCTGATGTTGTAGCTTAGGGACGCCCAGCACTTTCATTGAAGTGGAGGGCTGCCAGGTGGAGTCTAGGGAAGAAAAAAAATAACAGAAATATGAGAAATATGATTGAGAGCACAAATATAAATATACATTGTACTCATTCACTAAGTATCAGAATCACCTTTATTTGCCAGGTGTGTGTACACACACACACAAACTGTCCATACATATACATACATTGAGAGCAACATGTAAACAGAGTCATATTCCTTGTGTGTACACACACCTGGCCAATAAAGTGATTCTCAAAGTTACTACTTGCTAATTCTTTCAGTCCAGAAGCCTGCATGAACAGGCAGCCTGACATGTCACTTAACCGGACAATATCCAGGTGGAGCTCATGGACTGAACTGATACTGTCCTTGTATTGTAACTGTTTACTTAGCTAGATCCGGTCTTAGGGAGCTGGTGTACCCAGCTCCCTAAGACCGGATCTAGCTTCAGACTACGCTGTAAAATAGCGAGGGGTCTCTCTTTCTCTCAAACCGAGGGGGACACGGTAATAATGGGTGCCACAGACAATAAAAGTGAGGGGGTGCCGTTAACAGAAAGGTGAATGAGAAAAGTTATTTTCGTATCGCTAATGACGGCTACGTTCAACAGACAGCATGTGGGACCGATGAGTAGAGGGTGAGTTATACACGTCTTTCGTTATCTCTGTAAACTGAGCAGGAAGTGTTCGTCTTACAGACAGACATCCAACTGAAAACCTACTGGCGTTATGTTAGTGTGTATCACAACCAAGTACAGCTGATACGAGACACTAGTTAGTGCCGATTAGCATGAACTAACGCTAACTAGCCGTTTGGTACAGGCATTACTTGCTTGCTACTTGATCCACACCAATGTAACGCCAGTAGTTTGTAAGTTGAACGTCTGCCTGTAAGATAAACACTTTTTGTTCCTGCTCAGTTTACAGAGATTAAAAAAAGACTTGTATAACAGGGCGGTGGTCGACAGTGTGGGGACGTCTCCGCTAAAAGTAAACTTTTAATCCTCCGTTCTTCAGTCCTCTGAGGCTGGGGCCAATATAGCGACTTGTGTCGGTCACTGCTGCCAACAACAGAGTAACGAGCATGCCTAGGTCGGAGCCTTGCCCAGCCATTCTTCTCTGTGAAGCAGAAATGTCGGAGCTTCGCCTGAGCTCTGCGCTTTCATCACCTGTTGGGCGTGGTGGGTGGAGACTGGGTGTTGGCCTCTGCTGGAGAGATCAGGAAGTGGGTTTGGTCTGCAGGTCTTGTACGTAAGAACCGGCACGGAATCTGACTGGCTTACCAGAGACAAGCAGCAAAATGGGGGTACGGCCGCTGCATCGCACGCAAAATGGACGCGGTTGGTGTTTTTAACACTGTGGGGGTTTGTACGCATCCCGAATTCAAAAATATTAGTGTAGAAGAGCTGGAAAAGTGATTTTTGCATAATATGTCCCCTTTAAGAAAACTTGCAAAGCAAATTAATGCAGAAATCACGTAATGGAAATGCCAGCGAGTCTAATACTCTGTCTAACTCTGACGACTGTTTTATAAAATAAAAACTAAAAACAAATGCCCATAACAGCAGCAGTTGCCGTGGCAGGGCAGTGGTAACTGCCCCAGGCACACACACACACACACACACACACACACACGCACACACACGTAGGTGCTGATTGGCCAAAGAGGCGTCCTGTGTATCTGCGCTCGATTGCTCTGCCTCAACTACCCTGATGTTTGTCACAGAAAATTGAAATTGAATTGTGAGAACTGAATGTTCAGTTCCAAACTAATAAATTAAATTTCAAATTACAATTCAGATTCAGTTTTTCAATGCAATGATTTAAATTGAACAATTCAAATTCAAATATAAATGATTCAAATTCAGTTTCTGCTGGCACATATTTCAGCCCACAGCGGGCCTCCACTCTGCTCCGCGTTGAATATGCGGCTGTTCTATTTTTTACGGACGCCGCAAGTAGCCCGCGTCAATTTACACAGAGCACCTCGAGCTGACGGGAAGCCAGACACAGAAACAGCATAGAGAATCCAGTGGATTTTCAAAATAAAACACCCTGTGCAAACTGCTGGTCAGAAAAACAGACAAAAGCGAAACAAATGAACTACGTAGCATATTTACACATGTAGAAGCATGTTTAGAAGAACATAAACCAGGAAAATGACCAAATCTGAGCAAGTAAACAAAGTCTGATGTGTTCAGTGGGGTTTCCAGGTTCAAGCCATTACAGCAGTGTCCAGGTTGATTCCAGCATGCAGCCCTTTGCGTCATGTCATCCTCTCTCTCTCTGTACCGTCTTTCCTGTTTCTCTCACACTGTCACTTAAATGAAAAAAAGCTATCTGTTTTGCACACAGGCATGAGCGCTCTATTACATCTCAGCTCGTTAAGCAAAACATGTTAGCTGAGGCTTGGTGTGGAAGAATGACAGAAAGGAGGACATGCATATTAATTATATATATATTGTTCAGGCTGACTTTCTTCATGAAGGGCTTTAATTAAACATGTTTGTCACAGTGGTTCCATACGGGCAGAGGACAGACAGACTAATGACAAACAGTGTAAATATATGGAGCATAAAATGAGGTTAGCATGTGCATGTCTCAGCGTGTGTGCATGTATGTTGTTGTATGACAAAACTGTTTCACAGTCAACATTTGGTGAATTTTTGTTCTGTGTTTTCTGTGAGGAATTGCCAGGAATATTACGAGCTTCCTGTTTAATCTCATGCATCACCCTCCTCCTGAAGAACATAAACAGTAGTTAGAGAATGTAGTGAGTGACGCTCAGCCAAACTAAAAGTGGCAGGTAGTTGTCTTTGCATAATCCAAGCAGCACATAGCAGAGAGGAAAGTCAAACATACTTGAGGGATTAATTGCAGAGCTGTGGGCTGCTGTGTTTGGATTCAGTGTTCCCATGCAGTGCACATTTCAAAGATACTGCCTGCTGGATTTTACTCAACACTGTTTGCTTTGCTGAATTTCCTTGTTTGACACCTGAAGCGCTTCTTTTATCCAGCTAAAAAAAAATCCACAGGTTTGAGCTGTCACAGTGATTCCATGTGCTGCATCCCTTCATGTGCTCATATCGGTGCTATCTACAGTCCACATGCTGCACATGGCCACCTCTTGTGCGTGATTGGCTATAAACTTGTCAGTCAAAGCTTTGTGGGGAAAATAAATTATACACCCACAGTTGTCAAGATGGTATATGGATCTTGTAAAAATGTGGGAGCATAAAACCAGCAGCCCAGAGGGTAGGGAACGACATATAACACAAGTGTCAGACTGGATATCAAATGCACTTCAGCTCTGAGCTGCTCAGTGTTTATTTCTGTGAATATTACAAAATGCTAAAGCCTAGCATCTTAAAAAGAAAGGCCCTCGCAGGTGATGCTATTATGTGTTGTACTCAAGTGGAAATGAAGCCAATGCAGAAGTGCTAAAAACTGTAATTTCTTGAGCGGCTACAGAAGTGAGTCAGTCTCCATATTAAAATGTCCAATTTAGCAGAAATAAGCATATTTACAGCCTGGTTCATGGTCTTTAACCGTTTTGGTCTCTATAGCTAATTTCCCCATCCATGACAACTGTCAGGGGGGTGAATCTTTTTTTAACTCGTTTAAATGATGGCAATTCTGAGATTTCTTCCAAAACACATTAAATATGTTGAAAATAGTTGCTGAAAACACGTGAAAAGACTTTGAACCATATATTACTGAAATGTGTAGTTAGAGGTTCAAACAGTTTTTCATTAGTTTTCAGTCCAGGATTTTGTGGGCGGTCCTAAAAGGTGGCTCCGATATTGGTATCATATCGGTCCCGATATTGAAGAAAATTCTAGATAAGGTATGGATGACAATTGGCCGATACATATCGGCCGATCTATTCAGTCTAATTCTATGCTGTGCGCTGTGAGTGACGTCATATGCAAGCAACACGCCGTGCGGAAGCCCACTTTGTTTTCAAAATGGAGCGAGCGAAAGGATCGGCTATCTGGAACTTTTTCACACTACCTCACCCAACAAACTTGACGGCTACTTGCAATACCTGCACAGTAAATGTTCTGAGGGGCGGTGGTAAAACTTCAAGTTATAACACAACCAACTTAATCAAGCACCTACAGAAATTTCACGCCAGAGAGCACGCAGAGTTCATTGAACTGAGTAAACAAAACGGAGGCGGTATGAAGCAGCTAACTTTGAAGGAGATGAAGGAAAGAGGTGAAAAATTTCCACTTAATAGTGCGCAAGCAAGCTTGTGAAGCTATTGTTTTTTTTTAAGATTGTTGTACTGGTCCACAGTTATTAAATAAATAAGTAATTCAGTACATTTATATGTTTATTTGTTTTTAAAAAACAGGAAAGAACTTTTTAAGTCAAGTCTGATGTTGCCTTGGACAAAAGAATGATCCCAGTCTTTTCCACACAATGAGACATACCGTTTGTTCCCGTAATTCCGCACTGTTTTTCTGTATCGGTATCGGCCGATACGAAACCTCAGATATCGGTATCGGAGGTGAAAAAAGCGGATCAGAGCATCCCTACTGCAAACGATGAGTTATCAAACACAATGCTGCCACTATATTTACAGTGAAGTTAGACATGAGGCTTGGAAGAGAGATTAGCTTTACAACATGCTTGTAGTGTAAATTCAATAATACATACATGCTCCATATGCTGACCACATCACGCCCCATGGTGCCAATAAAAGTGCAATATTGTGCCCTTGCTCGAGTTAATAGGCTTCCCCGGGGAGTGTGAGCTTGATCCTGATTGATGTCTTTAAGCCTCCCTATTGAGTTTACATCACTCCGTGTTTTATCTTGCCTGCTGCAAGTGGAGACAGTTTTAATGGTCAGCCCGTGTTTTTCTGTCCAAACCAGTTCTATGTTTTCTTTGTACCCGAGCCTCGAAGCTTGGTGAGTCTGACAATCTGTAATTAGTGCCAACCATAAACAACTGGAATCCCACTGAGCACTGCCACGGGTGGCTGCCCTCACCACGACAATCTGGAGTTTCCCTTTTGTCCTCGGATGTGTCTGATGCAGAGCCAGCTGCCCGCCCTGGGAGCTGAGCAGCGGGCCCACCATCCCAGAGGGGAAAGAAAGTTGGAAAGTTGAGAGGAGGATCGTGGATGGTGGACATACTGTACATTCTAACATATGAATACTGTTAGAAAGAGCAAGAGGAACATGCTCTGTAATGAGAAGAACTTATTTCCAGGATGTCAGAGTCCTTTCCTGTCTTCCTGCACATTCATATTTAAATATAGAGTCTGCTGCCTTCTAAATGTGATGCAAGTCCTCTGTTCTTGGATCAGTACTGATGCTTTTTTCTACCCTGGCTCCAACATGCAGTCATGACATCATGGCTAATGTACTACAGGGTAGCTCTCCATTCCCCCACCTCATTTGTCTCATCGTTTGGCTCGCATGCTTATTCTTTTCACAAATATTACATCCACTCAGCCAGGCTGCATTTTCCTCAAGATGTCTGACTCATGACATAATCCCTTTCACCATGGAGACAGAGAGGCTGGATTATGTTGGGTTAGGTTGGAGCAGATTTTGTTGAGTCTTTTGGTGGCCATGTTTTTCTCAGATGGTGGTCCAGTTGTTTCCCTATTTATCAGAGCACTGAGTGGATTGTGAAATGCATTTTTACACACTAGATTTTAGCATCGCTTTTCTTTCTTTGCAGCCTCAGCATCACTAAAACTTTTTTTTTTTTTTACTTTTTATGTGGAATGCCAAACTTTCCCAGCAGGGTAATGGTCGGCTCTCTGTTGTCGTCGTCTTGGGAACAGGGTCTTGGCCTTGAAGACATGCTCCATGGACCATTGCAAACAGTCGGCCGGCCCTCCTGTGGCCTCCCAGCCCACTTAGTCTGCACACATAACCAATGTAGGCACACGGCTAAGAGGAGGAAACATCTGAAAGAAAGTTATGTGAACGTTCAAGAGCACAATGTTCCTTTCTGGTGATTTGTGTGAAAGTTTTTGTGTTTACTGCAGAAGTAAAATAAAAGTGGATCTTGTTTGTAAAGAAGAGCAGTTTAATAACTGTATTTCAGTTTATGAATACCCAATGGCATCTTCCTGGAAGTTCTCTCATATAGCTTTACACTGGTCTGTCTTGCATGGACTCTACAGTAATAAGCTAGCATGTCAATGTCTTTGAAACTTTGTTTTTCGTCTTGATCTACATGTTTTCAGCCAAGTACAATAACGCCATATGTGCTTTCAGGGCTAGTATCATACCAAAGTCTTTGATTCAGGTTCTGTTGAGCTTGGCCTGTTTCCTTCCCATAGGGATCTCTTGGTCTTAGCTTGAGTCACAGATCAAAGGCCCAGCACAGCGCATGGTGTCCAAGGCTCAAGGCTTAACCTTTTTAAAACCTCACACTCTCCAACGCATTATCCCGGCAGGCTGACTTAGACTTTTGGTTTTGGTCTCGGAGCGATCGCTTCCAAAAACTGTGCATAAAAGTTGTCCATCACGGGATCATAACGGCAGCTCGTAAATCAAGATTGCCCACAGAGATGTTATGATACGAGCACAGCACGATGAGTGCAGCAGTGCTGTTTGGATGCAATAAAACAGTTTGCATCACAGTAGCAATAGCCCGGCGTGCTTTCGCTCTGTATCAGCCCTGATTACCATTGCTTAACTGCCATAAAGGCACATATGGAGCTGTTTAGTTATCTGCCTACGCAGAAATACTCTCTAGTGCACTGTCAATTAGAGCCAGAGGAAGGAAGTGGTCATGGCTAAATCCAGGAGCAAAGGTAGTCCCAGAGGAGGACTGGCCTGACTCCACACATATTTATTAGACTGTCCTTTTTACTTAAGGCATCGCATATACATACTGCATTCATAGTGAATAGTGTTTTATTGAGATGTATGGTTTCTCTCATATAATTTCTTTGTCACTGTGTATACACTCAGCAATCTTTGCAAGGCACTGGTGCCAAACCTCTCATATCAATACATCATCATCCTAAAATATGATTGAACACATAACAGTAAGTTAGTTTACTCGCCTAATATGGTCATGTACACAACACTCGCACCTTCATGTGACCAACATGAAGATGCCCCCCCCCACCCACACACCCACACCCACACACACACATCCTCTCGCCCACTGGCAGCCAATATTAGTGTTGGATTATACATTAAAGGCTCAGTCATGTTTCGCAAGTGGACCCTCTTAAAAGAAAAACTAAAAAGTCTTTCAGTGTAAACAGACTCCCCACCTCTAAACCCTTGGCTTTAATAGTTTAGAGCTGCACTAACAATTCCTTATATAGCTGGGTTTCTTGCCCGAGCAGACTACAGTATAAAGAGTGCAAATGCAGAATGCCATGCCTGCAAGGATGAATTTAGGGCAGAGGGAGTGGTTAATGTCTAATTTCTGTTGACTCATTGCTTTTAATGAGAATCGGGGACGTGACAGCGTTTGCGGAGACGGAGTTTGAAATGGTTCATTAGCCTGTTGGCATTATTAATGCACGGTGGCTTTTTGGCTCTGTGATGTGAATGTTTATGAAGATTATCCCACATCAAGTGGGAGCAGTGTTTTCTGTCAGGCTCGGGCTCAGCCTGGTGACTTGGAGAGAGTCAGAGCCCATAAAAATCCTTTTTAACTCTTTGTCTCACTGTTATTAGATACTTTCAAGATCATGTGAGATCATTTTACTGTTGAAAAGGGGGAGATACCACCTGTTTTTGCCTTGGACACAACACAATACAGGCTAGTAGTGTATCATTCTAAGTTCTCTCCACTTGACCGTCTTTAGCATGAAGCAAACGGGTGCCAACAAGCTCTACGGGCTAGTTTTCTCTTCTCACTCTCCGGCGCCGCCATACCTCCACCTCATTAACCTCACCTTACCTCAATCCCTTTTCTCTTGTGGAATCTGCCAATTCTCCTACAAGTATAACGACTCTATCTGTTGCTCATTTATGTGCAGTCTCAATTTTACACGCGCTTGTGACACCGAGAATAGTCTCGTCCCTGAAGTCGTGGTGATTCACAGTATGTTGTAACATCTTAACAAGTAGTTGGAACATTTGGTGCATTTGTGAATTCTAAATTGTTGTCTGTGTCTCGTGTGTCATTTCCAAGCAATAATTGGTTCATTTTAATTAGCTTATGTCTGACTTCTCAGGAGAAGGAGCTCACCAGGAGCACTCGATGGCGACATTAAGCTGACATGTGCCCTCTCGCCTCTCTTGTCTGCAGGAAAATTGGCTGCAGCCTTAGGATGCCCTGTGGCTTTGTCTGAATCAGCGAGTTCTGGTGCTTTCAGAACTATAATATTCAAGACAACAGGGAGCTGCAGAGCCTGGCAGGTAAGCACAGTCAGTTTTTTTTGTTTCTTGTTATTATCTGCAATAGGGCTGCACAATTAATCATATTAAAATTGTTTCATCAGTTCATAGTGTTATGCAATCTATGGTAATAGTTCTCTGGGTTTGTAATGTGCAGGCAGATCTCTTGTATTAAACTATGCACTCCTGATTCCTCTCTAAGCTTCTGTACATAAAAATGACAATACTGTTTAACACCACTTTATGTGCTGAGGGAGTTCTCCCCTTTCTTCTTCTTTAAGAGCTTCTTTAAGGCTCGGTTGGGAATCGTTGTTGTTGTGGGCCTGTAAAGGCCATTGAGACATGAGTAATACTGGGTACAAATAAACTCCAGCACCACAGGCTGACATAACATCACATATTTAAAGTCTACAACCACCTGCAGCATCGCCACAACAAGGCAACGACAAAAGAAAATCAACATCTTCACCCAGCGCTTCACACACTTTTTTCTTCCTTCTGCTTTGACTTAACATAATATTTGAAGGCTGTTCTACACAGGGTTAGTCATTTACACGGACACAACAGAAGGCTACATTGTGTCTTTCAGTTTCTGCCCTTGCTGCCGAGGCTGATGTTTGTTAGTTCTTTGCTTTGTGCCGGCCCTTCTATAAATCTTCCTTTCTGTGACCACTGTTCTAATGCTTTGGCACACAAGAACAACTACAAAGCAGTCAAATTCATCAAACTGCTCAACAACCTCGCCCTGTTGACTTGGATCTTGCGGGGGAGGATGTGTAACTTGGTGTAGGTCTGTCCAGAGCACATACGTATTTGAGTAAAGTCTCTCTATCGCAATCTAGTCATGTTGTTACAGTTTAATGACCAAAAGGGGACGTGGAGGTTAAAAACATGTCTAGGTATGTTTGTATGTCCCAGTACCACAACGATAAGAAGTTTTTTAGAGTGTAATACTCTATTTTTATCCATATTTAGCTATGCCATGTTCAAATGATTCAGTTGATGTGGAATGATTCATTTTAGTACACACCTCATCTCCTCCTGCTGGGAAATGATTTCATCCTTTCTGACTTCACGACCGAGGTATTTCAAAATTGTAGCTTCACGTCACCTTCAAAGCTCCACAGCTATTTCTGTCCATGTTTTGTTTTTGTTCTGTTTTGGTAGTTATTACCACCTCTACTTCGATGACTGAGACTGCTCTGTTGTCTTGTCTCATAAAGTCCCTCTGCATTTAATGCCAACGTGGTTGTCATTCCACATTCACATTACATATTTTCCTTTTTTTCCCCCTCCTCTCCCTGACAAATTTGATGTGTTTTGTCTGCTGTTGTGTCTTGCAAACGTACTGTGCTCTTGTTGCTATAAGAAGAAAGTACAAGATCAAGTTATGGATGTCAGTTGGATTTGTCTTTTTTTTTGGTACTGAAAATGTTGCATCTGCAGCATATGTAGTATCTTTATCTCTGTATCTATTTCTCTGTATTTTTATCTACACTCCATAAAAAAATAGAAATGCTTTTTTTCTGGTTTTTAGGGTGTTTGGGTGCACGATTGCTGAAATTGGTGGTCTAAAATGGCTGAACTAACAATCAGGATTTAGTTTTATATTGGATGCTGCCATTTTAAATTCTGTGTAAAGTAAGAATAAATATGTTCTGAGTTTGTCAGACCAATGAAGAAAGTGCTATGAACCACCCAGCCAAATTTTAATGATTAAAGATATCGACAAGTTTATGAAATTAGGTGTCAAAAACAGGTAAAAATGAATTCTCAGCTCCAGGACTGTGGGGGCGTGTCCACTGAATGTGCTGAAGCCACACCCACTCTTGGAGCAGTCAAGCAGCCATTTTTGAAGCGACTGAAACGTGTCAGATGAGTTCAGAAAATGACATGACTAACTTGAAACACTCTGAGCGAGATGAATTCATCTCTATCTCTCTGCTAGGGGTGCAGGGGTATGCTCAGGGTGGCCTCAGCGTGTCATCGAGCCACCCTTTAAGGACCACCCACAAAATCCTGGACTGGAAACTGGTGAAAAACTGTTTGAACCTCTAACTCCACATTTCAGTAATATATCGTTCAAAGTTGTGTTTTCAGCAACTACTTTCAACATATTTAATGTATTTTGAAGGAAATCTCAAAATTGCCTTTTCACAGACTTATAGATTAGACTTATAGATTTTTGTCACAAATTATTTCAAACAAAATGATAAAAATGTAATGGTATTTTGGGGTATCAGGGTACTGTGATCCAAGTATTGTAAGAATGTCACTGTATTGTCTCTCATAATTCCAAGGCCTAATTGGTGCCTTAGCAAAATGTTGATTTGTGTGTGTTGTTTTTTGGCAGAATTATCCTCTAAATCAGGGGTGTCAAACTCATTTTAGTTCAGGGGCCAAAATGATCAAACTAATACAATATCAGGCGTCAAAAGTCGCAGTCGCAGCCAATTTCAGGATGTCATTTAAGTGCTTGTGTGTTTTATTGATGCTCATTACAGAGAAAACTTGTTCACAAAGGTAGCTAGTCCCAAATATGCACATAACCTTCGCTGCAAGTGGGCTGTCAATTTGGGGTACCCCGGCAAGAGATACTGATAAAATGTGTCCAAGCTGACACAAAGTCAAATCTGAATCACACTGCAAGTCAATTAGTTCAAGTTGGACATCAACGGGCAGATCAGAAGTTCACCAAAGACCTGAAACCGTAGAACAGATGATAATAACTTTAACTGGCAGGTCCAGCGTGAACAGTGTTGTGTGCGACCCCCACTTGAAACAGCAGTTACTTTTATTGGAAACTTGCAGTTAATGTCTTCTCTGTAATTTTTACACTTTGCAAAGTCATCCCGCAAGGCCGAATTGGAACCTCTGGCGGGCCGGTTTTGGCCCATGGGCCGTATGTTGGTCACCCCTGCTCTAAATGCTGATTTATTGCTTGTGAGGGCATTCACTTGAATGATGGATGCAAGAATGTGGCATCCATATCTCGTCTTGGTTTCTTTTGGGGAACTTAATTACTGAGTTTGCGATGGGGGATTGGAGGGCTCACAAATATATGATTGCAGCAGTCAGAGCTGCATTACAGTTGTCAAAGCCAGCATGTGTGGTGTAGTGTAGATTGCATGAGAAGAAGTAATCCACCAACAAAGGATTTATGTGCAATGAAGACTTGAGGATTTAAAGAAAATGAAAGTCTCTGCCTGTCTCTGGCTGGGAAAGAACCACAGGCATCTTCAGTCTTTGGCCAATCTGTGTAGAAATGTAATGTGGACAGTTGTTGGCTTGTTTTGGTTTCTGAAGGGAATGCAAATCAATTGCTGACAACATCAGCGTTCTACTGTAAAGCAAGTACTCAATGAAGAGAACTTGATCTCATAAAGTGCTTCATGGGAACCTTTATAAAAGCAGAGCGTAAATACTATCCAACTGATTTTCATTCCCTCGTGCTGTTACACTCTCCTCTCTTTCCTCCGTCTCCAGCAGCTTCCTGCGTACAACCAGATGCCGTAAAAAAACAAGAACTAAACACAACAAATGAACGTTCAGGTAAAGGCCCATCAACTCCCCTCATTTCTGAGCTAATCCCTTGATTACAACTGTTACAACAAATGTGGTGTAAACACTTAGCTGTAACCTCAGTCTTCTTTTTTTTATTTGAGTTTTCTCATTTTAGTGACACAGTGAAGTTAAGGCAACAGGAGTAGCAGATTATTGCAATTAATCAATCTAATATAGCGTTCATCATCCCTCGAATGTAATATTTCTTAAGTAAAACACTATGTAGGGGTTCTCAGTCTTGGGATTGGCAGCCTAATGTTGGGGCACTTAATGTGAAGACTCAAATCAATTAGAAATTAAGTTTTAATTTTATAAAGGCTTAATTGGCAGAACATCTACTACATTCTGCTTTATTTCTTGTAAGTAAAGTCATTTAACTATGTTGTGTTCCCTTCATCTGCATCTGTAAGAAGACTGACATTAAGTTCTTATATTCTATATAAAAAAAACAAAAAAACATGTTGACTTGTTAGTTACCAGACTTTTAATGTTCTGTTTAGATGCCTGTGGCTTCTCTACAGACACTAAGTGTAGCATTTAGTCCCCGAGGAGTTTCAGGCCACTTTGAAAGTCTGTGTGTATTGACTGGCACTATATATGTATAGATCCATCAAGATTACACACTGTTGACGGATGGAAGCTCTTTGAGTTACTCTGCTCATTGATTGCTGCATTTCCCCCGCTATGATTGTCCTTGATAAATGGATTAGGATGTGGCCTGTGCTTTCTGCCTCTAGAGTTACCACTTCAACAATGCTCGCTAAAAGTGCCCTTGGTATCTTGCTCCAACAGTCAACAATGTGAAGTTTTCCCATTAGGACCCCATTGATGAGGTTTGAATCAATTAAGCCACAGAAAGTATCTAACTACCAGGAAATGTAGTGTAAAAGGGGAAAAAGATATACCTTGGATATTGTTCTGTCCTTGAAAGCCATCACGTCAATGGAGCCAAGGTCAGTGGAGATCAATAAATGAGTAGGCGATGTCTGAAACATGTATTCCCATCACACTCCTGCTTTTCCTCACTCTCTCTCTCAATCCCTGACTTTCCCTCAAGGCTCCACTAAGTGGACTGTGGAAACCAGCAGCTGTTGGAGCTCCCATCAGAGCAAAAAGTGAATTCCACCAAGGGAGTCGGAGGGAACGTCAATATCAGATGATATATGGGTCAGCTGTCCACTCCATTTCTTTATCCATTAGTCAGAGGGATAACTAAAATTGCCAACACAAGTTCATGGAGTCACAAATGTTGTTATTGCTATTTTATATGCACTTTATATGCTATTTTTTTGTTTTAAGCAATATGCCTTTATCTAATTAACTACAAGTTCTCACAAGTCAGATGTGGTTATGATCAGATTTGAAAAAAAACTATTTGACTTTTCATGAAAGTTTAAGTCATAGATTTAATGTTCAGTAGAAAGTCTGTGCTCTAAAACAAGAAATAAACAAGACACAGAACAACTTGTTCAAATATTAGTTATGGCTTGAGTATACATGAAAAAATTACGTCTTCTGGCCTACATCCCAAGACCAAATGTTTAAAGTAGTTTCTTTGCTTTCCCTTGCCATCACCTGTTGATAGAACAAAGGTCAAGCGGTAAAATGACGTCACTTTGACATCCTGAACCTTCGAGGTCCAGTGGCAGTCTTGGTGGATTTAAGCAGCCTACTCAAAATGGTTTGCGAGGAGTGGGTGGCAGTCTCTCCTAAATTCCACCAAGCTGTGACCCCTGTCCCCTCCATGCTGCCTGCTATAGTTATCCCAGGCCTGTTTCAACTTAGTTATGGCAGGAATGTGCCATTGCATGAGAAGAGGTCATTGCTCCTCATGCACTGCCATGGCTCTTCCCCCCAGTTCTTAGTCAAGGCTGCCAAGATATGGACATGCTTTCCCACGCATGCAACCAGCCTCCCATTCATCAATGAAGAATGTTGATATTTTCTGTGCTGGGAGCTTTACTTTGCTTTATCCAGGCTATTGCGAGGAAGTGTGAGTGCTATCTTTTTCTTTGAAGCTCTATTTACTCATGCTGTCTGGGTTCTAAATAAACCCATGCTCCAGTTTATTGTCATAAATTAATAACTTATTTCACTTCAGAACAGCCTTAGACTTTCTGTGGTCTCACTGTGTTATTTAATATTATTATTTTAAGTGCGATGACTCTGGGGACGGCAATGTTGGTCGATGAGGCAAACCACTTTGATCCCAACATTTATCAGATGGATTGCCATGAAATTTGCAACAGGTTCCCAGAGGTTACATTCAGATGACTTTTCCTCCAGCAGGTCAAAGTTTTCACTTATCCTGTAAAATATCTCAACTTGTATGACATTTGTTGGCACAAAAGTAGGTACAGATATCCATGGTGCTCAGGCAATGTACCTCCTTGACTTTGGCAATCTTCTAACTCTTGTCACTATTGAATTGTAATGAATGACTTGATTGACCATCATCTGGTCAAAAATTCATTCTGTCTAATAGTTTGGTTTATGATCAGTTGCCTGCTAAACCAGCACATGGTAAACACTGTGCCTGTGAAACATCAGCATGCTAACATTGCCATTGTGAGCATGTTAATATTCTTATATTAGCATTTAGCTCTAGTACAGCCTCAAAGACCTCCTAGGCTACGTTTACACTGCAAGTCTGCAAGTGCTTGATTTACATTGATTGCTCAGTTTGGATTTTTAAAATTTCTTTGGCATCACATTGTTTTAAATGTGTGATTCCAGTGTGAACATGCCAAAGAACATTGGATGTGGACAGAGGCAAACATGGAGGCCACTGAAGTCAACTTAACCATTTCATCAAAAAGCTGAAGTGCAGTGGAAGCCAGTGAATTTGTGCGAGCCAAATTTGGCTTTGGGCTTTTTGTGGTGCAACGACTGCTACTTTTGAGTTGTGTGTGGATGCAGAGTTGGAGCCAGGAGTAGTGGGGTCATGAGGCGCATTGCTTCACAGAAACTGAATTCATCTAAAATTTCAGGATTTCAAGTGCTACTTTTAACTACGTCAGCACCTCTCCACAATTCTCTGACGACAGTCCAGAATTGTGATGAATCAACAGGAGGGTCATATGGATTCTGATTTGATGTTAAATTAGAGTTGAAAAGATCAAATTGATGAGCTTGCAGATCTGAGAACCACTTTTGAGGCTGATTGTAAACTTAGTCTTGTTTTCTTTGTTCATCTGTGACTAACCTCTAAAATGTCACCAAGTCATTCCAAATGTTTCACAACAACGTCTTTTTAAGATACTTTCCCACATGCATCTTAACCCATTAATGTGCTGGCAGTTTTCTGTGTCTCCCGTCCTGTGGGATTAGAAGCTGGAGTCGATTTTCTGTGTGAGAGGCTCTGAGTAATTATCCAGATCAGGACATTCACAGTAAATCCTTCATCATTGGTCCCAGTGGGAACTAAAGCAGTAACATTCATAGGCAAAGCATGCGAAGGTCGATCATATTTTTCCATATGTGTGACGGTTTACGCTGGTGTTATACTAGTTTAAATAAACCCAATAATTGCACTGACATTCAATGGAATGGGTTAGTCATTTGGTCCCTGTGCATATGGAAGCAATTTGGTATCCTCTCAAAATCACGTTGCCTTGGTTACCCTGTGTTTCTGGACTGAAGTAAATGATTATTAATCACTTAGCAGCCAGTAAAGTCAGACTGTAAGTTCAGCTACAGTACAGACAGCACAAGCGCTCTTCAAGAGGGGGAATGGTTGCTGTCATGTCTCGGTTGAACATGAACTAAGCACTAGATCACGCTGTCAGATTAGATTTATAGATGATTCTATAGTGTCTGCAAAAATTGCTGTCATCACGTAAAATGCAGATAACGTAGATTAACATTCACAGTGGCTTAATCTGTTGTGGGCTTGATTCTGTCTGCCAACCACAAATCAGCTCTTTGGCTAACGCGGGGCACTGAAGAGGGGGAACTCCCTGACTTTTGAAAACAGATCTAGTTACTTGAAATGGTGACATGTAATCTGTTTTCAGATTTATTGTCCACTAGTCTGGCCAAAGACTTTCAACTTGATCTGTGCCAAGCCCTTTAGTGTGACCACCTATTGTTTCACTGTTTGGTCAACCTTGTCTTGCCTGGTATCTTCAAACAAGCTGAAGTTTCAGCTGTTCAGCCTCTTTGAAGATGGAATGAGAAATTGCACTTTCTGCTTTGGAGTCAATATTAAATTTAAAATGGAATTTTTAAAAGTTTCACTGTTTTCCAATTGGGTAATGCCTCTGGCTTTCCTATCAAACAGCACAGCTCTGTCTGTGTCTCTGGTAGAGGCACTTTTTATTATAGTATAAGTGGCGTATTTAGTTGATTTAGAACCTTCTTAACTAACTTGTTTTACTTGGATTTTTGCAAAGATTTAAACAGCCATAAAAATGTTTTGAGAAGCTTGTATGAGGATATTTTGATAATATTTAATAGTCTTAATAATGGTGCAGTTGCAGTTCAAATCCAGTTCCTCCTTGTAGCTGTTCAGAAGTGTTGCTGTATTCCTCCTGCAGGGTTTAACTGTTGGATTCAAGCTAAGATCTCTATCTTACACTCTTGGAACCTTTGAGACTCATATGTAGCAAAGTCTAGAAAGACTGCAAATAAGAGTGTATAGAAACTTTGAAGCATGTGATGGAAAAGATTCTGGAAAAGTTGAAGAACAGATAGATTGAGAGGGTCTTACTTTTACCACAGGACGCTCGCACATGCAAACTAATGCATGATTGATGCCTGTCAGTATCGGAGCTGATGTGCAAGGCCAGATAAGGAAGTGATAGAATGCTGCCTGCGAGGGATTTATCATCAAATCATGTCAAATGTGGTTTAATTTAGCTGCTATAGGAATCACATTAAAACTGAATGCTGCTCTAGCTTTACTGAAAAACCAGGAGTTATCCACTGAAGGACAATGGCTGAAAGTATGTGATCTTGTTTAACCGGAAGGAAGCAAAGGGCACGGTTAAAATGTGTGATGTCATGTATGCTTCCCAGAAGACAACTCACATGGGTTTTCAGAAAGAGGGATGGGTAGGTTCAAGTAAAAACCTCCTACCTCCTACCTACCACCTCTAGTGAGTTATAATCCGTCTGTCACACTCATATTAATCCTTTAGCATATGAAAATACTAACACCAGTCCTACTCACCATTATCATGTAGGTGGATGTTTTGAGTGAGGAGACTTGAGTTTTCTCTGCTCCATATGTAATCTTGCCTTGTTGTGACTCCTCCACATGTGACCCAGATCCTGTTCAGCCCATCCTTTGCTGCGTGTTTTGTCAGCTGTGTTTACATGGCAGCTCTCTGAAACTTAAAAGGTGGGGTGAATGCCTTCCTCTGTACCAGACTTCTGACATCTGTCAGGCCTTACCATCATTCACGTTCTTCTTCTTTCGCCGTTACATGAGGCGTAAATGTTGGTTTTAAAGCTGTATTTGAAAGGAAGAAATCTCACTAAAGGTTTAAAGGTGTAAAGAATTTAAATTATTCAGTGTAGTATTTTGGTGGTAGCTGATAACATCTAAATATAGTAGCTGATAAATATACTCTGTTATTTTGTTAATTAAGATAGACATTAATTTGTTACCCAACTCTGAAATATTTAGATGACTTAATTCCACCCCAACTGGAATGGGACTTGAAGATTGGAACTTCACTAAAGGGTATATTCTAAATGAAATATTCTTAATGCTGACCTTCCACTTCCACACAAACATATTTCCTCCATTCCAAATAATGCAACCTGATCAGTCAGTTAGCAGGGAAGAAAAACATCTATACTACATGAATTATTGATGACTAAAATGGAGCCTCTGAGCTAATAGGCAATCTTTCATCTGTGCTATACAGCATATTTGGTCCCCTCGATCTATAAGAGTCCACTCCCTGGCCCTCACCCTGCACCTCCTGCTCTGTTATTGATCATTTGCACTCCAATTTGGCCAATTTTATTCTGATAATGTGCAATCTGTATGCATGTAACACGGTCAACAAATTGCCTAGGAATTAGGAGGAGAAGGCAATATATGGTGATAGATCACCTCAAAGGGTCAGTCAAGTCAAGCCCAGGACGATGATGTGTCAGTATGTCACCTTCTTTTTTCCCCATTTAGTTGAATCGAGACTGATTTTCTGTTGTCTCACTCACTCTCCAGTCTGATACAGCAAAGACTGATAGCACATGAGTTTCTCTCAGTGCATACACAGTGCAGTTTAACATTACTTATATCCATTTGATCTGTTTCTGAAGTGATTTTTAGCTTGTCTTGTTATTTGCATTCTAAGTGAGCACAGAGTAGAGTTGCAGTTGTTTGTTTTGGACTTTGTTGGCTATGAAATTAAACTTGACAACATCAATTATGTAGCAATATTATCCATCACAATATTATATGAGTTGAGGGGTAAAAAAGAGTTCCAGAGCAACACTATACAGTTAGTTAGTGCTTTGATTTGACTTATGTATGTAATATGCATTACAAGTACTTAAGTCAGTGAGAAGTGATTTAAAATCTCACTTTAATGCACTGCAAAGAGAACTAGTTGACACATACCTGATTAACCCGACTGAAAGAACAACAAAAGAATATCACATCAGGTAAATTCTACTCATCAATCACATTTTCATATTGCCATTTAGTTCAAGCATTAATGACATGACTGGCTATTTGTGTAATGGAGATTGACAGCATTGAAAAATGAGTGTTCTTCTGAGAAAGGCGGAGACCAGACGGAGACTTGAACTGGTAATGTCATCAAGATGTTAACACTGGAGCTATGTCACTGAGAAAGAATGAGACATGATTAAGACGCAGTGATTACACAGTGAGTTTGTTTGGAGAAGAACCTTCTTTGTTCTTGTACCAAAAGAATTACACTACACTACCCTACATTACATTACATTACATTACATTACATCACCCTACCCCACACTACGCTACACTACGGCTCATTAGAATTTAAAATTTGGGTGTAAGATATTGTTTTTAAAGTTGTCATTCAAAAGAAGATTTTCTGCTGTCAATCATGTCTTGTATAACCTCATCATGGCTCAGTCAGCGTGAGAATAAACTCAGTCTTTATTTCCCAACAAGTACAGTGTAACTAGTGATTATTTGAGCTCAAATGAAGCTACATTTAATGAATAGAGACCTATTATTTTAAGACTGGAGGCAGACTAAAGTATTAAAATGAATATGAAATGTATTTTTACCTTGTGTCAGTTTGTGACTAAACAACACATAATCACATCCCTGTAGAACCCAAAGTCTACGAAGATGTTAGGTAAACTCTTATGCTGCATCTCATCAAAGCTAAGATTATGATTGTTTCCTTACATTGTCACAGGGTAATAGCTTTCTGTTCATGGATTGATAGTCTGTCCCTTTTCTTTAGAAACTTTGTGCGTTATCTCTTGCCAGAAGGCTCGCAGAGCCAAATCTGTCTTCAGATGCCAAATGGCCAAAATTAAATTAGATTTTAGAGAGCTTGGCAGGGGTATGGGGAAAACTATTTTAGGAAAGAAAAGTAGGACAGAGGTAGAAATTGACCAGAAATATATATCTCGCAATATCCCATCAAGGTGAAAAAGAAACTTGTGCAATGCAACGTGAATCAGCAATCCACTGCAGGAGATTTATGTTCTTAAGAAAGTCTGAATATGGAATGATTAAGATGAAGGAGATAGAATGAGGGTGTATGTAACAAGAAAAATGGGAATACCATGGATGTGTGAATGGGTGTGAGGGCCATCTGATGTGTGCTTGATTTCCAGATAAATTGTAGAAATGGCAGCTCATATATCACCATCATCTCTTCCATCTTGTCCTCAGGATGCAAACAGTTGCATTCAGCGTTTTAGATGTTGTTCTCCTGCTCGTGGAAGTTAAGATTGTTCACGGATCATTAGTCACAGTTCTCTGCAGCAGCCTCCCCAGCAACCTTGTTTCTTCATCTACAGTGACACATTATGATGATCTAGCATGAACATGGCTTGCTACAGTTAGCCATAGTTTTGCTGTATCTTTCTTAATTTTGTCTAGATTATCGTGTCAGCACATTTGGTTTTAACTGTAACTCACTAAACAGCCCTAAAACCCCAACCAAACTCTAAAAAGAGTCAGATTCACATTCCAAATGATGTTGGTCTCATGTAACATGACAGACTGCATTGGTTTAAGCTCATCATGACATTTCAAAGGGTAAAATTCACAGCCGTCCAGAGCTACATTGTTATGAATCCCCAAACCCTGTCAGGTTGCAACGTGATCCGTCCTCTTAAAGCCTCCATGGCCTGATCCATGGTTCTGGCTGGTGTTGTGGCTGCCTGTTGTTGCATGTCTCTCACAAGTTCAGCTGTTGATGGAATGTGAAGGCTAGTAGAGTTGAAATATTTCTCGTCAGAGTGGCATAGATGTGCGAGCATCAGAGTGCATCACTTCAGGGCACCGGAGCGAAACAACCAGGCATGTCTACAGAGGCTTTCACGAGTTTCCCAAAACAGAATTTGAAGCTTTGATAACAATGCTTCAGATTTACACACGGGGTTTCGGCACAGTAATGGGAAACTTGTAGGTTTGGTATAGTACAGAAATCTTTGGCAGTCTCCAGATTCGATTCCAGTTCTTGGTTTAGGAGTGATTCTTAATTCAATAAAAAGATAGGGGCTCCACCGACTGTGTGTCATTCCATTGACTCCTGTCGTTTGAGCTGCAAATGAAACATAACTGACAGTTAAACTAACTGGTCTTGATGAGGCTCAGACATGAATGAATCTTACAGCCTTCTTCTGTATGGAAATAATGAAATGAGTTCTGGAGTATAGCAGGAGAAAATCTGTGTTGTTGTTAACGTCAAGCGGTGGAGAACAGCTTCTCTGCTGCAACACCAGTAGTACTGGAAAAAGGCATCATCCAAAAAGCTGTACAGGCGCAATGAAATGAAACCTGCTGTTGTATCCCAGTTATTCCTAAAACTAATGGGTGTTTAACATCATCTTTGCATAAAGAAGCATTATTTTAATGTGGAAATATGACCATCTCTGATCTCCTTGTTGTCTCACTGCTTGAGACCTGAAGCTCATACAATCTGTAAAATGATTTGGCAGCATCTTCCTTTGCAAACTCATCATCTTATTTCTAAAGACACGTTTCATTTCTTCGTGCTCAAACACTGCTTTCACAGTGATTCACAGTGTAGCTAGCAGTGACTTCCCTCATTATTTGGTACCTGGTGAATATTACGAATTACACTTCAAAGGGCTAATTTGGGCCTGACGTCCTATAAATAGACCTGAGCAACACAAGGCTGTAAAACACAGCAGGGATTGCCTTCACTTACTAGTCTAATGACGTCATTTCTATGCATCGGGAGCAGCACTGATGGATTTTGATGCCTCGCCGTGCTTTGTGATGACTCAGTCATCACATCTGTAGTGCTCATCATGAGGGTCGACAGCCATGTGACTTTTAAAGCATTCAGAAAATGACGTAACGACTTTGACATGCAGTCTCACCATTTTTTCTCATCACCTGTCTTTCCCTCTCCCACTTAAGGAATAACTATCCATTACTATTTGAATGTCAAAGGCAGACCGAGCTATAAAAAAAATAAGGGACCTGCACGATACATGTAGGTCCTGTGGCATATGAGACACGTCACAACCAAGCGGCAACCTCTGTGGCTGGGAAGTGCCAAAAACTGTAGTTCCACAAACAACGACTAGAGACTACAAAATGAGTCAATCTCCATAAGCCTCTGTTTTAAAATGCCAAGCTATAATAATTAACTGGGCCGCAGCCAGAGCAATGACAGTATAAAGAATGGACACAGGTTTCTGAAGTACGGTTTTGAAGCGGCCGCTGGCCGCCGCCATGTTGGATGTACTGCTTCTTCCGCCTCCCGGCTAATCTAAATATCAGCAGAGACGTGGATGATCAGCGGACCTGAGGCGGGTCGAATGACGTCTGGGTGCTCTGATAAGCCATCTGTACTTCAGAAACCTGTGGGCACTCACCTGTCAATCAAGCGTTCACGCTGTTAATTATGTGTAACTTCGAGCCTTAATATCAAATAAACGAGTGAGTAAAAAAAAAACTGATCCCCCTCACGGTTGTCATGAACAGGGAAATTAGCTATAGAGACCAAAACCGTTGCCTGAACCAGGCTGTAAACATGTTTGTTTCTGCTGTGAAGCTGGACATTTTGGAGATGACTCACTTCTGCAGTCTGTCTCAAGTGGCCGCTCGAGGAATTACAGTTTTAAGCACTTCCGCATTGGCTTCATTTCCCAGCACAGGAGGTTGCCACTTGAACCACAGTCACCACACTGAGCTTCAACAGCTCTTCAGAAACCGGTGGGTGATGTCATGGATACTACGTCCATGTTTTATACAATCAAAACACCTGTTGTCTATGCAAAATCATGGTGGCATAATAACGTGCTTTGATGCTTTAGTGTATGTGGTTTATCCTATTCAGAAAAGTTTCAACGTTTGCTCCCCAGTTTGGCACATCCTGGTGACCTGTGCGTTGCACTGAAAAAATAAAGATTCATTGAGTTGAGAGGAAAGACGCAGCACGTGGCAAAGTTGAAGAAACCATCTTGTTTACCACACTGTGTATGTGTGCTCTCCTTTCCCCACAACAGCTATAACGAACATTGTGTATCGTTTCCCTCTTTTAACATCTGAGTACATCAGAATAAGTCATTTACATGTTCAAGTTTTAGAAATATATCACCCATGTCATCATGCTTGCTTACAGGCCTTTTTGAATGATGTGTGCACCATTGTACATTAGATTTCCCTTGGATAGCATACATACTGCAGTCTATTGTGGAGCCAAGAGATTGGAGAGAGAGAGAGTCTCTTCTTTTCTACTTTTTCTTTGTATTCCCTCAGCGTATTTGAATTTCTACTTCAGCCTCCTATTTATCTGCTGCTCTTGTTCTCATTCACAGCTTCTTATCACGTGTTTAGTCTAAGACAGGCCCTCAGAGACCTGCTGCAATCAGCCCAGAGCAGGAAGCTAACACGAGCAGGCTACACAGAGGGCATTATTCTGTACTCAACAATCACGACACTCTTCTCTCTTTCCTGTCATCCCGCCCCTCTTCCTCTGTTCACCTCTCCCAACTGCTTTTGATAGCAGCTCATTGTTTTTGCTTGGTGGTGTTCATTTCTCTCTCAGATGTGCCCATTGTCGTGAAAGTTGATCCAGGAAGAGAATTTAGTTCCAGTAAATGCAGCACCAAAGAATTATTTGAAATATTTACAGCTTGTCAAGGAACAGAGTGCCCAACCAATGAGCAAAGATGAGAACTTTTGTGGGAAGTGGAAAATCTTCAGATCTTCATGACAGTTGTTCCACTATAAGGAGGACATAATGCATAGATTAGAAGTTGGGAGTGAGGTGATATAAAGTCTACCAAATAGCTTATGTTGATAGTCGGCATAGGCTTGTCATTATTTTACCCATTGAATATTTTATAATAATAACACAGCTTCATTATTCCGAATAATATGCTGTAGGTGTCAGTTTAACATTGTGCACATTGTATTCACCCACTGTCATCTTTTCAACACTGTACTCTTGTAAATCATGAAAATTATGAGTCATCATAGTGTCATGTATCAAATATGTCATTAATAGCTGAATGTATGGTTTTCCTATATTGTCTTCACTCAAACTTACCCTTTAAATCAGGATTATATGACACATTTCTTCTCCAAATGGACATTAGTGCAATAACTGTCTGTACTTAATGCGTTCCATGTGCGATACGGGCGCTGGAGCTAATTATGGCTGTTTTAGGTAATGTTTCAAACCCCACCGGTCCCGCTGCGGTCTGTTCCAGAAGCCTCCCAGAAGCAGGCCTTTATTTCTGAAGGACGCCGCAAGCAGCCCACATCAATCTGCACAGAGCAGCCCGTATCTGACAGGAAGTCAGATACAGAAACGGCATAGAGAATCCGGTTGATTTTCAAAATAAAACTTCCCGTGCAACCTGCCGGTTGTAAAAACAGACAAAAGGGAAGCAGTTTAACTACGTAGCATATTTACATATTTAGAAGCAGCTAAACCAAGAAAAATGACCAAATCTGAGCAAGTTAACAAAGTCTGGCGGGCTAAGCGCTCCTGGTGGGGTTTGAAATCGCGTGGAGGACGGACCAAAATAGCGTCGCGGCCATGATGCATGTGTGACGTCACCCATAGGTATCTGAAGGAACTGTTTTAAAGCTCAAAATGTTGGTATTCCTGCCTCTTCCACCTCCTGGCTTATCTAAAAATCGAGAAAGACGTGGATCATCCGTGGACCTGAGATAGGCTGAATGACGCCTGGTTGCTCAAACAAACCATCTGTAACGGTACCCACCTGTCAGTCAAAGCAGCCACGCTGTTAATTCTGCATAACTTTAAGCCATAATATAATTTGAACAGGTGAGTTCTATATAAATTCACCCTCAGTACAGTTGTCATGAACGGGGAAATTAGCTATAGAGACCAAAACTGTTTTTTGTACCAGGCTGTAAACATGTTTATTTCTGCTGTGAAGTTGGACATTTTAACATGGGGACTTATGGAGACTGACTCACTTCTGCAGCCAGCCTCAAGTCGCTGTTCAAGTAACTGCAGTTTTTGGCACTTCCGCATAGGCTTCACTTCACAGCCATGGACGTTGCTGCTTGGTAAGAAATGACTACTACAGTGGCGACTGCTAAAACGGTTAGTCTAGATGGTATTTTAAGTGCCTGCCCTTTTTCAAACTGTTTCCAACGATGGCTTCCCAACAACGTCACCCAAACCACCCGACACATTCAGGTTAATTGGACACTGTTAGTGTCATTAATCATATTCTGCAAAGCCAAGTGCACACACTCTCACTTTCATGACAATATCTCTAATTATTTGTGATAAGGATAATAATTAGGATATAGAGAGAACTCTATGTGATATTAAAAAACAGACGTAGCAGCTGCATGTGGAAAAGATGAATCTTAACATCTTGTGAGGGCAGGTCATGTTATGATTTTAATTTGATTATGAGAAATGGAACTCTGACAGTCTGTTTATGTGTCACATATTATAATGTAGCTGTGTAAAGTCTGGTCTCTCTGTTTCATTGTGTTTGTTGAGACACAGTAGTTTCAGCCTTCTCCATTCATATGATGGAATAAGGTGTGAAGTAATGTATTCTGATGCATGACATATCAACATTTACTGGTCTGAAGCTGATGAATTGCTGACAGGCTATCGGTCAAGGCCTGTTAGGTGTGCCCTTACAAGTCGTTATCAGATTACAGATTCTGGATCTGTATGCAGGAATCAGAACTGGAGCATGGCAGGGACCGATAATGATGGCCCAGAGGTAACACTGGTGTTCTGTGTGTGGAAATACAACGGTCTTCACTCAGAGTTCTCCTGTAAGTGTGTACGTATGTTTAGCATTCATCTATGACTTGATATTAATATTGTTCTGGCTAATAAGTCTTGTTTGTATCGCGTCTTTTAGCTATTGTAACATCAAGTGAGCCTCCATTGATTTCATTTTTTGTATGTGTTGTTTGGTGGACAGCTGATCACTGCAGGGAGTTAAGCTGCTGTTCTCTGTTTGCCATGTTTTGTTGGGAAAACTTGATTTGCTTTGTGTTCAGATGTGAATACAGCATGACTTCAGTGGTCTTAACCTCTAATGAGGCTCAGCTGGAAACACTGTGAAACATCACTACAGGTGCGATAAGTCTTATTTAATTTAATTAGAGGTGTTCCTGTGGCCAAATGAGGCAGGCCTTTACCAAGTCGTTTCCAGAGGTCAGTCTTGTTTAGAGCTTTCCCACTGTTATGCACTTTTATCGCTTTCTGTTGTTTCCCCAAACCCCCTTTAAAGGTCCAGTGTGTAAGATTTAGCAGGTAATATGGTAGAAATGGAATGTAATCTTCATAAGTATGTTTTTATTTGTGCGTAACCACCTGAAAATACGAGTTATTATGTTTGTTTTTTGTTTGTTTTTTTGTCTTAGAATGAGGCTTTTGTGTCTTCAGACATACACTGGTTCATATCCATAATCATAAAGAAGATGACAGACAAACTATCTTAAAACATCGTAGCTGTTTTCTGAATTATTACTTTTGTTTGAAGACAAAGATTTATAGTACAATTAGAGAAACAGACTTTTAAAAATAGAAGAAAGACAAAAACAGACACACACGCATTCAATAATATACTGTACATACACACTCACTGCTTCATACAGAATATAGATGCACATAGCACACTGACAGTCATACTTTCTATAACTTCATGTTATGAGTTTCATTTCATTACTTTCAAATGATCTTCACGCTGTCCTGATTCCATGTTATATTACCTCACATAATCAAGTCAACTCTTAACAGTTCGTTGGTGCCCATGGTCTGATTTAGGGAATTTGTTCCAAATGATTTTCAATGAAGAATCCACAACATTTTATGTTTTTCAAGTGCATACAGCAGGCATACTGAAGAGGGAGTGAACAAACATGCAGAATATGGAATTTAAACCATTCAGACTGTCCCTCCTCCCTCATGATGCTCTCACAGGGCAGCCATGCTTGCCCCGTTAAAGACTGGTTTTTAAGGCTTTGGACATGTGTGCATACTTAAACTGTGACTCAGTATTTTATGGTCACAGATTGATATTGCACCATTTCATCACCCTCGCCACTTTATGTTCCCTGCTCGGGTTAGGCTATCAAATATCCCTCGCTCCTGAATATTTTACAACATGATGCCTTCCTCTGGCTCAGTGAAAATGTGTCAAAGCTGAGCTGTCGTGGTCGCTCTCTGACACCGGCCTCTGCCCTTTAAAGTACAACCGATTCTGCCATTTTGTCATTGTTACTATTTAATGGGATCAAATGGTCATCTAAAATATTCATTTAAATCATCGCCGTGCTCTTGAGAAGTAAAAGCACAGCGGCTTGTGTAGAGTTAAATGACCTTGTAAATTATGTAGAGCGGTGACATAAATGTAATGTAATCTATCTATCTCATGTTCAGGAGAAGAAAAATGAATCACACTCCTCCATATGTATCTCATCAGCAGATAATTGTATTGGATGAGATGTTAGCGACTTTAGATTACATGGTTATTGCAGTGGTGTAGTTATAAACAATTGAATAAAATGAAATTATAAAATGAGGCTGTAGGAGCTGTAATATCATTCAACTTGTTGTTCCTACATTCAAGGACAGTTCAGTTACTATTTCTGTATGAGAACACCTCACCAACAAACAAGAATCAGACTTGTAATATCACCTTAACAGCCATAACATGTAGTCTTTAGCATGCCAACGTCTTTTTCCTGAACACACTCCTCCTCCATATTTCTTTGTTACAGTTTCAGTTACAGTCATTTTCCTCCATGTCCCTTCAGTTCCCTCACTTCCATTCAACTCTTGCACACATTGCACAGCACGGAGCGCCACCATTCACGTCAACTCTGCACAATTTTGAGCAAACCATAACAGTGTTTGTTTAGGCAACCTGATGGATGATGTATCAGATGTCTGCTGGAGTAAAGAACATAAATAATAACATGTCAAGTTATACTATATGTATATGACAGTGTTTATTGTTATTTCAGAGTTTCCTGATTTTGAGCAGACCTTCCTGAAATACACAATGAAGTCAGGATGTGTGTGTTTTAACTGTTTTAGGGCATCTATGATGACTAAGGCTGGAGGTTGAAACTGTAAAGCACAGGACATTGCTTTTTAGTGTATTTACCATTGAGCGGTGCTACGGCCTGTGTTTCCTGAGTGTCTTCAAGGGGTTTGCCATCTCCTTAAGGAATGCAAATGTCTTGTCCTTGACACACGAATAAAGGCTCAGTCTATGATTGCATCAAAGTGTCACTCGCTCTAAAATCTTATTTGTCATGCTGATGTACAGTGGTTTTGCATGTCAACAACCTTTTAGCTCGATTGCACGACCCCTGGCTCTTAAGCACACGCAAGTCCATTCTCACCACTTACAGGAAATGCACACCAGTGTCCATCACACTTATTAACTGTCTTCAGCTGTCCACATACACTTGTCAAGCACCAAATTGTCCCAGTCTAACTCGTCTGGTGGAGAATACTACTAACCAAGTGTTTTTTTTTTTTTTTTTACCATCATATACATTAGAGATTATACAGTGAGGCATGCAGCTGGTTACAGATAATCGTTTTGCTCATTTCTGCTACACTGTTTCCATTTTTCCTGGCTGTTTCGGGCTCACTGTTTATAGACATAGAGATCCACAATCCAACCACACACACACCCACACAGACACCCACACCCACACACACACACACAGGGCATGAAAGTTGAACAAACTTAAAAGCAAAACTTTAAGAGTTAAGTTGAATTTCCTAACTTAAAATCCGCCTGAAGTTTGTTGCCTTACAATTTTAAGTTCGGACAACTTTTTTTGCAGTGTTGAGTGATGGGCAGCCTCATAGAATGTAGCAGTTAGGGGTTTGTGCCTTGCCTTGCCCAAGGGTGCATCATCAGTGCCCAGGAGGTGAACTAGTATCTCTCCAAGTGCCTATAGACAGTTATGCCACCCCCGTTTCTAAAATGATATTTGAGTTTTCATGTTGATTGTTTCATGAATTTAACATGCCTTCTCAGCAAAGACTTCAAGTTTATAATAGTTCTGAATGCAGAATTTGATGAAAGCAGAAATGGATTTAACTTTGAATAATTTAGACCGTTCGTTCTCAGTACTCAATTCCAGCAGTATTAATTGCAGAGCTCAGACATTCCAGCGTTGCATATAGAGAGCAAAAACAATTCAGTGCTTTGCCATTATCACTTTCAGTCACCCGGCTCCCCAAGCTCAACCTCACTGACGCAGAAGCCCTTTCATGCGCTTTGATCCTTTTAATAATTATTTGCCTCACAGCTGAAGAAGGAGGGCAGATTGAAAAAGCACCAGAATGCTCTGCACTGATAGTGGCAATGAGAGAACGAGGGGGGGAGCAGAAGACTTGGAACGTTATGTGGTGTGGGAGTTTCAACAACCCTCTGTTGTCCTTCCCAGACATTTCCACTGAATATGAAAAGGCAGTGAATGGCCTCAAGGTTTCATCTGAATCTGTCAGTATGAGCCGAAGGACAACAATGCTGTCCTGATGAACAATTGTTCAATTTGAAACTTATTTTTTTTAAATGTTTGAATTGATATTAGAATGCATTTTTCACTGTCACACTCCATACCATTTATTTCCCTCTGTTGCTGATGTCTTTTTGATGAATTCTGAACGTCTTATCTCATCCCTGCCGTCCTTTGCTGTTGGAAAACATTTCCCTCCTGGACCGGCTCCTTATCTACGGGTTGCTCTGGATCGGTTCAGACCACAACTGGAATCAACATCCCTACTGGTCTCCTGGCAAGGTCATAAAGAAAAGCATTGGCTGGGGGGGTGAAAGCGAGCCAAGGAGCTCAACTGTTTCTACATCCTCCTTCCTCCGCCGGGGTTGGAGATAGATTACTATGACATTGTTACATTTCTCCATAGATACTGGAGCTCATACTGGCCTCTTGTTGGCTACTAGGGTCGTGAACAGAAAGCTAAAAGGTCTCCATGTTTCCACTGAGAGGCAGGAAGCTAATTGTTTGATGCCTGAAAAGCGTGTTAAGTATAACAAAGAGCTTGAATATCACTCACACTGATGTTTGAAGGTGCTTTTCTCCCACTAACCACCACTGCCGTGTTGATTGACAGGGGTGGAATGTAGTAGGAGACAGTAATCTCTATCTCACACCTCCCGTCAATTCATGACTCTGAAATGTTGCTAAAAATTATGGCTGAACGATGTGCAGCAACTCATACTGAGATTATTTTGACAGATTTAGTGGAAATAGTCATTTTTTTATTACAAAAATGTTGATGTGATTGCTGGGCTCTGCTTTGTTTGTAATATAATTTTTTTTTAAATGCAGCACTTGCAATTTGAGGTTTGCACTTGGTCATATTGTGATTTTGATATATTTCAATTAATTCATCAATTATCATCAGTTCATCAGTGACTGTGAGCTGTGGCCCTTCCTTACTCTCAAGTGGGATTTATAGTTGTGTGTTGAGTGGTTATAGAGATGCTTTAAGGCTAAATTCCACCAGGCACGGATGCAAAGCATCAAGTGTGTGAGATAATGTGAAATTATAAGTTACTACAACTTAAGCTAGGGTTAGGTGAGTTGCGATAACTTAGAAATGAAAGTTGAACAAACTTAAAAGCAAAACTGAAACAGTTAAGTTGAATTTCCTAACCTAAAATCCGCCTGAAGTTTGTTGCCTTATAATTTTAAGCACGTTTTTTTTTTTTTTTTTTTTTTTGCAGTGTGGAGTGGTGGGCAGCCACATAGCATGTAGCAGTTAGGGGTTTGTGCCTTGCCCAAGGGCACATCATCAGTGCCCAGGAGGTGAACTTCCTTCCTCTCAAGTGGGATTTATAGTTGTGTGTCGAGCAGTTATGGAGAAGCTTTAAGGCTAAATTCCACCAGGCATGGAGCTATACACGCCAGTTCTAGTCAATGTTTCAAACCCCACCAGCCCCTCTGCTTGGCTCAGCTGGGAATACACGTCTGTTCTATTTTTGACGGACACCGTGTGCAGCCCAGGTCAATCTGCAGCTTGAGCTGAAGTCAGACACAGCATAGAGAATCCGGTCGGTTTTCAAAATAAAACACCCAGTGCAAACTGCCGGTCGTAAAAAGAGACAAAAGTGAAACAGTTGAACTACATAGCATATTTACATATTTAGAAGCAGCTAAACCAAGAAAAAGTACCAAATCTGAGCAACTTAACAAAGTCTGGCCTGCTAAACGCTCCACTTCTGAAAGTTTGAAGTCGCTGCCATGTGACAGAGACATGTCTGGTGGGGTTTTGGGGTTAGCATGTAGCAAAAGTAAGTACAGTGTACGGCAGGAAAGCTGTCATCCCAGCTTCACTCCCTATATCCCTCTTAGTTCAGGAGTCATTGAAATCATTGATCGATGGCCTGCTCTGCTCTGCTCTGCTCTGCTCTACTTTAATAATGTTGTTAAAATAGACTTTTATGAGCGCTGAGCTTATGAGAAAATTGATTTATTGAGGTTCTTTGTAAATCGTCATTGAGGAAGAATAATGGGTCAAGACTGGCATCCCTCACTTACTTTATCGCTATGGGAGACAACATGTAAGAGGAAGTCAGTGAGGGACTGTCTCATCCTCTCTGATAGGACAGAGGACGATGAAGTGGGAGATGTGTGAGGGCAGCGATGGAAAAACAGCTGCTAGGTGAGGATTAAGAGGTGTTTGTGTGTGAATACACACACGACAGCAATATTTATGCGCCTCACACATACGCAGCACGCATTTACAGATGAAAGGCAGTAAAGCTTAATGGCAGGTTGGCCGCACATAATGGTGTCTAACCACAGGCATTTTTCTTTGAATCCGTCTGACATTAAGTTTGGTCAAAGACTGTTTGTAACCGTTGACTCATGGGAACTTAAAAGTCTGAAGATTCAGAGCAGACTTTAAAATAGACAGTAAATAGGTGTTATCCCTTTAACACAGTTCCCTGTGAATCATTTGTAGCCTCTCCGGTCTCTCTGAATGAAAGCTACATTTAATCTCAGATCTCTTTTATCCTGCCTGTTCCACAATGAGCAGTGTTTTCTCTTACAAGTAATGCTATCCTACATCCTTGAGTTTCCATCTGCATTGTAGCGTTCATGTATCCAGAGTATAGAATTCATCCTTGAGCAAAACACAATATCATCACTGTGCCCCACAGTCACATGGATCAGTCATATTTTCAAGGAGCCGTGCTTAATCTGATCCCTGAGATAGAGGAGCGTCAGCGGCCACAAAGGCTACAAAGGCGTTCTGTGTTATTTTAATCCATCTCCCGGGAAACTCATGCTTGTGTCAGCTATCTGTTTTTTTGTGAGGATATTCAGATGGGTAATTACTGGCAACCCTCTGGCTTGACTTTACACCCCCCTCCTTCACTTATATCCTCCCAGCTTCCCATCTCTGACTTTATCCTCCTCCTTCCCTTCCTCTCCACACCATCCCTCCAGAGATCACCCTCACAAGCTAATGGTTTTAAGAAAAGGCATGGCAGAGTTTTCCTTCTCCTTTTGCTCTGTGTCACTTCCCATTTCCCCGTCTTCTCTTATGTTTACAGCATATTCATAACATGATGAAGTACCCTGCTATAAAGTGCGTATTTCGTTGATAACTTAATTATCGCACACATTGTAGGGCCTCGTAAAAAAAAGCTACTCTTGCTATTTAATGAACTACCTACCAGCATTTTTCTCTCTTTACAACCAATGCCCTTGTGGCTCCTTGGACTATTTCCACCTCCACAGTACCCTGTTTTTATTCTGAATCTGGACCCTAGCTCCTAAGTGTAAGAAGACATATGGTCCAGATGTCAGCACAGATGATGGGGCCACATAGACCTCATCACATCATCTGCCAACTGCACTGACATCTGCATGTGTAGTACCTTCGTGGTCAATAGGAAATGGCCTTTTTTAAGCTAATTTAGTGCCGCTGTGCTACCGAGACTAAACAGTGGAAAAAGCTGGTAGTCATCAGCTGTCTCTCTCCTCATCGTTAGACACACTGCATAGAAGCTGAGAATGGTGCAGCGGGAACGGCTCCGATTTGTTTAGGTTGTAAAACAGTCACTCAGAGCGCCCGGCTAATTTGAACAAATGTCTCGTAAGTCCAGCAACAGTGAGTAACCATGGAGGCAGCCCTGGAAACTGAGCGCGCTAGATGTGGAAACTCTGATGGGTTTTGTTTAGGTTGGGCTGTTTTTAGACAGGCTCATGAGCTGTACACGTGTTGGCAACCACATCGTAGATATCACATCATCTTGAAGATGTTTGAGTTAGCTTCTACTACTTTCCATAGGCATAGATAGATAGATAGATAGAGAGATAGAGAGATAGAGAGATAGAGAGATAGAGAGATAGATAGAGAGATAGATAGATAGATGCAAACATAATTTAAACATACATTAGAATTAACCTATAACACAGTAGCCATACGTTAAAAGTAGAACCTGTGCTAAAATATTGAACATTTCCAGAGAAATTAAACATTTGCATAGAAATTAAATGTATATCTGTGTTAAGAAGTTAGATGTCAATTACAGGAAAGGAAAGAGTTGCTTGAGACTCATAGCAGCATCATTTTGATATGATCTGTTTGGTTGGTTGTCTTGAAGTCCAAAGCATCACTTCCATATCCTCTGACTGTATCTATTGTGGCAAATTCTGATGAAAGTGATTGAATTAAGGTACTGCATTATCAAGTAGACGCTAGTTTCCCATGCTGTGAAATGTGAAAGCATTTTGGTAGACATTTTGTACAATTACAAGCTTGTACATCAAAGTTGTGGGTCTGCTCGGTTCATAGCTGTTCCACTCAGACCAGAGGAATTTCTTCGATAATCACTTTTCTTGACCTAGAAATGAAGTTTCGAATAAAAGCTAGACTTATGACAGGCGTCCAGTAAATGGGTCATGAACTTTGAAGACACGGACAAGGCTGATGATACTATAATGTACTCAAGGCTCCAGCTCTGCAAAGAAATAAGTTCCATTTCGACTTTGGATAGCAGCACTGCCAACAGTTTTTGTTCTCTGCATGGGAAAAGAGACGATGCTCGACGGACCTTTGCAGCTATTAATTAGATTCACAGACATTTTGGCACGTCCGAGCAGGAGAAGGACAGGTGTAATTGGTAACATTAAATCCGGCTGCATTCCATTTAGGTGAACTAGTTCCAGGGTCATTCCAGAGATTTGTTTCACCTGTGCTTTTCCTCAAAATGTCTGCCGTGAAATAGACCTGTTCAGATCCGGTATCAGAGTTTGATTGTATGTGAAAACACGTGACTCAGGCTGTTTGGCATACTATTTGTATATTCCTTTGTTATATTGAAATCATATTTCAGTCACTGTAACTTTTTTAATAGTTGTCTGAAGCCTTGGACACAGCTGTAGCTCAGCCTCTGAGCCTGCATGTTAACAGAGGAGATAAATCACATGGAGTTTTCTTCACAGATGTTGTGTTTTTTTTGTTTTTTTTTATCGTCTTTGATTCGCCCTGTTTTATCTAGCTCTACAGCCAGGGGGCGCAGTCCCAGGCTCGAGGAGGATAACTGAAAATCCTGCGCTTCTTCTGGATGCTGATTTGCTTCACTGGTTCGTGCCTTGTACTTGGACGATAGTTGTTTAAGGAGAGGAGATCACTTTCTCCGTCTACACTCGCTCACTTTACGAACCATTAGGCGACTGACACGTCTACTAAATCTGTATTGAACAGACCGGAGGTTGCCTTCGCTCATGTCCATATCTATGGGGGGGGGGTTGACAGCTGCTCGACCCTCGTCCTGCCTGCATGAAACTGATAGGCCTCTCTGGGAATTCAGTCCTACAGGGAGAATTCAGCTCAACCTCACTCTCTCTCTCATTTCTTCTCTTTTTTTAAATTTCCTCTCTGTTCATCATGAAAAGTTCTCAGTGGGCCTAGATGTTCTGAGCCGGTCACACGTGGTGGCTGAACACAGCGGGTTGCTAAAGAAGGAGAAAGGCTTCTTTCTTGTCAACTCTTTTCTTTACATTTAAGGACCCAGGTTGATTCATCCTTCCTCTTCTTCCCTCTGTCTCTCTTCTATAATGTTTTGGCTTCCTCGTCATGAATCACTCTCGTGCTTGTTCCCTCCCTCTTTCCTCACATAGCTCGAGCTCTTCGTCCTTCCCTCCCTCCCTCCCTCCCTCTCTGTCTCTCATTCATACACCAGCTCCGTATCGACTACGTTTGTCATGTGGCTCTCTGTGCCCCGTTCGCCTCGCCTGGCCACAGATCGGATACATGCTGCCGCTTTGTAAGTAGCTAGACACATTTACTTTTCACCTTCTTCTTCTTCTTCTTCTTCTTCTTCTTCTTCTTCTTCACTGCTCTTGAATGCTCCAACAACTGTTGCTGTCTGCTCAGTATGGCAAAGGCTTGCTTAGCATACTGCCAGGCTCAGAGGCACAGATGGAGAGGATGATCAAACTGGATCCACAGAGGAAAAGGTTGTGCACGGGGGACGGATTAGATGAACTGAAGTCAGGGAGAGCCTGTCCATGCATCATTATTATCATCTCCTGTCTCGAGTGTGTCAAGCGATCAGAGAGGGGGACTCTGGCCGCTGACGGGACACCCTCTAATTGAGCAGGACGTGCGTGGCTTTGGACAAGCTGGCTCACATGTTAATGAGAACTCTTTATACACTGGAGTAGCTGCAGCTTCTTAGTCACAGTTCAGTGTTTTGGACAACAATGGGAGTGTGTCATTACACTCACGTCTGTGCTCATTCAGACACTTTGGATGTGTTCATGTAACACCTTTTGGAGACCAAGATAGATGAGATGTTACTCTGTCTTGTTAGATTCTGTTTTTTGGTGTGATGGTGGAGCAGCTTGTGCTTCTTTTATTTCTCTCTTTGCTCAGCTTAAGAACTCTTTCAAAGGTTTATCTGCTTTCAGGAATTGTTGTTTGCACACTGACTCATTCTCAACACAGTCCTTTACTGTCTGCGTAGAAATTCCAGCCACAATAAAAGGATTCGTAACTTGGAGTTCAGGCAACTTGATTTGTGGTTTCTCGGTGACTATTTTCGCAACACGTATGTTGGATAATCCTTCTCCTTCACCACCTGCAACACATTTCTTTCCAATCAGCTCTAAGCAGGAAGACACGATACACACACACACACACATCTGCGTGTTGGCTAATGCTGTTAGACCTAACGAGAGAATGTGTTAGATGATTTGTGTTCTGTTCATGTCTTCAATCCCATCATCAGTGTTTACGTCACGGCACAGTGGTAGTTGTAGTCCATTCATAAATATTGGTGTGCAGCGGATTTGCATGAAGAATGATTCAAACTGAAACCTTACAGTGATTCGCTGATGTAACCAGAGGAGAAGCTTGTTAAAGTTCTTTTATGGAGCATTATTGTGCTTTTTCACCTGCCTAGACTTCACTTCATTTTGTGATGTCTGGCCTTTAAAGTTGGAAGTCATAGGTGACTTGAAAACAGAGATCAGTACCTGCGGCGGTTGGAGTTGGCCTTGTGTTACCTCTGTATTCTTTTACCTTGATCTACGTCTTTCCTCAGTTTGAAATGTTTTACTGTGAGCTGTAAAATAATCCAAGCAGACTTTCAGGCTCAGGTGTTGATTGGCATGTTTCTTCACCTTTCCTTCTTCCCATTTCACCCACTCAAAGAACTGAAGGAAGAAGGCAGGTGACAAAATGAATCGACCGGGAAACAAACCATTTAGAAACCATCACCTGACACACACAGAGAGACTGCAGCTCCCACATAAAAACGTCTTCATTTGTAGTAAACTGAAGTTTAAAAACACACCCAAATACATTTCTAATGTAATAAATTTAAGTCTGCAGATTTGGTTAATTTAAGTTTCTCTGATTTCTTCTGATTTGCTCACCTGTCTGAGTTTTGTGTGCTGTAAATGAAGAGCTGTCACCAGCAGCAGCACCGAGCCTGTCAGAGTAGTTTAGAGATTGGAGTTTGGAGGTTGTTATGGAAACGAGGACAAGGTAGAGCAGGATGACAGGAAGCGATGATAACGATGAGAGAGAGAGAGAGAGAGAGAGAGAGAGAGAGAGAGAGAGAAACAGCCGTTCTGATGATTGGGATGGACTGTGTGTGCATATTTACATATTCACTGCGCGTTCTGTGGAAGTCTCAGCCGATGGCGATCACCTCCTCATCCGTGTGCCGTCGACTCTTCCGCTAAGCTCGGGATTTGAAACGATGATTTGTCTGTGGTCTTCCCCTGAGCCCTGTTGTTGTGTAAAAGCTTCCTGTGTGTCTCTGCACTCAACCACAGACTTATTATACATCCAACACACCATATTTAAGAAAAACCCAGGTCTTACGTCTCACGAGAAGCTATGCTCGCGTTGCAATCCCTATAAATGTATTGGTGGATGGTCAAAACTGGAGTGACTAATTGCAGTTTAGCACCTTTCACACCACGTTCAGTGCAGTTTTCTCATCTTTTCTTAACAAAACACGTATTTGGGTCAGATAGTACCGCTGGATTGACGTTAAAAAAAACAGAAAAGTTGACCACTGTCATCATGTTTTGTCGATACCTTGTAGGGTAACCTAGAAACAACACGTGCAATCACCACCTAGCTTAGTGAATGTGGTCACTCTGTGTGTTTTGCTTGACAGCCATGTGTGCGATTGATGGATTATAGGGTCATTATACCGTAACCCTGATTTTAAGTCAGTGTCATGCACAATTTACGTTACTTGCCATCGCTTGTACCAAACACAGATAGTCATTTTAATTCCTGTTTTTCTGTTCCTGGCTCTGGTTTCTCATGTTTTTTTTTACTTGTTGTTCCACTGTAAGCTATAAGCTCAGCCTCTCTGCAGCCAGTGTTAATGACAGTGACAGTGAGTCAGCACAGAATCTGGCCATGAACTGGGGAAGGTGAAGGTGCTCTGGGAGTCAGGTGAAAATCTCTATACAGTATATCTCCATACTGAATTCCCCCAACAGGGATCAATAAACGTATAAACCAGGGATTAATTCTGATTTCAGGAGGTCCGGATAGAGAAAATTTGCTCACGTTCAGGTCATCAGGCAGCATCATGTTTAAGTTGCATTATAATTTAGTTCTACATTATAATTATTTTATATATATTGAAGCAGCATTGTCATTGTATCAACATCTGCACTGTGTGAAGTCAACGACTCAAATCAAACAAAGAAAGCTATAATTCAACGTCATGGCAACAATATTTATTTTCAGTGACACTCTGGACTCTGGAGAGCTGCATACAATAATAAATAATAAATCAAATAAATAAGAAAAGTCAAAGCAAAGTCAATTTGACATTCAACTCAGAATTATAAATAAAAGTACTTTCATAATAATAATAATAATAACAAGTTATTGGCTGACTTGGCTGCAGTCTTCTGGATTAAAAGTCAGTTTTTGGTGTCAACCTTCCTCCGTTTAGCACACACCATGGCACATTGACTCACAGTTTGGCCTCTTTTCTCTCTCTTGTCTCCTCACTCCTTTATATTTTTCTCTCCGTCACTGTCGCTCTATTCAGTGAAGGCCCGCCCTACCCTGCCTGCGATTGGCTGACATTCTTGCCCTCACCTTGACCAATCTCAGTCCTCATGCCTAAATCCGACCAACTCGAACCCACGAAGGCAACAAGTACTGGCCAATCAGAGACAGGTAGGATGTCCCCAAGGCCGCCTTAACCTAATGTTAGGCCCCGGGGCTGAGAGGTTTTGTAGGCCCCCCATCCCCTCGATTTATAGAGTCTCATTTTAAAAAAGTGTAATATCTAGGTAATCTACATCACAAAATGCATTAGTTTCTTTCGAGACATACAACAGTGAGTTTTCCCTTGGTTGGTTGCCTTGGATGTCCCTTTTCGCTGCAGTGTAGAAACACTGTCAGAAAAAAGAGTCGCCAGTCAAAATGTAATCTCCACCAAAACTGAATAAAACTCAATGATATGTCGTTTCCGTGGTCGGCCTATTAGTGACCTGTGGTATAAATCTTATATGATGCCATGAAATCAGTGCAAAGAGCACAAAATGGTCTAAACATGTACAGAAATCTGACACAGACACATAAACAGACTGAAATCTAAAGTTTTCTTCAAGAAAATGTTCATCTGGTTCAGACTGACTGAGCATCTTTTGGCCTTTTAATGAATAATTTGTCCAAAAATTCCTCTGCTAAGTGCTTTCACTCAGTAGTCACAAAACTAGGAGGAAGCTTGAATCAGCATAGATACTCAACTTAACTTGCAAACAGCCGTAGCAGTAAACAATATATTCAGTTTCAAACCACCCAGTCATGCTTTGAAAAAAACAAAGCACTCAGACAGTCAATTAAAAGCCTGTTTACCGACGAGCGTGCCAGACGAAATCTCAAACTGTTATTACGGTGTCAAAGCAGCACACACTCACAGCAGCCCCGGCTTCTCGGACGAGTCAAACCAATAGTACGCTAGACTCCTGTGGAAGGGAATTTACAGGTAGCAGGTGGACTATGGGAACCAGCTGTTGTTTACTGGGTAGGAGGGACCGATTGTGGTCAATTAAATTCACAGAGGCACCTGCAAACAGCACACTTAAATTTCAAGTCTCCTGAAACGTGCAAAACAAACATTGTTGGACGGTTACTGAGGGCCAAAACACAGAGTGGTGGTAAACCAAAGGTTTGATAATCCTGTTTATGACTGCAGGTTTTAAGGGGGAGGGGACAGAATGAAGCAGAAAATGTAACTGTTCTACCATCCACTGGTTTGACTCGGCAGTTTGCAGGTGGAGAAGTGTATTCTACTATACTTTCAACATCTTCCACCAAAAATGAACCGTGTGGCACATGGCTTCTGACCCTTTAGCTGTTCTACATGATATGGAAGAATTATCCTATCTTTATTCAAGAGCGTAGATTTTCAGTTTGAGAGCATGATTTCTCCTTCTCGTGCTCAGATTTATTTTCCTCGTGCTCACATTTTGTGCTCGCACTCAGATTTCTGCTGCTTTCTTTCAAAATGTGTGCTTGAACTCAAAAATCGCATGCTTGTGCTCACATTTCTTCTTCTTGGACGCAAACATTTCGCTCGCACTCAAATATGTCCTGTGCGCGCTCAGATCTAAAGTCTACGCGCTCAGATCTAAAGTCTGCGCTCTCAAATCTAATGTGCTCGCACTCAAAACAAGCACGTCCTCTCAAGTTGAAGTGTCTGCTCAGACTGAATGATGTCCCTCCCTGCGCTTAAAATAGTGTGTTTCACCAGCCAATAGGGAGACAGCTGGAGTGTGGACCAATCTTGGGTGCGTTCCTTTGCCCTTTTTGAGCGCTCCGTAGGGGCGGGTATAAGGTCTGTTTGTAAAACTGCTTCTCTCTTAAAATACACCAATTTACCATATTAGCCAGCAATTTGAATCGTCACCTATTTAAGACGGCAGCTTATTTATGTATAATTAATCTTTATAAAGTACTCTTGGTAGCACAATGGTGTTATGATAGTTGAATGGCCAAGCACACTGCCATCCATTGCACCTTGAACCATGGGACGCCGGTTCGCATCCTGGCCGCTGCATTCTTGCTGCATGTCATATTATGTGCGTTGACTGCGTATGGAAGTCTGACGAACATCTATTTTTCGATTGGTATTTTACGCGGTGGCATAAAACAACAAGGAAGTGTCGGACAGACATTTCAGGAAAACAGTGCAAAATGGCATCTCTGTATCATGAACCGTTTCGGAGATATTCACTGATATGTAAAACGTTAAACATTTTGGGCGGATCCGCCCAATCCGTCCTCACAGGGTTAAAATCATAATATGACATGCAGCAAGAGTGCGGCGGCCAGGATGCCGGCGTCCCATGGTTTAAAATGCAATAGATAACAGGGTACTTAACCGTTCGACTGTCGTAACACCGCTGTGCGACCATGAGTATTTATAGTATATGAAATATATCCCGCTAATATAAAATTAGAAAAAATCTAAACTACGATAACTCTTTTTAGGATTACTTAAGATTAATTATACATAAATAAGCTGCTGTCTTAAATAGGTGACGATTCAAATAGCTGGCTAATGTGGTAAATTGGTGTATTTTAAGAGAGAAGCAGTTTTACAAACAGACCTTATACCCGCCCCTACGGAGTGCTCAAAAAGGGCAACGGAACGCACCCAAGATTGGTCCACGCTCCAGCTGTCTCCCTATAGTGTCTCTAATAGTATCTCCAGACTTAAATCTCCAGCCCTGCACTGTTAAAAGAAAACTCACATTTCATTTTAAAAAAAGCAGCCTTAGGTTTGTTTCATCCGTTGTTACTGACTGTTCTAACCTTTTAGTCATCAAGTTAATTGCTGCCATGATGAGATGAACATCCCTAGAACAGAGTCCAGTAGGGTAAGCAACACCAATGATCAGATAATCACACATACTGTATAAAAAACGCCTTTGTCTTCTCTTCCACGTAAGTAAAATAAGGTTAAAGGTTTGCTTATGTTGCTTTCCTACTGAACTGAGTGAGAGAAATGTAATCATAACCATTAAGAATGATGGCGAGAAGTCCAAAAATAGCCAGTGTGTGTGTCTGCGGTCCCAGAATGTTCATTAGATGTCATCAAAGCTGTGGGGGGTTGGGTGATAGAGAGACTGGCAGGGTCATCACATGAACTACTATTGTTCCAGTGTAACTGTGACATAATGTTGGTCAAACAGTGTATTCATAAAGGTCAACACTAATGAATGTTTTATTCTTAGAAACCAAATATAATTTTTCATAATGTAGTTCGCTAATGTACAACATTTTTCACCACAGAGCTTCCAAGGATTTTCCCTCCACATTCCCATTAGGAGAGATAATTTTTTCATTCCAAAGCCAATAAATAGGCTCATAAAAAAAAAAACCAAGGCTCCGGAGATGACTGTGGCTATTTTTATCCTCAACAAGATGCTTCGTCCTCGGATGAATTAATGCAGAGTGGTTTTTAAGATAGAATCCTGAACGTGATGCTTTTGCCTTATTTCCTCAAGTTTTCCCCTCAGTTGCATAGCAACACTCATGGAGCCACCTATTTTGTCTCCAAATAAAAACACCTCACACAGATCGTGAAGAAGCAGAGGGAGGATCGGATTTGCAAATGGTCCGAGCAGTTTGAATGCACTGACAGAAAAGATGTCCTCCCCTTCACAGTTGGCATTAAATCCACCAACGGGATTAGGAGAAGTGTTACGGTCCAGTTTATTTTCAGCACACAGGACAACAGGACAAGATAGATGTTTACTTGCTCCTCCATAGAGCATTGTGTATATATTTAAGAATGTAGAACATGACACACTGAACAGAGAATTATGCCTTTAGAAAAACATTTACTGTAGGGCTCTATTTTTGTGGCAGTGCAACAACCAATGCTAGGAACGCCATGACCATTGGGTCATTTCCTGACTTTGAAATCCACTTCAAACTTCTGTGTGGTGTTTTGGTGCCCAGTGCAGATCGCACAGGTGGGAGGTTCATTGAGATGGGGAACTGCAAAGCAAGTTGTTGGTATTTTGGAAGAAAATGTGCCTCAGAACCACGTCTGTTTCGAACGCAGACACCAGACTGCTGCAGGAAAACGCCACATACAGCTGCATGCTTAAGACTAGTTGGATATAACTCGGTGTTCTGCCTGTTTTTGTGAGAGACATTGGATCACCATGGATAGCTCGATTTGCTGTGTCACTATAATGTAACTTTTTACTACATGAAACACAGTAGAACTGACTGAAATGAAGTTGGATCGATCCGATCATACAGACTGATTCACCAGATGTTTTATTATTTGCTTCTATCATCATTTCACCATTATTGCAACATCCAGACTTTGTTTGTCGAGCTGTTGTCATCATGCTTCAGTGTAAATGGTCCAGCTGTTTCAGAGTCATTCCACCAGTGATGTGACTGACTTGGGAGTGTATCCAATCTATGTTCAAACACCGTCCGTGTGCCCAACACATTGTTGTGTTTGTCGTTAAAGACCGTGTAAAGGCAATTCATGATTTATTTCAAAATACAATACATAAAATAGTTGCTGAAAACATGTGAAAAGACTTTGAACGATATATTAGTGAAATGTGGAGTTAGAGATTAAAACAGTTTTTCACCAGTTTTCAGTCCAGGATTTTGTGGGCGGTCCTTAAAGGGTGGCTCGATGACACGCTGAGGCCACCCTGAGCATAATCCCTCCGCCTCCCTAACCCCCAGGGTCACTATGAGATCAAATAACTCCGTACACATTTCTTGTGTCTGTGCTCTGTTTTGGGTTCTGATGCAACAACAGCTTTTCTGCACAGAAGATGAAGATAAAGTTCCCTGGGTGCTAAATGTACCACTAAATCGGATTTTTGTTTAATGATGCTACTTCTGTTGAGCTGCTCTACTTCTACCAGCAGTAGTTCACTCTGTAACACAACATTTAAATAGAATGTACATTATCTGTGCTCACATTAGCAAAAAACTATGTTTAATCCCTTTTTTTAAAAATTCAGACATTTATTAACTTGTTGCACTCATCTCACTTTGTATTTTTCCAGTAGTATAACTGAAGGTCTGAGGAGGCCGCTAGCAGCTTAAATGAGTTTATATGCATCAAGTTGTTTCCACTGGTGTTTGTCCTCTAATATATTGAAGTATCTGTTTTCAGATTAATCTTCCCAGGTGCTAAATGTACCAGTAAATCTGATAACGTCCTGTAGCGCCATGCCAGAACAATGCGCTGCTCTGAAAATGAGCCGTGATGTTAAGAGATCTGCCTCAGGCAAACTAACAAAATGCTCTTTCTTCTCCTCTCCCTCCCTCCCTCTGTTTCCCTTCCCGTCACCCGGCCTCTTCGTTCTTCCTCTCATGCATTCTGTTTATCTTCCTCTGTCTGTCTCTGTCTCTCTGTCATCTGTAGGTTCCAGAAGTAGGTGATCTCTGCTCCACCAACTGGGAATCCATGGCTACCAGTTCTGCCACTTGATTCATTGCACTGTGAGTTCACTTCTGTTTTCTGTGTGTGTGTGTGTGTGTGTGTGTGTGTGTGTGTGTGTCTGTCTGTCTGTCTGTCTCTTTGTCCATCTGTGTTTTTTCTCATGTCCTCGTAGGCTTTTTTTGGTTGTTCAGTCAGCCTGTGCAGCATGCCCACTTGAATTAATGACATACCAAACCCGGGTTCATCCTCTGCACTGGATGCCTCCCTGTGATTTTATTTGTGGTGCTGTTTTGAATTGCGAAGATACATTTTTGTGACTCTAAAAACTGATGCCAAGAGAGTCTGGTTACTCCCCGTGGACCAGAGTCGTGCTGTGATTAGTCTCTCATGTTGTGTTCATTATTCTGCCGATTCCACTCTCGAGCACATTCTGGCATTAGTGTGGCAACGCTGACATTCTCCAGAAGAAAAACGGCATGCGTGAAGCCAACGTTAAAACTTAATCACTGACAGGCTGTGATACTGAGTATTTGTATGATTTCATAACAATGTTCTCTGTCCATATTTGACATACACAGCGGTATAGTATAGTATTGTTTGTTGTTTTTAACATTGGGCATGATGAGCTGGATAGCTAAAGGAGCAGATGAGATGCACTACAGCTGACGCTTGCAGTAGAACATTATGTGAATATAGATTATGATATCTTATTCCATACATGTGCCAATTGTGAAGTGTGGTTCTTGTAACATGGCAGAAATGAGATCTTAATGTTTTTATATTGATCTTTGACAGAAACAAATGGTGTTGCATTATGTGATGTGTAATTTTGGCCAGTTGAGGGAAGTGAAAGAAGATGGAAACACAACATTGATGTATTATTGCCTTATAAAGGTGACAGACATGACTTTTTATCAGCAAACTAACCATGTCTGTTTCCTTTGGCACGTGGCGGGTGTGTTCAGATTATTACTGTTTTTATGTTTTTTGGTGAAACAGCTGCCTGTAGTCTGGAAAGGTGCTGATGATACATGTAGGGTTGTCAAAAGTATCAGGACTTTGATACTTTTTTCATATCACGTTTAAAACGATACAATCTCTGTTATATGCACATTTGATCGCTCAAAGCGTTTTTACACTACATATCTCATTCACCCATTCACACACAATCAATCAATCAATTAGACTTTATTTGTATAGCACTTTTCATACAAAACATGTAACACAAAGTGCTTCACATAAAAACATAAAAACACCCACCACCCACCCCATCCCATTCTAAACAAAGCACAACACAAACTGAGGAAGCGCCATCTCAGGCAGGCAGGTTAAAAATAAAAGAAATAAAAATGAATGATTAAATAAAATAAAATCAAATAATAACAATAATAATAAAGAAAAGGAAAAGAAAAAAAACATTAAAGATGTATAATAGTGAAATAGTAAAACTAATTATGTAAAAATGTGTAGCTAGACAAAAAAGAATAAAAGTAAAACGAAAGTAAATAGTGAAAATGGTGTAACATTAAACAGAAAAATATTTTAAAATGGTTCAAGTAAAAGCCATTCATACACTGAAGGCATTGGCTGCCATGTAAGGTCATCAGTTTTAGGAGCTAACCATTCATACACATTCACACACCGATGGCTTCAGGAGCAATTTGGGGTTCAGTGTCTTGCCCAAGGACACTTCGACATGCAGACTGGAGGAGCCGGGGATCGAACCACCGATCATCTGATTAGTGGACGACCCGCTCTACTTCCTGAGCCACAGCCGCCAGTATGTGTGGAAAAGGGAAGGATAAGAAAGTACTATTAGACTAACTAACTACTAACTCCTTGAAATACATGAATATTATTGCAGTTACACTGCAACTGGTCCTCCTATTTTTGCTGTTGTATTACTAATAGTAGTATAATATCGAAGTTTTCAATGCTGGTATCGTAACAACCTTACACTCTACATATTGATGAGTGCAGCTTTATCGTTTTGTGAAACACTCATCCACACGTGTTAGCTCTTTTTGAACTCGTTGTGAGGATTCCGTTGATGACTTACCTTTGCAAACGTTGTCATGCACTTATTACATCGCTAATGATCTCTGTTTTCCATATGCCTCAGTGCCAGCTGGGTAAAAAGCAGCCATCTGTGTTGTTGTGTCTCGGCAGGTTTGGGTCCTCCTCTGTTTGCATGTGCTCGGCCTGCACAGCTCCCACCACAGATGTTACTGTGTGTACAATAACAATAGATGCTACGTGCTGTACTTGACCTTTAAGAAAGGAACACCAGACAACCAGTTTTGTCTTTGTGTTGAAACTTTGACACACAGACACGGGCTGGAAAAAAAACACATATGCTTTTTTTCTTTTGCGATGTAAATCAGAGGACTTTATTTGGAACAATGCGTAGTGTGAGGTTGCCAATTGCTACATGGGAAAGAAAGTTTGTAGCACAGTTTGGCCCTTTTCACAGAAAAATTGTGAAAGAATGAAAAAAAAAAGTTAAAAAAAGTTAAATATTGAATTTCTGATAACTCTTAAAGACTCCTTGGAGGTACTGCTGATTCATACTGATACTGAAACAACATCGTGCCATTAAAAAATTAATAAATCAAATGACATGTAGTAAGCAGCAAACACTGACTGGCAGCAAAACTCCCACTCACAAGCAGGAAATCATATTTTACATTTTTTTCCCTTTTTAATGAGATTTCACACATGCACCAGCTCAGATGGTTGGGGGCTGCTTAACTCTGGCTGGAAGGATGAAATGCTCGTTCAGAGGTAGTGTACCTTGTGTGAGCTGCGGTACAAAGCATACATAAGCTGCCTCCATCAAAGCTTTTGACCCACAGGCAGCTGCTCGCCTTTGTCCTGCGTGCATTTCACCTGGAAGCGTCAGCGGCGTAGGATGGCATTAGCCTCCTCTCGCTGCCTCTGTCTTCTCCAGTATCCATTAGTTTCTGCTGCCGTTTAGTTTGTTTTGCACTTGGCAGTTAAGAGCAGGGAGGTGTTGTGTTCGACGTAATTGGATGATGTGGTATTGCTTTCCAGGCTCTTGATGCCTGCAGTCATTTCTTGGCCCACACCTCTCATCACCATCTTCAAACTCAAGAGAAATGATTGTTCATGTTGTAAAGATTTAAGCCATGTGTCCGTCCAAAACTAGATTAATTCTGTAACAAAATATTTGTTGTTGTTTTTTGACATTTTTGATAGTTACCAGCGAACTACCTGGATGGGGTTCTCTTGTGTTACCCTCAAAAATGTCTATGTTTTGCAGGAGTAAAGCCTGCTTTACCTTTTTGATGATGCACATTGGGTCTCTTGACATTATAAAGAATGGACAATGTATGCATGATGCTGCCAAAACCCGGCAAAGGCGTGGATCTTTGGTGGACCTGAGATGGGCCAAATGATGCCCAAGCCATCTGTGATGCCACCCACCTGTCAATCAGAGCAGCCATGCTGTTAATTCTGCATAACTTTAAGCCTTCATATCATTTGAACAGGTGAGTTGTATATAAATTCACCCTCAGTACAGTTGTCATGAACGGGGAAATTAGCTATAGAGACCAAAACTGTTTTTTGTACCAGGCTGTAAACATGTTTAAGCCTGAAGTGGACGTTTGAGGAACTGCAGTTTTTGGCACTGCGTTGGCTTCATTTCCCAGCCACCGAGGTTGCTGCTTGAGCCCACTCAGCTGTTACCCCCAAATTTCACCTGGCGCGGACGTGCCGTGATGCGTGTGCACCGTGGTCGCCGCAGCCGTTCTAGTCAATGTATCAAACCCCACAGGCTCCGCCACGGTCCGGTTCAGAAGCGTCCCAGAAGCGGGCTCCGTGTTAAATATGCGGCTGTTGTATTTTTGACGGACGCCGCGAGCAGCCCGCGTCAATCTACACAGAGCACCTCGAGCTGACAGGAAGCCAGACACAGAAACAGTATAGAGAATCTGGTGGATTTTCAAAATAAAATACCCCGTGCAAACTGCCGGTCGTAAAAACAGACAAAAGCTAAACTAATTAACTACGTAGTATATTTACACATGTAGAAGCATGTTTAGACGAACATAAACCAGGAAAATTACCAAATCTGAGCAAGTAAACAAAGTTTGGTGGGCTAAACACTTTTGAAACGCTCCCAGTGGGATTTAAAGTCGCATGCAGGACGGACCAAAACAGCGTCGCGGCTTCTGGAGACTGACTCACTTCTGGAGCCAGCCTCAAGTGGACATTTGTGGAATTGCATTGGCTTCATTTACCAGCCACTGAGATTGCTGCTTGGGTCCACTGCTGTTGCAGAATGTCTTTTTTGGACACTTTACTGTTAAATAAAGTGAAGCCACTTGTGTAACTTCACTTGTGAAGTGAATGTTTGATATAAAACTGAAACTCATTAATGAGGACAATGATTTTATTATCTCTTTGCTTTCCCATATTGAGTTTTTTTTTTTTTTTTTTCTTCATCAAAGTCTGTCACATGTTGGAAGAAAACCACTGATTTCACATAACGCAGAAAGACAGTCGTGAATGTTTTTCCAAACTGGAGCCAGATTTCTGGATTAGCATAGCCATTCTCCAGAGAGCGCAGTTAGCAGGCAGAGAACCAGACAAAGCCATGGTTAAATCATTAGTGAAATAAGCCTGTCCTCCATTACCATCAGCCTGAAACAGTCCAACACCACCATGGGAAAAGGAAGAATTCTTTACGAAAATGCTCGGGCTCTTTATTGGTGGTAATTGGGAACTGTTATCAAATCTGTTCCCCCCTTCTCGTTTCTCCTCAACTCAAGCACTGTAGCAGAAACAGGCAATTGTTCTTCCAAGAAAGTAGACCTAGTTTCTCCAGCAGCTCGGGGCTGTTTCTGTCTTTTGTAGCTTCTTATATATTCTGCCCATATATTCTTTTTCTCATGCTTTTACTCCAGAAGGAATAATTAAGACCTGCGTGGGCTTGTGTTGAATGTAGAAGACCTTAGAGTGTTGAGAGTAAGTTTTCTTTTTTTAAATAATCTATCAGTTAGAATGTCTTTGATTATTTGTTAAAGGTTCAAACTGAACAAATAAATAGATAAAATAAACTCGAGCACGCTTCCTGTGCTGTCTGTTTCATGGAGGCAGAGAGGATATTCGTCAGGGTGGATAAAAACCTGAGCTCTCCACAGTCATCACCAACCTGCCCCTGGCTAATCACCGTGTCAGTTTTACACCACAGTGTGGAGAGAGTGAGTGAGTGAGAGTGAACGTGTGTGTGTGGGTGTGCGTGTGTGTGCGTGTGTGTGTGTGTGTGTGGCAGTGTGGGTGAGAGGAGAGAAAAAACTGTAAGAGGGAGAAGAAAATCTCATGATGACATGCTTGTTATTTATAGCCTTACAGCTGGATTGTGCATTAATATAAACCTACTACAGCACTGCAGGTGTGTGTGTGTGAGAGTAATTCAAGGTTTGAATGTTTCAGTTTGTTATGTGTTGACTGCAGATAAAAACATGCTCATTCCCTCCTTTTTCCCATGACCAGCACATTAACACAGCAGTGACTGACTGTACATCAGTGCTTCAAGTTATTAAACGTGCTCAAAGAAGAGCGGCTCATGTTTGACCGAAGCGAGCGGAGCACTTGTGGGTTTCACACAAGCGGACTCCAGATATGTTTGACCGCCCTCCTCCTGAATGTTTTCTTTGTGGTTTATGTTAAAGGATTCTTTTTTGTGTGTGCTCTCATTCGTTTTTGCTACTACTACAGGGAGCATCTAGAGTAGTGTTACTAAGGGAAAAATCTATCATTTTGTGGAATTTGCACAGGACAGTTCCTCTACACAAATGGCTAAAAAGCACAGTGCCAAGTCTCTAATCTGTGATGATATCATGTTGCACATTTTTACCTGCTCCAGTGACGAGGACTTTGTGAACACTGAGGCAAGCACGCACTGTGTTTTTTGTTTTTTTGTTTTTTTCCTAGAATACAAGAAACACTTTGTTCCTCATCCAAATTTATGTGATCAAGTAGAAATTATGCACATACAGTATAAATTTGTGTAAGCAGTCAGGGAGCTCTACAGAAGCAGCATTTTATTTAATTACATAATAGTTTCATGTTTAATAGAGAATATTTGGATTTAGTCAATCAGGCAAGTAGAAATACTCTATACCAAGCAGCAACCAAACCTGTGGCTGAGAAATGAAGCCAATGCAGAAATGACAAAATCTGCAGTTCCTCAAACGTCCACTTGAGGCTGGCTGCAGAAGTGAGTCAGTCTCCATAAGTCCCCATGTTAAAATGTCAAACTTCACAGCAGAAACAAACATGTTTACAGCCTGGTACAAAAAACAGTTTTGGTCTCTATAGCTAATTTCCCCGTTCATGACAACTGTACTGAGGGTGAATTTTTATACAACTCACCTGTTCAAATGATATCAAGGCTTAAAGTCATGCAGGATTAAGAGCGTGGACGCTCTGATTGACAGGTGGGTGCTGTCACAGATGGTTTGTTTGAGCACCCAGGTGTCATTCAGTCCGCCTCAGGTCCACTGATGATCCACGTCTTTGGCAATTTTTAGATTAGTCTGAGGCGGAAGAAGCAGGACTTTCCAACATGGCGGAAGCCAGCACCACAAATTCTGAGCTTCAAAACGGCTCTTTAGAAACCTGAGGGTGACGCCACGCATACACTGTCCATTTTTTATACAGTCATTGCTTTTAATTGTATTACATATAGTTTAATAGAATACAGTTCAGGCTGAGCAGCATTTTTAATTTTACATAACCAGCTCCTGCTGGAACTCTTTGTCTTGTGCTCGTATTTTTTAAGATAAAACCAAATGTTCAGCACCCTTTTAATAAAAATACTGTTAAGCTTCTCCGTAGAGGCGTTATGACACTCTACAACTTTACTATCGTTACATAATTCATTTCACTTTTCCAAATGGAGAGATTTATTTTTGTATTTTATTTACTTTGTTATGAAGGTGTTGTGTTGTGTTGTGTTGTGTGTATAATGCACTCCCGCACATCTGGCTGTGTCTGCTCTGCCACTTTGCTGGTGTTTGTCTGGAGGCCAGCGGGTTGCTCTCCCCTGAGACATGCACTGGCTCTTTCCCAGGCCGGACTGCAACAACTCTCCCAGAGCTTGCACAATACTGAACACCGCGCTGGAATGTTGCTGCTGTTTTTTCCTCTCTCTCTCTCTCTCTCTCTCTCTCTCTCTCTCTCTCTCTCTCTCTCTCTCTCTCTCTCTCTCTCTCTCTCTCTCTCTCTCTCTCTCTCTTGCAGTTTCTGCTACTGCCTTTCTCTCTTTGTGCCTCTCTCAGTCTGCAGAGAGGTAGATTACGTCAAAAGATTTAACACAGTGAGTCTCACTGGGTGGGTACCTTCCCCCTTGTTCTTACTCCCTTAGCTTAAAGGATAAAGATAGATGAAATTGACATCTAATGCTCCTCATACATACTCGTACAAAACAACTTTTGGGGCACAAATGAAAACTTGATATTTACAGCTACATAAAAATCAAGTCATGTAGAGCAGATTTTTGTCCAAGAGTATTAAGAGCTTAAAGTTGAGCTCCCCACTGGCTATATTGAATCTAAACTGCATCCTACCATGTTGTGGGATTGCTGAACAACTTGGATTGACAGTTGGAACTGCCAAGGGCTAATGACTGAGCCTTACGACGGCAGCGAGGACATTGTTTTGACAGAATCATCTGGTTTTGCATTGGCTGGTCCAAGTTGAATCTGTCAGTGAATCAGCTCTGTGAGGTGAGCTTTTTTAAAACGAGGTTGTCTGGTTGTCACATTACTTATCGCCGTCTGTCAACACTACTACTAAATGGGCTCGTACAGTCCGTGTTTTTAGTTTGTTTGCTTTGGTAAGACTCGAGGCTTGATGGAACTAAAGAGGAGGCCCAGTAAATTTTGTGGCTAAAATGTGTGCTCAGATTGCAAAGCAACTGAATTCACCCACTCCCCTATCCTTCATGGTTTCACTTGGCAGTGAAAATACTAGTAATGAACACTGCAAATATTGTGTCTACTGTATATTGTATAGGGTAAATAGCACAAGGAGTACAGGCCCACCATCCATTTAAAGCTCCCGTTCAGACAGCTCAGACAAGTGAGACAACTGACTGTTCATAACATAGACCGTCATGTTTTACTGGCAGGACAGAAACAACAGCAGGGCCTTGAAGCTCATTCACTGTTAGTTCCACACATTCTTTCCCCGCTGATATCGTCCAACACTGAAGATTAGAGGCATTCATATGTCTCACAAAATCTGTAATTTCTCCATACTCCCAAGTACAGGAACAAGACCAAGTTTTAGTGTTGAACTTCATCAAGATAATGTATTCTCTGCTCCTTACCCGAGTTCTAACAAATCCACAATTTGGCTCAGGCCTTGGTTTTGTGTTTGATTGTTTTGGGTAGGATTGCATAAGAATATTTCCTATTTCTTTTAACTCAGCTACAGTTTGGAATTTAAAGAACATTGTGACTAAACTCTTAATACTAGTCTACTCTTAAGACTAGTATGCTACAGCTGATGCGCTGTAACACAGCAACTGTTGCAAAGTTGACAAAATGTTTCAGGAAAAACTTTTTTTTCTCCCTGCGTGCGAGTATGTGTGCGTATATGTACAAAACACAGCTGGTACCATGACACTAGAACACAGAACTACACTGGAGACCGTGAAGGTCAAGTTTTCAGCTCCGTTAGATCTGCTAAGTTTGGTACCAGGCAGCAACCTCCGTGTGAAGTGAAGACAAAAACTGCACTTCCTCCAGAATGTGTCAGTCTTCATGAGCGTCCACATTGAATCCACATTTTTATTTTGGTTTTTAATTAGATTTTTGATTAGCTTAGCCGGGAGCTGGCAGAGGCAGGACTGTGGGTGATGTCACACACACAACGTCCATTCTTTTTACTGGCTATGCTTATTACACACGGTGTATTATTATATTATTTATGACTGTCCATTGAATTAAACTGAACTAAACTGAACTAAACCTCTGCGAGCACACACTGAAGCACACACAAGCCTCTATCCTTCACTCACACACAGACAGACAGGCAGGCAGGCAGAGCCAGCCGTCTAACCACTTAGTACATCACAGTGGACTCGGTCCATTACACTCAGTCCATCTTGTGTTTCATTAATATGGATGGACCCTTGATGCAGCCTGAACACCGGAAAGGCCAGTCCACAATGAAAACCATTTCTCAAGCATTTTCAAGTCCATCTTATGTTACACTGAGGCTATCATTTTTTTTTTGATATCATCAACTGTCCCCAAATATTACAGTGTGCACTGTAATCATTTTGAAGGAGATATGAGCGCACTGTTTACTACACCAGAATGTAATTTTACAAATACAAACGAGGCACGGCCATCGCTTGCTGATAGATGTTCCTCTGGTCCAGGTATGTTGGGTTCTACCGTAGTATATGTAGTATGATGTGATAAATGCATTTCTAAAAGTGGGTCCTCACATCATCTAATACTCCCTCTTTCTGTCACGTGCACAGTTTGTGTGGACTGAGGATTTTTTACCTTGTAAAGCTGTTAGTGTTTTATTGCTTCTACACAAGATACATCTTTAAATTTCTATCCACCCTCTGCTAAGATTGTTCCAACATATGCTATTATTACTAACTTATCCGGCCTTATCCACCAGGTCCTGTGCTGCAGTGTGGAAGAGTACCTCAAGGAAGATTTTGACCTACAAGACATTGTCTTTTTTGCACCGGTATTCACCACTGTCTGTGACAGAGTTGAAATATGTGGATAAACAGAGTCCTCTGCGCCTCCTCTCACCTCCTGTCTCTTGTCTGGCTGCCTTGGTGGTCTGTGTGTTGTCAGCTCACAGACTTGTTTGGATTGTGAAAGTAACTCTCTGGGGAAACTCTGTGGATTACATACCACTCACTACCACTCATTTGTTGGTGCATAACTCTCATGGTGCAGCCTGTAGTTTGGCATGTCTTCTTCTTCCAGACTGTTTTTTTTTCTCTCTGCAGCATTTTGTGCAGATCACATAAACTTTAATGGTATGACCTACACATCTCTGTATGTAACCAAATTAGTGAGACACATGAACATATTCAGCAAATGAATCTTATTGCAAACTGGTTGCTTGTTTGGTATATTTTTTATTTTGTCTTTATTTAGAATCACACACAGTTATCATTACTTACAGTTTTAAATAAAATATACAAATATTAACAGAACAGAACATGCTTTTCTAGCTGCTACACTCAGTAAACCAAACAGGTATTTTGTTTTAATATTAGCAGATGTTGAATGTAGAAACCCAAAGAGTAGTTCATCCCAATTAAAAGGAACTTTCGTCCCAAATATCGTCACTAACTCTGTGTAGATCTTACGCCAGAAAGCATTTACAATTGAACAAGTGATAAGTATTTACTTCCTGAGAGCCACATATTTTGTCCAGCAACTGGAGGAACCTGAGTGATGAGACTGCTGAACATGTCTCATCACTCAGCCAAACACTCTCCAAGAGGTTGAGCTTGAAATCTTTCATTGAAATTCACAATATTTTGTCCAGATTTCCTCTGTAATACAGCTGTTAGTTTCCCTATCCCAGCTTTGTTTTCCCAGCTTTTTGGCTTTCAGGAATAGAACTATTAATATGATGACGTACCTGAAGAAATCTAAAGAAATCGCTATTGTTTAAACCATGTTGTCTCTTCAATGCCTCAAAGCTGTCCACTGACCCCTGACTGAAAAAGGTGCAATATGAAGAGAGACCTTGTTTAGCCCATCTCTTGTAGCTAATATCTCATTTACTAGGAATAAAGTTGAGGTCATACGAACACCATCTCAGGATCTGTATCTCTTCAAATAGGCCACGTTTTCAGACTCCTTATCTTGCCTGAATAGGAATTTATATATTTTTAATGGGATTTCCCATTCACTGTGAGAATCCATCCATTCCACTTGCCTTGGTTTAATCAATACTTGTGAACGTGGGCATCTCCCTCATAAAGATCAAAAACAAACCTCGATGATTCTAATTGGGGACGCCACCCTGGAGCTTCTCCATCTAACATCAACTAGAGGCTAATACCTCTGGAGTAAATGTTTGTTTCAACTTTAGCAGCCCGTCAAGTTGGCCAGCTTTGAAACATTCTCAAATATCTGTAGTAACGAGACACGAGCAGATCCTGGAATCACATCACTCAGAGGAGCTCCTGGAGGGATTGCACTTACAGTGTGATGCCTGACAGTGTTGATTCACTACAAACCATGTTTACACTGTAAATGGGTGGAAAGTGTTATGGTACAAATGAAATGCTCCACAAGTGGCTCAGTAAATGTATTTTTAAGGCCTTTCCTCTCGTACTTTGAACACATTATTGTTTCCAAACATTATCTATAGGTTCTCTGAATGTCTATAGAGCGTTTGGCAGTTTTTTATGTTGTTGCTGCTTTGTTTTGTACTTATCTCTGTCTCTATATCTATTTGCACATTGGGCTTAGTGAATTAACTGTATATCTCATTCTTGGCCCTTGCCCATGCAGGCCTCATTCTAGGTCCTCTAATAGGTTCAGCCCTTTTCCCTCATCTTTATCTTCCTCACTAGAATAACAGTCTTTGCTTTAGTTACTAGGGTCATATATATTTCTCTGTAGCTCTCAGCTTTCATTCTGTCTGTCTCAATAGAGAAAAAGTCACTAAGCAAATGACGCAGATGACTCTCCACTTTCATTTTAAAAAGACTTTTTTTCAGTCCATTAAATCTGCACTTTACACATAAATGAGAGAACATGTTTAATGTCAGCTCAGTAGTTGATTTTACTCTAAACATAAATTCAGTTGAGCAGCTGATGAGAGTCACATGTGAAAAAGTTCCTTGAAGCTGGGCTGACATATACTCACTCTGTGGACACAAGCTGAAATTTGGTGGAAATGGGGAATCATATGGAACAAGTCAGCTGTTACTCTTGAGTGGCTTTGCTCTTGAAACTGAGCAACACTCATGTACACATACACACTCAAACACACGTGTACACACATGGCTCTGGAAGGTTTCTCTAAACTATTGTCTCATAGCTAACATCATGTCTGTCCTGTAACCTAGTTTGCTGAAGGAGACTTGCTTCGCACCATCGGCACCCATGACTAAGTGAAAAGATTAGTCCATGGCACCACTGACTGTACTTTTAGGTGTCAATGCTTGAATGGCTGGAGGAAATGTTTGAAGGTCATCACTTTAAATCCCTGGATGAGCTGAGAAAATCTGAGGAAAGGTGGCAATAAGTGCAGTCTGCACTTCATTTACTGCTGTCAGGGTGTCCTTCACCAAAGTGCTGAACCGCTGCTCAGAGCCTATAGTTGTACTGGATGTACTTCCAACTGTGGCTGTTCCTGATATACTCTGCTATGAGCAGGTGAAATGATTTATAGATGGGCAGAATAAGTAAGGGCTGCATTGATATGTGATTTTACAGCGCAGATAGTGAGTTAGTCGGACTGGACATTAAATGGACCTTACTCTCTTGTGCAAAGTCTGTGTCCAGATAATTGCTGTGTTGATTGTGTTGTTGAAGTAGTGTATCTGCTGTAGGGTTGCAAAATTCTCGGAATTTTCAAAGTTGGCAACTTTCCATGGTAATTAACAGGAATTTATGGGAATAAACAGGAATAAACTGGGAATTTACAAAATTGAAGGATGGCCCTTAACAGGGAACTTAAATATAGTTGGGGAAATTTGGGAGAATTTCATGCAGGTACACTTGAATATCTGCTATTCCTCAATCACATGCACATAGCACACTGCTTACTGCAGGGCTATGGAGGCCACGCCCCCTACCTGCACAGGTGATTTCTGTACCTGGACCACACTTTAGAGCCCAGAGCACACAGAGACTATTGAAGACACACATTTGAGCTTGTGGACTACATAATATTGTTGATATAATCTGTTGAAATGTCGTGTTTTTTAACACTAGAAATGCCATGGCATTTTCCATCGCATGCAACTCTTTCAAAATAAAACCCCTACATCTCTACATCTTGTATTATTTTGCATGGATGTCTGCTTATGACAAAACAAAATGTTTATATTTATGTTTGGATATGATACAGTTTGTTTAAATTACCCCTAATTCCCATAAATTTCCATAATTCCCATGGAGTTTCTGATTGGAATATTTCCACAATTTCCTAGCTTAACTTTCCATGTAAAGTTTCAACCTGTTTCAACCTGTTTTAATAAACAAAACAAAACAAATTCATGCATTTGAGTACTGATTTGGTTGTCAATTATCATGGCAACGGTCGAAGCATTTGTATTTGGGTCAGCCCAGTACATTAAATTACCTTGCAGATGTGACATTGTATTTCCCTCACACACACGCACGCACACACACACACACACACACACACACACACACACACACACACACACACACACACACACACACACACACACACACACACACAGGGAGCAACTTGGGGTTTATTGTTTGGCTCAAGGAACTGAACAAACAGCAAGAAGATTTCTAATAACTCACTCAAACAGCTTCTGGTTGAGCAAATGTGCAAAATATTGAGCAGACAAACTAATTTAAGCTTCTGATCATTGAAAAACAAATTAATTGATAGACATGAACACTTTAGAAGCATAGAGAGATACATACCACAGCAGTACAGAGAGACTGCTGCATCACTGACAGCGGTGCAGTGTGTGCTCTGTTTGACTTCATCTTTTCAGCTTTTAATATAACACTACAAGAATAAATGATGGCTTTAAAGAACACACGCAAGCTTACTGTTGACTTAAAAAAAACAACTCAGCTTTCTGCTGCTGCCCAGCTTCTCTGTCTCTGCACTCTCATTCCTATTTCATATCTACTCTGCTCTTGTCTCTCCCACAGCTGTCTTATCATTCAAGCCCTCTGCCCCAAAGCAGCAGAAAATCCCATATCCCATCTCCTCATGGCTTCAGCTTTCAGCCTCAGTTATTCCACTATTATGTACCAGGCTCAGTGAGCTCCCACTCCCTCTCTGCAAACGTGCTCTGGGTGGGAAATGAGCTTCTGTCCTCGGCATACTGACTTTTTCTCAAGGGAGAAACGTTGCATCTCTGTGGAGAGGTGAGTGTGGTAGAATCTGATTTGGAATCTGAACGTGAGCGTTCTGTCTGGCTTTGATACATTACTTCTTTACATCTCCATCTCGTATTCTTTCCGTCAGTCTCTGTTTTCTTTTCTGTCAGCTCTTTATGTCTCGCTGGCACTGTATGTCTCAGGATGTCTCCTACTTATAATTTTATAACCAGGATGCACACTTGTACTGCGGGAATTTGTCGGGTACAGCCCTGCCAGTGAAAGAAAACATGAAGTCGCCACAGGAAGACAACACAGAATTTATCTAGTAAACACAAGAGCAAAAAACAGAGAAACAAGGTAATAAAGCATGAACAATTGACTGTAAATTAGAATGGCACTTAAAATGTGGTATTAGCAACACATTAGTTTCAGAGAGCTTATGTAGTGACCAGCTTTGTCAGGGTTAAATGTATCGCATAAAGACAACTCTAATTATCTTAAATAGGGCTATAAACCACAGTTAAAACTACAGGCAGGTCCTGATACTCCAACAGTAGCATTTGGTTGGCATCTCTAACAGCATGTTGGATGTAACAATTTCAGATGCAACATGTGAGTTTGTCCTTCTCTTCAGTGCAAACATGTTGTCCAAATAAGAACACTGTTGCCTTTTAGGTGCGCTACTGAAATGTGAGATCATGTTGGCCTTTAAGAAAAAAACTCTATCTGGGAAGACGACATTCCTGTGTTGTCACTAAAACAAGACAAGCTGTGTGTTGCAGTCATTGTGGGGTGCCTTTTGCCAGAGGAAATCAACTATTTCTGCCTTGTAGACCCTGAAAAATACGGGAAAAAACTATGACATTACCTGCTGCTCCACACCCCCAAATTACAAGATGACGTCACATTTGCTTCCTCGCCCCATGTGCCTCCCCCCCAGACAAAAGTCACTTGTCAGCAGTGGAGAGTTTGGAGTTGTAACTTACAAAGACATGAGGCCTTGTGAGTGTGTGGCTCCAACTACTACTAGACTGTTAAAACAACAGAAAACATAAAAACAGTCTGTACAATGCACCTTTTATCTCTACTGCTACTGAATTCACCTGAATATGGACCTCTCTGCTGCATTTACCCACTCTAGTCACACTTTATGTAACCATATGTAGCATATGTAAATACACCACCAAGTCTGTTCCACTCTGTCTGTCTGTGTTTTTTGTGTAGATATACTGCACTGTATGCAGTGTCAGCACCTTATCTAGCGAATTCCCCCCGAAGTACCGAGTATCGATTCACGTGAAGTCAGTCGGTACCACATTTCGGTACCTGAACGCACCTTCACGTCGCGTCTCGCGTGCGTCAGTTAGAGCGGAGGTCGCGGCGACTGCAGTGGACGCAGAAGAGCGTGATTACGATAACTGACGATCACAGTGAGCAGCAGTCTTCCACTCCATCTGAGAGAGTATTCTCCACAGCTGGGGACACAGTCAGCATGGAACGGGCTGGGCTCTTGCCAGATAAAGTAGATATGCTCGTGTTTCTTAAAAAGAACTGTTAAAGCTGTGTGGTATGGTTCTTGAATGAGTGGTTTGTTTTAGTTTCTAATGTAAAAAAAAGGTTATAGAGTAATTTATTTTGACTATTTATTTTTAAGTTATTTACTTTCCCCCACACACATTTTTCTCAAGTTCTTTTAAGTTTTATGTTGGAGTTACTTGATGTTATTGAGAAATAAATATTCAAAATTCAGAAGTTTTGACTATTTTTTTTATATACAAAATAACTTTAATTACCACTCATATACGCAAAAAAGTACCGAAAACAGGTACCGATATATACCCGTACCGAGTATCGGTACCGTATCGGTTCAAATGTTAAAGGTACCCATCCCTAGGTATGATGGCACATAAATCAACTATTACAGTACACTGCTTATCTCCATGAACCAACTCTTAAAATGTGCACAGCATTTGCATTTTCTTTTGCAGATTATCAGAAAACTCAGTTCACATTCTACATTTGGATAGAAACCAGACGACAGCCTTACCTGCTCACAAACTCACATTCAGACACAGTTTGTTCCCACCACTCACTCACTCACTCACTCACACATAAAAGCACACACTGACACACGCCCCCAGACCACCATTATCGATTCCCCATCTCTCCGTCTAGCCAGTCAAACAACCAGACAGATTGGTCTGCCGGAGTCAGGATCAGTTTAACCAGGTGGAAACGGGGTGTAGAGATGAGGGTGGAGTGCTGGATGCTCTTCTCCGGCTGAACTGGAGTGGGTTGCCAGACGCGCAGTGACATCCTCTGACAGGTCCCAAATGCTTCATCTCCCTCAGAATGAGTATTTCTCTGGCATGTCAGTTCACTGAGCTATAACTGATGGCGGAGGCCTCAGGTGTATAGGATGGATGAAGGAGATGAAGGATGGTAGGATGGGACTTAGAAAAGAAACTTACCTTTGTTTAACATTATGTGAAATGCTGGCAATCAGAGCAACAACACTTGATTTAGTCTGTTCTTTGTGTCAAATAGAATTATGTAAAAATTAAGTACGTATTCAAGGAAGAGAAAGTTAAGATTCCTATGTTCTGTCTGCTGTTAAAACTCTTGTAAAATTAACTCATTTTTGTCTCCAGTTAAATTGGGTAGGCATTAAATCTTAATACCAATATTTGATAGATTCTTGATGATTGGCACTCGTCTTTTTCTTTGTTGTGTGACTGTTAAATGGAGAGCTCGCACTGAGAGGTTGTCGTTCTTGATTGTTCTCCTATTGTACAGTGATTGCGTTCACCTTATTGCTCCGATCTTGGCTGGTTCGCTGCATACCAAACTGATTTCTTGGATTATTTTTTCATTTGTAAAAAGTCACACACACACTCACACACAGGGAAATGTTTTATGCATCACTCTCACATGGGCAGCTTTCAGCAAATAAAGTTCTCCCCCCATCACTCATTCCTCAGAAGTTATTCTTATCTCAGTACAAGTCTGGGTCTCACTCGGCACTCCACTGGGTTTGTGTCTTGGTGGTAGTGGCATCAAGCATCAGGTGTTGCGTGATATCTTGCCTGGCACTAAACCAGACGGTGTTTGCTGCTATCAAATTAGGAGCAGATGGTCGCAGAATGAGGGCCAACACTGCATCTCATCTGAACGGCTAACTCTTCTCCAGCAAGCAGTGAAAAAAAAGAAAAAAGAACCTCCCATCAAATCTTTGTTTTTAATGAGGCAAAGCTTTGTTGGTTTGTGTGGTGTTTGTCATCTGTGCGACTGGTTTGTTGTTGTCACATTTTTGTCATTGAGAGAGAAAGAAAGCCGCAAGCCACCACTGGATTTTCAGCATTTCAGACGGACTATAGGATTGGCTGATTCATGGAAGCGCGTGTGTGTGTGTGTGTGTGTGTGTGTGTGTGTGTGTGTGTGTGTGTGTGTGTGTGTGGGTGTGTGTGGGTGTGTGTGGGTGTGTGTGGGTGTGTGTGTGTGGGTGTGTGTGGGTGTGTGTGTATTGTTCTGTGTAAGCCAGCAGATTCAGTTGTCTTCGTACAGCTGTGAGGTTTCTTTACATCTTCCTGTGACCTACACACAGATGAGAATGTGTGTCAGCACAGATGGGAGCGCTCGCTTCCACTGAAAACACAGATGAAACCAAAGTGAGTGAACAAAACAATGAAAGAAGCAGCTGAAGTTATTCAATCTCGAGGTGGAAGGATTACTCGATTGACAGAAGAGTTAAAATCTGCAACTATTTTGATAAGCAGTTGTAGTTATCAGTTGTAGGAGTCTGTTAACACACTAGTGTGTGTGTGTGTGTGTGTGTGTGTGTGTGTGTGTGTGTGTGTGTGGGTATGGAACGCTGGTGCATCAGACACATTAGCTGCAGATTTGAGCTAAAGTGACAGTGGGAATGGATCCAGAAATCATTACAGTTTATGGATGGACTGCACTTTTATCCAGAGCACTTTACAATTCACACACCCGTGGCAGCAAGCTGTTTGGTAAGGTGACGGCCTAACCATCAGGAGCAATTTAGGGTTCAGTGTCTTGCTCAAGGGCCTTTTAACATGTGGACAGGAGGAGCAGAGGACCAAATTGTGTTATTTAACCAGAGGCAAACAGCAACACGGCTTACTGTGTGAACAAATAAATGATTCACAGTGTTTATTTATGTTTGTTTGTCTTCAAAGTCTCCATCAAGACTTCTATAGAGGAAGACAAATGATGCCGTCTCCTCCTGTAAGTCTCTAGGTGTCTTTGTGGACAAGCAGGTGTCCATATTCTTACTCATGTTCTTCATTCAAGACTTAATATTGTTTTCATTTACTGTATTTGACTTCTTTTAGATACTTTATTGTCCTTACAAGGAAATGTGTTGCCGCAGTCTGTAGATACACAGATACACACATAAACACCACAACATAACCACAAGAATAGACATTCAATACATATCCCATACACATAGCTCCCCTGCCCATGGTGCTTTGTTGAGAGATGCTATGGTGGAAGGTACAAAACTCCTGCCACAGTGGGCACGTTTACAGGCCAGGGACCTGTATCTGCAGTATGGGAGCAGTATGAATGATGAGTTGAGGGGGTGACGTGGGGTCGTGTGCTATACTGAGTGCTCTGTGTGCAACGGCTTGTTGAGGAATGGAATTGCATGCAAAAGTTACACATCAGGAAATGGATTTGAAGTTACGAAGTCAAGGCTGTGTTTGCTGGTCAAGGCTTAGTGATAGAGTTTGTTTATTTGTGTGTGGTCACCTTCCACGTTGGGTTTTTTAGCGATGTTGTTCTCTGAATTTAAGTCTGACAGTCGTCAGTCGTATTGTTTGGAACAGAGAGGGATGGAGGGAAGGCACATTTACATATCTCAGAGGAGAGAGCAAAAGTGAGAAAAAGCCTGCAGGAAAGCAGCCTGAATAACAACTGAGTGGGTAGGAACAAGAAGATGGAGAGAGAAGAGAGGGAAATTGAGAGCCAGAGGGGCAAAGACAACAAAGACATTTTTTGAAAGAGAGAGAATAGAGTAGGAAGAAAGTGAGATGAGAAGGAAGAGCCTCAGTCAGTGCAGAGAAGGAGTTAAGCTGGAGAGGAGGACACACTGAGGGGCAGGTTAACAACAGGGATACTGAGAACAGCCTCTGCAAAGAGGCATCTGTAACCTCACCTTTCACTTTTTACAGCTACTTCCTCTAGAAAGAAGGCTTTGTGTCCACACAGGCTGTGTACCTGAGTTGAGTTTAATGCTATTTTGATCAAATTGACACAGGCCACATGTTATTCTCCAGATTTATCGTAATTCACTGAATGCTTCTAAACTGCAGGCGGTCCACACACGTGCACTTAGACGCAAGCACTCAATTCGCTGCGTGGTCCTCGTATTTAGAGTTGCACTGAGAATGTGTGCTCACTCATGTTGTAGGTAACCTGTTGACACACCAGGAGGAATGGGATCCCTCTCAAATCTAAGACATGACACAGAACAGCAGAACACAAGAAACAGCACTGGCTGGTCCATGATCTTGTCTTTCTCAGATTGAACACGTTTGGTTGTCACCAGTGGCAATAACACCAAATATCATCACTTGTATAATTTCTCCAATGTGCCTATTAATAAAGTTTTCCTCTGCTAATTTATGTCAGATTTAGATAAGTTCACTTTTAATAAGTAACATTTTACACAACAACACAATGTGCCGCGCAAACCCAGAGTGGTTGTACAATAACTAAAAGAGATGAAGGTATTTGGCACATCATTTATAGTGATCAAATGTTCACTTATTTGTATTATTTTAGTTTGTTTATCATTACAAGTACTGTTTATTTATTATTATTTATTTAACCATGAAGAGGCTTTAGTACAACTTGACACATTAAGATTTGCTGTGAAGACTACATTATATTTCTTTACTGACTCTTTGTCAGAATTATCCAAAACTGAATTCTCCATGCACACAGAATGACAATGTAAAATCAGTCATCTTCATTAGAAGTGGCAGGAAATCTAAACATGTCTGCTCCTCAACAGACAGTATAATGTGCAGCAGAGACCACTGTGTGGACACGTGTCATTGAGCATTTACAAAAGTGTAGCACAGGTGGATGCAGCGTGAACAAACAGTGGGCTTTAGCTCTTCTTAGATTGGCTCATTCCCACACACACACACACGCGCACACACACTTCAGCTCCACACTCCAACTTCAAGCTGCCACTGTAATGAATAAATAAATAATTGAATCAGTTTAACATAAATGACGACGAACTAGAAGTTCTGCATTCTCCTGAGAGATTTCTGAACCACTGCCAGATATTCCATCATGGTGACTTCATTAAACAGCATGAAAACACAGCAATCGAAGTGCAGCCCTAAATCCCATTATTACACTTAAAGGCAACAGATCAGCAAGTACTGTTGTGTCTGCTACACTGAAGACAAATCTAAAATACCACAACTCTCACTGCTACACAAATGTAGAGTGTATGGAAATCATATATTGCACATTAGTTTATGATAGAGATGTCTCTATGTTCTTTCCATCTTTCTGAGCACATATTAATCTCATTTTAAAGAATACAATCATATCTCTGATGGAGAGCAGTCGTTGTTCCACTTCAGACAGTCATCAGTCTTTATACATAAAGGATCCATTTAAATCATTGACACTAATGCCATGGCCTCATTAAATATGCATGGCGAGCAAGTCAGTGATAAACAAAAACAAGATGGAGGAGAATAACTAAGCAGACAGCAATAAGTGTTTCACCAGTGTAGACAGATTACAGCCTTTGTGCTTCAGAAGCAATAAGCCCCACGAGGCTGTGGCTCACCTCGCTGCTTACCTGTTCTAAAGTCACTGTACATCACAGCTTCGCATGGATTATTGATATTATAAAAAGGTTACTACATACCTAATAACATTTCATAAAATAAATACACAGCAACAGAAAGTGAAATCAGTTATTGATAAGAAATAATCACTCTTCCAGCAAACAGGTTGCAGGGTCCTATCACTGACATGATTTCTCCGGCATCAGAGAGGTTTTGGCTAGTGGTGCTTCACAAGCAGTGGTTAGTGTGGACTGCAAGCTAGCTAAAGTTACAAATGAACTTACCACAGATGGTTGGTGGAGTTAGTGAACTTTGGATGGCGATAAAAGGCCGGGGGATTGGGCAGCAGCAAATGCTATTGACAGCATTGCATACTTTTGCCTGTTTAACGGTCCCGGCTCCGTTTTTGTTTTTTTGACATTTCTAGCTCTTAAATTTTCTGCTATCAGTTTCAGCGTCTCTGTTTGTTTTTTATCCTCCTCCTCCATCCTGTCCATCTCTTTCATCCACACTTAGCCACAGTTATGCAAAATTAACAACAAAATCTGACATTTTGCACCAATTTGTTTGTAATGCAGTCACAGGTGTGTGTTCAAACACAGCTCAGCCAATCATAATCATTAACTGGAACTATCCATTTTTATAAATGTATTTGTAAACTTTCATGACACGCGGTGTAAAATCAGGTTTATGTCCAGTGATTTTAAATAATATTTGACAGACAGATCAGAGAATGCTGGACAAAGAAACAGGCTTCCATGTAAAGAACATTTGTACGACTGCACCTTGTTTTCCAATAATCCCCTGTGGCTCGTGTCTTGCTGCTGCGTCCCATCTCTCCAATCAAAGTTGCTGCAGAGTCACACTGTGGACACACGCACACACACGCACACACACACACACACACACACACACACACACACACACACACACACACACACACAGACTGGACCGATAACACACTGCCAATATCATAGAACAATCAAACAGGGATGGAGAAAACTAATCTTTATAGTAATGTGTGTCTGTTTTCTGTTTATGCACTACATCCTGTCTGTTGTGCCGCAAATGTTTTGGGTTTGTACTGAAACCCATTTGCTGTATTGTAATTTATTATATTTCAGTTGTGTAATATTTGTTACATAATGAAAGTAACACAGAAATAGCAGTCCATTATTTGGCTGACAGCCATGAGTTGGAACACGAATATAAGCACAGATAGAATCATTTTCATGTTCAAACAAAAATGACAGAGATGATTACATAAGAAGAGGGGCTGCTTGTTTCAGCGTGTCTGCAGTCATCATATTTTAATGATGCGCCCTGCACTGTGAGCTCTGAACTCCAAAAAAGAAAATAATTTTTGGGGCAGATGGGATTGTTGGTGTCCCTCGAGGCATAACTGTCATCCCAGATTAAATGTAACAACATGGCACTACTTTTTTTTTGCCCTCGGCCTAATGAGAAACTAAAATATTTCAATATTTCAAATATTCTATAAGTACATTTAGCTGGCTGGTGGAGGCAGTGTCATATTAACCCCCACTGCAGAGGGAAGGGAAATGAAATCAAAACAACATCGAATTTTAAGCGTGGCTCAGGGAGAAATAAAGAATTCTGTCAGATCCACCGCTGGGGGTTTATGTCAGTGGAAAAGTATATGTGACACATATTGTGTAACAGATATTTCTTGATTCTCAGAAGCGTGATCAGAAACACAAAAGGCATGAAAAACTGAATGATTTTATTAGAATGCAGCCTGAGAGCCGCTTTTCATAATTCCCTCTAGCTGCTTGGAGGAAAGTAAACACAATAAGGAGGCTTTATCTTGATTTCAAAAGAGAACTCGTCCTTCTGCCACCCATTCTGCTCTGTCTGTCTGTCAGGGCAGAAATAATGGCGTTCCAAAGAAAGTCTGTCTGGTGCAGATCTCATAAAAGCAATTTAGCTTTTCCTCAGTGTGGAAAAAAATGATTCAAATGCACACGTTAATGCCACTTGTTTTATGACTTTCTCTGCTGTCCTTTTTTTTTTCTTTTATGAAAGATACTTGTGCAACAGCTGCATTACAGCTGTGCAAAACAAAGTCTTAAATTCATCCTGTCGTGCTTCGAGCAGGACGGGGGCCTCGAGTTGAGAAATGCTATTGTTGTAAATGAGCAAAATACTAATAGGGAGCATTCTATATGGAGAAAGGCATTAACTTTTCTTGGGCTGTACTTGTGGTCATCCATGAAATTTTGAAAGCCTGTCACAGTGATGTCATGCTTACATGTCACATCACTGTCAGGTTTTGAATAATACTGTTTGAATCACAGCACAGTCTTTGTTTCCTGTGAGGATGTGGCCTGGGCGGCGTAGCAGGATAAACCTTCCCCCCCACACCCATCACAGCTTGGTCAGCAAAGTTTGACTCAAGAGTTCCTGCTTCATTGTGTCTATCCCTGGGCAGGTACTGGGTGTTGTCATGGTAACATCCTTCCATACAGGATCTAACACCCGTGACCTTGTTAGATGGATGAGAAGACAGAGTCACCCACCCCTGTCGATATCAGCCTTTCAGTGAGTCACAGCTCTAGATTTATTTGATGAAATCCAGGTTTAGGTCACCCAGACAGAATCATCATCATACACACTGTGGCTTAAGGTGATATTTATTTAGTTCATAAAGAGATGGAATGCCAGTGTTTATAGTGAACCCATATATTTTATTATTGTGTGTTCAGGAAGTCATTTTGCAACGCTTGTGTGTATTAAAGAATTTGCCTGGAGCAGGCTTCAAAGTTTCCTGTGTGTAAGGCTTGATTTAATTGATTATCTTAACATCACACCACTTATTATCTGTGGATTTGATGTTAATGTGGTATTCAAGAGCTCATTGTAATTGAACTGGTCAATCAGGATATAGCAAATTTGAATACTGGTGGATTTTCTCTGTCTCTAATAGATTCATGATTTGCATTGAAGTGGGCCTTAAACAAGAAGGGCTTTATTCCATCTCACCTTTTGAATATCTTTAACATTTATCCAAAGGATGTTGGTCTGTATAGAATGGGGTACTTTTGCACTGCGTAATTAAAAAAACAAAAGGATGTGGTTTCCTAATGCAACAAAGTTTGACCTGGCGGGCCAAGAACACAGGATGCGTCTGATATGTAACCTTGGACCATGCCCAAGTTTTAAAATGTCAATCTTTGTTATCTTACTAAGACTGAATAGTGTGAATTTTGAAAGCTGTTTCTTTTGTATGTAGGTTGATTTACTTATTAAACAAGGGAAACACCGCATACATTATTTAGTTGTTGTTGCTGAATATTGATGACAGACATCTTTATTGCTTATATGTAGTGCAGTTAAATGTCCAGTGTGTAGGATTCTAGTGGTGTAATTGCTGCATTGCAATCTCCTCACATCACCCTCGCTTACCTAGTGTAAAGGAAAAACAACACTTGAAAGGCCGTGTCTACAGTCAGTATTTAGTTTGTCTGTTCTGGACTACTGTAGAAACATGGTGTGTTCCAACATGGCAGCCTCCATGGAAGAGAACCCGCTCCCACTGTAGATATAAAAGGAGAATTTTTAAGTAACAAAAACAAAAAAGATCCTTATTTTCAGGTTATTATACATGCATGAAAACATAGCTATGAATATAATATCTTGTGTCTGCCTTATTCTGAAAATAGAGGCCCCTAATCTTACACACTGCACCTTTAAAAGAGTTATTGTTTTTGTTGTTTGGCAATGTACCGTATTTTCCGGACTATAAGGCGCACTTAAAAGCCTTTAATTTTCTCAAAAAACGACAGTGCACCTTATAATCCGGAGCGCCTTATAATCCGGAGCGCCTTATATATTGTTCTGGAGTAAAACAGCCCCCTCTAGTGAATTAATATGGATTAAGTGACTCGAAGTGATTTTGTGTGGTACACGGCGCTCACGGCGCTCTGTCAAAATGTTTTAGTACGACTTTGGTAAACTACAAAGCCGCACCGCTTGCAGCATTACGGCTACTGTAGTCAGGACGTGAATTATTGTGAATACGCTAACGTTTGATTGAGCGGTATCAGACTGTGTTTTTTTTACGTGTTACAACTGAACAAGGTTGGGAGTTATTGTGAACGCGTTTAATAAAGTTTGACTGACTGATTTATCTGACTGTTTTGTTTCGCTTAATGCGCCTTATAGTCCGGTGCGCTTAAGATCGAAAATAGACCATTCATTGACAGTGCGCCCTATAGTGTGGAAAATACTCACTTTAAATCTGAAATTTCATATTCAAGGTTGTTTACATTCACTTTCAATATAACGAGTAGAAATAGCCAGTTAGGGCTGCCTGGTCTTACTCTTTTGCATTGCTATGCTTAGGATCATTGTCTTACTGAATTGTTCCACACCTGTGGTGACCACGCATTAAAGAGCTATTTGTCGTACACTGTCCATCCAGTATGGATGTATGCACCCACAAACATTGTTGTTAAATTTCAGTCCAGTTTGCAGTTTTACGGAGCCAAAACAAAACAAAAGAACAAAATGTGTTACTGTTGCTCTGCTTTCAGATTTCAGAGTAAATATGTGAGCCTGAAAAGCTCTGCCTCCATGCCACTTGTCAGACTTCAGTGCGTGTGAAGTCAGCTGAAGCTTTGATTTCAATTTTCCATGTAAGCGATGTAGTTGACAGGATTTGGGATGTTGAGGTTTTGATTTGGTGACAATATCAGCACATTTATCTCACCTAAGCCTGGCTGAAACGGCCAACAACAACACAGGACAGGAATTCAGAAATAAGCTCTCTTAATCCTCTTCACTTCTGCCTCTCTGCTTTTTGAGTCTTACATGACCAGTTGAGGGTTAGGAGGAGACATAACTGGCAAAAGATAGATTGGCTGCTAAGTAGAGAAAGATTGCCACCATATGGAGACAGTGTAGTACTGCAGTCCTGATTTGTTCTCTCTCACAGTGTATCCTCTTTACTTTATAACTCCCATTTTAAAATCCTTGCACTGGTTGCCTATTAGTTTTAGAATTGATTTTAAGATTCTCTTATTGGTTTTTAAATCACTGAATGGTCTGACACCGACCTATCTTTTAGACACACTACAGAGATATGTACCAAGCAGGCCCCTCAGATCCTCGACAGCTGGACTCCTGGTTGTGCCAAGAACCTCCACAAAGAAATATGGGGAATCCGCCTTTAGCCACTGTGGTCCCCTTCTCTGGAACAGTCTGCCTGTGGATCTGAGGGACTGCACCTCTGTAGACATTTTTTTTAAAAAAGCTTAAGACATATTTTTTTAGCCTAGCTTTTATGTAAGGTGCCTCACCATTCACTGCTGTGCCCTCCTTTCTTTTTACTTTTCATCCTCTGTGTTTATTCTCCTTATAGGTTTTAATGTGTTTTTTATATATTTTATTCTATTGCTGTAGTTTTTACGTTTGTTGACTTGGTTTTAATTTCTACTTCTATGTATTTATTTATTTATTCATTTTTTTTATATACATTTTATAATTGTATGGTCTAACTTGACCTATTTTACTTTTGTGTTATCCATTTTACTGGACTCTTTCTTTTGTTGTCTACTTCTGTTTTATTCTTGCTCTGTGAAGCACTTTGGGCTGCATGTTCTGCATGAAAGGTGCTATATAAATAAATAAAGTTTGAGTTTAGTTTCTATAGTATTTATCACATAAAATCATTAAAATTAACTTCTATCTTTCTCTCCTGTTCTCTTTTTCAGGTCCAGTACCCATTTGAGGCTTGAATAGTGCTCATCATTGTTATACTCCAATTAGTACCTGAGACCTGAAGCTTCATGGAGGGGTTTCCTGTCCACTGACCCAGCAGGCTGCCTTACTGGACAAGCAGCCATGTCCGCCTGCAGCACCTTCACCGAGCATGTGTGGAAACCGGGTGAGTGCAAGAACTGCTTCAAACCCAAGAGTCTGCACTGTCTGGCTCTGAGTGGTGGAAGGAAGCCTCCTTCTGAGCAGAGGCCTCCAACAACTCAGCAGCAGAATCCACCCCCTGCTGGGGCCAGGGCCAACCCTAGCCTTACCAACAATTCCCAAAGGGCTGGCAGTGGGTCTACCCGTTCAGGACAGTTCCGTCCACCAGTGGCTAAGAAGCCAACCATTGCCGTTAAGCCCACTATGATGCTGCCCTGCTCCTCTGTGGGGCTGGATTCAGACGTCAACCTGCAAAGACCACCAAATGTGATTCAACAGGGCAAAACATCAGCCTTCACAGTCTGGAATCGAAATGGACTGAACCGTAAGAGGCCTGGTGGGCCCAGCAACAACAACGAAGGAGAAGATGGCAGTGAGGAGATCGAGGGTTATGGGCAACTTAGTCCAAGGACCCCTATTGGAAATAACAATAACAGTGGACTCACAGATGTCCTAAAGGAAATTGCTGGGTTAGGCCCTGGCCTTAGCTCACCACCCCTTTCGGGGTCCAAGGACTTGTTTTGGGGACGAATCAGCAGTTCATATCGACGTTCCTTGGAAAGAGGCCTTCCAGCCTCAAGCTGTCTGGCCATGGGAAGCAGCAGCAGCGGTGGTGGTGGTGGTGGTGGTGGTGGTGGTGGTGGTGGCGGCACTGGTCAAAAAAGGGTATCTCTTAGTGATAGCAATGAGATCATCAGCACAGAGGGTGGTCGCTTTTGTTACCCAGAGTTTTCCAGTGAGGGTGAAGATGATGATGATGAGGAGGAGGATGAGGAAGAAGACACTGAAAGGGAAGATGATGAACATGAGAGCTGGGATGAAAGTGATGAAGAGTTACTAGCCGTGGAGATACGTATGCGAGGCCAACCACGGTTTGCAAATTTCCGTGCTGCTACATTGTCTCCGGTGCCCTTTGCAGCGGGGAAGAAGTGGAATACTGTGCCACTTCGCAACCGCTCACTACAGCGAATTTGTGCAGTGGACTACGATGATAGCTATGATGAGATCTTGAATGGATACCCCTCCTTGGACTCCAATGGAGCACTTCTTCCCTATGGGCACCATGACATGCAAGGCAGTGGTTTCCTATCAAATTCAGAGTCTACCACTTCTCCAGAGTCCTCGTCTTCGCTACCAGAGGATTCTCGAACAAATTCCAGCAGTGGGAGCAGTGCCCCCTGTGCAGTCTTGCAGTCTCCTACACCTTCTAAGGCACCTGTCCCCTGCACTTCTCCAAAAAAGGAGCCCACCCATAGAGCACTGAGTCCACTCAAGGTGACTGAAACACACAAGGCTGTCCTGGCTATTAGACTAGAAGATCAAGATGGCAGAGAAGGCATGCCAATGCCCCAGGCCCTTCCAGGTCAACCGGTCACTATCAGTTTTAGTCCCACAGAGGAGCAAGCTAAACCATACCGTGTAGTAAATTTGGAAAAATCTCTGATCTGTAAGCCTTACACTGTAGTGGACGTGTCAGCATCTATGGCCAACAAAGAGGAACAAATTCCAGACTCTACACCAAAACCTAAAAACCTGTCAATGCCTTCAGGCCCTACATCATTCTGTAGCACTCCTTTAGGTAAGCCCTTGTCTCCAACCTCCCCTGTTTCCCCATCTTCTCCTATGATGCCTACATCACCCACATCTGTAGCTCTGTCAGGTACCTCTCGAAAGAAACCAGGGAGCATACGCTACCAAGAAGTGTGGACCTCAAGCACAAGTCCTCGCCAAAAGATACCCAAAGTGGATCTAGGAGTTGGGAGTAATCATGGTTCCTCCATCCCTACCCAACACTGCAGCCACAAGTCAGCTCCCACATCTCCCATTGCTGGGCTGTCTTCCTCCCGAACTGTACCTGTGAAATCCCCCAATTTATCAGAGATTAAGTTTAACAGTTTCAATAATGCAGGCATGCCTCCTTTCCCCATTATTATTAGAGATGAGCCAGCTTATGCCCGCAGCTCCAAAAATGCTGTTAAAGTACCCATCGTTATCAATCCAAGTGCATATGACAACCTAGCTGTGTACAAGAGCTTCTTGGGACTTAGTGGGGAACTGCCACAGCCAAAGGGTGTGGGTAGTAGGGTAGCCAGCCATACTTATGAAGAGATTGGATCGTCTGAGAGTGTCCAGTCCTCCTCAACAGAGAAAACTGTCTCTGGTCGTGGCACATCAGAGAGAACTTCTTTTGAAGAGACAAAAGCTGCACCCGAAGCAGTGTCAAAAGCACCAAATTTACAACCTAGAACCACTACAGACTCTAGCACTGTGACAAGCACTGTGATGAGCTCCACAGTTGGGGCCCTCTCTCCCACTAAATCAACAAATTCCCCTGCCATTCTTGCCATCACTGCAAACTTACCTAAAACCAGCCCCACGAACAATGCTGTTATACGCACTTGCAAGACAAGTGGTGATCCTACTTGCAGTAAAGATGATACAGACTTAGATCTGTCTTCTGGGTCAGCAGTAAGCCAAAGGGAGGAGGCCAGTGTTGTGCTTTTACAGATTGTGGCCTCCATTCACCCTCCCCAGTCTCCTCCAGAGTCGCCTTCAGCACAAGCCAAAACCCTCAATTCAGAAGAGCTGTATGCCCTACCACCTGATGCCATGAAAGAGACACTCACCCGACCCAAGTCCCTCTTTTCCACAACTGATGGCTGTCTCTCCAAGCCCAAGAAGGACACGCCCTCGAAAGTTTTGTCTAAATCCCAGAGTGCCTCTGCTGCTGTCCCACTCTCCAGCCCGCGTTCAGAGCCCAATCCCCCCTTCCCTCCTCCTAGATCTACGTCTTCCCCTTTCCACGCCTCAAACATCCTCCAGAGACACTTTGCCAACTGGACCAAGAGTTCGGCATCCAGTTCTCCTGTACGACCCAGTGAAGGTGAAACAAGTCCAGGTGGAGAGGGGAGACGCATTTCAACAGATAGTTCCAAACCCAAACGCTGGATCTCCTTTAAGAGCTTCTTTCGCCGGCGGAAAGATGAGGATGAACAGAGAGAGAGGGTGGAGAGAGAGAAGGAGAAAGGCAAGCTGGTTGGGCTTGACGGAACGGTCATTCACATGCTTCCACCACCACCAATCCAACATCATCACTGGTTCACCGAGGCCAAACCAGAGGATCCCACCCAGAAGCCAACCATCATCTTCACCTACAAACCAGAAGGTGGCAGTGCACCTGGTGATGGAGAAGGAGAACTACGAGTGGAGGAGTGCAAAGAAAATACACTACTTTCACCTGAGGAGAGCAAGGAACCCAGACCTTTGAGTCCAGGGCGAACACCACCTTCACACACCACTGGATGTGATCTCATCAGCAAGGAATTAAGGTATTTATTAAGATCTTCCTGTAACAGCACCTGTTCCTCCTTCATCACCTCTTCCTGATCTAATCCATTATTTTGCATGCAATGCCCATATTGCTGTTACCCACATGTGTTTTCTTGAACATTCATGGGACACAGCTTAAAATTAAGATGCTCAGCCTTTGCCCACTGATCCTCCAAAGTGCCAGCGGTGCTTCTCCCCCCATCATACAGGTCCTTCATCTCAGATACCAGAGGTGTTTGATCTCGATTTGGCATGTCCATTCGCCCACTGCATGGGCTGCACAGCCCTATGTGGTCTCTTCCCTAATGTCATCTATTACCCGAACAGCAGGCTCTGTGCTCAGCGGCTCTCTCTTCAGGAGGAGACCTCACCGTGTTACAGGTCAACAACAGCAGTTGGCTCAACCTTTACTCTATTAATCAACACTTTAGATGAGCTTCTAAAATTGCATGAAAGCCTCGCTGTCACACACACAGACAGCCTCACAGTACATAAGTTCATTATTTGTCTTTGACCTGCTGTTGCCCTTTCTGTTTAATGTTTTGGGGTTTCCTCCATTGTGAGATGCTAAAGGATAGTAATCAGTCAAATGGATGCTGCAGTGTCCAAGCAAAAACTCTGAAACTGAAAGCACTGCTGATAATTGTTGTGGAGAAATTGCTGGAATCAATAGTCAATGGTGAGGTCAGGAGTTCAGAAAGTCTTATGCTGTAATATTTATTGACGCTTGGCCAAGGAGAATTAGAGACACTCTCAAAGTACATCAGAAGTGCCTGAGTCGGTCTCACATTCTGTCGGACTCATGCTGGTGGATAGACTTTAAACCTCAAGATAACACCACAAATACTATACGCCCAGAATTAGCCAAAGAGAATGTCTTTACCCAAACAATTAGTACTGCCGAGGACCTCAAGGCCCACACATGACCTTTCTAAGGATAGAAAATTCCATAACAATAATGTGAAGTACTTATCACTAATCATTTTCAAGTTGGTTAATATACTCTCCATCCATTTCGTCAGTGTTTTAGCACACTGTTTGTTAATCAGGAAAATACATTTGAACTTCAGATCCTCCAATACATGGTTTGATCTAAAGTAGTTAAGCTCAGTGGGGTAAAAAAAAAAAGAAACATCAAACAAACTCACTCCAAACATCACCCTGAGCTCAGCAGTAGGTGATTTAATAATGAAACAATCGTCTGAATCAGTTAGTTTGAAAAATTCAGTCATATCACATCAGATGTGGGATATTTTTCGTGTGTCGGAATAATGGAATAGTTATTGAATGTTTTGTTAAAATGGCGAGTGCAACAAGCAAAAGAAAAGGCTCTGACGTTAAATGAAAGCGTTCACAGTTAGTACACACTACTTGAGCTAGTAGTACTTTCTACAGTGTTTCCTCATTGGCTCTTCCTGGAGTGTCATTATTTTCTGGCACATTCTAATTTATTTTGTTCGAGCGTAATTAAACACAGAACTCACTGCGCAGCATCTGGACTTCTGATGTATTTTCGAGGTTATATTGGGAAATTGTCATTTAGCATTTTGATGTGAGGAGATTCATCTCACTGCCACACACATGACTGCCACACCTACATACACTTTAGTTTATGCACAACTTGTTCCTCTCCTCTTGTTGTACCCCTACCATCCTCATATCATATCATCTCTATCTTCTGGGTTGTTTTCAAGGTATTTGGCTTTCCAACATCACTTTCTCTGTTTCATGTCATTTTTGCTCCTTCCACATTTTCTCCCTTTGAGTTCGAAGCACTGTGAATTCTTGAATATTTCTCTCTTCCATCCTGTCATGAGCTTGGCCCCATTCTGTCGCTTTTCTAGCTTCCCTGCTTTTTCTTTCCTCCTCAAGCTTCAGCTCTAGTCATCTTTTCTTTCTTCCAGAACTTCCTGTCTCTTCTCTCACAATAAAACAAGTGATACAAGAATAAAGTATGCGCTAGGCTATTAATATGGGATGTCTAGGTAACACTGTGCTAAAACTGGGTATAGGATGGTGTACTGCATGTACTGGAGAAGTACATAACCCAAAAGTTTGATGCCAAAATCTACAAATCTTTCGTCAGAGCGAAGTTGGTGCAGTCACACAGACGATGATGGATTACTCAAATGAAGAAAAATTGTTGTTGTCTGCACTCTTAAAACTAAGTTGATAATGTGAGTAAAATAACTTACTGGCCAATACAAGCCTCCAGAATTGTTGTCATATTAACATTGTATATTGACACACACATCACAGAACATCTGTCTCAACATTAAAATAAAGAAGAGCATTCATTCAACTTAAAAATAATGAAAGTTTTATCAAATTTTCCAAAAACATTCTCCTGAATCATTGATTAAGCAGTTGTTAGAATGAGTTTTTGCTGTATTGCATGAGACATATCAGCCTATCACTTAAAGCAGTCTGGATGTAATACATCACACTTTGAAGTGTCTCACTTTTGGTCTAGTCTGCCTTATTTTCTTCACGCCTGTCTTTTACAAACATTGTTTTGTGATCCTGCTGTTTGTCAGTTAGTGTTTTATTCACTTGGTGTGTTGGCAGTGTCTCTCTCTCGTGTTTGTTCATGTATCGGTGCTTTTCAGCTGACTCCAAAACAGAAAAATAGCTAAACCTCTCCCTCGGTGTTTAAGCTTCCTTTGTTGGTGTGGAGGAAGATGTGACAAAGTCTGCAGAAAGAATGTGCTCGTGGAATGTGAACAAATGCCTCGCAGTGTTTTAGTAAGCATAGGAGGCATTAACTGCAGAGCTCCAGTTTTGAAGATGGTTTCATGCATTTGATTTTATTTTTTACAAATCAGTGCTTTTACAAAGTACTGGAGCTTTAAAGTCTGAACAGTTGGATCCTCTGCAACCTAAGCAGTTTATCAAATTTGGTATTCATTATGTAACAAATCCTTGCTCTTTAAAATGTGCCTCCTGCTTGCAGTAGCCACTATTGCTGACAAATGATATTGGTGCAAATGTGTTTTGCAGTAAGTGAAAGGACTTTTCTCTGTGTCTGGATAAACAGACCAGAACAGTGAATACATGAACTGGTCACACAGGTCATTCTGCAGACCTTTTGTTCTGATTGGTAGATGAGGGGTTAACACCACAGGTTTTTTTTTTTTTTTTGACTGGAAGTGGTTTTATTGGCTAACAGTGGGCGTGCTCTTCAACACTGGCAAACACACATTACCTGAGACAGGTAAGAGCAGCATTCAAACACGGAAGATAAGGACACAACACATGCAGGAAAAGACGTTTTGATCCTTCACAACTGTCTCTCAGCCTGTAATTCCCGCTCTACCTACAATGTGAGTTCAGCTTTGCCTTGTATTCAAGGTGTTCAGATGGGAAGCTGTGTGAGCCAGTACAGTAGGTAAGAACTGAAACCCTTCTCTTTCCTTCACTTGGGTAAATACCTGTGACCATCCAGGTCATATTGACTTAGTAGGGAGGAGAGGTTTGTGCTTTGCATCAGAGATAATTCATTTCTCGCAGCAGAGATCTGAGAAACTGTGAAATGCACTGAGGCAGCTTCACGCAAGTCAGGTCCTGACATTCAATTGTGTAGCAGCCTTTAAGGTATGTATTGTGTCACTTCAGGTGTGTATCCATACTGCATGTTTTGTCTGTACAGGACTGTAGTGCTCTTTTGGCTCGTTTTGTAGCTGCCCATTAAAACTTTGGTTTTAATGTCAGTTTGTCCAATTGGTTAAAACCAGAAGCATCTCATGTTATGTCCTGATGTAGTCCGAACAGGGAAGAATAAAGAGGAAACAGAGGTAACATGTACACATCAGGCCAGGAGCAAACTTTTCTGTATTACTACATGTCTTCATGCCTCCACAGTTTACTTACTCTTTGTTTTCTAGTTGGCTCACAACACTGTGATGTGATGCTTTTTTATAACAACTGTCTAATGCTGGCAAGTGCAAAAGCAATGCACCATGGCAACTCCGAGGTTATTGATCAACCCTTGTTAAAAGAGAAACAGAGGACTTATGGTCTACAAGGGCGGATCATAAACATGTCAGATCTGATGCTTTCCTCAGACACAGTGCCCCGGGGTAGAGACAGACACACGAGCAGCTGGGTGTCTCCTTTGACTGCTCAGTTTTCTATCACATGAAGAACAACGCCGCTGCTTTCATATGAAGCCCTTGTCTCTAAAACATTTAATAACAATTGCACAGATTAACTTCCATTGTTTTTGTATCTGGATTCCAAATAAGTCAGTGTATTAGAAAATGACCAAAAAGATCTCTTGGGCCAAACATCCATGTAGGTATTAATCTTCTTGTTCTGTTGATGATGTGTACATTTTCTAGGAACAAAGGATTGTTTTACCATCTTTTTTAGATTTCTGTGAATTTTAAACTTGACTCTGTTTCTTCACAAATCTTCAACACCACAGGAAAGTGCCTAAATGTCTTTATATAACTAGAATCAAGGCACACAGGAAGGCTTTAGCACTTGAGATTTACACTCTTTGTGACTGGCTGTGAATAACTGGCTGGCTTGTTAGCAATAGAAGCATTTCAGCTCATACTCGTGCTACCGTGTGCTACCGACCCCAAACACTCAAAAACCCTGTCATGTCTTGAGCTTTGTTTTTCTTTGGCTGGGACTCTTGTTCCTAAATTATTAGTCATACATGTGTAATCATAATTACAGTAAGAGGAAATGACACATTCAGGAGAATACAAACATGACTGGCAACGGTCCACACCCATGATGGCTATGAAACCAGCTCTGTGAACTTTTCGTGACCTTTTTTGTTCTACAGGAAAGAGGAATAGATAAATATGATTCAACTTAAACTGGCAGTGATGGTATAGTAAAATGGCAGGGCCGGCCAGCTCCTCAAGAGTTAAGTAGCTAATATATTCTCTTTTTCAATGGGTGCCAAAGTCCTCTGTAGTTTAGAACGTCACCCAACCTGAGTGGTCACAACCCCAGTGGCCTGAGGCCGTAATGTCTCACCCAGGTCACATTGAAAGACCGCAGCTGAACTGTTATCAGATCAAACGTAACCTAACAGTTACCAGGTCACTTTGAGATCCCAAATGTCTCTTGATGAAATACCAGCTGGTCAAGTTTCTTCAGCATAGTAGTTAGTTAGTTACCCACAGTAACTGTGGGAAAAACCAGGTTGCAACATCATGTCTGTCATGTATAAGTTTGCATCCTGCATAAAAATGCTGAGTCCGTTTAATTATTTGTTAGATCTGGGTAGACTCATTCTCTGTGAACTTCTCTGATGATTGTTTTGTGTTGAGGACTGTTAGACTAAATGCTATTGGTCACTTAGCAGCACTATAGGAACCAATGTTTGAATTTATGTCTGCAAATCATTTGTGGAAATACAGTCTATCAGCTGTATATGTTAAACACTAATAAGAAGAAACTTAATTATATATATAATAATTATAATTATACAGAATTTTTCTGGACATACAGTTGTGCTCAAAATAATAGCAGTGTGTTTAAAAAAAGTGAGTAAAGCCCAAAATCCTTATAATAGCTTTTATTTCCATACATGCAAATGTATTGGGAACACTGCACATTCTATTCCAAGAAAGTGAAGAAAAAGGAATGTAAAGCTGTTAAAAAAAATAGCAGTGTTTAGCAATTCAGTGTTTGGGGGTCGTCTGACAAACTGTCTGCGGCCCCTAGACCCAAAAAGAAGAATCTTGCTTTCATCAGTCCATAAAATGTTGTGCCACTTTTAGGCCAGTCAGTGTGGTCTTTGGCTAATCGTAACCTCTTCAGCACGTCCTTTCTGCAACAGCAGCCATTCATTTTCTGCTCCTGTTTTTTCACAGAATGAATGACCTCACTAATTGAACTCCACACAGCCTAATATTCTGTTTTCTTCACTTTCTGTAAAGCAATGTGCAGTGTTTCCAATGCATCTGTGTATGGAAATAAAAGCTTTACTCACTTGCTTTTGTGTGTTTGCAGACATACTGTATGAGGAAATGCTCTTGTAGTTTAAATATACTGAAGTCATCTTTTTACTTGCTACGTTTGAAAGTGGCATGACTGTCAGTTACTTATTGAAGAAAGGGTTGTAGCTGGGTTGTATATATGGTGTATATATGGTGTGTTAAGCTTCCTTGGATGATCTGTTCTTAAAAGTCTTTGGGCAAATGATGTTTACATTCAGTTCAGGTCTAATAAATTCCACAAAACGTCCAAAACATTTACAAAGCAACATTTACAACATTTATGCTCATGCATGTTTTGGCATGTCACCACCACCTGTAGATCACTGAAACAGTGTAAAACCATTGGCAGGAATTTGTATTGTATCATCCATGTGCATGTACGCTTGCATTGTTGTCCTCTGCACATGTACAAGACAAACAAAACTGGAGATAAGCAGCATAAAAAGAGCTGATCCAGAGCCCTGCTACTGGTTTCATGTAAAAAAAGATGTTTTTATACCAACAATATTACAGTGATTCACACAGGCCCCACGGGCAATTGCATTCCTCTCGTTTCCTTAAGGAGACAAATATGTTGCAGATCACCTGTACAACTTGCATTCCTGGCAGCAACGGGTTACAGGATATGACAAGTCTCTTCATAACATCCCCAGAGCTTTCACACCATGCAATCTGAACTCTCCAGTGATAACACGCCCTGAGTATCTGTAGCATATGACCCAGATTTCCTCTGTCAGTGCATTATGAAGGGACGGCATCCTGTTATAATGCTGAACATTATGCATTCATCTGCTGTCAGTCATTCTGCACAGCAGCATTACGACAGGGACATAAAGAGGAAAGGCATCGTGGTTCATCATGCCGCGATGAACCATAATGCTCCAGTACATTTCTTAAGGTGACAGTTTGCATCAATGTCTCTGCACTTTAAATGCATCCGTCAGCAGACAAGGAGATAACGAGTTTGTTTTTGATTTTTTTATTCTTTAGTCGATCTTGTTAAGCTTCATTCATTTCTACAGGGCAACCAGAATGTCTCAATGCACTCCTACAGCTTTACTAATAGTCACACTGAAGTGTGACGCCTTATCATCACACCTTTTGATCAACGTGCAGCGGCACATTTACATGAAATTCATCTGACCTCTTTAAATACCTGAGCTACCAACTGTCACATGAGGATCTTCAAAACATATTATCTCACACCATTGTGACCTGCTTTGCCTTTTTTTTTCCACCTTCCCTCAGGCGACCTATGTGTAGTTACATATGAAACACATCAGGCTTCAAAAGCTCTCCACTTACAACTGTGCTGCCTCCAATTCATCTCTTTCTGAGAAGGAAGTAATCTGATGAGGCGACACATTGATAATACTGACCACAACAAAACAAAATAGTTGTTTGCGTTTTGTTCATATCCTGTGATGTTAGATACAGTTATCTGCCGCAGACTAAATGAACAATGACCGATTGAAGCCCTTATCAATAGCAGCTTGTTTATCATCTACAGATACTATTGCTCCTGCAAGAGAACTCGTTATTGTTCTGACTTGTTTTGCAGATATTTTCATAGAGAATTAAACCTTATCATCAACAGAATGATGAACAATCTCAAAGCAGTGGGAAAAATATTATCATAAATTACAAACAAAGGAAAGAAAACTAATTTAATTAGACTGTTAATGGAGCAAGTATCCCACGTTTTCATGACTAAAAGAGGCATGCGTCTCTGTGTCATCTGCAGCCAGGTACCAGTCAGTGCCAGCAATGCCAGGGATCGGGAGCTGCCCGGTGCCGCTTCCCTGCCTGCCAAAGTGAATCTGGGGCTGGTGCTTGGGGAGGGCGAAGATGGCCACGCTAACCAGCCAGCCTCAGTCAGCGAGGGCAGCGCCAGTCTCGGAGAGCCGGAGGAGGACGGAAATCACTCCCATCACTCCCACTCTACCGCCTCAAGCCAATGCAGTGCCACATACAGCAACCTGGGTAAGAATTACACACGCGAGATGATTTGCTGGTATATTTGTGTATTTTACTTAAAACAGTACTTAACTGTGCTCCATGTCCAAAATGTATTTGTTTCCTTCTGCAAAAATGTAGTTTAAGGTCCTTCTGCTGCTCTGTATACATTATAGTTACGCACTACAATCCCTCAGAGCACTAAAAAACTTATTATATATATATCACTATACTAACTACTGAGGCTCTGTCGATGATCTCTAGTCCTCGTGTGGCTGTACTTCACTTCACTCCTGAATAGCTGATTTAACTTTTCTTCAGCATCAGCACACCTCCACATGTGACAAGTCATAATTTATTCTCTGCTAAAACAGCTGGAGCTCAAAATCACATCTTGTCACCCACAGGCTGCAACTTGGAAGAACTTGAAATCTATTCTTTCAGCTAGAGGTAGAAATCTTTAGTTAGTTCTCATCAGAGCCATTGCTTAAGCACATAAATACTCTCTCTCTATTCTCTCTCTCTCTCTCTCTCTCTCTCTCTCTGCCTTCATCTCCTGCTCGTCGTATTTCTGAAAGTCTTATTTGATAAGACTGATGAGTTTGAAAAAAGGGCTACGCTAATAGCCACATTACAAGAACACATACTGCACAGCTGACCACAGTATTATAATGTCATAAAAGCTTTTATCCTCATTTTATCTGAAACTAATCATTAGACTGTCTTCTCTCTCTGAATTCCTAATGGTCTGGTTCGACACTGAGGATCAGACATAGTAGTAAGGTGACAGCATATTAAGACCTGGAAATGTACCCTGAAACCTCAGTCCATGCTAGGCCACAGACTGCTCCAGAGAGCCTGGTCCCCATCGTCTCCAATATATTCTGGAAAGGGGTCCCAGATGTGAAAAAACTTATATAGTTTGTCCTTACGCCAGCAGCTTCTAGCTTCTAGGGGGAGAAGTTCCATAACACTCCGGGTCCAGTGTGAGACTGTGGGGACAGAGTCTGAAATCCACTGTAGAAGAATACATCTCCTCGCAGTAAACAGCAGCACCTTAAGCAGCTTCAGTGAAGGGGGGCTGAGACCTGAAATAGGTTGCAAAAACCTGTGTTTTAATAGTGTACTTCTCTTTTTGTTTTCTTATTCTTATTCAGTAATGTCAGTTGAAGTGATGGAACGGTGTAGATAGAACTTAGAAAACAGTCTCTTTTTTTGGTCAATCATCATGAGGTAAAAGCAGATGTATAAATAATGTGCAGGTTCATCTACTGTCCCAAAAAGACAATATTCAGCCAGCCCCAGGCCCTTTGCTGCATGTCATTCCCCATCTCTCTCTCCCCACATTCCTGTCACTCTTCAGCTGTCTCTGTCAAATAAAAAAAAGCTTGAAAAGAACCCAAAAATATCTAAAAAAAAAAAAGATGATGATTTAGGACAACTGCATTTTTTGTCTCAGCAGAGAAATGATCGATATTAAAAGGCCCAAATACCACCGCTCTGAATTCTAATACTACTGCCTATATGTTCCTCTTACTATCATGATGATGCCTCTTCTACAGTCTCCAGTCTAGAGCCTGTGTGTGACCTGGACATTTCATCATTAGACATCAGGTAGTTTGATGGTGGTGGAACGACAAGACAAAGAGGAGGAGCAGGAGGAGGAGGAGAGAGGCGTGCACAGCTGTCAAACATAGCTGGACACTTAAAACATGAAGCTCTCTGCATGTGGGAAAGGATCTCGCTGTGATCAAGCGGTGTGTGAAACAAAAGGAAATAGAAACACAAAGTGGTAGAGTGAGGAGTGTGTGTTTGTGGAGCAGATGCACAGCCGTGTCTTAACACATCTGCTCATGAGAGGTTTAAAAAGTGTGTGTGGGTTTTACTTTGTTGTTAAAGGATTCATCAGCCAAAGTGTTTGTTTGTGCTTGTGTGTCATTGTTGCACTAATTAGGTTTCTACAAGCGTGTGTGTGTGTGTGTGTGTGTGTGTGTGTGTGTGTGTGTGTGTGTGTGTGTGTGTGTGTGTGTGCGTGCGCGTGCAGTGTTTCTGTGTGTATTGTGTTTGTAATAAAAGCTCCCTGGATGATGCATGATGAGCCTGCAGCTTTATTTTACTCCTCTGCATACTGCTAATAAGAAACAAGGCAGGAGTGTGTGTTTGAGTGTGTTTCTGCCTTCAAGTACATTGTACAGTACAGTACGTTATTTTGTTTTGGAGGGAGTTAGTCGCCTTGAAGATTAATCCCATAGCCGCTGAGCGTGAAGTTTCCATTTCTGTCTGGTCTATTTACTTGTCTGTATTGCAGAAATAGATCAGAATTGCCTCCACTCCCTCTGCCGTCCACTTTCCAGCTCTCTGTTCACACATTTTAGTGGAGAACCACATTCACTTTAGCAAGCATAAGTGTCTCTCTCTCACTGGCTCTATATACAGTATGCACACACTTGTGTTTTAATCAGAGCATCAGGCAGTAGGAGGCAGAGCACTCGCTGTCTCACTGAGTGAGAAATCTTCAGTATTGGTGGGAGCGTTGAGCCTGTTGGCACCAGCAGCTCTGCACACACACTCTCAGGGATGGAAGCAGAGCAAAGCTTTTCACTCTGCCTCCCTGCGCAGCCACTGCACCGCGTTTACCCAAAAACTTTGAGCCATTAGAGGAAGCCAGGTAGGCTTGTTTTCCTTGTTTTTTCCCTCCTCTCATCTCCTGCATCATCTCTCTGTTATCAGGTGTCGCCTCTTTGTGTTTCTCTTTATCTATCATTTCTCTCAGTTTTACCACCCACTCCATTGCTCTCGCTTTTTTCCTCCCCTCTGTTCCTCTTCGTTCTGCCCACCTCCTCCATCGCCTCCTCTTGTTACAGTGTACAGAGTTTTATTGCAGCACGACGGCTCAACAGTAATTACTCTGCTGCGGCAACAAGTTCCTTCATCTCCTCACGAACAAATGACTATACCGGTCATTAGAACTGTGAACGGAATGCCATAATATGCTATTTTCTATACATTATATCCATCAAGATCAAGAACAGTCCTTTTTTATTTCACTCAGTGTATATAAAGGCGTTCTAGCTGTATCGCCTCTGGTCTACGAGGAGATGACTGAACAGTAAGTGACTGTCTACAGTTTGTGAGTTTCATTTCTCTCCGAAGTATACTAGAAAATGTGTGTTACAAGACATTTAACTGCAGCTTACTCAGTAACTTCTCATGTGTGTTCACTCACTTGATTTTTGATGATGATGTGTTAATGCAGGCTTAATTCTCAGATTTGGATTGAGGAAACAGAACGCAGAAGAGCGGTTTCAGACACATCAGGCTATGTGCTGGAGAGGATAAGAAAAGGCAGTTATCTTAATCCTGAGCAGATTTTGCAGGGATTAAGATTGTCTGCTGTTTTATCTCCTGGAGGTGAAAAGATGTTTATCTCTAAGAAAATAACTTTGCTTATTAGTTTCAGTTATTATGCACCACTTTTTAAAAAACTAGGGTTTTACTTTTACCATCATCTGTCACATGTCAACTCACATGATGTCTGTTCAGCTGAATTTAATTGAATGCAAAATAACACAGATAAGATGCAGGTTACATTTCAAACCTGATGTTGCTTGCTTCTCTTACAGATGAGGAAATCACAGAGATATGTTTAACACTGAAAAGTTCTCTGGAATTCAAATCATGCTAGACGTGTTACTTTGTGTTATTGAAAGTAATCTGCAACTGCCTTTATCACACAAGAGAAGACATTTAAAGACCAATAGATTCAAAAACAATTGGCAGATTAATCGATATTGTAAATTCTAAAAATATATATATATATATATATATATATATTGGTACAGACATATATTTATGGTTATTTATTATTATAAATAATTATTATTATATTTATATATATTTATACCAACATTTAAATGTCTATACCAGTGGGTGTATGGGCGTGCTGCAGCACTTTACTGTTATCAGCCTGCAGCACAGAGGCCATGCTGACTTCTAAGGAGGGAGAGAGAGGAGGGGGCAGTGTAAGGTTCTGTTGTGACCTGTCATAGTCGTAATGCTCAGTAAACAACAAGAGCTGAATTTGACTCAAACTTTAAAAAAACACTGATTTGTAAACCATCATAAAACAGTGACTAACGGTATTTGACCATATTTCTACAGCCCTGATTTTAATTCTGAACATTTGAAATGAGTCGGTCTTATGTAACAGCCACACTGCTGCAATAGAAGATCCTTTCGACTGGACCGAGGAAGGCGGTTGTTGCCTTGGATGGATTACTGCAGATTGGTGGAGGAACACATTAAATACACCCGTCCCAGGGAGGATTACCCAGACTCATTAACTTTATCCTGACTGTTCTTTCTTAAGGCTTCTCCTGCTTACCTAAAGATGATGGCAGCATGACGCACACGTGAAGAGTTACTCATACCATTTAACAAGAATTTGCAATCAGTAGCGTTCGTCCTGTTTGTTCAGGCAGACTCCTTTACCAGAGGGACAACAAAAAGTCATTTGGCAGGAGATGTGACTTTGAAACACATCATTTCATAAGACTCAGCAGCCTCATCTTGATCTTACAGGAATTCGGGGTGTTCCCTGGTGAGCTGAAAGCTGCGCATTACGGTCGTCTGTGACCTTGTGCGTCCACTCAGTTTAAACCAGGCTTTTTTATTTCCATCATGCAAGAGGCACAACGCCTTTGTTCTTTTCTTGGTATCAGACATGTGTCTCTGACCTGTCTGTCTCTGTGGTCCTCAACTCGAGAGAACATCAAGAGAGTTCAATCAACCCCTCAACCCTCCAGTTCCCTCCCACCACCATCCCCAGAAAAATAAGGTCACTTCAAGCCCCTGATAAATGTGCTCTCTCTCCACGCTGCCTCTTTAAGTCCTCACTGCAGAGCAGAATTGCAGATTGAGTCAGGGCAGCTGGATGGTTGGAGGGATGACTTGTGGCCAGCTGTCCTGCTCTCTGGCCACCGGTTCCATCACATGCAACAGCGCACAAAACCTCGTGTCGGCCCGTCATCTTCATGAGAGGCAGCAAGCCAGTGGGTGGCTGGAAAGGCTGTGTGGAGACACAAGAAACTGAGGATGAATGATTGCGGTGAAGGAGTGCAGAGTGATTTATGTCATTGGTGTCATTTTTATCAGCCGTTAGGATTTCTGATTTGACTTTTGTGAAAGTCACATTCATTCAGATCCATTTTATGAGACAGTCCTGAAAGCAAAAATCACTTTTCACGTCCTGAATCTTTTTTGGTTTACATTTTTACGCTGAATGATTTCTGCCTGCAGGAAAATAAATAAATGATCAAAGAAAAATAAAACAAACTGACATCTTAACGGCAACAAGTGGCTTAAAGAGATTAACTCACCAACTTCCAATTATATTTTAATTCATATTCATATGCTCTGTTTTAAAGGTACAGTGTACAAAATATGACATAAATGGAATAGAATATGCTGAACTGTGCATTCCTTAGTCTATAATCACCTAAAATTAAATTAAATTTGTTTTTATTACCTTAGAATGAGCCTTTTTGAGCCTTCCTCTTATCATCTTCCACACAGTGTTGAAAAGCCCGGAGCAGATGAAACTCCCAACGTAGTTTCTCCTTCATACTAGGAAGGACGCCACTAAATCCTGGTCCTACATACTGGTCTTTTTAAGTAAATTAACAATACAATATTAAAAAGACTCAACAGCATATTCTAAGTAAAAACCATAATTTTTCTATGTAAAACTGTAAAGTAGCACACAATATAAATACTGAAGTACCTCAAATTATACTCGCACAATGCTGAAGTAAATGTACTAATTTCCATCAATGCAGGCTGCTGGGTTGGTCATCACTGAGCAGTTGTGTCTGATAATTTTACCTTCTGGGTAATAAGCTCTACATTTATTTCAGCTGTTTGAACCTGCCACATGTATACCAATATGTTCTTGTCCCTGTTTAATATGTTTCCGTGGTGTAAGCACCTGAATAGACTCTTATTCATGGAATCCGCGTTATTCTCCTTCTTTCCCTCCAGGTCAGTCCAGAGCCAACATGATCCCACTGAAACAGCCACGCAACATCAAAGCATCCAACGATACCTTGGCCTCCATCGACTTGGACAGCCTCGCTGACCAGCCAGCTGCGAAGGCCACACCACCACCACTACCCAAGAAGGTTGTACCCCGCCCCATCAACGAACCCAGCCTCGGAGGCAAAGAGTCAGCGCAGGGAGCTCTGAAACCTCGGGCTGAGGCTAAACCTGGAGGCACCAACCTGAGTGTGGCCAACCCTCTTTACGACCTGGACTCCACCTGGGAGACAGCTAGTCAGAGCTCCTCTCTGAGCTCAGAGCCTCATCGAACTCACGACCACGAGAGCGGTGACTCACTGGAGAGGCCATCAGTTGCCATGGCCACCAACAAGAGCCGCCCGACTAACAGCATGTCATCCCTGGTTCCTCAACCTGTATCTGCTGCACCCAGTGACACCACTGGCAGAGAGAGGAGGGTCTACCCGAGTACAGAATCTTTGGCTGGAAGGGGTCGGACAACAGGTCGCAGTGCTGCTGCTGCTGCTGCTGCTGCTGCTGCTGCTGCTGGAGGAGGAGGAAGCTCCAAACCCCAGAGACCTGCTCTTTACAGGGGGTTAGACAGCTGGGATGAAGTGGTGGGAAGGATCCGGGGACTCCACACGGACACCCTGCGGAAGCTGGCAACAAAGTGCGAGGACCGCTTCATGGCTGGTCAGAAGGACCACTTGAGATTTGGTACTGACAGCTGGTCCCACTTCAGGCTGACCACTGGGAAACCCTGCTGTGAGGCGGGAGATGCTGTCTACTACACCGCCTCCTACGCCAAGGACCCACTGGTGAACTACGCCATCAAGGTGAGAGTATAGATTATAGATGAGTTTGTTCTGCCAGATGAGGGGGACGAAAGAGTTCTTAAGTCTGTCTATGGTAAAGTTAATAATTATTAGATTAATAAATAATAAAAATAGTAAACTAACTGAAGCTAGTTTGTCCCACTTTCCAGTCAAAGTATTTAGTTTTCACTTCATTCTGTGGACAAACATCTCATTTTCAGCATGGTTAGTCTGTTTGTTGGTTTGTTTTTGGAGTCCTTGCTTTGCATTTCCCTTCATCCGAAAGATTTTAAGATCAGTCTGCTGCTCGCTGTCCTTGCAGTAGATTTCTTTAATCCTTGTATTTTGTTTTTGTGTTGAGGAATCTCCTCCCCCCTCCCTTCCTCCCTCCCTCCCTCCCTCCCTCAGCCGAGCTGAAGAAGGTGTTTGTGCTGGAATATTAGCACTTAAACTTTGAGCCTTCAGGGCACAAACTTGTGCAATAAAACCTGTGTGTGCTTGAATTAGGGTTTGTTTTTTTTATATTTAATTGTATGAGGGTAGCAGTGAGAGAGATGGAGGGCAGAGCTTGCCGGAAGAGTTCTGAAGTGAAGTACAAAGCAGATATGGATGAAGGTTGCATTATTCACAGGATATGAAATTCTCTGCTCTCCACTTCAAAGCCTCGCCTTCATATTAGCACCAGGCTCAAGAGAAAGTCTTGTTTTTTTTATGCTGCTCATCCATAAATAAGAAGAAGCAGCAGAACACAAACAGGCCCAATTAAACTTCCCCCAACTCCATTTTAATGTGGCCCAGTTGTGCTCCTGCCTCCCTTAACCTCATAAGTGTAGTCGATCCTCCTGCAAATGAGATTTTACACGCTGCAATATTTTTAATGCATTGCTAATTATTCATAATCCACCTTGAGCATGTCTGTGTGAATCCTTTGCTCTCGGAGGAATTCCAAAGTGAGTGTGTGTGCTTTAAAAGCCTTGAAGTATCTCTGAAATGTCGGCATTAAGGAAACAAGAGGGAACCGTAAGTGAAACTGATTGCCTGTTAACTTGGAGCTGTGTGTTCTAACCAGCAGTGCAAAATGTAACATCTAAACAGAGATAAGCTCCTTGAAGAACGCTCAGCAGGCAGCTGGAGTTTCAGAAACAACATGTCTAAACCAGTGCATCCAGTGAACACACACATTCCTAAAGAATTACACACGAAACACTGCACTGCTGCAGAGTTCTTCACCCCACACTCTATAATAATAATAAACTGTACTTCAAATATGCCAAACAGCTCCAAGGTTAAAGTCGGTCTTTACAGAGGTGATAAAGTGAAGTGATTGAAGTAGCAGCAGTCATAAAAGAAGTTTCATTGTAGACTCGTTCACATTACTCTGAGGTCAAACAGTTTAATGAAGAGCACGGTGATAATTCAATATTATTATAAACTGACTAGTAGTTGACTCCTATCAGGATGATAATGTGGTGATATTATACAATAACAAAAAATCAGATGTCCTAATGTTGTTTTCCATCTCTTATACGTCACAGGTTGTTACAATACACATTTTTCATACATGTACAGTAACATGTCAAGGTCAGCCATTAATTATAGAGATATGCTGCATGTCCACAACATAGCACGGCTCGACTCAGCTCGGTTTGGTGCCTTCACTTGGTTTTCATGCTTGTACACGATCACAACAGGCCCACTCATAACATTTAACAATGGCTCCATTCCATTTAGTGTGCCAGTAAGCCATGTCAGTGAGTGAGCCCTGGAACTTGACTGATCGTTGACGTTCCTCATTCTACCTGTACTGTTCCTGCTCTGATAAGTCAAGATGTCTGCTGTGAACAGAAACAACACTCACACACAGCAGCTTGACTTCAGTGTTGAGAAGCTTCAGCTTTCATTCACTGACAAACTCCAACCTACGCTGTACATTTACTGCCACACTGACAACACTGCACTGCTCTCTTCTTCCTCTGCAACGCTCACATTCACCGTTCATCCTCACACTATGCACACAGAAAGGAGATTTTTTATTCCCAACTAATATGAACAACAATCAGCCTCTGATACCTGAAGACATTTTCAACATACGTAGTGCTCACTGTCTATCACATCTATCATGTCTAAACAAATAAAAAGTGCAGCAGTGCACTTTAAAGGAGACACTGATGATGATATGAAATAAATAAATAAACCAAGTTAAAGCGTTGTTTCAAACTAAAATATCTCAGTAATATGTTGTGACTTCTCTCCCTTTGTGGGTATTTTAGTGAGCGCTGTGACTTCTGTGGTGACGGGTGATATCCTTGACTCGGCTTCTCTTCTCCGTGCCGTGATCAAAGTGCAGAAAGACAAAGAGCTGCAGAGGCTGTCACCGCGCTTTAGAAGACAGACGTTGCTCTCGCTGCTGTCTGTGACAGCCCGGAGTCTCTGCTTCACAAAGCTCCATCATTAATGCCACGAGCTGTAATGTTGGAGCGAGGCCGACACCTTTGATCTCTGAGTTCTCCTGTGCATTCTCTGCTAACATGGTGTGTTTTGTTCCTGATGCTACAGAAGGCTGCTGTTAATATCAAACAGTGAAAGATTTATAGTCAGGGCCAAGCCTGGGCAGAGAAAGATTGCAATAAACAAAAATACATCCACCTTTGATCATTTCAACATTAATGACATTGAGACTGTGGGACCAAGATTAAAGTCATTTTGTTAGTTTTTTTCATATTTTTTATTGTCAACAAATCCCAGGGGCCAGTTTATTCATCCAGCACACACACACAAACACACACACCTTTCAGACGATGGATTTGGGGGTTTGTGTCTGATCGTTTATGTTACTTTCCCAAACCACCGATCTGACATTCACACCCACTTCACACTGTGATTAGCCAGCCATGCGGAGGTGAGAAAGAAGCTCTCTCTATCTCTATTTTTATATTCTTTACACGACTATTTGTGTCACTTTCACATGAGAACAACCGAGTGCAGCACTACGAATGTCTTCCAGGACTGTTCATGTCTGCTGTTATCCACGTTTTTAACAATACCGTGTGTCCATGATGGGCGGATTTGCACCCAGCCCTCAGATGTGGTTGTTCAGAAGACGTTTGATTGCTGATAAAATTATTCAACCAAGCCGGAGATGCAAATCTTTAAAACAGGTCTCAGATGTAGAGTTTCATTTTTAAAGAAGCCATGGATTAATACACATTGATGATGGTTTCTAGTGCCAATGTTCTTAGTAATAAACAAAGAACAGCTAACAGACTAACACACATCAGATACACAAGACATTACATGTTAGTAAGATCTATTCATTGTCTTTTCATTGGATTGCTGCAATTTTTTTATTTCAAAGCATAGATTTGTTTTCCCTCATACTAAGAGAAAATGGAGGTATATTAATGTGCTGATCATGGTTTTTAAGACCAGCACCCAGCCAACCCACCAAACCCTGAACATTCTGCTGGGTAGGAGTGGGAAGATCTTGGCTGAATTAACAGAAGTGCTGTTTGAATCGTGTTCTTCATTGTTGAATAGCAGCGAAGCAAGTAACCCATCATCATCAACCCATGTCTCTCTCTCTCTCTCTCGTACACACAAACTGTGAAGAGAAAAAATTGGACTAAAACCAAGGTTAAAAATAACTAAAACTTGGAGGGCTGTTAGTCTAAAGTCTAAATCTAAAACACTGCCTCTGATTTGTTGACCAAAGAAAAATCTTTTTCTCTATAGCAGAAATATGGAAGTATGGCTCATTAGGCAAGTATAAGTTGCAGAGGTTTCTCAGCTCAAAAACAAACCTTACATCGACGTTAATCTCATCGACTCTTGTCTTTATTTTCTCCAGATCTGTCGGAGCAAAGTGAAGGAGACCCAGCAGCAGTTCTTCCACAGCCTCGCAGTGAGACAGAGCCTGGCTGTGAACTTCAACATCCAGCAAGACTGCGGACACTTCCTGGCCGACGTCCCTACCCGCCTGCTGCCCTGGGAAGAGGAAGAAAATGAGGAGGAGGAAGAGGACGAGGAGGACAACGTAAATGAGCCGAAGGAGAAAGAGAAAGAGGTCAAGACTGAAGCCAAGACGACGGACTCCAAAGCTCCAAACGGTAAATTGGATGAAACCCCCGCAGCAGGTCACATGAACACCGCTGGCCGCTTGAAGAGCCGAGTGGTGGTCATCACTCGCGAGGTGCCCTTCCAGACGGTGGCTGACTTTGTCCGAGAAGGCGTGGCGCGACACGCTCATAACCCGGAGCTGTACGAGCGTCAGGTGTGTCTCCTGCTGCTGCAGCTGTGCTCCGGGCTGGAGCACATGAAACCTTATCACGTGACCCACTGTGACCTGCGCCTGGAGAACCTGCTGCTGGTCCACTGCCAACCTGGCAACCCCTGGAATCTGGACATTCTTGAGCCTAACAACAACAGCAACAGCAGCAGTAGTATTTCTGGTGCTACTTCAGCCAGTGCTGCCGCCGCCGCCGCCGCCAACGCCACGTGCCCCGCCCGCCTCATCATCAGTAACTTCTCCCAAGCAAAGCAGAAGAGCACTCTCATGACCGCCAACCCCGGTACACTGCGCGACCAGTCACGCCTGGCACCCGAAATTGTCACAGCCACTCAGTACCGCAAGTGTGACGAGTTCCAGACGGGAATTCTCATCTACGAGATGCTGCACCGACCCAACCCCTTCGAGGAGACGCCAGAGCTGAAGGAGCGGGAGTACACCTGGGCCGACCTGCCACCGCTTCCTGTCAGATCGCTCTATTCGCAGGGTCTGCAGCAGCTGGCCAGGTTACTGCTCACCGTCAACCCCTCTGAAAGGATCCGCATGTCCGAGGCCCGGGCCTGCCTGCAGTGCCTGCTCTGGGGCCCTCGGGAGGACTTGTTCCAGGCGCTGGGCTGTAGCAGCACAGGCCCCATGTCAGGGGCCACTTCCAGCCAGCGCGAGGCCACGCTCCAGAACTGGCTGGACCTGAAGCGAACACTGATGATGATCAAGTTCGCGGAGCGCTCGCTGGACGCAGCTTGCGGCGTGAGCCTGGAGGACTGGTTGTGCTGCCAGTATCTGGCGTTCGCCACCACGGACACCCTGAGCCGGGTGGTGCACATCCTGCAGCAGCCACAACCGAATCCTCATTCCCAGAACCAGAGCCAGCCCACGCACCCGGCACAGAATCAAACGCATCAAGCACACACCCTTCACCTGACTCAGTCACAGCCTCTCTGAGTTTTTTATACCCGGCTGTTACTATGGCAACAGATCCAACTTCCCCCGTGTGGTCCCTCTGCCACTGCTAATGTGTGATGTAAGCTAATAGTCAGCTTTGTTGTTGCAACAGCCGCAGCGCTCACCTAAAACTAAACAGCTGATCGTGTAACGTCTGTGTCTCCTTCATGGACAGTGAGAGGCTGAGGTCCAGTCAGACAGATCAGGGTTCCTCTCAGCACTCATCAACAACAGTGGGAGTCCAACAAATCCAGTCCAAGACCGACTGAAACATTGAAGTTTCCAGTTCATGATCATTTTTAGGTTTTTTCACAGAATTGTGATAGCCTTCTAGTTTGCATGGCAGGTCTCCAGATTACATGTGAGGCTGTCAAATGGAATACATTTAGAGATTTTACATGAATATTCTATAGAAAAGTTTGATCAGATTCCCTCGGTGTTCTTAGTTTCTGAGGAGGAAACTCGAGGAAGCTTCAGATTTAGCGTGCATTATTACACAGCGATAAATTTGCAGGTTTGAAATCTGTGAAGACTAAAAAGAAAAATGAATGGAATGTGGTCGAAACAAACAAAACAACAAACAAAATCTATTTTTTCTCCAGACTGATGCAAAATATGATTTATAAGCAAAGCCAAAGAAGCCACAAATTGTCCACTTAGAGATACTTTTACACTTTTTATCACATCTTTATTTCACTTTATTACAGAATGCAGTCTGACAGGATCACAGTAACTCCTGTAAGTCCTGATGTTTGATGTTTGCACAGACTCAGACTCAAATCAGTGAAAAGCCGGTCCAGAACTGAAATGACCTTCAGTGCTGTCGTATCGTACCACACTTTACCTGCAGAGGATTTGGAGGTAGATGATGAACACTGAGCAGTTGTCAGAGCACAGTTAACACTTTTTAAATGATTCAAAGTTAAAATGGGACACACAGCCCCGGCTGTTGGTTTGGTTACATGTCAGACTATGTGCAATTAGTATCTTTTATTGTTTGTTATTTTCTTTTGGAGCATTTGAACATTTGTATGACACGACGCAGTCTTTGGCTAATCCTCTCTTCCATTAGTTTTGTGGCACATAAATTGACTCATTTCAGTCAAATCCTGCAATTTAAGAAACAAAGTGAAGTTCTGTGTGAAGAGCTTCTCACCGTGGATGTGAGGACGGATGTTTCAGGGACTGCAAAAAAGTTCTTTGTCTGTTGTGTTGTTTTTGTCAAGTAGTTTTGAACGGTTCTGCGTTACGGACGACATTTGCACATTCAGTCTGAACATCAGCGCTCCTCGATGGAGGCTGACGACACGACGATGCAGCACAGACTGATTGGGAAAGGTTCCTGTGAACTTGAGGAACTGGATTAGATTTGTTTTGCAGTGTGTGGAATGTAAAAAAAGTTTGCCTGGACTTAAACAAGACATTTTGGACCTGGTCTCATCTGCTTCAGAAAACATACTCATCTTCCAGCTGAACCACTTTGTTATGAACTCACAAGCACCGCCTTGAAGAGAAACTCAACCACTGAGACTTGCCTTCATTCCACCGGCCCTGTTCCCCCTCGTCCTCGTTAATCCCCATAAAAACAATAAGAAACTGTTCTGATGATCAAACACCCTGAAAAACATGGGTGATGTTTTCCAGCTGACACTGCAAAAAGGCTGACTTTCTTTGCTCTGCTTAAGTTTGTCTTTTCATATCTAGAAGCTGTAGCAGTTCAGCAGCTCGTCATCGGGGAGGAACAAATCTGCTTTTGGGATCAGGATCCTGTGATTGATCGTTTTACTGCAGACGTACAATACAAGACTTTTAATGGTCCATGGAGTGAAAATGAGACGAAGCAGGTGTGAGTTTGTTTCTGCGTTTTAAAGGGTTTGTGTACTGAGGAATGTGTGTGGACAGCACTGGTGGCTGTCCTTGTGTCTAGAGATTTAAGCCTTTATATAGTATATATAAATATAAATATAACCTTTATCTATTTTAATCCACACACTATTTTGTCGAGTACAGAGCACCTCTATTTCTGTCTTTAGATTCATTTTTAAAGCTTTACTTGACTTTCTTCAGCCTTGATTGTTCTGGGGGAGAATCAGAAGGTGAGTGGTGGACAGTCCTCCACTAAAGGATGAATGAAACACAGCTTTTAATCTTCAAGCCCACATGATAAGGAGCGTTAATACACAGAACAATGTACAGTATTTTTACCCCTCATGTAAAGTTATCTGCTTTAGGAGATAAACCACTTTGAAAAGAGGCTGAAGGATGACTTTTGAACGCACCACGACATCCCAGCATTCATCATCCGTGCGTCCTGCAGCGAGTCTTGTTGATTTTCTCTCTCTGCTCTGGTTTTCTCTTTGCATTGTTAAATGCCACTGAACGGAGAAACAGAAGCTCTCTGAGGCGTTCTATGAACATGTGTACAGTATGTCTCCTGGCCTGCCGCCATTTATTGTTGATCAAGTTAACCAACAGTAACAGAACAATAAATATATGTTTTTATATATATACACTCTGTGTGTTTGTCTTATTCATGTTGTCGTATACTTGATTTTACCCTCCAGGAGAGAAGAACTAGAATTTCTAGGAAGTGGACAGACAAAAGAAAGAGCTCAGAGTTTCAGCTTGTATTCAGAAAGACAGTTTTTATGACATTTTTAGTCATTTTCTTTTTTCATTTTTTACCTTTCTCTCTGCCTTTCAACTCTTTTATTTCATACTTGAGTTAGATTTGTAGGAATAAGAGCGATCAGTGCTGTGAAAGTTTGACAGTTTGTTTTCTGTCGTCGTGGATCTGGATTAATGCTACAGCAAAATAAGAACCGTCCTCAAGCCTCGGGCTGCTAATGAGCCTTTAAATTATTTACAGTGGCCATACTAAAACTGGAAACATATTCATCTTCTCAGAGATTTGGAACATGAACCAAATCCATGACAATCTTTGAAACTGGGAGAAACCTGCGATCTGACTCGAGTCCTGTTTCTTTGCCGGCGACTCTGAGGAGTTCATATGTCTTAAAGATGAAGAGATTCTCACCCTGCTCTCTGACTCCACAGAGCTGTTGAGTTATTAATTAAATATCTAATATTCTGATGTTTCTGTCCGTGTGGATCGATGGATGTTTTTCAGAATATTACATTTAAAGTTGAAACATTCACTCTCTGACTCTCTGATTCAGTGCTCAGCAGAAACCCCAAAGCACCAAATCCAGCTCTATCCAGCTCATTATTGATGAGTGAAATTTAAGGATTTTTATTCAGCAGCTTCAAAATGGAGATGTTTTTTTTTTTCTGAATGATCTTTATGGAAATAAAATGAACTTTAATGTATTTTCATCTCTAACTAAAGAACTTTATTGACTTTTGTTGTCAAGTGGCTAAAATGACTGACAGCCTTTGAAAAACTTTGAAACACTGCAGCACAGACACAGTACAGTTGATGTTATGTATATTGTTTTTAATATTTATCTGCAGTACAGCAGCTCCACCACCAGATGGAGACATTGAAAAGGCAAAGAATAACCAGACTGCACTCTTCTCCTGCTGCTGCTCAGCCTCTTATACACAGACTATCAAAGAATTACCCTTGTTTGTGTTCAGTGTGACTGAACTCGGATTTGCTACTGATAAAATATATAAAACTCAGCTGTGTTGCATCTCTTCAGAACCAAGCGGTAATCCTCCGTTCATCAGAGTGACGCTCCAGTAGGTTTATGACCTGTATTTTGAGTCATTACTTTATCAATAATCCACTTGAATGAGGTCAGAGGAGGTCAAACTGGGGCTCAGGGGACCACCAGGGGTCTCTGCAAGGGTCAGTAAGGATTCCTCAGCAGGAAACGATAAAAGAGGTACCGACATCTGTTCTGTAAAGTCAGAGTATCTTTGTGATATTATGGCTGGAGAAGAATGACCTCATGAATGTTCAACTTCAGTAAAATATCAGCAAGATTTAAAGAGAGAAAACATTTCTGTTGGTAAATCTGAGAGTGTTCTGGAGCATCAACAGGACGTGTCAGAGAGGTTTGATGTTAAAGTCAAACTGTAGAAAAGATCCAAATTAAGAATGTTATAGTAACTATTCAAACTGATAACAAACATGAACATAAACTGCATTTTGATAACAGAGGCAGTTTAATAGATAGATGGAGAAGACACTTTGTTGATACAGAGGGAAATTCAAGCACTCAGTAGCAGCATGTAAACATACATTAAAATTACAGCTATAAAGAAACATTTGAATTTAGATGAAACCTGTGCAAAGATACAAAAATAAAATGATATTTAAAAAAAGAACTAAAGATAGAGATCAAAACTAGCAAAGTGAATCATGACTTGTGGTGCAGAATGACAGTATGAAAAACGGTCCTGAAATATTGAAGAAAAAAGAGTTTTCCAGCAGGGATGTTAAATTGTAACAAAGGTCTTTATTTATGATTATTAAATCCCTTATTAAAGCTTTAAAGATCAGTAATAATTCAAAAGATTTTGATTGGCAAGTTATTAAAATCCCTTTTGCTTCAACGTTGCTTGCTTTTGCTCTGATCTGTAAAGAAATATGAAGTGATTTATGTATTGAGTCATCAAGAAATGAAACATTTCTGAAGTTTTGACTTCAGGTGAGTGTTTGTCATCCAGCACTGTGCCCACCTCCAGTACACACACTTATGTAACTTCACACTGAGTCATCACTAACAAGTGATGATGATGATGATGGTGACTGAACGTGGTGTCAGAGGTTTGACTTGAGGTGGGATGATGAGAAAGTTACCCCTGTTGCGTAACAGCAGGCTGTATGCGTGCGCGCACGTGCCGGTCCTCCTCAGTGCTGCTCTTGGTGTGTGTGTGCGTGCGTGCGTGCGTGCGTGCGTGTGTGTGGAGGAGGAGGCGGTGGTCGTGTTATTGAGCGGTGGCCCGGCGGTGGAAGTTTCTCTGCAGGGGTGGGACTTTGTTTGTGCAGTCGGTGGGTCGGGGCTGAGCTGCGGCTCACACAGAAATGCCTCTGGCAGCATCTTTCCAGACTCCAGCGAGCAGCACAAACAGACGGAGTGGAAGATAAACCCTCCTCCTCCTCCTGCTTCTCCTCCTCTTCTTCATCCTTCTGCTCCTCTTCCTCCTCCAGCTGGTCGCGTCTGAAAGCTTTCGGATGCGCTGAAACGGGCGGAGTGTGAACGCCGTCCCCCCCCCCCCCCCCCCCCCCCTCCACCGGACCGGCACCGGTGTCATTGGATGGAGAGAGGCGCCTGAAGAAAGGAGAGCGGTGGGGTTGCTCTACCCTCCTCCTCCTCCTCCTTCTTCTTCTTCTTCTTCTTCTTCTTCCCTACTGCACCAAAAGAAAACTCCGGGTAAGAAATGCGTGCTCACTCAGGCCGTTTGGCCGTCAGCTCCCGCACTCCTCTGTGCACAACACGCAACATGCATCATGGCGAGACTTGCGACCTGCATGCGTCTTTTTTCCCTCTCCTCTGCTTCTTTATGAAGGGATTCATGTAAAGCTGTGAGGCTGCGCCTGTGCACGCATGTGAACAGGCTCTCCCCTCTTTTTCTCTCAGCCGACCCCAAATATTGATTCGCATTGTTGCTCGAGCTGATCCAAGAGCAGTTTACTGGCTGTGGGAGTGAATTGGTGCCTTCAGTGGCTTTCGAGGGGTTTAAGGAGGGATAACAAATGGCACCCCGAGCAGCGGGAGCTGTCCCTTCAGAGAAACACTCTGCTCCAGCTGAGAACTGTGGCCTCAGTGCAGGTTTGATGTGAAGTGAGGACAGAGAACAGTCAGATCTGTTTGCAGGGTAGAGTTTACTGCTGCTGGCCATCATCAGAGTGATTTATTTAGACTTTTTGCTTCAATTTCAGTTCCTGAGTTCTGTTTTTTTTGTTTTTGTTTTGTTTTGTTTTTTTTGCTGAATATGAGTACATTGCACTGGAAAAACACTGACAGCTGTGTAAGAACTCACTTTGTCTCCATGGACTGCAGTAATATGTGATCAGAGTGGCTGAGCTGTCAAAGTTTGATCAGTGCTCAGAGAGTCAAATCAAACAGTGTGTTGGGGAGTCAGGACAACTAAAGCAACATATTTCAATACATTGTTTTTCTTTAGGGGCATTTGATGCCTTTATTATGCAGCTGATGGTACAGAGATGACATGAAATGAAGGTGTGGAGATGTGAGAATGAGATTCATGCTCTTGGTGTTTATTTTTGGTGCCTAAAGCTCCTAATTTTTTACCAGTTTTACAACTTCAAGCCTCTAAAAACGACTCAAATGAAACAATGTGAAAAGATTATTCCACTTTGGTCAAATCACTCAGACATCATGAAACCTGTGACGGTGAGTAGACATCATGTCTGAAGACAAACAGGTTGAGAGTCTTTAAAGATGTGTTCATGTGTTCTGAATGTTGATGTTAATCCTGTAAAGTGATGGCAGCTTTGGTTAGTTGCCTCTTTGTATTAGTAGTGCAGCTATAGTATAGTAGTGCAGTCTTTGAGCCTCTCAGAGGTTTTAGTCTGTAACGTTTGGTGAAATGTGTCTTCCTGTTTACTGTAACTAAAGTTGTCCCTCCAACACTCTGTTGGCATTATGGCGTCCTGTTTCCCACACACTGATGATTTTTGTTGGGTTTTTTTTACCTCTTGGCTTCCCTTCTTTGTTCCATCTTTAAAAAATCAAAGTTGTAATTACCTGGAAAACTTTTAGTATCAGTTAACAGTTAAAAGATGAGGAGGAGGAGGAGGAGACGTTCTGCCTCTCTCAGCTGTGATTTTGAAATGATGAAGCACTTTAAAGATAAAAAAAAAAAAGAACATTCAGTTGATAACAGTCGGCTTTGCTGTTGGACGTTTCAATCTGAGACGATGGGAAGAAAAATTCATTCTTGTTAACATGATCTCACACTCTGAGTCCTCGAGTGTGATCCCTGCAGCTTTCTAATGATGCTGGAATTCTGTGTGTGTGTGTGTGTGTGTGTGTGTGTGTGTGTGTGTGACGGGGACTCTCGCCTCCTCCTCTCCAGGCTGAAATACGACCTGCTCAGAATTCAATTCCTCCACTAGCACTTGCAATCATCTCAGCCATTCGTTTAACACCAGCTCTATTTCTCTCTCTGTCATGGGCTTCCCCTGCTCACACACACACACACACATACACACACACACACACACACACACACACACACACACTCCACCTTCCCCTCCCCGTGTCCCTGCTGAACTCCTCTGAAGAAAAGTGTTATTACATTAAGAAAACTGAGAGCACTTAGAAAAACACTGGAGACATGTGACTCTGTGAGTCTACTGTGACACCTGAAGGCCCTCTGATGTTTCCTTACATCGAGAGATGGCCTCCGCCTTAATTAAGGCGGATCCAGAATAGATCATGTAATGGATTGGCCTCATTTTATGGTGAATGTCTGCGGTCCGAGCTGCTAAATGTAGCTACAGCTCACTTCTCTTGAAGATGCCTCCAAAAGCAGCAGGCTGAGAGAGAACTGTAAAATTCAAAAGTATGGCATGATGAATCATATTTATGAGATAAGAACATTAAACAGTGTTGGCAACATATAAAACTGCAACAGGTCGACATTTTGAGAAATACTCGCTTTCTTGATGAGGAGATTTATTTTTATATATAATAATTATAATTAAGACTCTCGCTACTGTAAAATATGTAGCTAGGTGTGGTTAGTGTAGCTTAGCATAATGACTTGAAACAGGGGGCAGGAGCTAGCCTGGCTATGGTCAAAGGTAAAGAAAAAGCTCAACACATTACATAGCGTTGTGTGACAGGCTCGTTCAGTCATTTGTGGATTAGTGAGCTTGATAGGTGCTGCTAGGCAGATGTTGTTACCTCTGTACAGTGTGACTAGCTGTAAAGAAGATTATGTAACCTCACAGATGATTTTTTTTTTCTTATATATATATATTCTTGGTGTTGGTTTGTTCCTCTGCACCATTTGGTCAAAATGTAACCACACTGATTTGTAACCAGCTAACAGTGTAGCCTATCAGTAATTTAACTGGTGCAATGTGTGTGTGTGTGTGTGTGTGTGTGTGTGTGTGTGTGTGTGTGTGTGTGTGTCTGTGGAGGCATTAAAATAGTTTGTGATATAACTTCAGTTAACGTGTTTGGACGCTGACGCTGTTAGCTGATCCGATTCGATCTCTCCCTGCACTGACTCTGCACATCATTGACCTCCATCATGACTGATTTTTATTTTCAGGTATTTCCACTTCGATTTCTACTTCCATTTAAAAGTCAGAAACTTGTAATTACGATTACTCCAATATGAACATGTCATTATGCCAACTTGAATCTAAAAGTAAACCAAGTATCCACAATACAGATTATTAAACACATTTCACACAGCTTGATGAAAATGTGCTCTCCTGTCTCTGCAGCACTTGAAAACATGAAAGTGAACTTTAGCAGCATCTGCGCTACCTGCTGCTGTTGGACTATCAGCTGCTACAGCTTGCTGCTGGTTTCTTCGCCCCTGATGATAACAAGTGGCACACCAAATGAAGTGCAGCCAGTGCTAAGGTTAGCAAGCCATGCTAACTAGCCTCGACTTTCTGAGGGGGGATACAAAGGGGCGAGAGAGAGAGTCCAGATATAAGTTTGACAGTCTGCAGGTTTACCATTTACAGTAAGGTTTAACCTACAAAGAAGCTGCATGGTGGAAGCTGTAACAGTCCAGATACCTTTGGATCTGACTGCATTTATTCAATAGTTAATCAATAAAGCTGTGGCTTGGCTTCGACCCACTACTCTTCCCCACTTTGGAGAATTTAGGCTTCCACCCACTTTCACATTACTGAGAGTGAATGAACCTTTATCAAAAAACATTAAGTCGGCTCTGACTAAGCCTAACTATGAAGTAGTAGGTATAATGAGTTAGCGTGTTGGTGGGGGTGCAATGATCACACGTGGTTTAGCTTTTGAGCCATAACACCAGACTGAGACTTCATGATTACAAAAGTGATGAAAAATCAGTGGCCTGGAAAAAGAATCCATGCAGGTGTGGAAATAAACGGGACATACTCAGCAACTTCTTTAATCACCTGAAGACTCTGTCATTCTGTCGTCATTTACATGATTTCATGTAATTATTCTGCAGTTAAATCAACCAAACAAGCACCCCATCTTCGTTTGTCTGCTTTTTATTGTTTGCCATCTCTGTATATTATCCTTTTCAACATTCTGACAGCTGATGTGCTTTAGAGTGAAGTCAGCAGGGTTTTTCTCATAAGCTCATCACAAACTGTACAGACAGCTTTTCTGTAAGAAGGGAAGACGATATTTAACCTCCAGATTTTTGGAGACAAATCAAATTTCAGTTGTTGTCTTTTACAAAGTAGTCAAGTCTCTGTCTCTGTTATAGTATTTGCAACTAAAAGATGTATTTTATGACCTAACTGATCGGAAAATGAAAACGAAACATATTTTGGTGATTGTCAGCGTGTCAGTCGGTCCAATTGACTGCATATAAGACATATAAGACAGATGATGTTTGTTCAAGTTTTCATTTTTTTTTAAAGTTTGGTTTGGTGAGTTATTTAATGCTGTAAAAAGGGGGTTTCATGTCATGATTGACAAACTCAGTACTGCAGCTTCTACTGCGCAGACTCCCACTCCAAATGACTTGACCAGGCAAGATGGCAGCAGCCATATCTGGGAGACTTTGACTTCATTTTTAACAGTGAGAGGGAGTGCAGATGCGTTGTCCATCTTCATATATGGTCGGTCAACCACAATTGTTGGATGGATTGAAGAAATTTTGACATGGATGATGAATTCTGCTGACTTTAATGAAGCTCAGACTTTAACTCTAGGCCACCATGAGGTTTTTAGGTCAAAGGTCTCGACAACTCTTGTATGGATTGCCGTGAAACTTGACATATGCATTCATGACAACAATTGATTTGGATGGTGACGTTTAGGGTCTATATTCGCATCCATGTAGAGAATATCAGAGATGAGATAAGTTTCCACCCAGTCTGTAAGTAAACATTTGAAAGGGATCAAAGTGAACATGGAATATGTGCAAGGATGTTCAGGTACTGTGCTGATGAACTGTGTGATATGTTAAAGACTATTCCAGCTCTGCTCAGACTGTGGGGTTCTAACATCATTCAGTAGATCAGTAGATCTAAAATCCTCAATGACTTCTCCACAGCATTAAATACAATGTAACCTCACATACTGGTAAGAAAGCTTGTATCTGATTTACATTTAGATCATCAACTCATCTGTTTTCTCACAAACAGAACTCACACAGTGGTTCTAAATATTGGACTGTCTGATTCAGTCTGTGCTTCCTCTGGCCGATGCAGGGTCGCGTCCTCTCTCCTCTGTTTTTTATCTTGACTGTCGTGGTAGACAGAACAAACAACATATTGTACAATTCGCTGACAGCAGTGTCATTATGACTCTTCTCAGTTGGTCAGATCAGTCAGATGGACTCATAATTCAAGAATTTCTGAACTGGTGCAATACATTTTTATTATTTAAATAATAATCTCACCAGAAAACAAAGACAGTCATTGAACAGCCATTCATCACACAAATTGTCCAGTCCTACAAATTGGGAACTTGAGATTGAAAAATTGAGATTAAGTGATACAATACAGATGTCACTGTAAAAAAAAACAACAAAAAAACTCAAGAGCTTTAGAGTAAATCAAAGTATATTGACAATGTTTTAGACTTTTATTGAAAGTATTTTAACTTCATTCATTTGCTGACTGACATTCTTTAGTCAAATGTACAAGATCCATCTGTGAGGCATGTTTGTACTTTTAGTTTTTTCTGTGTGTAAATGACTTGTTTGTGTGTACTTCTGTCTGCATGCTCACTCGCCTTGAACTGACCAATAGATCAATCTGGATTCATTATAATAACTTTTATTCTCGAACCAAATACTGTTCTGCAGGTATTGTCCAAATACCTGCACAACTTCCCATCAGCCTCAGATGTACTTTGTAGCTGTACTGTTTAATGTTCATTTTCAAATTTTAGCATGCTAGTAAACATTATACCGTGTCGTCCACTAATCAGATGATTGGCAGTTCGATCCCCGGCTTCTCCAGTCTCCATGTCGGAGTATCCCTGGGCAAGATACTGAACCCTCCTGAAGGCTGTGCCATCAGTGTGTGAATGTGTGTGAATGGGTGAATGTGATATGTAGTGTAAAAGCACTTTGAGTGGTCGGAAGACTAGAAAGGAGATATATAAGTACAGTCTATTTACTTTTTAAAATTTGTGCTTTAAGCTAAATGCCTTATACAGTGTCACAGAGCCGCTAGCATGACTGTAAACTATGGTCTAAACATTCTCTGCGCATTGTGGTTGTCTCTGTATCTTTGAGCAGCCTTTAGAAGACGTAGCCTTTAGAAGACGTAGCCTTTTAATAGACGTAGCCTTTAGAAGACGTAGCCTTGCCAAAGAAAATTTGAGTTTGTTGTTTTAACCCTGAGTGATTGAGCTGATTGGCTGCAGCCTGCAGGTTCTTCCCGTCTCTTCTGGCGCCGCGGCTGACATTTCAAAGCCGGCGCCAGCCGGTGTGATGCTACTTTTACTTAACTCTGCACCAAATGAGCTGTCCAAACCAGAAAGTCAAAGTGTAGCAGGGATGGAAAAGCCAGATATGTGAGGAGGAGAGGGAGAGAGAGACAAATTGCTTTGCTGCCTGTGCAGATTGCTGTGCAGTGTTCTATCAGGCCATTTCACTGAGCGCGGCAGCGAGGCAGTTAATTTGATTATGAGTCACTGGGCGAGATTAAAAGCAAAGTTGATTGATCAGTTGTTGGGAGAGCGAGCGAGAAAGAGTCAGATGAGAGCAGCTGACAGATCTGTAATCCCTTCCCCCTTCTTCTTCTTCTTCTTCTTCTCTTCCCAGCTGCTGCTTTATATCACAACACAGATGGTCATCCTTCTTTTCCTCCATCACTTCTTTCTATTATCTCATCAGTGTCTTGCTTCTCTTCTTATCTAACCTCTCAATTCTTTTTCTTCTTCTTTTTCTTCTCTCTCTCTCTCTCTCTGTGTGTGTGTGTGGACATAAATCAGTGTATCTGTTCTTATTGATCAGACCTGTTTTAACATGCAGCTCCAATAGAGGGATTTTCTTGTTTTCGTTCTTCCTGGCTGTTAGCAGCAAACAGTGGCTGCCTTGGCATATTTACATCCTGTGTGCACAATCTGCTGCTCTCTGAGCTGGAGGGGTTTCTGCTGTTTGTGTCTGAGCTGCTTTAGCTGGACACAGAGAAGAGGCTGCCTCATACTGTATATACAGTATGTGCCTTTTTCCTCACTAGTCACATTGGTTGTTATTGGTGAACCCTGCAGCAGACCACAGAAAAACCAAAGAAACAGAAGCTTTTTTAGATACAGGGGTCTAGAGTAGACAATCCCTCTTAGAATTATGATAATATGTCTGGACAAAAGGCTTTTTCCTTAATAGAAGAACCCTGATAGAGTGAATGTGACATAAATGAGCAGTTTTTGCAACACTCCAGCACTGGTAGACTTTAAAAGAGATCATAGCGTTATAGCAGCTGAAAGAGATGCTGTGTTTCGTCTTGTAAGTGGAGTTTTCATTGTGCTGTCGAGGTCTTACAGGTACAACAAAAATGAAAAAATAAAATGAGAGGTTTACGAAGGTTGCTCCTGTTATCTTGTCTGACTGATAATCAGAACTGCTTGATTACTGCGAGGTGCAGAGCGCCCTCTTTTATTGAACCTCAGTCCTTACAGATTTTTTTTTTCATGCAAAATATCCAAACTCAGTACAGTGAAAAGATTTTGTACAACCTGTTATCTTACAGGCTTGTTGGCTAACAAGGCTGAAAAGACACGGTAAAAGAAAAACTGTTCCAAAGGAAGCCTCCATCTGCCACTTTAATGCATGAGCTGCTTTTGTTTTTTCAGCTACCTGAAGTAATTATACAGCATCTCCTACAGCCATCAGTAAAGAGGATACCAGTGCTCTGTTCAGTTTGAACAGCTGTGAAAGTGTATCTTTGCAAAAGGACAATATTGATGGAGCATATTTGATATATTAGAGAAAGTTTTACAACTCCATGATCTGATTTCTTTGATGCTTTACAATCCATTTGGACAGAGTTGGAGACAGAATCAGTGAGGTGTCAGTGTTGGATTCATGGCTTGTACTTTTACTCTTCAAATGTTGTACTACAGACAGTATTACTGTCACGACCGAACTATGGACCAGAACCCAAATGCACAACTCTGACAAAACTTTCAAAATAAAGTTTTTATTAACAAAATGAAAATCACTCTTGACAGAGGAAATAACTCTACACTAATCTAAGAAACTAAAACTCACTCAACAAAAGCTAGACTAAGAAAGAAAAAGAAAACAAACAGAAAATCACTCTTACGAGGCTATGCTAGGACTAAGAAAACAAACAGAAAATCAAACTCGAACAAACAAAGTAACAAAACAACAAGACCTGACAATGGCAATGGTATGGATTAAGCGCTGGTTCTCTTCTCAATTTACCTGTTGTTAGTTTGTGCTCCCATGAAAAGAGAGTTTTAATCTCAATGGAACCTCTCCTAAATAAAATAAAATAAGATATTGACCTGGATATCATCTAATATCTCTGCAGGTGTTCTGGGGATGCACACACACACACACACACACACACACACACACACACACACACACACACACAGCCAGGACCAAGTGGCAACCAAAGCAAAATTAAGCTTAAGTTTAAGTGTCAGCAACTGAAGTTCCTCAAACGTCCACTTGAGGCTGGCTTCAGAAGTGAGTCAGTCTCCATAAGTCCCCATGTTAAAATGTCCAACTTCACAGCAGAAATAAACATGTTTACAGCCTGGTACAAAAAACAGTTTTAGTCTCTGAAGCTAATTTACCCGTTCATAACAACTGTACTGAGGGTGAATTTTTATACAACTCACCTGTTCAAATGATATTAAGGCTTAAAGTTATGCAGAATTAAGAGCATGGCTGCTTGTTTGAGCACCCAGGCATCATTCAGCCTGCCTCAGGTCCACTGATGGTCCACGTCTTTGCTGATATTTAGATTAGCCGGGAGGCGGAAGAGGCAGGACTACCAGCATGGTGACGGCCAGCAGGCATATTTTAAGCTTCAAAACAGTGTCTCAGAAACCTGTGGGTGATGTGACGCATACTCTGTCCATTCTTTATACTGTCATTAGTCAGGACTGATTGCTCAGGACCTGGAGGAAAATGTTGCCAGGAAATACATTTTTTTCCAGTAACTAAAGCCAGTTAGACATATTAACATGTCTTTACAGGTTTTATTACACAGAAGAATATTTGTCTTGGCATTTCATTCTTGATAATGGTTCATGATTGTTATTTCTGACTTAGTCTTTGTGTTGATTCCACCTCTGACAGCCTCATTACTGCGCTGGAAAATTGTATTTCACAGATTCCACAGGCACTGTGCCATCACGTTATTCACATGCCACTTAACGCTCATCACAGCCTGTTCTGCACGCCGACATTATGACAAGATATTCATTTCATGCATATCTTGGTAATTAAAACGTTCTCTGCACAACAGTTCTCTGCGTGCACTGGAAGAACACGGCCTTTTTAGGCTTCACAAGGAATGTTACCAGACACAGAATCCAATGCAGCATCCATGAGATAAATGTACAGTACAGACCAAAAGTTTGGACACACTTTCCCATTCTCTTAAATGAGAAAGTGTGTCCAAACTTTTGGTCTGTACTGTAAGTGTGAGAGAGTCGAGATCATGTGGGCATGAAGACTACACGTCAGGAAAGTGTCAAACCTGAGGGAGAAAATAGATGTGATATAAATCACTGACACATGTGATGACTGATTTCATGGGAATAAGACATCATGGTTTAGGTTGAGGCGGTACAATTTCTGTTGCTGTGAAAAGTCAGAATGTAGAGTACGAAGATTCAGCCTGCTCCACATTGCTGTTTTTCTCCCCTTCGTGCTGCCATCTCCTTGTCTGCTTTGTCGGCGCCTGAGTGAAAATAAAATATTAATCATTATTGTTGAAAACCTGCATTTAGAAGGTAACTTCTGGTTGTCGATGAAGTGATAACAAATTGGAAACCACTATGACAAATAAACCTTTTCGGCTGATCAAATTATTTTGAATACCACAAATCCACTGGCACTGAACTCAAATGAACAGACTTTAAAAAGCTGCAGGGAGCGGGCCTCTTTATTTGTAAATGTATTTCCATTTCAGGAAAGTTGGACTTCATCGTTAGTATCCTGCCTCCTTAAGCCCACGGAGGCCTCAGAACACCCACGCTGCCTCATTGTTATTTACTGAATCTGTCTGAAACACTGTCTTGCTCTCTCTTTCTTGCTCTTCCCCTCCCCATCATTGATTGTCCCTCCTCTTCTTCCTCTTCTTCCTTGTTTTAAGCTTCCTCTGGACCTCCTCTACAATCAGAAGCCGACCAGAGCTGATCTGAGCGAGTTTGGTGTGTGGTGGAGGGGGGGCTCATTGCTCAGTGCTCGCGTCTCTGCCAGAGATCCCCCCTGCTTTTGTTAATGGCTTATCAGCAGCTGTCACTGGACCCTGCACTGCGTCAGCCACTTTAATTGGCCTGCATGGCTGTGGTCTACAAAGCGCTCAGCAGAATTGAGTGAACACCCCCCTCCAGCCTTTTTCTATATCATTAGTGTAATGCTTCCATTCCCCCCCGAGCCACTGAGATATGGGGAGATTCCAACAAGCGGGGGAGGAGGGGATGTTTGGTGGAGGAATGAGTCACACACCAGCGCCCCGTCTTTTTTTTTTTTTTCTCGCGGTTTGCGGAGGAAGAGAGGGGTCGCTTAAAACACAGCCCGGCCGCTGTACCATGAAACCTGAATTGATTTTCTACTGTAAAAAACAAACAAACCTAAAAACTGTGAGCTCCTACACTGAATGAAAATAACACAGGAGCCTCATACTGATTACATTTATTGTAAATAATGGTTTATCTTTCATATGTACCGTATATATAATCTGTGCTATGTATACTATGTATAAACAGGAAGTCAGTATCAGGAAAACCATAATCCCCAGGGCCACAAGGGCCCCAAAATCTACAGTTTTCTCAGTTTCAGACAAATTAGTGCATGCTCATGGAGCTAAAACCAAATCACTGACAAACAAATTGCATCTGGAACATGACATATTATTATTATGTGAAATTTTAGAGATTTATTTAGTTGTTTGTGTAGAGTATGTCCTCCACTCAATATAAATACAGCAGCGTCATTCATTTGTTCCAACACTAGCAACCTCTGTTTTGGTTTTTCTTACACACAACCACAAAACTTCTCAGGGAAGAAGTCAGGTCATGTACAAAGGGACTAACTTTGATATCAGACATGACAGTTTACATCGTTTCTGTAAACCAGTGGTCGAGTTGGTTTCTTTAAAGGGACTTTCATGGTTTTACACATCAAAGTCTGTTTACAGGTCTGGGGGTGGCTCCTGCATTTGTAAAAGAAAGTTGTATAAAGCCTTTTCTAGCTCCAGAGGGAGCTGAATGAAATCTGATAAATTCAAGCAGTAACCTTCACGGCTGTGAAGCCAACACGAAAGTGCCCAAAGCTGCAGTTCCTCAAACAGCCACTTGAGGCTGGATACATCCATCCATCCATTTTCCATAACCTTGTCCTTATCAAGGTCACGATAGGCAGATCCCAGCTGACACTGAGTGAGAGTTCATCACGGGGCTGACACAAAGAGACAAACAACCATTCACACTCACATTGACACCTACAGGCAATTTAGAGTCACCAATTAACCTGTTAAGGTCATGTCTTTTGACTGTGGGAGGAAGCCGGAGTACCGGGCATAGGGCGACAGCGCTAACCACTGCAGCAACGTGCCGCTTCACAACGGCTCTTCAGAAACCTGTGGGTGACATCATGGAGGCTACATCCATGTTTCATATGGTCTATGGATACATTTCCTCAAGTGATGTCATATGAGTCAGCTGAAGACTTACAAGTTTGAAAATGAAAAAAGTCTGGGGGTGGGGTTTGAAGTCGCATAGAGGACGGACCAAAATAGTGCCGCGGCCGCGACCTGACATACACATGCCCGGTGGGGTTTCGGGGTTACACACTGTTACACTTCCTAATTTAGTTACTTGTTATTGTCTCTTCATCTCTCTCTCTCTCTCTCTCTCTCTCTCTCTCTCTCTCTCTCTCTCTCTCTCTCCTGATGAAGTCATCCTGTTTTGTCTGTGGTTGTTTATCCATCTAATGACATTTTAATTTTTTCTTCTAAAGTCATTAATCATCTCTCCAAATTGGAAGCCAACATATGCCTATTACAAGAAACTCACTTGGATAATTCAGAACAACACATTTTTACTGGCTCACAATGTAATCTAGCCTACTCATCCACCTACAGTAATAAACAAAGAGCTGTCTCTATTCTGATCCATAAAAGAATACACTTTACCCACAATAACAGCACTAACTCATTAACCATAATCGGAGGTGATTTCTACACTGTACTCAATCCTTCCACTGACAGATCATCTCAATCAGGCAATTCAAGAATTGAATGACCTTGTTCTAGAGTTAAAAATCTAACTACAAGAGAATATTCTTACTTTTCTTCCCAATATAAACCATTCTCACAAATCTACTTTTTCCTGTCCGCCAATTCTATTCATAAGATCGCAGATACTAAACTACTATCAAATCAAATAAAATCAAATCAAATTTTATTTGTATAGCCCAAAGTCGCAAAATACATTTTGCCTCGGAGGGCTTCACAATCTGTACAGGGAGTGACACCCTCTGTCCTTAGACCCTCGGTTCGAGTGAGGAAAAACTTGCCCACAAAAAACCCTTTTAACAGGGAAAAAAGTGGAAGAAACCTCAGGAAGAGCCACAGAGGAGGGATCCCTCTCCCAGGACGGACAGACGTGCAATAGATGTCACGTGTACAGTCAACAAGTCAACAGAAACATTTTGTATAATTACAATGAAAAATGACAATGGATTACAATGAATGATAAAATGATTACAGTAGCAGTGGAACCTGTGATAGAGATAGAGAGACACAGATGCACAGCAGCAGCAAATCATTAACTAACTATAAACTGTAATGGAGATCTGGTAACATTAATGACAGTAATAATATATGTAGTGGATGTCATGCAGGACCACAACAGCAGTCACGATCCACGAGAACCTGCTGGACGAGAGAGCACAGAAACTCCAGGGAAGAAGTTTAGTTAGTAAGATGCATTAATGTACATGTATGACAGACATGTATGTTTACAGATGGTGGTGGTGATGGTGAGAGAGAGAGAGAGACAGAGAGAGAGAGAGAGAGAGAGAGAGAGGGTTTTCAGTAAAGGGAGATGTGACTGCATCTTCAACCAATACCATGCCTGGCTAGGCATAACCCTGAAAGGAGGAGTCCCCCGGCAGTATAGTCCTATAGCAGCATAACTAAGGGATGACCTGAGCCAGCCCTAACTATAAGCTCTATCAAAAAGGAAAGTCTTAAGTTTACTCTTAAAAGTGTTGACCGTGTCTGCCTCCCGAACCCAAAATGGTAGTTTGTTCCACAGAAGAGGAGCTTGATAGCTGAAAGCTCTGGCTCCCAATCTACTTTTGAAAACTATAGGAACTACAAGGAACCCAGCATTCTGAGAGCGCAGTGTTCTAGAGGGGTAGTAAGGTACTATGAGCTCTTTTAGATATGATGGTGCCTGACCATGAAGAGCTTTGTATGTAAGGAGAAGAATTTTAAATTCTATTCTAGATTTAACAGGTAGCCAATGCAAGGAAGCCAAAATGGGAGAGATGTGATCTCTGATCTTGGTTCCTGTCAGAACACGTGCAGCAGCATTCTGAATTAGCTGCAAAGTCCTAAGAGACTTATTGGAGCAGCCTGATAACAATGAGTTACAATAGTCCAGCCTAGAAGTAACAAATGCGTGGACTAGTTTTTCTGCATCTGCTTGAGATACAATGCGTCTGATTTTGGCAATGTTACGTAAATGGAAGAATGCAGTCCTTGAAATTTGTTTTATGTGGACATTAAAGGACAAATCCTGATCAAAAACAACTCCAAGATTCTTTACGGTGGAGCTGGAGGCCAGGGTGATCCCATCTAAGGTAACTAAGTCTCTAGAGAGAGAGTCTCTGATGTTTTTGGGTCCAATTACAAGAACTTCAGTTTTGTCTGAATTTAACATCAGAAAATTGAAGGTCATCCAACTTTTTATATCTTTAAGGCATGCTTGGAGTTTAGTTAATTGATTGGTTTCATCAGGCTTGATCGATAAATATAATTGGGTGTCGTCGGCATAACAATGAAAATTAACGGAGTGATTCCTAATAATGTTCCCGAGAGGAAGCATATATAAACTGAATAGAAGTGGTCCGAGTACAGAACCTTGTGGGACTCCATGACAAACTTTGGTATGCATAGAGGATTCATCATTGACAAGAACAAACTGAGAACGATCTAAAAAATAAGACTTAAACCAGCTTAGGACGGTTCCTTTGATGCCAATTTGATGTTCCAGTCTCTGTAAAAGAATTTGATGGTCAATGGTGTCAAATGCGGCACTAAGATCTAACAGGACAAGTACAGAGATGAGTCCTTTGTCTGATGCCATTAGGAGGTCGTTTGTAACTTTGACTAGTGCGGTCTCTGTGCTATGATGCACTCTAAATCCTGACTGAAAATCCTCATATAAACTGTTCTTATGGAGAAAGTCACACAGTTGATTGGCTACAGCTTTCTCGAGTATCTTAGAAAGAAAGGGAAGGTTTGATATCGATATTACTATCACGCAAACCAATTACAGTATCTTGTTATATGGATCCACTCTAACCCGGCTCATACAACATGGATTAAACTAGAACATAAAAATCTCTGATTTACTGTTCATTGGTCCAAACATAAAAAGGCACAACTGCTTCAAAAACCAACTCATCTACTCAACTCTGACAGCCTGGTGGAAAACACTATACGATACGCAAATAACAATTGACTCCTTGCATGTACACACCTCTCTGGCACAACCCAGATTTTCAGCTCAATACATCCCAATTCACTTTGCCACATGGGAACGAAAAAGGGGGAAACTTTCTGCAATGTCTTCAAATTTGATTAGTCATCAAAAATAAAATCACTGTAATAAGTAATGCTCGCAATGCACAAATGCACTACAGATGGCTACGTCCACTCCTTATGGCTCTGTCCACCTGTACAGCACTTTTTTTTACAGCGCTATGCATACTTAGTGACTTCTCTTCTGTTGAACTCCTCCCAAGTCAAACCAAACCCACACTAGTTTCTCTAGCTTTCGTCAGGATAGGCCATCCTCACAAATTGGAAAATAAACAGTCAATAAACATTAACCATTGGCTAAATCAGCTCACAGAACACATCTCAATGGAAAAAATAACTGCCTCTCTAAGGAAACAAAGGTCAGTCTTCTTGAAAACATGGAACTCACCACACATTCAATTTGTCACTACCTAACAATCCGAAATCTCTCAGCAACCTGCCCACTCATGTCTATGGGCTGAAATATGTGCCACCAGAAACTGAATTTGAATCACGTATTCTAGTACTCTGAATGACGTATTGTAGCCAATCAAAGGACTCTGGGGTCTTGGGGGGGAGGGACAACAGAGAGAGAGAGAGAGCTGTGTGCGTAGAACAGAGTGCAGGGGGCAGGGAGCACACAGAGCAGAGTGACAGAGGGCCCAAAGTGACTGCAAAGTGACAGAATAACTTCATAAATACTATTTTTATTGAATGACAGGTTCCCCTCAACTTTCTGGAGGGTCTTTGCTTTGCTAAGTGAAGAAGATAAAAACCAGCCCAAGACCCCAGAGTCCTTTGATTGGCTACAATACGTCATAAAACGATCAGAAATTCGAATTTTTTGCTGCATGTAAAAGTACTGATAGATACATCCACTGATGTGAGATCTATTGCCTAGTAACGTTTGTCCATTCGTTGACTGCGCTTTCAGTCTGCAGAACATCTATTTTTCGATTGGTCTTTTACGCGGTGGAATAGAATAACAAGGAAGTGTCGGACAGACACAAACTGCATATCTCCGTCTTCAGTGGAATCTCAGGAAAACAGTGCAAAACACAACTCTCTATCATAAACCGTTTCAGAGATATTCACAGATATATAAAATTTACAAGGCGGATTAGGCAGACCCGCCCAATCCGTCCCCAGACGGTTAAATAGCTACAGAAGCATGGGAACCTTTCTGGACTACAGAACGAAGGAAACCAAATAAAGTTTTTACATTTTCCCCAAGAAACGGGATAAATTGTGTCCCGGGAGAGATTTTTTTTTTCCCCGGGTCAGCTGATGAAAAAAGAGAACAATTCTGGGAAAATCGGGACGGGTGGCAACACTAGACTCAAATGTAACTCCATAAAGCAGTTCTTCCTCCGTTTCATGGCGGGTGGCAACAAATGACCACTATGTTACGTGCTCAGAAACGTAGGTGCTGATTGGCCGAAGAGGCGTCCTGTGTATCTGTGCTCGATTGCTCTGCCTCAACTACCCGGATGTTTGTCACAGAAAATTGAAATTGAATTTTGAGAACTGAATGTTCAGTTCCAAACTAATAAATTCAATTTCAAATTACAGTTCAGATTCAGTTTTTCAATGCAATGATTCAAACTGAACAATACAAATTCAAATTATGTGATTCAAATTCAGTTTTAATGCAATTATTCAAGTTAAGCAATTCAAATTCAGTTTCTGGTGGGACATATTTCAGCCCATACATGTCACCAACATTTTCATCATCCTTTACTAGATTCTATATTCATATGTATGAATAAATGAATCCTTTTTCTCCTTTTTATTTATTTATGTGTTGTTATTATTATTACTATGTCTATATTTCCATTAATATCCTATTTCTATTTATATATTCTGTTTTAACAATATTAAAAATTAACTAAAAGTTGAGAGTTGCAGGATGAGCTGGCACCCTCACAATGGTCTGGAGGCTGCACGCCAGCACAATCTTTGTATAAATAAATAAATAAATAAATAAACCTCTAAAAAATAACAATAATAAATTAAATAAATCTGTCCTATGTTCCCTGAACTCAGGGAACTCTTTTTAATCTTTCTTTAACCTTGATCAAGTAATTTGAATTGTCTAACCCTAACCAAACCAAACCAAACCATTGGCTCTCTCCTAGCTGCCCCTCTGCAGGGACAAAAAGAGCCCTGACATCTCTCATGACATCCTGTGCATGTATCTGGTGCAGCAGTGGATGTCAGGAGTCATTAAGTTCCTGTGGTACATTTTGGCCTGTGGACCAAAGCAGGTTCATTCAGCTGTGTTTGTTCACGCTGAAGACGAAAGATTCAGACGGAGAGGTTATAAAGATGTTAAGATTTAAAAATGTTGTTACTAGTCTGAAGTAGGAAAAGGTTATTTCATCATAAACTGCAAAATGTAAGGCTGCATTTTCAATATATTCTATTTTACTATGAATGATCAATCAAATTGCCATCTTTAATGAATTCTCTGATCTTTATTTGTGTAGTTTCCTCTAAAACAAAATCTCTGTGTGTCAGACCACTACTCATTATTGTTTGAATGTTTTATTTCAGGCTGGCTGCAGCACCATGTCCTCAGCTCAGAGTGGGGATATATCAGGCTACCATCTGAGTGGTGAGTGGACAACAAACCCCCAGGATATTCCTTTAGCATTTCTTTCTGCATTAGATTTTATTGACACTGTTGTAAATGTATGTGTGTGTGCGATGAGGCTGTTTGTTTGCAGGATGTGGATTTGTGTGTCTGCTCTTGGGTCTATTTGACAGCTTTTGACACCTTTATACACAAGCTTTACAACGCCTCCGGCCTCGTCCCCCACTGAAGGCCGCCGATGTTACAAAACATTTTTAACTTGCCCTATAATTGGCTTATCTCTTGTGTTAAAAAGGAGAGATAAAGCTGTCAAAGTCTGCCCACAGATGCAATTCATCTTGAGAAAGGCGGCTCGGCACAGGCTCATAATCCCTCTCAGACACTCTGACTTAATTCAGACTGGCATTTCAAGTTGTTTGTCACATTTTGTCCCCAACTATTATCTGATTTACATCAAATTTGATGCATCTCGAAGTCTCCTACAGTGGTCTCAGCAGTCAGTGCTGAATGACAGGGCCTGAAACAGTGGCTGTACCATGAGCTTGTTAAGGGTTAAGTTTCTCTCAAACTGTGCACTTCCACCAGTGAACAAACTCCTCCATCAAATATAAAATACACACACTTATGAGGCCAAACTTTATGCATCGATGACATGGAAGTAAGGATAGCTTTAAGCACTTGTTTTGTGTGTTTCAGTGGTGCGTAACCCACCTGGCTGGGAGGTGGGGATCTACCTGGTGGGATTCTTCGTGTTGCTTGGCGTGGCCGGGCTCAACATCTGGAAGTTGTGGAAATCTGGAACATTCCCTGCACCGTCCCCCTTCCCCAACTTTGATTATCGATATCTGCAAGAAAAATATGGAACCTCCTTCTCAGAAGTCAGGCAAAAGGTACATTTTACATGTCATGCTACTGAAAATTGACAGGAAATCTTTACTTGGAGGAAGTGATGAGCAGTCAAGTGGTAGAGGGTCGAGAGTCGTCAGGTTTTCTTTCCAACTGAAGACTTCATCAGCTGATTATAAACACATTTCATATGGTTGTGGTTTATTTCTAAATTCACTGGTCAGCTTTCAGTTTGACCTGAGTCTTGGGCCTCAGTGGCACATGATTGATTATCTCTACCCTACAAGATCATTATGGTTTATTTCAATTTGGGTCTTATTTTTGTAATTGTGGCCATCATATCTATCAGTTATGATGGATGATCTGGGAATATGCTGACATAACACGTTTATTGCTCTAATAGCTCTGTTTCCAGCCAAAGCAGGCTGCTCTTTTCAGCAAAAAAGATCTAAGAACTGACTGTACACTACCTGCACAGGCAAACAGACACAGTTAGCAGCTAGCCAGTGAACAAAGAGAAGCATTTAGCAGCTGAAGAGCCAGATTTGCTTCTTACCAATACCCAAAACTCAATTCAATTCTCTTTATGGTTGTAGTGAATTTTTCTGCCTCAGTACTTGTTCTAAATGTTCTTGATCCTTTACTTAACCCCCTTCCTGAAGCGAGTGGCTGCCAACAACCACCGGCGGACCTCCACTACCTCCAGCCGCAAGCCCAGCCTGGCCCTCGGTGACACCCCAGATGGTTTCAGGGAGCTGGGCCACCTGGAGCTGATGAGCAGAGAGCTAGACCCGACTGGCATGGCCCAGCTTAACCGATCCATCTCCACCGACTCACTCAGCTCCATCTCCTCCATCGCCAACAACTTCGGCCATGACTTCACGGTTGGCCAGCTGGAGGTGACGCTTGAGTTTGAGCCGTCCAGGCATCCAGGCCAGGGGACGGGAATGCTCCACATTACTCTGCACCAGGGCAAAGACCTGCTGGAGAGGGAAGAGGGAGACTTCCCTGGCTGCTTCATCAGAGTCTCCCTGGGGCCAGAGGAGCTCAATGTGGGAGTCACAAGGGTAAGGAAGCTATTATGTTCTTGATATGGGTATGTTAGGTCTTCAAAATGATAGAAACGGCATCTCGACGTGAACTTCACCTCGAGTTTAGACTGAACATGTTTGGGTTGCATCTGGTGGACAGAGCTGTGATTAGAAGGTTAGAGTTACAAGTTTTTGATCACTAGTTGAGCTATTTAGTGGGTTTCCAGTTTACTTGTCAGGTGACATGATACAGAGTTCTATCAATAGTGTCACACTATTCCATTAATCTACATGTGGTAGTGAGGGAAATGCAGCAGGACAAAGGCAGTGAAGAAGAAGACTGCTAGCGAGTTAACATTTTAAAAAAGTTTCAAAGTGTTCAAATAATCCGTTTTTATAGGGAAAGAAATCGATTCATCACTTTTTGTTCTTCAAGGATACACACAATGTATTGTGGCAGACTGACATTGTCATCCCTAGAGCCGTGCTGCTGTCAAGGCTAAAATGGCTGTTACAAGGCCAAATTGATTATTTTGTCACCAACAGTCCAAAACTTAAAGGTTTTAAATTCACAGTGATTGAAAAACAAGAAAAACAGCAAATCCTCACTTCAGCACTATAGTGTGTTTGTAAGAGTGAATGCATGTGCAAACATTCAGTTGTTTTAAAGGGTAACTTTGGTATTTTTCAACCTGGACCTTATTTTCTCATGTGTTTTTGTCAAAATGAATCTATTACAAGTGTCAGTTTTTGTCACTGACTGAGTCAGATTGTTAATAAAATGTCTGACAGAAACAAGAGCCTTTTATTACTTATTTTAAGAGTTTGCAATTGCCCGCAAGGATTGTGTGGTAGCTTGTTTCAAAGCTCTCTCACTCTGGACCAAATTCAAAATTAGTTGTCCCTAATAGACACTTTGACACAAAAACATGCGGAAATAAGTTCCAGGCTAAAAAATACTGAAGTTGCCCTTTAACATTAAGTACAAATTTTTTAGTGTGTCAAACATACGATTATTAAATATGTGGCAGCTCCTCATTATCTGCCGTTAGTGTACAAAAAGTGGACAGGAGATTTTCAGCAGAACTGCTGATAGACTACTAATGGAGCAGAGATTCAGGACTGAGGGAGGAAATGAAAGGAACAGCTTCTCAGATGGTTAATTAGCAGTTAAGCCGTGATGACTGAACTTGGGCAGAGGACTGAAGATAAAAGTTGCTCCTGACGTTGTGGGCGAGCGGAGAGGCTGTAGTGTCTGAACCCTTCATGCTCAGGGGGCAGCTTTGGATCACTTGAACTGTGCTGAAGGTTTTGGCCCTGGTGGAATTTTAGACAGAGACGCAGACACATGCTTACGGAGTGAGAGGCTTGATCCTGCAGCTTGACAAGCCAATCCTTTCCTGTCTGATGGAAGGGCCCATTTCATTGGTGGAATGGTGAGCCCCCTGGGAGCCGAATGGAGTCAGGAGGGTTGATTTCACATCCTGTACCCTCACCAGGAGTAGATGTGATTGACTTTCACGTCACTCAGTTTGAAATGTAACTTGTAACCTGTGTTCGTGCACAGTGTGGCCACAATATGCCGTAGTATACTGTGAGGCAGTCTAAAACACCAGAATGTGACAATATTATTCTGTAAATACAACAAAATGTTGATTTTTTTTATGTATTATATGGATTACTCGAGAATATAACATATATTTATATAAATATACTAGAAAATGTGAATATGAAATCATGAATAGCATGATTTTATCACATTTAACATGCTGTGATTTCACCAACATACTGTTTCTTTATCTGACTATATCTTTATTTAAATGATTTTTAAAAACTGTGTTTTCTTAATTTGTTTTATGATTCTGTTGTTTTTAGTCTTTTTTTTTTGCTATAAATTGCTGTAGTAAATAAGTTACTATCTACTAATTGTGACGTATTATCATCTAAAAAATACAATCATCATCAAAATACGTCATCAATATTATCAATTATAAATCAATATTTTGTCTCATAGTGTCTCATAATTTTGACTTAGCAGACAGAAATGTGTCTGGATTGTTTCTGCACTAAAAAAGCTTGAATCTAATGTGGAGTGGCCGTTCTGATAAGAAAAGTACAGGCCTACATTCCTCCATCTGCTACACCTGCCACTCGCCTTCTGCTCTCAGTGAGACGTTGCCGGAAAATGTCAGTAATTCCTGCCTGGCTGGCTGTGAGTCATCGGAATCACGCCTTGCGTCGCTGTGGTTCTGAACACTTTGTGCAGGCTGATGGGGACGACGCACAGACCCACCAGGGCTCCCCTCAGTCGAGAGCTTGTTGTTGTATTAATGTGTTCAGACTGGGTGTAATAATAATGGAAGCAGCCACTGATGCAGCAGCTTTAGTGGTTCCCTCTTTAATGTCGAGGAGCAAAGAAAATGCTGACATCAGCTCCACTCGATGGTCAAGACAGCCTCTCTCTCTCTCTCTCTCTCTCTCTCTCTGTCTCTCTCTCTCTGTGTGCATGCCACTCTTCTCTCATTCTGCCTTTCTCTGTCTACTGTACACACACACACACACACACACACACACACACATGCACACACACACACACACACACACACACACACACACACATGCACACACACACACCTCCCTCTGAGCTTTTATTGCCACATTTTCACCGCACACATCGCCATTGTTACTGCCCCCAAGCGATAAGACAGTGCAGACAGGCTGCCTCACATGGTGTACGGAGTGCAGATCTGTGTGTTTGGGCTGTCAGAGAGATTCTGCTTGCTTTGAATGTGTTATTTCTTTATGTATATACTTACACAGCAGCAGCAGCAGCAGCAGCAGGAGCTGGACCTTTTCTGGATTCTGTGGGTGTTGGATGTTTGATTATAATCCTATTCAGATGTTTGATATGAGGCACAATCCAAGGTCAGCCTCACAGTCTGATCTGCAGACCTTGTGCTCTGAATTCACGATTCTTTTATTGCAAAGTGAGTTGTTGATTTATCAACGATCTCCTGCACAGCAAAGTGTTTAATCCAGATATATTTAGCAGAGTTATTCCTTGTTGTTTTCACACTTCAAGAACAAACACTGGTGTGAAAAAGAGGCTATTATTAGATCTACTCCCACGCTCGCACATTTACTATTTGCCTGGTAACTTCCGACTGCTTTGTAAACCCTCATTTCAGCATGTGCTTTACCATCTGATGCTATAAAAACAGCACTAGCCATGAGGCAAATGCTGGTTACTCTGGCTGTGGCAACTGAGTCTGTCACTTTGATCTAAGTAGTCATGGTGTTGCCTTCAGACTGTCATTATAAAATCTGTTCCGGCTGCCAAGAAAAGAAGCTGTGTAGTGACCAGTAATCTGAATCCACTCGGTTTTGAGGCTGGACGACAAAACAACTAAAAATGTTTTCATGTCACTGCAGATGTTTTTTCAGATGATGATTCCAGCATAAACCATTACTAATAACATATTTTATTTCAAGCGCCTTTCAGGACACCCAAGGTCACTTAACAAATTAAACAAATAAGATAAGTATTAAAATACTAAAAAAAAAAAATACTACCACTACTACTATTGATAATAATAATAATAATAATAATAATAATAATAATAATAATAATAATAATAATAAAATCTGGTGAAACTGAGCAATGGATTAAGACTGCCTGGTGTCATCTGGAAATGAATTCCACAGCTTAGGAGCAATGTGGCTGAATTGCTCTCTCTCCCATGGTACTGAGGTTCATCTTAGGTATTCTGAGCAGGTCAGCTGAGGAGGATCGCAGTGAGTGGGCAGGGGTGTAGATCTCAAGGAGGTCAGAGAGGTAAGTGGGAGCATGGTTGTGTAGGGCCTTGTATGCCAGAAGCAGGATTTTATAGTGGAATATCAAATCCTAGAAAGGGTGATATGGGCAACTGGTAGCCAGTGAAGCTGCATTAGCAAGGGTGTTACATGGCTTGTGGATATAGCAATATTTGGTATACCAGAAAAGATGGAATTGCAATCAATGCGGGATGTATGTGTGTATGTGATGCTTTGAAAATATCTGAATGTTAAGTAAGACAGACTAAGAAAACAGCTGATGCACACAGGTCCATGTCGTCTGCGTGGACCAGGAGGTTTCTCACAGTTGGATTAGTTATCATCTAATAACTCGAAAGTGTGTTTGGTCATTTTGTGCTTCACATGCTGTCTCTGAAGTCGAGTGAGTCAGAGAGAGAATGAAGAGACAAACAGAGATGCAGCACACAGTCCATCTTACCTTTTGAAGTGATGTGATTGATTGCCTTTATGTGATTGCTCTTACAATCATTGGAAACAATGCCTTTTATTGCCTCTGTGTTTCATAAAAGAGCAATCAACTTGAGCTCAGACCATCCTGTCTGTTGATGTCCCTCAAACCGACACAATGTAGTTTAACTTCCTGTGTTTCTACTCTTCTCTGCCTCTCACAGGTCCAGACGAATGCATTCACCGTGATTTTTGATGAGCATTACTCCATTCCCGTGGACTTGTCCACGCTGGAGGAGTACAGCCTGCGTTTCGCTGCTTTTGGTATCGATGCTGACGAGAGAAACATCAGTGCTGGGGTGGCAGATCTCAAACTGTCAGACTTGGACCTGACCATCAGACCATTCAATGCCTGGCTCTACCTTCAAGATGTCAACAAAGTGAGTTACAGTACACTAAACAATCTAAATAGAATCTAAATATCTAAAGATAAAGTATTTAAATACTGTATATACTGTAATGAGGGATGGCGGTGTCTGAGAACCCCTGATGGACATTCAGCAGAACAACATGTCACATTCAATAAATGAAAATCAAAGTTGAGCTGAGTGAATTACCAACAGATTGACAGATTATCTGATAAAATGTGTAATTAATGATGCACTCAGTTATAATAAAAACATATCATCCAATTCAGTGCAGCAAGTATATATGATTGATGGTTACCACGGCAACAACACTGACGCTTTTGCCAGTGAGCTCTCACTGTTAAAATAATCCAAGTTGTACTGAGCACAAACAAACAAATGTAAATGGTAGATGATTTAAAAAAAGAAAAAAGTATTTCTGTGGGGGAAAAAAGCATATTCATAAATATGATATTATTACATTAATACTGATGCTGCATCACTAAAACTATGCTTGCACGGTGATGCACCAGTGATGCTTCAAATAGTTATTTAATGAAACCACATGAGAAATTCACCTGGAACATGACAAGAGGCTCTTCTTTGTCACTGTTTTGTCACAAGCCAAAATGTGTTTCATTTTTAACAATATACATTCACATATACTCACAAAAAGTTTGGGATATTCGGCTTTCAGATGAAATTTCAGAGTGCACCTAAAATGCACTCTAACCTTTACAGGTGAACTTCATTTGACCTTCTCTAAACTTTTGAATGCACGTGTCCAACTGTTCAGTATTTCAGTACTTTTTGCATAACATGCTGTTCTCTAACAAGTGTGTGATCCATGAATGGACCACTAAATGTTCTGCTTCAATGACAGTTTGTATTTAAACAGTCCTCTTCATCATGCTGTTCACATTTTGACATCACGACACCAAGACGACACCTAACAATCCATCAACAGTACCTGGTCAGTGTGAGGCTTCAAACAGGAAGTACTCAGAGGAAAGTTACCACTGAGCTTACAGTGTCACAGAGTGTCATCAGCAGGTTGGAATAAGTCCACTTGTGAACAGCATGAGACATCTAGTTGAGCTGTGATCGATGCTCAAGGTCACATGACAAGTTACTGAGACATTCAAATGTTTTGTTGTGGTATACACACCACTGTTGTTGGCTTTAGTTTCAATAAATTGTTTGAAATGAAGAAATTACCATTATATGCTTCTAATTAAATGCCCTACCTTCATGATATAACATCACTGTAGCATGAACTTTTTACATTTTCCATAAATTTCACCTGAAAGTCAAATATCCTGAACTTTTTGTGAGTAGTGTATTTTATCATGTGCTTAACATGTGTGCTTTTATGTGAATGTGTAAAATGAGTAAAATGAAAAAAGGGAAATACTACAGGAACCTCAAAAAGTACAGAGTACATACGTCATAGCTTTCCACCACTGCAGATTACTATTATTTTTATACAGTTTATTTGTTCGCTTGATTATGTATTATTTCTCTGCTACACATGTACTGTACACTAGATATATGTCTGGACTGTTTCTCATCATCTACGTGTGTGTGGAGTAATCAAGATTCATGGAATAATTATAGGCTTTCCTTTCGTATTCCAGCATGAACCTTTACAGTTAACATTTTGTAATTGTTTTAATTTCGATAATATAATGTCTCCACAGGCTGTGGATGCAGTTGGGGAGATCCTCTTGTCTCTCAGCTATTTGCCAACAGCAGAGCGCCTCACAGTGGTCGTGGCCAAGTGCAAGAACCTGGTGTGGACCAATGGCAAGAACACTGCAGGTCAGAGACATTTGTTTCTTTGTTCCTGTTGTTTCTTTGTTGTTATGTGTGTTTTATTTGGATGTGACACAAGAGACAAAGGTGCTGATAAAGGTCACCTACTGAAACATTATCATCCACAGTGCTAATTGTGTGTACATGTGTTATGTGATATGCTATGTTATGTGTTATATGTGCTTCTAATTAATTCCTCTTTAAAAAGGAATGTATTTCATGCTCTACAACCTGTGTGTGGGGGTGTGTGTTTGTACATGTGTCATTTGGGTTTTAAAGCCTAAAATGCAGTTGTGTTCTCATTCTTGTTTTCAGATCCATTCGTCAAAGTGTATCTCCTGCAAGACGGCAGGAAGATCAGCAAGAAGAAGACTTCCACCAAAAGGGACGACACAAACCCCATCTTCAACGAAGCCATGATCTTCTCTGTGCCATCCATCGTCCTGCAGGTGACGCTTTAGACTGTGACAGGGGTGATACAGGTCAAGCAAAAAAGATAAGAAAGATAAAACGTAATATGAAAAACAGAATGATAAACCAGCGTCATGAATAGTAACACAAAATTAGCATTGATACATATGAGGCGATAAGACATGAGTGGCTCTGTTTGCCTGTGCAGCGGTGCATTGACATAATGCTAATCTCAGCATGCTAACATGCTCACAATGCTAATATGCTGATGTTGAGCCTGTTTAATGTTTCTTATTTTGCTGGTATTGGCTCATGAATGTCAAATTAACATTATGATCTAATGATGGCGCTATAGGAAAAGTCAGAGGATCATTAATCAGTCATTCTTATTTATCATTAGGGGGACTTAATGTCTGCACAAAATTTTTCAGTAGTTGTTGAAATATTTCAGTCTTCAGGACCCAAGTGGTGCAACAACTGACAGACTGACATTTCTATCCATAGAGTCACATATAAACAAAATATCAAAACATCATTAAAATCTTCTGGTTCAGTATAAAATGTGTTTCACAATGTGTTCATGGAAATCATGCAAATCATGGATGTAATTACTCTTTACTTCTGGTTATTTTCAAAATAATAAAAATAAATGTTAAAGAATAAAAGGTGATCAAGTAAAAAAGCCAAAAACAATAATGAAAAAAATTACAAATGTTCATTCAACTGATTTGGTTGAACTGTAAAGAAGTTGCTGAGTCATGCTCACACAGCAGGTTGTGTAAACATGTCGTGCTGTTTGCAGGAACTCTCCCTGAGGGTGACGGTGGCAGAGACCACAGATGATGGGCGGGGCGAGAACTTGGGTCACGTGATCATCGGCCCGGAGGCCAGCGGGATGGGGATCACCCACTGGAACCAGATGCTGGCCACTCTGAGGAAGCCTGTGTCCATGTGGCACCCTCTGCGCAGGATCTAGGATCTTTGCCCTTCGTACATACCCAACCTGTTTCAAGTAAAACACTCGCTTCTTCACGTGCCTTTCCGCTCCCCCCTTATTTGGAGCCAATCTGTTACACTGTGTGAGTAAGATAAGAGTTTTTAGCCCACAGGAGGATAGTGTCTGTGTGGTACGTTACTCTGCTGCTGAGTAATAAATTGTTACTCCATGTGAGGGGGAGGAAAGTGAAAAGCCAGTGTTTGACCCTGAGCAGGGTGTATCTTTGCTCCCTGGATCAGTTTGATGTTTAAATCCTGTCTTTAGTATTCGGCTTTATTCTGGCTCGGGTAAATTATGGATGAAGGTGGCATTTAGGAGGGAGCAGTGCATATTATGGCGGCCCTGAGAGCTTAACACACTGCATCTTAAAAATATAGTCAGTCGGAGACAGTCTACAAATAGACAAAACGTCTTTGCCAAGTCGACAGCACATGTGCAGGATTTAGAAAATGCTGCAAAGTTAGAAAATACAACAACCAACAACCAAAAGTAAGAAAAAATGAGAGCTGAATTTTTTTTTCTGAAGTTTTTTAGGCTGCACAGGAAGTGAGTCTCTGCTGTGTGCGTTACTCTCTAGCGTCCCCTGGAAATCATTTCTAATTCTACTTGCAGCATTTCTTCATTTCTTCATGTTTTCTCTCTTTGCGGCATGAATTTTGTCTAAATGTCGCACAGATGTTTTGTTATCTTCTTGTGTTTGGTCTATTTGCATATGTATTCTGCAGCATGTTGAGCTCTCAGGGCCACCACACCATATCCCAAATTATCCAAATTGTGTTGATTCTACGTCCTTTACCTTACGTCCTGAGATCCAGGCTGAAATCTCCACTACAACAACAGCAAACTAGACGTGGATATGTGGATACTTTTTTCACCCTTTTCAAAATCTTGATCAGAAGTTTCAGTTTGGACTTAAAGGTGAGTTAATTAAAGAAAGGAGCCCAGCCTCAGCAGGTGTGACGCTCTCTGCATGGTGCCTCCTCTGGTTGTAGCCTGTTATAGTTGTAGAGAATGACTGACTGGACGGAGGAGTGAGATCGCTGCTCTTTCAGGAAAACACTTTTCCTGACCGTTTGTCTTTTCAAACCAGTCATTGATTGCACCTACGTGATTGATTTTGTAGTGGGTTTTAGAGCCAAGCTGAGTTGTTGGATTTGCTTATGTAATTTGTTAACAGTGAGACTGATAAATAACAGAGGTTTTGGTATGTTCAGTATTTATTGTGCTTTTGAAAAAAAAAAAAAATCCAGGTACTCTTATCCAGGTGAAATAATTGTAATTTGTAGCAGTTGTTACAGGGTGGCCAAATCAGATGTAATTAGCATATAAATCTCATATTACATTGTTCTATTTTTACCATGATTAATGCAATACAAGTTGCATACGCATATTTAACAGTGTAAATAGTACTACAACAGTCTTATCATTGCCATTTTCTCCTCTAAATTTTGGGTGCAGATCATGTTTTTTCATGGTATTACACTTTAATAAACATCAAACTCCAGCTTCATTTATACAACACTATATTTAACACCTATATCATTGCTGATCAATGAATTATTATCAAAACACCTCTGGGAATTTAACTTGTGATGTAAAGTATACTAACCCCTTTAAATGGGTTTACAGTTCCTTTTATGTTAAAGGAAACACCTTGATATTCTGAATTCATCACTCGTCACACTCATTTTGGCATTCGTCTTGAAGATACCTGCAAGCTTCTTGTTGGCACTGATGCTGTTCTTGGCTGAAACCGAGAGGAGCCCCTTTGCAGATCGAAGCACTGAATGGAAACGTTGCTAAAAACGTTTGTGGTTAAAATGAAGATTACATGACAAGTGTTGAAAAAGTCAGAATGTCAAGGTGGCTTTTTATCTGTCTGAGATATTCTCTACGACATTGTGCAATAGTGCTGTTTTGTTGTAACTTTTGAATGTGAATTATCATGTAAAATACCTGCTAACTCTGAAAGCATCATCAGCCTCATGCATTGTTGTGATTTCCGTTGTTTTTCAAGCAGAACGTACTCTACATTTTCGGTCGAGTTTTGAATGCGTTCCTCACCTCACTTTGAAAATCTATCCAAAAATAACACACCTGTGGTCATATAATACACAATATTTCCTACTGTGCCAAATAATGAAGCAATATTTTCATTTACAATCAGCATTTGCATTCGATTCAACAAAGCTGTAGCCTACATTCGACCATGCATGAAGTTATTTAGCACTTGATGTGAATGTGCCTCAAGAACACAGTGTATTGTGTGAATGCTGTTTGAAATAAAAGCAGTTCAACAGTAACGGTCTGACCTCGTGTTTATCTTGTTGGAATGTGAGAGGAGGGAAAAGAAAGATGTCTCACAGTGCTCTTATTTCTGATTACTATGAAAGTCATCTTGGAGTGTGGCAGGGGAAAACGTAGTTCTTTGTAGATTGAGTAGAAGTAAAGTATTAAAACTCAAAAGTAGAACATATAGCAGGTATAGTGGGTGGTAATGTTGTATAGGTGTTGTCCAGCAACACCAAAGACGTGAGGTTCTCTGTGTGTCAACTGGTTTTGTTTGGTATTATGCAGTTATAAGATAAAGGCCTTAAGGTGGCCCTACTTTATAAATCAATCTAGTTTTAAGACCGTAATTTATATTTTATATATTTTGTGCTTATATGATGCATATGATCCTAATATGATAGCCCTATCAGGTTATCCTCTGCTTTGATTTAAATTTAAATTTAAATTTTAGTTACTTTGCAGATTTTGATTATGAATGCAAAATAAACAGGGGTGACAAATGAAAGTGTTTGCCCCCCATGTGCTGTCAAAACAGATTCACTGCACCTTGCCACTCATTCTACAAGTCTATGAACTGAACCGGAGAGATAAAAGATTTTCCCTCACTTGATGTTTTGATGACGATGAGTGTCAGACACGTCGGTCCTAAAAGCACAGAGAGGGACATAGAGGGACATGGACTCCATAGAGGAAGTGTTAGCAAAGCTGACATCCATCATGAACAACTCCTCTCACCTCCTGCATGAGACTGTGGAGGTCTTAAACAGCTCCTTCAGCAACAGACTGCTACTCCCACCACGTAAGAAGGAGCACAATCATGGGTCCTTCATTCCAACAGCTGTCAGACTCTTTAACACCAGCATGACTGGTACCGTGACCTGTACCGTTCTCTTGGTGCTCTCACCCACTTGTGGAGAATCTGGTGAACTCATCTAACCAGATCACCTGTTTCCACATCTCTGCTCTCAAATGTGTGTTCATCTTTATCCACTGCAACCTGACTATAATCTCTCTTTGTGGTTGTGGGAAGACTGTTGTTGCTGACAGTCTGATCACGCCCTGCAGTGACATTCTCAGTCACCGGAGGAAGGGTTGCTTTTCTGTTTTTCCTCACATATCTCACAATGTATGCACAGACATCACGCTCATCAAATGTCTACATGTGGTCAACAGCATAATGTGTACATGCAGAGTCACTTCAGGTACTGTGTCTCCTGAAACACAATCCAGTGGAGCAGTGTTTGTGTGTGAAGCTCCTGCCATCTGTGCCCCAACAACAAACCCTCTTTCTTCTGTTTGGAAATCATGGATGCCACAACCTAAAGAGGAAGGGGAGTATCCAGCTTGTTATCAGCACAGTTCAAAAGCCAGCATCTGTTATTGCATGATGGGTAACCTCCACATTTGTGAGGACACCATTAATGCTGAACAATATATACAGGTTTACCAAGAAGATGCTGCTTCAGGGACAGCCTTGCTTATTTCATCAGGATGAGATGAGACCATGTTCTGTATATCATTCCTGTAGTCAAAGAGTCCAGGTGCTAAACTGGCCTGCCTGCACTCCAGACTTGTCACCTACTGAAAAATGTTTGGCGCATTGTGAAATGTGAAATATGACAAAGGAGACTTTGAACTGTTGAGCAGCTGAAATCCTACAACAAGCAGGAATATGAAAACATTCCACTGTGAAGGTGACAGCAAAGTCTCTTCAGTTTACAGACGTTTACAGAGTGTGGTTAAAAGAAGACCTGATGAGTGGTAAACATAGATAGATAGATAGATAGATAGATAGATAGATAGATAGATAGATAGATAGATACTTTATTGATCCAGAGGGAAATTCAAGCATCCAGTAGCAGCATGCAAACATACATTAAACGTATTGAACCTAATGAACCTATAACACAGTATCCATACGTTAAAATTAACCTGAGATAAATCTAAATTGAAATTAAAACCTGTGCTAAAATGTTGAACATTTGCAGGAAAATTAAATATATACAGAGAAATTAAAAATGTGCAGGGGAATTAAACATTTGCATAGAAAATAAATACATATCTGTGTTAAGAAGTTAACCTGTGCTAACATCTATACAAACAGAAAACTATATAAAAGGTAGAAAGTAAAAGTAGAAATAAAATAGTTGAAAATTATGAAAAATAGAACTACACATGACCCTGTCCAACATTTCTCAAACATGGCAGGCATCAAATTCAAAATGGGCATATCATTTTCCAGAAACAATCAAACTTCTCAGTTTCAGCATTTCTACTTGTTCATTCAATGTTTTGCACATCGTCACACTTTGTTTCTGTTTACACTGTGTGACAAGTTTTTTGGAAATGGGATTGTAATATGTTATCAGTTTTTTAAACAAGGAGAAGTGTCTGCATTCATACGGAGTGAAGGGTAATGTGAGGTGAGAGTGTCCTGAGCGTGAGATTTAGTGTCCTCACCAAGGACAGCATTTCAGACTTTAGCCAAGTCATACTTAGTCAAGAGTTTTTTTGCAAATTGAAACTCTTTTGGGAAAACTGAGTCAAAACAGTCGTATGAGACTGTCTTAAAGACAATACTGCAGTCACACAGTCTGCTGTCTGCGGGGCTTTCTCCTCTTGTATCGAAAGTAGGTCAGTTTACTGCTCTCGGCCAATCAGAAGAAGGGGGCGGGACCACACTCACTAAGCAAAGTCCAGGAAGAATTCTTTCAGGCGCAGATATATAAAGGAAACGTATTTCTCCGTAACACTGCACGAACAGTGTGATAGTGCACCGACCTGTCGAGATGGCTGACAACAGAGATAAAACTACCGACCAGATGAAAATGTGGAAGGAGGGCCGTGGAGCTCAGGTCTGTAGATGCATTGAGTTTAAATCGAGTGTTTTTGGTGCGCAGTGCTGTCGGGTCTCTCTCTGGGTGAGAGGTCGTCTGAGGTGACCAGCTAGCTCTAACGTCCGAATTCTAATGCTAGCGGGCGAGCTAACGCTCAGCACTGAAGCCGTTACACGTTAATGAAATGTTAATGAGTGTTTAGGTTGTAGCAAGTGTTTGTTTTGAGGCGTAAAGGAGTTGTTATCGTGAAGGACTCACTAGCTAACCTGCTAACGGTATGCTAACGTTACATGCTAAAGAAATAAAATAGAGCGTTAGCTGAGTGACGTCAGCGTTTATCAGACCCGCACAGTCCCAAAAACAAACCCGCACACAGCTGAATGTCCTGAAGGAGAGCAGCTCAGTGTGAAGGAGTGAAGTGGGTCAATGGCCAGAGGCATGTTTGAACTTCAACCCTGAGTTATGTAACCAGAGCAAATAGCTAGCACCTCACATAGTCCCTATTGTAGTCCAGCTGCATTGAAGTTCGGATTTTGTACTCTATATTTTTATTAATATTTGAGCAGCTGTGCAATACCCATATAGAGCAGAGTGCACCTTTGACATTCACAGATGTGAAATAATGAAGAGAGAATAATTAAATATGATTTCTGCACATTATATTGGTGATTTTAAATATTTAGGACTTCTGCTGCAACGCTACAAGCATCAGTGTCATGCCAGCTGCAGAAATGTGCATCAGTTACTTGTTTCCACACCCTTATTGTTCAATGTGATTGGGTTGGGCGATACATGCACACAGGGATCGCTAAGGTATGTGTCATGTAAATGAGTGTATGAGTAAACATAATCCATGTTTACTCATCTGTTTGCAACAGAGGCCTGACAAGCTGACCACAGGGGCCGGCCATCCCATTGGAGACAAGCTGAACCTGCAGACTGCAGGTCCCAGGGGTCCTCTGCTGGTCCAAGATGTGGTCTTCACAGATGAGATGGCCCACTTCGACAGGGAACGAATTCCAGAGAGAGTGGTGCACGCCAAAGGGGCAGGTGAGTGTTGGCCAGTGATCAGTCTCACCTCTTTGTTGTGTGTATCAATATCCCATCACAAATAAAAAAATAAATGATACATGCATGAAAACGATACCTGAGTGTTGATATTGATACAGCACAATATTCAGTAACTTTTTGGGGTTGGAAAGAGTTCAAACATTAGTGCAAAGTCTACAGAAATAACAGGCAAAAAAAGACATGAAGCAAGCAAGCCTCATTCTGTTTTTTGTGGATTAGCTCCAATCAAATGTTAATCTTTACAAGCATTTCAGACTTTGAGCACATATTCAGCATATTGTTTGTTGACCTTCTCTGGGGGGGCGCTGCATTCTTTCATGCTGCATGCTGATGTTGTTTAAGCCGATATGAGTATGTGATCCAAACAAACAAATCTTTGTGTTCCTCCGTGGTGCAGGGGCGTTTGGCTACTTTGAGGTGACTCACGACATCAGTCGTTACTGCAAGGCCAAGGTGTTTGAGCACATTGGCAAGACTACGCCCATCGCTGTTCGCTTCTCCACTGTGGGTAAGAACACGCCATGTCATGTGTTTAGGTATGGTTCATACCTTATCATTGTTTACAATTTTGAAAGGTCTTTCTCCCCCTCATTGTGCTGCCCAATGAATATACACAAACACAGAGTAACTGTCATAGCAGAGTACATGTGCTAATTAAAAATATAGTGTGATGTGTGCTTTTATAAAGTAGTGCAGAAATATGATATTCAGATAGATGTTTATTCTCAAAGATCTTAAAACTTGGTTTGTATCAGGTCAAATGATAAACTGTATATTTTTTTAATAAACATAATGAGATAAAATGGTGTAATGACAGCAGTAGTTGTAAGCTAATTTTTCTGGTTGTTGATCTTTGAAAGTGGCAGCACTCTGGCTCTCTGTTCAGCAGGTGGGTTGTGCCCTCAGTATTTAGGTTTGGTGCAGTCATCGGCTCGGGTGTTTTAATAAGATTAGCACGAGTGCCACCAGAAAGTGTCTTAGGAGTGTTTGCTTCAGCTGATCTGATGAATGAGCCTCAACACTTACGAAGCTGCTATTAAGTTATTTTCATTAACGTTTAATCTGCTCGATTAATTTACTGATCTATAAAATACCACAAAAATCAAAATTGTCCATTACAATGTCTTAGAAAAGACAGATCAGTCGTTTACAACCCAAAAATATTCAGTTGACTTTACTGTAGGAAAAGCAGCTACTCAGCAAATCAAAATGATTAATCAATGAATCAATGAACAACAGTTCTATCAAAGTCTGTTGAATTCTGACATGATTAGAATAAATTCCGTGAGTGAACTGTTAAATCATATCTCATTTTAGCTGGTGAATCGGGATCAGCTGACACCGTGCGAGACCCCCGAGGCTTTGCAGTCAAGTTTTACACTGAGGACGGCAACTGGGACCTGACGGGCAACAACACCCCCATTTTCTTCATCAGGGATGCTCTGCTGGTGAGTGAGTGTACTGCAGGTAGTGTAGTCTGAAGTTTATTATCAAACATGCAAATAATTATAGGAACATATTGTAGAACTACTTTGTATATCACACAGTACACATAATACACATTTAACAACAACCTTTGTATTAACATCAGCTGAGTGTAGAATGTATCACAGTGACCCGTCCCCTTTACCTCGTGCAGTTCCCATCCTTCATCCACTCCCAGAAGCGTAACCCTCAAACCCACATGAAAGACCCAGACATGGTGTGGGACTTCTGGAGCCTGAGGCCTGAGAGTCTGCATCAGGTAGGCTGTTGTTGGGAACAGATTCTAGTGGAGTGTACAGAAGAATATTTCAAAAAAGAAAATGACTAACCCTAACCCTAACCCTGGCACTCATTGTATCTTTCCTTGCAGTAGTCGCTTGGTTTACACTGACAGTAGTTGGCATAGAAAACCCAAATGGACTTGTCTTTATCTTGTGTTTCCTGTCCAGGTGTCCTTCTTGTTCAGCGATCGAGGTTTGCCCGACGGCTACCGTCACATGAATGGCTACGGCTCTCACACATTCAAACTGGTCAACGCCAACGGCGAGCGTTTCTACTGCAAGTTCCACTACAAAGTCCGTTTGAGCCCAAGTTTAACCCAAATTGAACAAACTCCTGTGATTTTAATCATTGCTTAGTTTATCATTTGTCATGTTTTTTTAGACTGATCAAGGAATAAAGAATCTGCCGGTCGAGGAGGCAGACCGCCTGGCTTCCACCAACCCAGATTATGCCATCGGAGACTTGTTTAACGCCATTTCCAATGGGAACTTCCCGTCCTGGACTTTTTACATCCAGGTTATGACCTTTGAGCAGGCTGAGAAGTTCCAGTTCAACCCATTCGATCTTACCAAGGTACCACAGTCAAAAGTTATCTCATGACACTTTCCATACAGAGCAGGACTAGACCGTACTCTTTCTAACCTGTTGTATGTATGTTTTCTCATTCAGGTTTGGTCACACAAAGAATACCCTTTGATCCCTGTGGGCAAAATGGTGCTCAACAGGAACCCAGTCAACTACTTTGCAGAGGTGGAGCAGCTGGCCTTTGACCCCAGCAACATGCCACCAGGCATCGAGCCGAGCCCCGACAAGATGCTGCAGGTAACACTGCAACAGATTTGTCTTTATGTTGTTAGTCAGATAAAATTGGAAAAAGAAGATTGTCATAGTTAAATCTAAACATGTATTCACTTTAAAGCGTTTTGTTTGTACCATAAACAACCAGAATGGACCTTTCTGGGTCTCTCTGGCGTTCTGTTGAAGGTCATGTTCTGCTCTTCCAGCAGAACTGAAGCTGGACTAAATGCTTGAGAATAAAGTGCTCAAAACGTGTTTAGTACTTACTCATCTCCCCTGACAGCACACACAGCTACAGGTGTGTAACCACGCTCTGCCTCGTCTCACTCTAGGGTCGCCTCTTCTCCTACCCAGACACACATCGACACCGTCTGGGAGCCAACTACCTGCAGCTCCCCGTCAACTGCCCCTTCAGGGCCCGCGTGGCCAACTACCAGCGCGATGGTCCGATGTGCATGTTTGACAATCAAGGTGAGCCATAATCCAGCCTGTGTCTGTTTCTATGGCTGCAAACACACAAACGCTTTACTGCACAACAAGAAGTGGCTCAGTGATTCTTCTTAATGATCTTATGTGATCTGTAGAATATTGTGCAATACCACGAGTTACCCAAGAGATGTCACCATTCAGACTATATCGAATAATTTGACTCAACCATTTTCAGCACAGTTGTTTGGTTCAGTACTTTATATGATAATGTGTTGTTTATTTGCCCAGCTCATCCATCATCACACACAAATAAGATTTACAGCATGTCATATTTAAAGCCTGACGTGTCTGATGTGTTGGGCATCGTGTTGTCACTGAACCTCTTCCTACTCAACTCACCAGTGTTTGGTCTGTCCGGCCTCTAGGTGGAGCTCCAAACTACTATCCAAACAGCTTCAGTGCCCCGGAGACCCAGCCTCCGTTTATGGAGTCCAAGTTTAGCGTGTCTCCAGATGTGGCACGTTACAACAGTGGAGATGAAGATAATGTCACACAGGTAATAAGGGCAAAGCCATTTGAGTATTACACGTGTTTATTCACACACTTCCCCCTGTACTTTATTAAGATACCTAGGACAGTAGTCCTTTGTTTTCTTGCTTCTTGCTGACTAGCCTTCCTATAAATATAAATATATATATATAAATATATTTAAAAAAAAATCGTCCTTTTGCAAACACACACACACAAAAAATAAATCACCAAATCTAGCACAATGATCCTGTTTCATCCAAAGATATCTGGACTGTGCTGTTTGTTCTAAATATTGTAAAATGTAATAATCTATTATTCTGCTGCTGTAAAATCATGCATGTATGTTTCTGTTTTCAGTTTTATATTATTCTAAAGCTGCACCAAATATATCAATAATTTATACATGCAATGGATCAAATGACTCCTGGAACGTTAAAAGATGTCACAGTGCCAAATCTACAGAAAAATATCAGTTTCAGCTGATTTGAGTTGTTTTTTTGGGCCTCTTGTAAGAAGCTGCGTACACTTCCTGCACAACACCAAACTGCAGTGAACATAGTGGAGCATTTAACTGCTAAAGTGCGGGATATTATTCTCTAGAGCAATATGATGATATGTTTACAGATTCTTCAGCTGTCCCCAAGTGGCCAGAATTTTTTTTTTTCTTAATCTATTTATTGATTTATTTTCAAAAAATACTTGTGCTTTTAAATAGAGTTTTAGTAAAAAGAATAATTGTATTAATTGTGTTTCATTCAGAACTCCCAACATTTTAGTTACAGGTGTGAATTTGAAATAAGTGTCTAGTGGCATTTTTGGATTATTTTTATTTTTATTTTTAGTCGCAGAGATTCTTTTTAAAATATCTTGATCTGAAAGAAATCTATTATTGTTTTGAAAAATTGTTTCCAAGATGTTTAAGCTCTCTTGTCATTCATGAAAATGATTTATTTTCACTGATGTTTCACATAAAAAGCTAGCTTATTAATAATCAATCTATCAGACTGTAATGCAGAGAAGATGATTTACGGTGCACGTCTGGCTGAAGAGGGGCAGTCAGTCAGGGTACTGGTTTGTTGATTGCATAATGTTTTTTTTAACTGCACTTAAACATTTCATTTTTAACTGATCATCTTTGAACAGGTTGTCAACTCTTGTTTGTGTTTTCTTGCAGGTTCGTACCTTCTACACTCAGGTGCTGAACAAAGAAGAACGCCAGAGACTTTGCCAGAACATGGCGGGGGCCCTGAAGGGAGCCCAGCTCTTCATCCAGAAACGCATGGTGAGTCCACATCACGTCATTGTATTCAGAACTGCAACAGGAGCTGTAAACCACAAGATGTATCAAATGTGTCAGCGTGCATCTGCTCAGGAAATGTGGTTCTGTGGACGAAAGTCAAGTTTATTTTTAGAGCACAAAACAAGCATTGACCAAAGCTTTAAAACAAGTACAAAGCAAAGAATATCTGTAAGAAAACAGTGTGGTCCAGCATGTCCATGATCAATGTGGACGTTTATACAAAATTAAAAATGAAAACAGACAAAATTATATAAATGAACACTTTAGAGGGCAGCAGAAAATAATAGTAGTGAGTGACACATCGTAACTGTTTTGTTTTTTCTCCACAGGACCTGACAGGTCTGACAAATTAGACTTGAATTTAAAGAAAAGCCACTTAGTGATTTATATAGAAGCAGTCAGAGTTTGAATTGTGTGAGACATCCAATCTGTCTATGATAGATACTGTTGCTATGGTGCTTTATGACGTAGCAGAATCTTGTAGATATTAAATAAAATAAAAGAACATTTGAGAGGTTACAAAATAATAAAAAATGTTTTAATGCAGATATGACAAACGTCAATTTTATTTATTCACTAAAGCAATAACTGAGTCCATTATCTTCAAATCACACATTCAGTTTTAAAACCCTAACCAACAACAACCCACAGCAACACAACCCTGTAGCGAGTTCAGCGTTTCGTTCGGTTTCGAAACTTTGTCAGCCTGTGAGAAACTCTTTACTTCCTCTCCCCTGTTGACTTCAAACCAGCAGGAAGACCACAGAGGAAAAAAGAAATCACAATCTCTCTTTAGAAATATCAAAAAAATCTCTCTGACTCTGGCAGATAATTGTTGTAAAAATACTTGTAGTAAGAAGTTGATCGAGAAAAAATGTGTTCAGGATCATTAAGTATCATTGTCTTGTTCTGCACACAGGTGGAGAACTTGAAGGCAGTCCATCCAGACTATGGAAACGGTGTTCAGACCCTTCTCAACAAGTACAATGCAGACGCCCAGAAGGTAAACAGTCCTTTTTCAAAACTTCTCATTTTCCCGTTAGCCTTGCTTTGTTCTCGAAGTCTAATGCTAACTAGCAAATGTTAGCATGCTAACACACTGTAACTATTAAGACTGCAAAAAAAAAAAAAATGCTAACATTAACTGCTAATCATTAGCTTGTGTATTCGTATAGTCATTGTGAACATGTTAGCATGCTGATGTTAGCATTTAGCTCAAAGCACTACTGTGACTACCACAGACTCGGTCTGTTGTTCATCATGCTGGCCATGTTCTGCTCGTTAAAATAGCTAATCATCTTTCTCTCTCTCTCTCTTCCTTCCACTCCGTCTCTCTCAGAACACAAACGTTCATGTTTACAGCCGTCCAGGAGCCTCGGCTGTTGCCGCGTCCTCAAAGATGTGATGCCTTAAAATGCCACTGTGGGCAACCCTCTCATTTATCTAAGAGCAAATGCACTTATTGATTATCAACTGCTACTACCAATAACAAGACTGGACCTGACTTCCAGTTCCAGCCAGGGATGAGTCTGAAATATTAACACTGTAGTGTCCAGACTGGGGTTAGGTCATTTTTAATTCAGGCAATGCAAATTGTTGAATTGTCAAAGCTAGAGATGTTCAGGAGGCTCTCAATCTCTGTGAGGTACATATGTCTTGATTGAACAGCTGTTTTGAAAAAACAAACAAAAAAACATACCATCATGCTAATGTTGACCGATGACCAATATGAGTGCTTGACTTTTACCACATAAAGCCTTGAAAGTAATTTATAAGTTTTATTTTTATTCTGCATAAATCATTTAACCCCAAACTGCTGTTAAGTACTTTGATTGTTTCCAATAGCTCCTCAGGTTGAGTGTATACTACTATGATGTGAAGATCCAACTGTTTTTAAAGAAAACAAATGCAACTGTTTAAATTTACTTTTGTCAACATTCAAATACTTTGAATTTGTAAAATAAAAAAAATGTGGGTCCACGTTGGTAAAACATTCTGGATATGTTGTGCAGGATTGGCTTGTGGCTTTGCTAATGCCAGTGTCTGTGGTCCTCATGCATGACTAAACCACCGCTGACAGCATACTTTATATTAAAAGAGTAGAAATAATTGAATAAGAAACCGTCCATGTGGGCGTCTGCATACGTCGTCAGATAAGCAGAAGAAAGGAGCAGCGATTATTTTCACCACAACTACGACTCCATAGTGCCTTTGTCTTTTTTGTGTGTACAAAAACTACCAACTTCAACCTTAAACCTGAAGAATCAGCTGTGAACTGACATTCGTGCCATTAGTAACTTAATGGTTAAAGATCTAAATTGACAGTAAATGTACAGACTAATAAATGACTGAAAACAAAAGCAAATGACAAAATCTGACAAAGTTTGGAGAGGAGCCTGATCTAAAGATATCATGTCATATGACTTGATATCAGGATGCAAACAATCAAAAGGTATCAGTGTCCGGTATGAATTGTCCATGTAACCTGCTTCTGTTTGTAACTCAAATGTTTTTGATCTGAATGTAACGTTTGATCATCTGATGAGAAGTGTATTAATGCCTGTATGAATTAAATTGTAATCGATGCTTATCAGCAGCCTTCACTTCCTTTCTTCTTTTAAAACGTCAGCATCTTTGTGGGTCTTTTGAAGTGAAACTGAGATGCAGTTGAGCTGGTTGCGCATTAAAATCAAATTATTTTAGTCGGTTTAATCTCTTGACAGCAAATGAGAGACTTATCTGTTTAGTGCTTTTTACCCAAGCTAAAAAGGTAAACCAGTAGACATGAGCTCACCTGTAGGATGAATCTACCCAGCCAGCAGTTATCTGGTGCAAAATATCAACAAAGTGAATTATTATATGAACAGGTCATAATCCCATCAAGCTGCATGTTGGAAAGCTACTGACAAACTTCACCAGGAGACATCAAACAGCTGGTCTTAGATGTAGTGCTTATGGAGCTGTCTGACCCCCACCCACAATGATTTGAATCAGGGGTCTTCAACCAGGGGTCCACTACCCCTAGGGGGCCCGCAGAGGTACTGCATGGGTTCCGTCAATTTCTGTTACAATAATTGACAATTTTCACCAAAATACTGATGAATGTGAGGGTGCAGATAATTGAGAACAAACAGCGGAGGCATTTGCACTCAGATGAATCGGTGGACATGTCCAAAGACGCACAGCTCTTAGCATTTAATAACCAATAATAATTATGCATGAACTTTTTATTATCAATCATAAACACATATATGCTAATAACCCAGTATATAAATAGGTTAATAAGGTGAAATAAAGTTGAAAAAAATAAATATAAAATTTATTATAGGCCAGGCCTAACATTTTACATAATGAATTACATGTGGGTCCCTGTTCCGTTTGTCTCTCGTCCAAGGGCTGAAAAAGGTTGAAGACCCCTGATTTAAAGCAACAATATGTAGAAACTGGTATTTTGGGGATTAATCGCCCCCAAGAAAAGTCATAGGAGAGGTACAGTACAGACTGTATAATACATAGACGGAGCCTTCAGGTCTGAAAAGTAACGTGGAAGTACAAGTAGTCTGACAGATAAGCTTGGTCACATGTGGTTTCGTCTCTGGTAACACAGTTTTTGTAGGCTTACTTTAGAAATATGACAGGTAAGGAGAATTTAAATAATGATTATGAAATTAAAAGATAGTATAATGTTCAGATTAACAAGCAGAATTTATTCAGATTTTTACTTTGATCCGCAAACGATTCAGTGCATTCACACTATGCAGTCATAAACTGTTCATGGTTGTGTGGTCAGCTTGGTTTTTACCTCAAGATAAAAGGAAATTAACACTGACAGAGACTTGAGTTCTTGCACACCCTCCTGCAGCTCGCACTCCAAATAGACAGCGAGACACAGTTGACAGTGATGAATCGTGCAGGTTACCCGGCTGAGACTGTTCCATTGCAGGGGAGGTATGACGAGAACCCTGGACAGCCTGGAGGATCTACAGTGGTTCAGCACACCACTGTGAACATCATCTCTGACCTCCCCCGAGGACCACATCATCTGGTCCCTCTGCTGCTTTGTCTACTCGAACCCCTGCTACCTCGGACTGGCAGCTCTGATCTTCTCTATCAAGGTGAGTTTATGAGTGACAGTTATGATTATGAACATCATTCGAAATTTGTATTTATATAAAATTATTATTAAATTAAAAAATTAAGTTTTAGCTTATTAAGTTAGACACAGCCCTCACCAAGACCTTAACAAGAATCATTTAGAGATAGCTGGGAAGGATAAATATTGTAAAGCAAACAAAAATCTGAAGCATGAGGAAAATCAGTTTTAAAAATGAATATTATGAATGAATATTCTTCGGTCCTCCCAGGCCAGAGACCGGAAGGTGGCTGGAGATATGGACAGTGTCCGACACTATGCCTCCACTGCACGCTGCCTCAACATCTGTGCCACGGTCCTGGTTTCCATCATGATCCTCATTTTCATTATTGTACCCATCATCCTGTCTGCACAGCGTTAGTGTTAGAGCTGCCTGCTGCTGTGACTTGTTGAGTTGTTTCTCTGCCTAATGCTCCTGATATGATTCGTAACCTTTTATATCCTCAAGCAGCACAGAAATGTATTTTTATTTGTGTTGCAGAAGTCTTAAATTGAACTAATCCATGTTTCCAAGTTTGAATGCCAGACTTTATTAAATTGAGACTTCCTGTCTGTGAGGACTGCGTCTCATTTGTCAGTATGTAAAATAAACATTTTTTTTCTGCTGTGTGACATTTTGAAATGTGCTTTTGAAATTTTGAGGATAAAAAAGACAAACACTGTTATATTTTCACTGTGTTACTACAACCCAGATAGAAATTGTATATTTAGTAGAACGTTCTGCAAATGTTGCTGATAGTATCAAGGAGTTGCCTTGTGGTTTAGCCTATGACTGTGGTGTTGCAACCCAGTCTCATAACTGTGCTGGCTTTAAAAGGTACAAATAAAAAGTACAAATTATTTTCACAGTGTGTTGGCTTGGTTTCCTGTACCGTTTGTGGCTGATCGATTTTTATTATACACACATCATTTTCTTCACATTTCAATATAACTGCGGAAACACCTTACAAAATATGTTAGATATTCTATGTCATACATAATTGAGGACCAGTATGTCAAATATTCCATGGGTAAAAGGTCAAATATTACCTTATGCCAATCTAAAACTGTAGGTGGCCTATTTGAAATCCATTTCAGCAATATAGCTATACGTGCAGCACATGTTAAAACATTCCACAATTTTTGACAATGAGATCCTATCATTTGTGGGTGTGGTAATCCCAACAACAGACACACTGGGTCCAGGTCCAACTCCTTATTAAAAACCAGATCTAATTTCAAAGCCACTTCTACCCAGAAATCCTGGATATGTACACAGTATATACACAGTGTATACAGTATGTATAAAGCTACCACCTTCCTTATTACAGTTGATACACAGAGCTGATTTCTTTAGGTCCAACTTATGTCTGAGTTCAGGTGATATCTGAAGGCGATGCAGTAAATTAAATTGTGATTCCTTTGCTCTATTGCATATGAATATGTTGTTAGCATGCTCCCGTATGTCCGCCTCCTTAGCTTCATCTATTACCACCCCAAGGTCCTGAGCCCATGTTTGCATAATTGTATTGTTAGCCTTATTGGACTTATAAAAGGCCTCATAGCATCGTCTTACTATAGCCTTATTGCCATGTATTTTGTATAGTAGTTGTTCAGTTGGTGACATTTCCAGAGTAAATTTATGCTGAATTGGATTCTGTATAAAGCTTCTGACTTGTAGGAACCTAAAAAGGTGTGTGTGTGATAGCTTGTATTTCAATCTTAACTGGTCAAATGACATCATTCAAATAAGTCTTCCAAAGTTGTGACACCAGCACTTTCCCACAGAGCAAACCCATTATCTGTCATTCCTGGGAGAAAATCTGTATTTCTTTGTATTGGAGATAAAACATCAGTTCTTTTTCCTATTTCTTAATCATGTCCCAAGCCTTTAGGGTGGATTTAACAATGAAATTACCATCTGCAACCTCTAGTTTATTCCGATTCAGGATAAATAGGAGACTAGCTAACTGTAACGGTTTACCTAAGTTGTACGCTTCAGTATCGAGCCAGACAGAGGTCATTCCGTACCCAATCTACTAGATATCGAAATTGAGAAGCCACTTGATACAGTCTAATGTTGGGGATTGCCAATCCTCCCTGTCCCGATGGCAATTGCAATTTTGCTAATTTAAGTTGTGGTCTTTTGCAGTTCCATATAAATGATCTTAACCAACCATTCACCTTCTTGATAGCATTATTATTTAGTAGGACTGGGATCATTTGAAATTTATAGAGCAGCCTTGGTAAAATATTCATCTTAATCAAAGAGATTCTTCCCAGCATCGAGAGTGGTAAAGAAGACCACCTCTCTAGGTCATCGTGGATGCGTTTAAGCAGAGGCTGAAAATTTGTTTTAAACATCCTTTGCAGCTGAGGAGTAATAAATATACCTAAATAAACAAAACCTTCTGTTGCCCATCTGAAGGGTGACAAGCCGGGGGGGAAGGGAGTGGTGCACCTGACCCAGTGGCATGGCCTCTGACTTATTGAAATTTATTTTGTAACCAGAAAACTTACTAAACTCATTAATAACAGTAAGGACTGACATAATCACCCTTCTGGTATACACCAAACAGTCAGTTAGCAAGCAGCCCATGCCAATGTTTGTACTGAACTCATGGATATATTCAGTATTACGTTTTTATTTTTTGTTTTTTTGTTTTTTTATCTCACTCTCATTGAGACACTGGTAAATACAAATCAAATTTCCCCATAACTGTGTGTGTTCCTTTAAGATGCTCCTATGAGAACTTACGAAGCAGGTGTTGTAGAAGTCACTGGGGTCATCACCAAGTAGAACAGGGAGGCCTCGGAGTACAATGGTGCGCATTGCTGTCACATCTGGTTTCTAGAAGTGGATGATGAACAAATTAAGCTGTAGATAATGCAGCATTCAAAAGCTACATTACAGTACAAACATGTCTGTGAAAGTATATACGAAACAAGTGTCACTGCATTATTTGACAGTGCAGCAAACAAGTTACTGATTGGAGAATTCATTTTTAAGAAACAATCCACAGCTGTAACAGCGAGTAGCAACATAAGTTCTACAGGGGTTGTAAGTTGTACTTATATTGTATCATATGTACTGTATATTTCTTGGGACAATCCATCTGAGTTCATCAGTGGGGGTGAGTTGGACACCTGTGCTGTGATCATCAGAGACAGCTCTTGCATATATCAGTCTCTCCTTACTTTCATCAGGAGGACAAGTTCTTCAAGGCCAAAAACTAACTTCACACCATCAGAATGCACCCCCACTAGGGATGTTTCTGGCGACTAATTTGCTAGTTGATTAGTCTAAAATTTTAATTTAGACTAGTCGACTAGTCTAAAAGTAAGAAAACACCCAGAAAACTGTCGAAATTGACAACAATTTAATCAACACGGTCTGAAAAAATACTGCATGTATGCAGGAGCCATTTGAATTTCCAGCCAAGTGTGGAGATGAGTGAGAGAGACGCGAGTGTGGCTGGGGAGGGGGTCGCAGCCCCGGCTAGTGGTGGGTGGCTGCATAACATCTTAGACGCAACAGTTAATCAGCATTGTACATGAATAAAATATTAACAAATAGTTTAACCAACTAGTGTTTCTGGTGCCAACTAGTGATGTTAGAACCGTTTAACTGACTAATCAAGAACATCCCTAACCCCCACCCGCTCAAGTTCATTACAACTGTTCACATAATAGCATTATAGAGTGCCTAAGTCACACCCCTTCCGGTGGACCTCATGGGACCTTCGATCAGAAAAAAATATGAATGGCAGTGAATGAGGAGAAAAATATTATCTTTTGGTCCTGTTTCAGTTGTGACATGAATTTGAAATATGTTGTTGATGAATGTAAAACAAATAATCAAATCAATACTACTGGTGCCCCTCTAGCCATCTTCTACCCCCTGACAATTGTTGTTGCAAAAAAAAAGCAGCAAAACAGCAATCACTATTTAAAGTCAACTTACCATGAGAAATAAAGACAGAAGAAGCCTTCCATAGACTTACCCCTGCATCAATTTGTTGCACCAACTCTGTCAGGGTCTGTCCCACACTTCCTTTCTTTGCCTTGAAGATCTCGACAAAGTGTGGTGTGTGGCGGCGCAGGGCCTCAAAGAAGTCCACCTGTAGGTTCTTGGTGACAACCCTATTGAACTCATACTGCATACACCTGCAACACACAGCAAAAAGCATGGTGACTAAATAGGGTTGGGCCAGTGTGGAAAAATACATTCACAACTGTTAATAGTTTAATTTTAAATACAACAGTAATTGGCAGACTTCCATTTAGTATTTAGTCACGAGGTAGAATGACAGAACTACGGAAGATGGGAAGAGTATTAGGGCCACTGAAAAAAATAGAAAAAAGTCAGAATTCTGAGGGAAAAAGTCAGAATTTCTCAGATTTCGCTAACAGTCGTAGCAGTAATTAAAACTTATTAACAGACAAACTTGCTTGATAACTTACCTTATTATTTTTCTTCAAAAGAATAAACAAGACAGCGCAAAAGTTGAGTCAGCAGGCTGCCCTCAGTGCCCTGGCCTGTGTGCTGGACTGGTGCGTTGGTTGCTGAGCGGGAGAGACTGAATGTTGCTACTGCGCATGCACACTTCTTCTTCTTCTTTGAATGCGCAGTAGGAGTGAGACTGTGTTGGCTACTAATTGTTGCGAGTGAGCTTAACTCTAAATAAAGCAATCTTCACTCTAAACACTAAGTATTTTGCGTTTTTCACCATGCAAGTAACTGTTACTTCATAAATACCAGTCATAAGTGCATATTGTCGATAACCTAGTAAAGTTAACTAATGTATGCATGTCAGGGCAGATTTACAGTGTTCTTGATGCTTTCGTTTTGTGCTTTTTTTCATAAGATATAATCAGACCATGTGAATAAGCCTTACACGTCTCCCATAAAATAGAAGGAGACACTTCAGGTGTATTATTACAAGAAAAGAATAGCTGAAACTCTGAAAAAAGGAGATGAAATGCGGGTCATTCAACAGATGATTATTAAACCGCCATTTACTCAGTCGTTGTTGGGTCTCTCCATGTGAAAAATTTAACTAAACCAGGGCATGGTCCGATATCGTAATGCTCCCAATATCGCAAGATAAAACAGAATACGACATTGTTTTAAGGACAAACAAGTAGTCTATTCTAGAGCTCCTTTTATGCCCTCCAGAGAAGAATGTGAATTCTTTGTTGTTTGGATTTAACGCTCGCCACACATCCAAGTAGCCTAGTTCTTCACATACATCAGCTGTTGCTCGCGCCCGTTTGGTAGGGTTAGTTCCTTCAGCAGATAACTTATCAATGTGAGGGTCTGATATGCAATTGAAGTCTCCGCCAGCAATTGACTGAGCACAGTCAACTCCGCTAATTCTGGAAAGCTTTTGTTGTGAGATCAGGAGGATGACCTGGTGGGGCATAGACATTTAAAATAGAAATATTTTCACCAAACAGGCATCCTTTTATTGCAACATATCTTCCTGCATTGTCCTTAGTACAGGATTCTAGTGTAAAAGGAGGCTGTTTGTTAATAAGGATGCAAACTCCTCTGCTATTGGACGTGAAAGACGAAAAAAAACAAACTTGTCCCACCCATTCCTGTTTAAGTTTTTCATGATCTAGGTCTTTTAGATGTGTTTCCTGAAGTAGTGCTATATCAACCCCTTCTTTTTTTTTTTTAGATATGTCAATATTTTTTTTTCTTTTCACAGCATGATGCATGTCTCTAATATTCCATGTACATACCTTAAATAGGAGTTGGAGACCCCAACTTCAGAAGAGAATCGAGTGCAGTCAATTATTTAATCAGCCCTATAAGTCCACTAAGCTGATGTTCCTCCATCACTTGTATTTTTCACACAGAAAGAACAGGAATATCTCAGTCAGATAATATGTGTAGTTGGTATCCATACTGTCAAAAAGTAAGAAAGAAAAATCTGGGCTACCATCTGGTGCGGATAGCATGAGACGCACATATGATCCGTATGACAGGGCCTGTCAATCAAATGCTGCTACTTTCGGCCAACTCCGGCCATTTCCGGTCCATCTCGGCCATGTCCGACATCCGCCGGCTCCTCCGGATACCTTCACTTATGACCGGCAAAATGCAATTATTTATGCCGTGCTGGCCCCGTTTCAAAGATGAACTTCTGATATGAAACAGAAGGGCGAAAACAAACAACGAGACAAGAGTCCAAAAGCCCTTAACACGATAGTCTTAAGGGTTAGGGTTAGGGTGCCTCAGCTCTCCAGAACCTTGAGCTTAGGCAGCAAACGCTACAGCATCATAAACTATATTTTCAATTCATTCGTCACCGACCATGATTAAATTGTGTCTTCACCACCCAGTGTGTTTATATATGCCATAGCTTCTTCGGACATGGTAAAGGACTTGGTAGTGTTATTCACGGTGATCCTGAGTTGCAGGATAATTTAGGCCATAGGTGTGTAGTCCGAGCGACTGGAGCCTCCTTCCGGCCTCATCAAAAGCCCACCGTTTCCTCTGGGTTCCGCTGGAGAAGTCCTGGAAAAAGAAAATCCTGCTACCCTCAAAATGGAAATCCTTCGCCCGCCCGGCTGCCTCCAGCACCCGGACCCGATCACTGTAATGGTGAAATCTTACAATCATAGCGCCGGGGTAAGGTCTGCGTGAGTCGGCTGGCTTTCCTCGCTGGGTCTGACACCTGGTGCGCCCTCTCCAGCTTTATTTTCCCGTCCTTGGTGGTCAGTGCCAAAACTTTGGGAAGCCACAACTCTATGAACTGTACGGCAGAGGAGCCCTCTGAAGATTCTGGCAGGCTGATTATTCTGAGGTTTTATGTCTGCCTCTATCCTCCTGGTCATCCAGACGTCCTCCACCGCAGAGATGCGTTGTCCAGCTTCCCAAACATGCTTGGTTGTGTCTTGCGATATGTCTCCAATCTTTTGCAGAAAAGAGTCAAACTTAGCCTCTATCACATCGGATATATTTGCCGTAAGTGTGGCCATGGCCTTGGTCATTGCTGGGCTCAAAAACTTCCGTCTCTGTAGTCTCTGCGCCGCCATCTTGTACCCTATCCGTGCCAGCCACAACGTTCCTCTTCTCCTGTGTCGTTTATGAAGCCATTTTAACAAAAGCTTTACCCCAGAAGTGGTCCAGTGACATCAGCTAAGTTTCTAAAAGTGTTTTTATCGAATTGGGCTGAGTTAGGCATCGGTATCAGGATATTTTTTGCATAGACAAAGCAGGAGCTCACACCGAACTCTGCTACTCGGTCCACATCACCGGAAGTCCACCAAAAACACACCTTTTAAAAATTGATTTTAATGTTTAGCTTCGTCTGATGTGTTTTTAGTGTACTGTTTTTTGTTATCTTGCTGCTTTTTTATGTAAAGTGTCTGTGAGTATTCAAAAAAGCGCTTATAAATAAAATATATAATAATAATAATAATAATAATAATAATAATAATAATAATAATAGTAGTAGTAGTAGTAGTAGTAGTAGTAGTAGTAGTAGTAGTAGTAACTCACTGCTCTCTGGCATCAGTAAAAATCCCTCTCTCATCAGCTCATCCAAAACTCTGCTGCCAGGATTTTGACTCGGACAAATAAAAAAAAAAGTATTTTGTACCCTTTAAAGTACCAGTACGTTTTGGGGGAGTTGTGATAATCTGGTGAACCAGGAGATGGCAGCAAAACCAAAAGGACTTGGAACTAGAGCACCAGCCAGTGTGTGAAGAGTTGGGGCAGCATTTCTGGTGACATTTTCATTTGATAAAAAACTGTGCTTTTGTCTTTTAAAGATCGGAAGGTGACTTGAGACCTGGAGAGTGCCCAACACCACACACCACACCTTGACTGCACTAAATTGAGACCTCCTGTCTGCCAGGCCTGTCTCAGGCATTGTGAAACCAGACCAGTTTCATCTGTCAATAAATCTAAGTTTCTATTTTGTAACTCTGAAATGTGTTTCTGGGATTTTGAGGATAAAAGAAGTTTTTTGTGTATACACTGGCATTATTTTCATACATATTATCATGTACTAGAATTAATTTATCCACATTAATGGCTGTATGCAAATAGTATACCATATATGGACATCAGTGGAATGTTTGAATTCCACAGATTCAGTTCTGGAGTTCTGCTCCTTTATGAGGTCAGTAAATTCCGTTCTACATGATCACTTACAGACTCACTCAGACAAGACAAGTCAACAGATCAACATTGACCTTCACTGAGTACACTTGTGAGCACACTACTGAGAAGGCACAATGTTGAATGTAGCTGATGACGTTTTGGCAGAGGAACAGTCGATCCCTATGGATAACAAGGTAAGATAGTGTTTGACAACACATGGATTTGGACCACGGGCTCTTGAAAAGCACAGACTTTTATCTATTATTTATAGACTCTCTGAATGCATACAGCTTGAGATTGAGAGTGTTTTGTTGATGTGTAAACGATGGCTGGTTATTTTTCTAACTGTCAGGTTTCAGTCGATGAACAGGGGGAGCCAAGGTGCAGTGACTTTGAGGTGCCTCTGTTCACGTCAGAGACTTTCATCGACTTGTTCTTGTTCACCTAACAGAAAAGTATGTCTGAGTTCAATTTTATCAAGCGACCTGCTGCAGAAATGAAATATACAAATGTATATATATGTATATACAGTATATGTGTATATATTAGGGCTGTCAAGCGATCTGGACTTTGTCTGGAGTGTATCTATGTAAACGGCTTCATTCGGCGTCTCTCCCTCCCCTCTGGCACCGTCAGTTACTATGGTTAAGGGAACGCCCTGAAACTTATAATAATAATCAATAATACGTTTTTTGGTTAGTATGGCTGTACAAAATCATGAATGTAGCCTGATTGTAGCTGAATGCTCAGTTTGATTTCATAGATTAAAAATTACATTGAAAAGACAAAAAAGCTGTTTAAAGCATCAACCTGTAAAACACTATTGGTCAAATATCTAAACTTGATGGCTGCATTAGAGAAAATGGTTATAAGTGTAGTGGGGCTGAAGTCCACTAGTGGAATTAGGAAACTTCAGCCCACTCTCCAGCACAGTAGGTGGCGGTAATGCAAGGCGGAATGTACAATAGATATATCCAGTTTATTTTCCAACTCGCACCAAAATAGCTCTATGGGGTTGAGCCAATCCATCATTTTCAATGTTTCAGCAGATTCCTTCTGTCCAGGTAGTTCAGACAATAGTTAGAAGAATGTTTATGGTCATTATCCTCTTGGAAAATAAATCGAGGCCTAATAAGATAACTCCCAGATGTTATTCTGTGTCTCACCAGAATATTGTGGTATACATGATGCCATCAATTTTCACTAAGTCACCTGTTCCTGAGGCTGAAATGGCACCCCACACCATAATACTACCCCATCTGTGTTTAACTGTTGGCAAGAGACACTCATTTTTATATCTCTCCCCTCCCTTCATCCAACATACACTCTTCACTTGTTGCCAAACTGTTCAAACGTCAAACAACACTTTATGCCAATCTTCCTTTGTCCATTTCTTGTGTTCTTTTGCAAATTTCAGGTGTTTCACTCTATGCTTCTCTTTCAGTAATGGTTTCTTTGCTGCTATTCTGCCAACAAGTCCTTCACCCAGTTTCCGACACAGTTCTTGAAGACACTGCACCATTAGTCATTGTGCCGTTGATCTCGTCACGCAGTTCTCGTGAGGTCTTTCTTTCTTTCTTTCTTTCTTTCTTTCTTTCTTTCTTTCTTTCTTTCTTTCTTTCCTGTGAAGAAGCTTTTCACCTCCAGCGTCAGCCATGGATGCTTGGAGGCTGACTAGCTTTCCCCAAGATTCTTTCTTTTTCTTTCTTTCTTTCTTTCTTTCTTTCTTTCTTTCTTTCTTTCTTTCTTTCTTTCTTTCTTTCTTTCTTTCTTGTGAAGAAGCTTTTCACCTCCAGCGTCAGCCATGGATGCTTGGAGGCTGATCAGGTTTCCCCAAGATTCTTTCTTTTTCTTTCTTATTTTCTTTCTTTCTTTCTTTCTTTCCTTATTTCTTGTGAAGAAGCTTTTCACCTCCAGCGTCAGCCATGGATGCTTGGAGGCTGACTAGCTTTCCCCAAGATTCTTTCTTTTTCTTTCTTGTGAAGAAACTTTTCACCTCCAGCGTCAACCATGGACACTTGGAGGCTGACTAGCTTTCCCCAAGATTCTTTGTTTTTCTTTCTTATTTTCTTTCTTATTTTCTTTCTTTCTTTCTTTCTTTCTTTCTTTCTTTCTTGTGAAGAAGCTTTTCACCTCCAGCGTCAGCCATGGATGCTTGGAGGCTGATCAGGTTTCCCCATTCTTTCTTTCTTTCTTTCCTTCTTTCTTTCTATCTTTCTTTCTTTCTTGTGAAGAAACTTTTCACCTCCAGCGTCAACCATGGACACTTGGAGGCTGACTAGCTTTCCCCAAGATTCTTTCTTTTTCTTTCTTATTTTCTTTCTTATTTTCTTTCTTTCTTTCTTTCTTTCTTTCTTTCTTTCTTTCTTTCTTGTGAAGAAGCTTTTCACCTCCAGCGTCAGCCATGGATGCTTGGAGGCTGACTAGCTTTCCCCAAGATTCTTTCTTTTTCTTTCTTGTGAAGAAACTTTTCACCTCCAGCGTCAACCATGGACACTTGGAGGCTGACTAGCTTTCCCCAAGATTCTTTGTTTTTCTTTCTTATTTTCTTTCTTTCTTTCTTTCTTTCTTTCTTTCTTGTGAAGAAGCTTTTCACCTCCAGCGTCAGCCATGGATGCTTGGAGGCTGATCAGGTTTCCCCATTCTTTCTTTCTTTCTTTCCTTCTTTCTTTCTATCTTTCTTTCTTTCTTGTGAAGAAACTTTTCACCTCCAGCGTCAACCATGGACACTTGGAGGCTGACTAGCTTTCCCCAAGATTCTTTGTTTTTCTTTCTTATTTTCTTTCTTTCTTTCTTTCTTTCTTTCTTTCTTTCTTGTGAAGAAGCTTTTCACCTCCAGCGTCAGCCATGGATGCTTGGAGGCTGACTAGCTTTTCCCAAGATTCTTTCTTGTTCTTTTTTATTTTCTTTCTTTCTTTCTGTCTTTGTTTCTTTCTTTCTTTCTTTCTTGTGAAGAAACTTTTCACCTCCAGCGTCAACCATGGACGCTTGGAGTCTGACTAGCTTTCCCCAAGATTCTTTCTTTTTTCTTTCTTTCTTGTGAAGAAGCTTTTCACCTCCAGCGTCAGCCATGGATGCTTGGAGGCTGACTAGCTTTCTCCAAGATTCTTTCTTTTTCTTTCTTATTTTCTTTCTTTCTTTCTTTCTTTCTTTCTTTCTTTCTTTCTTTCTTTCTTGTGAAGAAGCTTTTCACCTCCAGCGTCAGCCATGGATGCTTGGAGGCTGACTAGCTTTCTCCAAGATTCTTTCTTTTTCTTTCTTTCTTTCTTTCTTTCTTTCTTTCTTTCTTTCTTTCTTTCTTGTGAAGAAGCTTTTCACCTCCAGCGTCAGCCATGGATGCTTGGAGGCTGACTAGCTTTCCCCAAGATTCTTTCTTTCTTTCTTTCTTTCTTTCTTTCTTTCTTTCTTTCTTTCTTTCTTTCTTTCTTTCTTTCTTTCTTTCTGTCTTCTCGTCCAGCAGGTTCTCATGGATCAACACTGCTGCTGTGGTCCTCCACGACGTCCACTACATATATTATTCCTGTCATTATTGTTACCATATCTCCATTACAGTTTATAGTTAATTAATGACTTGCTGATGCTGTGCATCTGTGTCTCTCTATCTCTCTCACAGGTTCCACTGCTACTGTAATCATTTTATCATTCATTGTAATTCATTGTCATTCTATCATTCATTGTAATTGTACAATATGTTTGTGTTGACTTGTTGACTGTACACGTGACATCTATTGCACGTCTGTCCGTCCTGGGAGAGGGATCCCTCCTCTGTGGCTCTTCCTGAGGTTTCTTCCACTTTTTTCCCTGTTAAAAGGGTTTTTTGTGGGCAAGTTTTTCCTCACTGGAACCGAGGGTCTAAGGACAGAGGGTGTCACTCCCTGTACAGATTGTAAAGCCGTCCCAGGCTAAATGTGTTTTGTGACTTTGGGCTATACAAATAAAATTTGATTTGATTTGATTTGATTTGATTTGTGCACATATAGAAATGCTGATGAGGATGCGCTCCTCACCGATTCCTTCTAGGTTGCTTTGTCACTCTGTTGGTTCCGGTCCTCTTTCATGAAAGCAGTAATAAACCCACCAAAGACAATTTCTTCTTTTTCACGGTCTCTTTATTTTCTTCCACCACACTTTCAAAAATATAGAATGCTGTGCATTATTTTCACCTCTGACAATTTGACATTCTGCAGACTTTTACGTTAGCCTTCATTTTTTGTTAAAAAATAAAGAAACAAACATATTTGATGTCTTAGTATCATCTTTTGACTCACACAATGCCTATACTCCTACTGCACACTGACATACTAAATTTCATTCTGTTATTTCTTTTCAGCACACATTCAGGACAATATGGCATATCTCATTTTCTTTCTCTGCACCATGTCATTTATGTTTTCTGGATTAATGTCTGTGAGTCTGGGCGCTCAGGGTATGAGCAAATTCATTTCTGATTAGTCGTGTTCTCTTTGTGTTTATAAGCATCTTCTTGTTGATTTAGTCCTGACTTTTTTATTCCTGCAGAAGGATGGATTATGCACTTCATAGAATGCCTTGCCAATCCTTTATCTGAATCTAGGGCTCTGCTCATGGCTTTGAAAAATCAGTGGCCTAACTGTGCCTGCATTAATAAATCCATGCTGCTGTCCATGGTGCTGAAGTAGCAGTCAGATCCTGTCCTTCTGTGTGTCTGGTGTTAACTGTTATTCAGAGTGATGGCCTGTTTGTTCCTGGCCTACTTGATTGGAGATCCAAATTAGACAGTGATGGTCGGTGTAGAACTGGATCACCAGCTCTTTAGGCAGGTTGAGGTTCCTGAGCTGGAGCAGGATGTATGTCCTCTGCTGCACCTTTCTGATGATAGTGTCTGTGTTGGACTTTCACTTTGGATCCTAGGAGATGGTGGATGCCAGAAACCTGAATGTTTCCACAGCAGACACAGTATTGTTGAGTATGTGATGGGCGGCAGAGTTAAGCGGGCTCCTCCTGAAGTCCACTGTCACTGTCACTGTGTGTTCAGCTCCAGATTGTTCTGACCGTACCAGAGAACCAGCACCAACCTCCATGTCTGTAGGCAGACTCAATACTGATTGTCAGGTCCTTTTGATTGAAGAATTCCTTATTCCTGAATCCATCCACTCATGAACTCCGTCATAAAACAACATTAAACAACTTTAACATGAACATTTGTGTTGGCCCTCAGTAAAACAAAGGGACATCTCATATGCAGCATTGTAATCCCTACATTTGATTTGAATGTCAGACAGTCTAAACTGTATGAAGGTTACCGTAAACAACTGAGTTGCCAATTTTTTGCTGACTCCAATCATAAATGTAGCCATTTGTAAAATAATAATAAAAAAATACATGTTCTTTTACATTCAGGATGCAACGTTTAGAATAAAATCAGGAATCAATTTAATATTTAGATTTAGTTCCATTGTGGTCAGTACACTTGCATCACGTCAGTATGGGGGCCGTATTCTTGTGAGACTGACCTGAAGAGGTTCATTTAAAAACTATTGTCATGTTCCACTCTCCATATGGGCTACCAGACTGCACAGGCTCTTGTGTTCTGTTATATGTGATGCAGAAATACTTAGGTTTAGAATTTTATGAAGTCTAAATAATGAATAATCTGATAATGAAACATGTCTAAAAGCTGCATACTATAATTGCATCTTGAGATTTACTCAGTCTGAGAGGGTTACACTTGTTATATTGTGTATGAATGACGAATGTGTAATATGTCAGAGAAATGAAACACAAACTTGATGTTGGGTGAAAGTGAAGTTGAAGTGTCAAACCTTACAAAATATTTTGTAGGTGTTTAATAGTCTCAAAGAAAGCGCACATTGTCCAAACTCGATGTGTGTCAATAGCCATGTGGTGGTAATATGATTGCACAGACAACAGTTCCCCCTATTGACCAAATGACCTCACTGATCTCCACCTGAAGCAAGGCAGCTTCATTTATTTAAAGTGATTTACATAGTGTTACGTGTCAATATAGATTTTGTTTCTATCCCTTTGTATGTGTCTGCCATGTCTCTATGTTTAAGGTGCAGTTTCCTGAGGGATGACTGAGGGCACCTGCATGGAGCTGGGTGCGGCCTATATAAGTGGATCCTCCCTCCGCCCTCTCTCTCTCTCAACTCCCTGGCACAAGATCCCAGCCTTTGTTTGTGTTGCACATCTTTTTGTTGTAAATCAATGTTATTGTTTCGCATCGTACTTAGCATGATGTCCCTTAATGTGTTGTGACTTTGAGCCGGTCGTAACATAATGGGGGCTCGTTCAAAGTTTAGTTTGGAGTAGGTGAGTTTGTTTTGTGTTCCCCTAGACCCACGTTTGTTTGTTAGGAGGTCCAGGCTTGTGTTGCCACATGAGGTAGGTTTTTTTTTTTTTTTTCTGAGAGCTTGCCTGGTTAAGTCAGTCGGCGGGTGTTGGTGTGACCATCACCACTTTATTGTTTTTGAGCGGTAACCCTGGGGTGGCCCTCGGCGTGCCCAGGAAAGCCGACGAAGACTAGTTGAGTCCTAGTAAGTTAGATTAACAGTCTTAGATAGAGAGGGAACCAGGTATGCTCTAGAGTAGGTTAGTTAAGAACGCCAACCTCTAAGCTATTGATATCATGTGCTGGCATGTGCTGGCCTTTGTTTTCCACACGCAACCTTGTTGGGTGAGTGTGGGGAGTTAGAGCAATTTAGTTTTGTATTGCGCAGTAGATTTTGTCAAATGCTAGGCTGTAGTGGTGGTCTTCTGGAGCATGTGGGCTTTGTTTGTTTGGTCACATGGTTTTTGCAGGGATTACACTTGCGATCCACTTGCTTCTCAGTGGAGAAGAGCAGTAGACTTCAGTGTTTGAGTGGTGTTGTTGTAAGAGTGGCAGTAGTATACTATTTCTATACTGTGTGGCGAGAAATAGTTGTGGAGTAACTGCTACGGCTGCCTAGTGTGTTTTTTCTATGTTCTGATGGCTTACTTCTGGCTTTGTGTGGTGCGACGGTGACATTAACTGCGCTTGTTGTTTATGAAACGCTTTGATTCTTTGTAGAAGTGTGATATTGTGTCATGCTGGGGTGTTTGTAGTCATTTACTGTGCTTGGTTTTGTAGCACTTGCTGTGTGGTAGTGTTACTCTGTGTTGCACTGGGTTGGGCCTCTCAGTGGCATTTCTTTATCTTTGCATAAAGTTATTGTGGCAATTTCATTATGAAGTTTGACCTAGAGAGGTTTAGAGAAGCTCCTACAGCAGAGCAGCTTTTTCATTGCAGCAAGGCACAGCTCATGTCCATTGCAGAGCACTACTGCATTGAAACTGCATCAATTTCTCTTAAAAAGGATGAGCTGAGAGCCAGAATAGTCACTGCTCTTGCTCAGCAGGGAGTGCTCTTGAGTGAGTCTGAAGATTCAGACTTAAGTCACCCTGTTAAGGTGTCTGCTAGTAAGACAGAGGCTGTGCAGTTGCAAACTCGGGATGCTCAATCTGTTCGTTTGCAAGAGTTGGAGTTGCAGTTCAAAATAAAACAGTTAGAAATTGAGGCAAAAGATAGAGAAGAGGGGAGGAAGTTGAAAATGGAGAGGTTGCGGCTGGTACATGAGGAGAAAATGAAAGAATTAGAGATGAGGTCATTTGAGACGCAGTCTCAGAGAACCAGTGCTCGTACGTCTTCTGCTTCTCCTCGGTTTGATGTTGGGAGGAACATTAGTTTAGTTCCTTATTTCTCTGAGAAAGAGGTGGAAAAATACTTTTGTATTGTGTAGCCACCACATTTGAATGGCCTAAAAATGTATGGACATTGTTGCTGCAGTGTGTCTTAACAGGTAAAGCACAGGAGGTCTACTCTTCATTAACACTTACCCAAAGCACTGACTACGAAATTGTTAAAGCAGCCATCTTGCGAGCCTATGAGTTGGTTCCAGAGGCCTATAGGCAGCGGTTTAGAGGTAGTCGTAAGGTTGACAAGCAGACCTTTGTAGAATTTGCCAGGGAGAAGGAAATTCTGTTTAATAGGTGGTGCACATCTCAAAATGCTGAAACTAAAGAGCAACTTCGTGAGTTGGTACTTTTGGAAGAATTCAAAAACTGTGTTCCTGAAGAAGTTGCCACCTATCCTAGTGAGCAGCGTGTAACCAAAGTTGGGGATGCCGCTGTGCTTGCTGACGAATATGTCCTGGCTCACAAAGCGGTCTTTAATGATAAACCTTGTGAAGCTAGGAACCATGCTTCTCCTCGTCCTCTTCGCTTTAAAGCTGGCAGTAACGGTCCTGGTTCTTTAGTTTTTGCTACAAAGCCTGCTAGTTCTGGCTCTGGAAAGTCTGAGAGAGTTTGTTTTTTTTGTAAAAAGCCTGGTCATGTCATTGCTGACTGTTATGCTCTCAGTAAGAAGCAGAAAGCTAAGCCAGTGGCATTGCTAGCTTCTGTGTCACGTCTGCCTGGTGCCGAAGATGGTCTCAGTCAGCTCATTGAAGACAGGCCTGGGTTGGGGAAAGGTCTGAGTGAGCCCAGTGAGGACAGTACTAAGCCTGATCTTTTTGCACCTTTGCGTACGGAAGGGTTAGTGGCCACCTCGGAGTTAGAGAAGTTTGTCCCAGTTCGTATCCTAAGAGATACAGTAGCCGCTCAGTCTTTGTTGGTGGAGGGAGTATTGCCCCTCTCTGAAGAAACCTCTACCGGTGAAAATGCTTTAGTGCGGGGGTGTGGACTGACTTGGTTTGAAGCCCCATTGCATGTTGTGTATTTACAGTCTGGCTTGGTTACAGGCCCTGTGGCAGTGGCTATTTGCCCTGAACTTGATACTGGGTAATGATTTGGCTGGTGGGGAGGTGTTCCCTACGCCAACTTCATGCACATCATGCACACACCCTCATCACCCGTGTTGGTGCTGTCTTGATGCCGTGCTGGTGCTGTGTTTTATTTTCTAACCATGCAGGCATGTTCATCCCGTGTTGGTGCTGTGTTGATGCCGTGTTGATGGCGAGTTGGTGCCGTACTGTACTGCCGATTTTCAGGCACAGTTTGAAAAAAAGCGTGTCTTAAATTAAAACAAAAAAAAATCTTCCGTGCACCGTCTTTCTGTGTAAATATCTCATGTTACAACATGAAAACCTGCGGCTTATATTCAAGTGCGGCCTATATATGTACAAAATGTATTTTCTTTTAAAATTTAGCTGGTGCGGCTTATATTCAGGTGCGCTCAATAGTCCGAAAATTACGGTAATAATTACTGAGGTACATATACCACTAGTCCTGTCATTTTTTAAAAAACACAAACAATAAGAAAGCAACATAACATGCAAACAAAGATTTTTTGAAACTGTGATGTTCTGCAAACAGACGGTCTTGAACATTCACAGTATTCAGTTTCATCATGGCTGGTCACCTGCTGTCAGTCGTCCATTTGTGTCAGTTAAACTTCTTATGTTTAGACAGTATTGGTGTCAACATGTTTTATCACACTTTTACATCAGGTTGAAAACTATTTGATTTATTTGACAAATTTTCTTTGCAGGTTTAATTTTTTAACAGATTCTTCTGAAATGTTGCTTCTCAGTTTCTCGTGCTGCTCTTTGACTTGTTGGTGTGATTCTTGTAGTGTTGTAGACTCAGTTCTTCTTGTCTTTTAACCCGCCTGGCGCCTCTTAACCTGGGCAACTCCGGGGCATCTCCGGAAAAGGAGTGTTCAGCCCCTCTCCAGGATTTTGATTCCGGAACCAGTGCTGTATGTGGAGGTGAGCCCAACTATATCTAGTTGGTAACGCTCCACCTTCGACATGCAGACTGGAGGAGACTGGGATGGAAACCACCAATCACCTGATTAGTGGACGACCCGCTCTACCTCCTGAGCCCTGCCCACTACAGCTCTACTGCCTGCTGCCTCAACATCTGGGCCACAGATTGGCTTGCATCCTCATCCTCATTATTGCAACCATCACCCTGTCCATATAGGCAGCTGCAGCAGTCAAAGAATGCCACACACATACAATTAGAGTTTTTAATTACATTACATTTTACATTTGAAATAGTTTTATTGTTTTCTCTGCTTAATGCACTTCAGACGATTTGTGACTTTTTATACCTTTTTATTTATATCCTCAGATTTTTAAAAAAGACACTTTTATTTCTTACAGAAGTCTGAAATTGAAGTAATCCATGTTTATAAGTTTGAATATCTTGTGAGGACTGTGTCAATAAATAAAATAAATAAATAAATATTTCTTTCTGTTTTCTAACACATGTGCTTAGAGATTTTGAGGATAATAAAACATTGTGTATGTGCACTTGGTAGCACAACAGATGTAATCTGACATGACTGACCTTCTTGCCTGTTCCTGGCAGTGCTTGTATTAAGTAAGAAGGGAAATGTCAATGTTTCTTACAGTCCTCATTGGCTTTTAGTGAAACAGGTCTGTGCTAACCATCAAACAACCCAAAAAGTTGTCAACATTGACAGAGAGACTTAAATACTTGCACAACTTCGTGCAGCCCGCACTCCATATCACAGTTGAGCTGACAGCGATGAATCCTGCAGGTTACCCGGGTGAGGCTCCATTGCAGGGGGAGGTATGAAGGGAACCCTGGACAGCCTGGAGTGGTTCCATACACTGCTGTGAACATCGTCTCTGACCCCCCCAAGGACCACATCATCTGGTCCCTCTGCTGCTTTGTCTACTCAAACCCCTGCTGCCTCGGACTGGCAGCTCTGATCTTCTCTATCAAGGTGAGTTTATGAGTGACAGTTCTGATTATGAACATCATTTATGCACCAATCATTTGTTATTGTCTATATTGTATTGTCTAAAAAAAACATATCTCTAATCTCAAATATCAATTCTTGAAGTTGAATATGTCTGATAAACTTTAACTGTCTGTACTTGATTTGTAACAAATGAATCATATAAGATATATTTCAATCCTCCAGCAAGAGCTCTGGCTGATTTGTGTTGTGTGTAATTTTAGGCTTGTCTAAAGTCTTCAATATTGGTCAATGTTACAATGTTACTTTCATTGTTATCTTCAATCAATTCCATTTATATGCCACCTACAGACTTGGTGAGCTGCTCAACTACAATTCTTTTTAAGGATTTTTTAACATTCGGGGTTAAGGCTACAGGACGGCAAACACTGGGTTCCTTAGGTTGAGTGCAATGATTTTTAAAAAATAATATTCTTTGGTCCTCGCAGGCCAGAGACCGGAAGATGGTTGGAGATATGGCCGGTGCTCAACACTACGCCTCCACTGCGCGCTGCCTCAACATCTGTGCCACAGTCCTGGCTTCCATCATCATCGGGATTTGCACGATTGTAACCATTGTCATGTCCGTACAGGCAGCCAGAGCAGCCAGAGCAGGCTTCAGGACATACAATTACAATTAATACATTTGAAATGTGTTGGAATTAACTGCTGCTGTGGCCTGGAGATGCCTGTTTTTCTCTTCCTGATATGATTTGTAATCTTTAATACCTCTGTAGTCATATCCTTATCTTTATTTGTGTTACAGAAGTCTTAATTTGAACTGATCTGTCTTTTGAAAGCCAGTTTGTTATTTGTCAAATGTCTGGTTTGACACTGTCAGTAAATTGAGGTTTCCTGTCTGCAAAGCCTCTGTCTTCACAGTTCTTTTGTAAAAGAGAGCGGTTTCTTCTGCCTGTGTCATAATTCTCTAACTTTCAAGTTAAAGAACTTCTCCAACCAAAGTGAAACCAGGGGGACAGGGTGTACCGTTCCCTTATCTTGACACTTCGCCCAGTGTTATAGACAACAGATGAACTAACCAGAATGCTATGTGTACAACAACAGCAGGATATTGCAAGTATCCTTCACTGCAGTATGCAATTTGGGGAAGTTAAACGTTTGAATGCACTGAGCAACTCCCTTCCTGCTCAATTCCCTTTTCTTTCTGTCTTTTTCTCTTTTGGTCCATCTCATGAGTCTAGCAACCAAAAAATAATAAATAAATAAATAATAATAATAATAATGTGCATGCTACATTTCATACATTATATGATCCCAAGAAACAAAGTGAAACAAACACACTAAAGACTTCCAGGACATTTCTGAGTGAGCAAGTCATTTTTGCCTAATTTTTGACAATCTTTAGGTCGTAGCCTGCAGGAGCTGCTGTATGAACATGACATAATGACACACACAGATGCTAACTAAACATAATTGCCACAATGGGGAAAACATCCAGCCCTTTTTTTATTTTAGCATTAAGGGAGGGGGGATGTGTTAAATGGTATCATTATGTTTATGCCTCGAGCCATGTCAGTGTCAGAGCTGAATTTGATTTGCAACTGTATCAGAGGCCTTAGCCACATCTTCACGTCTGGTGGTTGGTTTGTACAGGAACATCAAGTCTGCCTCATTTCTTTGTTTGCAAAGTTTCTTTGCTATATTGCTTTTTTAATGGCTTTCTCAATTATTCAAGGCATGCGATATGATTTTTTAAATGAAATTCTGTAACATCACTGCACTAAACAATACTATAAATCCAACTATTAGAACCAGTTATATATTTTTTAAGTACATTAATCTGCTACCTCCAAATATAAGCCTTCCTCCAAATAATCCTCCAAATTGTGCCCCTATTTCAGCCGTTCAGGATGTGGTTAGGTGTGAGGAAATACAGCAAACACAAGTAATGCACGATACTGCCAGGCCTCGACCTCAGCAACCTCATCCTCTGCCGTGAACTTCTCTGTCACGAAAGACATGAACTTCCTTCACTTAAGTATGTGTAGCGTGTAATATGTGTTTAGCCTAACTGGAAAAACACACTATAGACTTACACTCTTACTAGGTTCGGTGAGTTGGACCCCTAAATCATTCAAATGGGGGAGCATGAAGTTGAGAAGTTGACAATTTATTACTTCACAAAACAATACTTTGGCAGTATATGAAAAATAAAAAAAATACAAAAGAAATAGAGCTCTTTAATATAAAAAAATAATAATAAAATAGAAAAGTTCAAATAAAATTGTCCCTTCTTCTTATCAGAAGTCAAGAGTTAAGTTCTGTGGTGTATGTATATAATGTTCTGTCCTATGACTTACTACCCAGGTAGATTTTTGTGTTCTTTCCTTATCTGTATCAGAGATAGTGAGTGAGGTGAGGTGAGATGATGTCTGGGTTCTTCAGAATGGGTACCACGGCTGGCCACACCGTGCACCGTCCTGTCAAAATCGCTTATCCTCCTGGCTCGCCACCGAACCTCCACGGATTCGGATCCAGATCAACTCCTAATCCAGCATACAAAAAAAAAAACAATCAGAGTTTCTTTAAAAGGGCTCACACAGTGAAGCAGGTCCTCTTATCCCACATACGCACAATACATGTTCCAACGTCCGTTAGCTCACTCACTAATGGGGGCTCTCTCTAGTCAACGTCTCAGGTCAAAGTGCGCTTGTGCGCTTGACCCTGAAAATGAGTAAGGGCTGATGCGCCACCTTGTGGGGCACTCTTAAATGAGATAAATGGGTTATATATGGTAACATGATACCAAAGGTTGGACACTTGATGAGAAATTAGTATGTTTAAACAGGAGCTACTTTTTTCGGAATTGTAGTTCTCCCTTGTGCTAGACTGACTGGTGAAAAAAATATATTACATGACACAAGCAGGAATTGTGGTCGCAGGGCCCAGAGTCGAAATCATTTCAGTTCCATATAACAAGGCACCAACAGGAATAATAAGCTGCACAGAGAGGCTTCAAAGCTGTTGCTTCCATGACAAAATCAGCTGCATGTTATGTGGCATTAGCAGTGATTGCAGTGTTTTTTTTCCCATCATACAACATATTGGCCAGGCTATAAAATGTATCCTTTAATTTCTGATGTTTTTCGTCACATACCCTCTCATCCTCCTCACTTTGGCATGCATTCTTTCATATGCCTCCTATTTGATTCTGCGTCAGACGTCTATCATCCAGCCACCCGACAGCAAGACACCCTGGGATCCTTCCATTCCCTGGGTTCATGGGAGCAGCAGCATGGCTCAGTGGTTAACACTGTTGCCTCATCAAATCAGTGTGTTGTCTGCATAGTATCCTCAGGCTTTTGTGTGTGTGATTTTTATTTGAATATTTGTGTCATTATATAGTCATTTCATGTAGTATCTTAATCTGTAAAGTCTGAAGCTGTGTTTTTCATTTAATTTGGTAGTTGTTGTGCAGGTTGTATTTTTGTTGTCTGTTTCTTTCTGAGAGATCACCCTCTCAGTTTCCTCCCAGAGGAAATTTAGAATGTGTTGAGTAATGTCCCTCATCCCGTTCAGCAGAACATTAAACCCCACCTCTTTCCAGTTGATGCTCAGTAATAGTGAAAAACATAGTGCATAACAACATACATAAACTCTGCAAACTCTGTCCCGGATAAAGAAAGAGCTCAATGTCTCAACCAAAACTTGTTGGAAACTGTTGACTTCTCACAGCACTATACTTCCACCTTGGACATATATCCCAAATGACATGACATCATGGCTTCTTGACTTTAGATCATATAATAATATCACAGACATGTCAGGTCAATGTCAGACTGTCACAGATCAGGAAAGAAAGAAGGTCTAAGATCAATTATTTGAACACGTAGTGATACATTTTAAAATATATTTATTTCATCACTACAGTCTGCCATTGTTGGACTCAGATTATCATTTTTCTGTTCCCAAATGAGGCTACACATCTGTTGTTTACTCAAGCCTGAATCCTTCATACATGAGTTCTACGTAATATCTCAGTCATTTTTCATTGGAAGGAGTGAAGAAGAAGAAGAGCTGCAGACCACTGCAAGTTCATATATAGTGAGTTCCTTTCTGTTTATTATTGTTTGGTGTTTTGCTTGATTTTGGATTCTTTAGACCATCTGAAATAACTTATACTAATGGATAAAAAAATAGAGAAAGATGTCACTACTGCTGTTTATAGTAGTATAGTTACAGTAGTAGACTTTGACATTTTCAGAATTTTTGACCAAAATGTATGACTTTTCTGAACACTCCACTATATTAAGGCCATATTTAACTTTGGGCATATTAGTCATTATATTGTACCAGTCAAAAGTTTGGACACACCTTCTCATTTAATGTTTTTTCTTTATTTTTGATTATTTTCCACATTGTAGATTAACACTTGAGAAAACTATGAAGTAACACACGTACACATTACGTGTGGTAATTAAAAAAGTGTAAACTAAACAAAATATGTTTTATATTTTATTTCTTTTGCTTTGGTGACAACTTTGGTGACTCTTGGCATTCTGTCAGTCAGCTTCATGAGATCATCACCTGGAATGTTTTTTAAGAGATGAGTATGTAATTTCTTGTCTTCTTACGCATTCGAGACCATCAGTTGTGTTGTTCAGAGGTAGTGTTGGCATACAGTAAATAGCGCTATTCAGCTCTATATTTAATTTATAGTCAGTCATATCATGACCTGCATGAACTGCACAGCTAAGTAAAGAGAATTGATGGTTCTCATGATCATTATTTTAAGACAAGAAGGTCAGTCAAATTACTTTCCATGTAGTGTGTGTGTGTGTGTGTGTGTTCCTCGAAATTTTAACGTGTCTTAAAGTGCAGTTGCAAAAACCATCAAACACTATGATGGAATTGACTTTCATGAGGGCCGCCCCAGGAAAGGAAGACCAAGAGTTACCTCTGCTGCAGAGGAGAAGTTTGCAAGGAGCAGTCATGGACTGGCATAAGATCAAGGTTGGGATAATAAAAGGGTGCACTGTCTCTGTGATCCTGTTCTCCATGGTGATTAACATGCTCACTAAATAAGCTGAGCCAGAATGCAGAGGGCCCAAAACAAAATCTGCCCAACGCCAAGCACAAATCTGGGCGTTCATGTTGTTCATTACAACAGAGTCAGTCCCAGGCTGCAGGTGGATTCTGCTAGGGCTTGAGAAGCTGATGGGCTGGGCCCAGATGAGCTTCAAACCAGCAAAGTCAAGATCCATGGTGCTGAGGAGAGGTAGACAATAGGTTCCAGTTCAGTGTTGCAGGCACAACCATCTTGGCAAGGTGTTTGAGAGCTCCTTGAGGGATGCAGCATCCATTCAACCTGCACAGAGATGGAAGCTGGCTGAAAGCTGTGGACCACACTGGACTACCGGGGAAATTTAAAGTATGGCTCTACCAGCATGGGATACTGCCCAGAATCTTGTGGCCGCTCCTGGTCTATGAAGTGCCCATATCAGCAGTGCAGACATTGGAGCAGAGGGTCAGCAGTCACCTCATGGCTGGGGCTACCAAGGAGCCTCAACTGCACCGCACTCTATGGATACAGCAACAAGGTCCAACTGCCCATCAAATCATTGACACAGAGGAATTCAATGTGAGGGCCAGGGAATTGTTGCTGTACCATGAGTCCAGAAACCCAAAGGTGGCCAAAGCAGGAATGGAGGTGAGAGCATCAGTGGAGGAGGAGAGGACCTGCGAAGGACGATGATTGGGGATGAACCAACAGGTAGCATGGACTGGGTGGCACAACACCTTGGAGCGGAAAGTTACTTGGACTAAGCTGTGGAAGGCCGAGCCTAGCCAGATCAAATTCCTCGGCAGTTTACGATGTGCTTCCCAGCCCATCAAACCTCCATATATGGGGCAAGATGGAATCACCAGCCTGTCCGCTTTGCGCAAAGTGTGTAATACTTGAGCACATCCTGAGCTGCTGCACCAAGGCACTGGGAGAGGGGTGTTATAGATGGAGGCATAATCAAGTCCTCAAAACTATTGCAGAATCCATCAGTGCTGGAGTTGAGTGGGCCAGGAAGACCTGCCCTCCAAAATAAACCACCACCTTTGCCACCTTTGTACGACATTTCCAAAAGCAATTTGAAATGTGGACTCGCAGCCTCAGAGAAGTCAGCGATGTTTCTGGATGTTGTTGATACCTGTGTTTCTTTTTGCATGGTCAAGTCTTAACCTTAACCTGTTTTCTGGTTTTCTGAAGTGTTCCTGAGCCCATGTAGTAATATCCTTTATACAGTCATGTTGGTTTTTAATGCAGTGTTGCCTGAGGGGTCAAAGGACATGGGCCATGACCTTCAGCCTTGCACCTTACATGCAGAAATTTCTCTGGATTCACTGAATCCATTAATGATATTATATTGTAGATGATCACAACATTGCTTGCAATTGTGCATTGTTCTTAAACTGGTGTACCCACACAGTTTCTCACAAAGTGGTGAACCTCGTCTCATCCTTAGTAGTGAATGACTGAGTCTTTTGAGTAGGCCCTGTCATACCCCAAACATGATGCTATCACCTGTTACCAGTGAACCTGTTTACCTGTGGAAGCTTCCAAACAGCTGTTTTTTGACCATTGCACAACTTTCCGTCTCCTGTAGCCATTAAAGTAAGAATGAGTGTATTTACAAAAATAGTCAGTTTGGACAATATCTTATCTTTGTACTGTATTCAGTTCAACATTCCATAGCTTAAAAAGGAATTTGCAAACATCTACATTCTATTTTTGTTTATACGTTTCACACAGCATTCAGCATTTCATTTTTTGGACTGTGTTGTAGAGTTCTGCACTGAGAGGATGAGGCTGCACCTGTTATTCTCCATCCTCTGCGTGATGAATAATATCACAGTAAGTTTTTGATTACAAGATTTGACTGAATACAATTTGTTTTACAGCGTCATATCATAACAGAAGTTATCTCATGACACTTTCCATGTAGTGTGTGTGTGTTCCACCCTATGAATAGAATTTAAGTCTAAGAGAAAGAAGAACAGTTATAGTTATAGTTCTATCCATGAAAAAATATACAAAGAAGTAAACAAAATGTGTGTCTGTGTGATTATGGTAATGAGTCGGTTTATTTAGACTCTGACAGAATCCAACTGAATCTACAGTATACCATAATTTACTGTGCACAAACACAGAACTTATTGTTAATTTCACAGGCAACTATATCAAGTCGCAAAGGTGAGAAAGGAGATCCCGGTGTCCAGGGACCACCTGGGTCACCTGGGATAAATGGTTCTCCTGGGCTTCAAGGTCTACCAGGCTTTAAAGGTGGGTACCTTCAACTCCACTTCAATCGTGTTCTAAAGAATATTATTTTTGACCAAACTCAGGCCATCTTTCAAATTCTGAATCTGATTTTTTTCTGGCCACAGTCCAACAATCTACCTATAATCTCTCCTAGATTATCCTATGTCCCATTCCAAATAGATCCTTTGGCTCTTTGTGTCGTATAAACAGTACAGTCCACCACTGACTTATTGAGTGGGTGAGTGATGAGGTTATACCTTTGGTCAGTCGAGTGTTGGAGATTCCCCACTGGCCATTGCTCTTTCAAAATGAATACTCACGCATAGTCCTTGAATTACATCGTGAGAAGGCTTTTACATTGATGTCCGGACAGTCCAGACAAGCTTTGCCAAATGTCTACTTCTATGCTCTTTAGGGGATCCGGGAGTGCCTGGAGTGCCTGGAGTGCCTGGAGAACCAGGAATGCAAGGAGAACCCGGACCACGTGGACCTCCCATAATGTGTAGACAAGGTAATATACAGTTGCAATCAAAATTATTCAACCCCCATTGAAAATTAGGTTTATTGACAAAATTAACAAGCTTTTAGTTGTTTGCAATAAACAAATCAAGCAAGAACAATTTAAATAGCTCAAGAAAACTAATATTACAAATGGTTTGTCCAAATTCAACACAAAATGCCACTTTCAATGATTACTGCAGTTTCAAAATTATCCAACCCCTTCACAACTGGCGTCTTTAGTACTTAGTAGAGCACTGTTTGCTGATATGACCTGCTGCAAACATGATGCATAGCCAGACACAAGGTTCTGGCAGCGTTCCAGAGGAATCTTTGCCCATTACTCATGGGCAATGGCCTCCAGTTCACTAATATTCTTGGGTTTGCGTGCTGCGATCACCTTTTTAAAATCCCACCAGAGATTTTTGATGGGGTTCAAGTCAGGTGACTGTGACAGCCACTCTAGAATCTTCCAGGACTTCTTCTGAAACTAAGCCTTGGTGGACTTTGAGTTACGCTTAGGATTATTGTCCTGTTGGAAGGTCCAATGACATCCAAGCTTCAGCTTCCTCACAGATGGCATGACATTTCCTCCTAGTATTTCATGATACTTGACTGAATCCATCTTGCCCTCCACACAGTGCAGGTTTCCAGTGCTAGAGTAAGCAAAACAGCCCCGGAGCATCACAGAGCAACCGCTATGCTTCACTGTAGGCAGGGTACTCTATTCAGGACGTTCTTCATTTGTCCTCCTCCAGACATGACACTGAGCCATAGGCCCGAAAAGTTCCAGGTTTGTTTCATTGCTCCACAGAACAGAATCTTAAAACTTCTGTGGCTTATTTACATGTTTTGAGCATATTTGAGCCAATTCTTGGGTCAGTAGTGGTGTACGTCTTGGAGTCCAGGCATGGAGCCCTTCAGCGTTTAGTATTCACCTTACTGTGCAAACTAAAACCTCAGTGCCTACTGCCACCAAGACTTGTTGTAGGTCTTTTACACTCACTGGAGTGTTTTTGACCACCTGCTCCCTCAGGAATCTGGTGATAGCTCACTCTTTCTGTCATGTCCAGGTAGTGTAGCCACTGTTCCTTTAACTTTGAACTTGTGAACTGTGCTTCAAACTGTATCTCTAGGAACTTTCAATGCATTGTCTATCTTTTTGTATCCTTTTCCTTGTTTGTGCAAGGCAAAGATCTCTTCTCTCTAACTTTTTGGACAATTCTCTGGACTTAGCCATATTTCTAACATGCAATCAAACATCACTGTCAACAAACCCCAGTCCAGGTATTTTATGAGTTGTATCTCAAGCACAATTGATGCAACTAATAAAGCCCTTGATTATTTACATCAGATGTGCTTGAGACAACACCTGATTTTCAAATGTGTGCTCTTATGAGGGATTCTATTCAAGGGGTTGAATAATTTTGAGACTGCTGTAGTCATTAAAAGTAGCATATTGTGTTTAATTTGGATAAAACTTGTTTAATACTAGTTTTAATGAACAATTTAAACTGTTCTTGTGTCATTTATTTATTGTACAAAAATGAAAAAAAAAACAATAAATCTAATTTTCAGTTCTCATAATTTTGGGTGACTCATTTTCAATTAGTTGACTAAAAAATAATAAAAACCTCTCTGGCACACCCAGAACAAAGGTTATTATTATGAGTTTCATAGATCTCCTTCTTACATGGCGGAAGTATCAGTCTGTTGCTGAAGGAGCTGTTTAATGCCCTCACAGTCTCATGCAGTGGGTGAGAGGAGTTGTTCATGGTGGATGTCAGTTTGTTGAATCTTTTCCTGTCTCTCTCTGTGCTTCCCCTTCTCCAGCAGACAACTGCTTAGAATAATGCAGATGCCAGCACAGTGTCATAGAAAGTTTTTAACAGAGTCCTGCACAATCCAAAGGACTTCAGTCTCCTCAGTAAGCGTAGACAACTTTGGCCCTTTTTTGTACAGGACATGTGTGTTGTCTGACCAACACGTATTTGTATGCTCCCACCTTCTCATTATCAAATATCTGGATGTTCACCAGTGTGGTCTGAGGTGTCTTGCTCCTGAAGTCAACGGGTAAGTAGTGAGTCGGGTAGTAGTAGTCAAGTAAGGTGCACATATCACTGTGCTGATCTTTGCCCTTGTTTACTCTCACCTAAATCTGCTGTAATGGCTGAAATTGGAAGACAGGTTGCACATTTGTACATGTGGGCACAGATGGGACACAACTCCATACTGTTGCAAAGTTTGGTAACTAAACCTGATCTATTTAATCCAGATGCCAGTGATTCCAGCTGCCTGGACCTCAAAGCCACAAAGGAGAGCCTTGCTAAGTTAGAGATTGGTAAGTACCAGAATCACTACAAGGGTGGTGATGAATTACAAATGTTCAAGAGACACCGCCTTGATCATTTTTTTAAAAATCAAATTCGACTTATTCTGTTGTACTTATTTGCAGTTTTATTTGATTTTTAAAATATATTTTCCAAGTTTCATTTAGCTTTCATGACCAATATTACAATATACGATATTCATAAAAACAACTAATTTGCCCATTCCTTTTTTTCTCCTAAAGCTATAACCTATGACTTTGTCCGAAGAGTTGGTCAGAAATACTTTGTGTCCTACAAGGAGAGAGACTCCTTCTCCAGGGCCGTCGAGTTCTGCTCACAACGAGGCTTAGAGCTGGCTTTGCCCCAGAGTGAGGAGGAGAACAACGTACTGACTCAGTTCTTTGGAGACGTTTACAAATCAGCCTGGATCAGCGTCAACAATAAAAAAGCAGAGGGGAATTTTGAGACAGATATGAAAAACCGACCTCTGACCTTTACCAAATGGGGAGCAGGGCAGCCACACAAATCCATTGTGGACACAGGCTGCACCATGATATCAGAAAATGGTGTCTGGCAAGTGACACACGAATGCTTCCTGAATGCTTTCATCATTTGTCAGATGTAGAACAGAAACAAACTTTTTTATACCTGATCTTATGATATATGTCTACAGTTTTGTGTTTAAGTTTGGTATGGATGTCTTTAAATCATTATTATAATCATTATTGCTAATATCGAAATTAAAAAATATTATCCCTAACCATTTTCATTGATGGAGAAACTGCTGCAAAAGCAGTTAACCTTAGAAAAATAGAAAATATAATAACCTGCATCTGTTTATAAATCTGTCATTATTACTCTGGCTCAGACATATTCCTCTATGAAAAAGGATGAGTGTAATAACAGCAATAAAAAGGGATGCTTTGAAATTACTAAAGCAAACAGTGGTGAAGCCTCATTTCATGAATTGTTTTATTTTAAGCAGCATCTAATGGTGTAGCTGCTGATTGTTACCCCCTCGTGTCACCCTCCCCTTTTCTAGCATGAAGGATTGACTGCTGCAAAACGTGTGAAAGGCCCTATCTAGAGCCAGTGGTTAATTTGTCTGTTCTTAAACATACAAGCAGTTAAAGATAGGTAACAAGGTAATATTTTATGGTAAGAAAAAAAACAATAATTCTTATTTTCAGGTGCTTTTACACTAATGAAAACATAGTTATGAATATTATATTCCACTTCTGCCATATTCTGTAATTGGAGCTCCATAAATGTGACACACTGGACCTTTAACCACTCTGGTTATGTACGGCTGTGTTTTCAATGATCATTCCTTTAAGAAGAAGTTTTCTACTGTATGTTGGATGGTTTCCATGATGACAAAGACATATTATACCCATAAATCTACTGTAAGCCTGCATAAGAATGTTAGTGGTAATGATTTATGATCAAAATGACCCAGATTCCATTTCAGTACCTGCTGCTACCTCAGTACCGACAGGAGAAGATGAGGAACAAACACTCATTGCAGAGTTTTATTGATAAATAAATCAAAAGTTATTCATATTTCTGACGTGATTTATAAATGGCAAGTTTTGTGTATTGAACTGGTCAAACATTTATTGTACTTAATTAATGAGTTTGCCCATCACCCTACGCCTACAACATTAGTGTCTGAGAGAGTCCAATGGTAATTGTTATTTAAAGCCTTTATAATTTAGATATGATTGTTGATATTTGCACATTATTGTTTTTACAGGATACATTGTAGTATTATGTTCTACTACAGTCATAATAATGATTATAACACGTCTCATTTAACACCTTTTCTTTATAAAATTCAAAAAATTGGAAAATTGGAGATTAAATTTAGATTATGCCTGTACTATAGCATTATTATATTTAAAAATAATACAATAATTTTGTCTTTTTGGATATAGTAAAAAGATCCCACTGATCACATGACCTGTTGACCATTTATCATGTGTCCTGTTCTATTTTAATCTGCTGGTGCTACTCCGCCCTCTGCTGGTCAAAAGCGACCACAACAATTAACCTCATGGGTTTATGTCTGTTTATTCATCACTGTTATTTTGTCACAGTCTTTTGACTTCTGTTTGGTTGTCATTTGTTTCTGTGGTTTCTGCATATGTAGGTATAAATGTCACATTGGTGTTATACATCTTATGAGGGAAAGAACATTGGATAATAGCTCTACACGTCTGACCAAGAAACTGAAGCCACTCCTCACTGAAGCACAGTGAGGAGTGGCTGCAGCGCCTGGCAGGGTATTTTGGTGAGAGTGCAGACTTCACTGTGGTCTGTCACGAGAACCCAGAGCCTGCAGCTGCACCAGCCAACAGCTGGATTATGACAGTGAACGTAAAGGACATCATGAGCAGGATGGACCCTTTCAAGGGACGCTGTTCATTCAGACAATACATCCCAAGCAAACCTGCAAAGTATGGGTTGAAAGTCTGGGTACTATGTGATGAGGAGACGTCATATACCTGGAGAATGCAGGTGTATACCGGGAGGTCTCCAGGAGCAATGAGAGAGGTGAACCAGGGGATGCGGGTGGTCCTTGAGTTGACAGAGGGACTTAAGGGCCACACTGTCACGATAGATAACTTTTTTACCTCGTTTACGGAAGAGGAAAATGACCCTGGTGGGCACCTTGAGAAAAAATAAGCCGGAGCTCCCCCCACAGCTGCTACAGACCCGGCTGAGAAAACCGCTGTCCTCAGTGTTGGCCTTCACTCGCACCCAAATGGCTGTGTCTTACATGACAAAGAGGGGGAGGAATGTCTTGCTGCTCAGCACCAAACACAGGGAGCCAGCAGAGGAGGAGAGACCGAAGAAGAAGCCTAAGATCGTGACTGACTACAACCACTGCAAAGGTGCAGCCGACAACCTGGATAAGGTATGTGCCATTACACATGAATTATTTGCAATTTATTTTGTTATTACTCAATACATATCATTATCATTATCATTATCATATCTGATATAGCCATAGGTTATTTAGTACATTTTATTGAGTCATTTTCATATTTATAATGTATCATGAGTGATAGATGGTCTATATTTGTGTTGAGGAAGAATATTTGTATTCATTTTTTTCTTTTGAAGGTTGTTGGTATCTACAGCTGTTGTTGGAGGTCCTGCAGGTGTCCACAGAGCATTTTTTGCAACATCTTGGACGTCTCCTCCTGTACCTCTTTATGGCTGTGGATCCCAGCTGGAACCAGAGGAAACTGTTTAGGAGGCGCCTCTTTCTTGAAGAGTTGGGGAAATCCCTAGTTGCCCCATTGATGACCCGAAGACACCGCATGCCACGCACACCAGGAGCAGCCACACTGGTGGCACAGGTCCAAGGCCAAGAAACACAACAAAGGGAAGAGCCAGCAGCAGCAGAGGTCAGGCCCTTAAAGAAGACAGCGAAAGGTGTATACCCAGTGTGCTAAGTGCAGGAAGTATTCATGCAAAGTCCACTTGAAAACCATCTGCAGCTCCTGCTCCACTGACTGAACTCCCTCACTGACACACACACACACAGAGAGAGAGAGAGAGAGAGCCCCATACACACTACTGTACTTGTAAAACAAAAACAAAAAAAGAGAGATCAATCGAAGTCAAAAGGTCAAAGGTCAGAGAAGCACTCAGTTACCAAAGCAAAGTATTTTTTCATGTTGGTTTTCAGCGCAGCATGTTCACTCAGGTGCTGTTGCTGCAAACCTATAAATGCATGTAGCTTATAGCACTTTTTAGGAACTGAACATTTTTTGGCATGAAGCGTAAAAGGTGGCTTTTAAAAAAAAAAATCAACGTTGTTGTCAATTATTGACCTATCCAAGGGTGTAATAATCCCCTCTAAAAAATCTATCTATCTATCTATCTATCTATCTATCTATCTATCTATCTATCTATCTATCTATCTATCTATCTATCTATCTATCATCTTTTCATATCTCATCACCTCTCTGGCCTCTGGACTGGACACAGAACCGAACAGTACCGCACGTCACGACGTAAGACAAGAGCAATATAAGAGTGAAAGTTGCTACGCTCTTTACGTGCACCGAGGTGACGTCAGAACGAATGGTTTCCGCTCATGCTCGGGAGGACAGGAGGAGATGAGGCAGACTGCAGCTGATAGATGTGTTGTAGTGATGTAATGTTGCCTGTTTGGTGACTACGGATGGCTGTTTGTGCCAGGCTCTGCGGAGTGGGGCAGTCGCGGAGGTGCAGGAGGCGACAGCGGCAGAACCAGCAGGATCAGGGCAGCGATTCCGACATGGACGAGGAAGAAGAGGAGCGGATCGTGGGCCAGAAACAAGGCGACGTCGGCGGCGGAGCTGGTGGAGCTGGAGGCGCTGGAGGCCCGGACAGCGGCGCCGACACTGCAGGGCCGAGCGACGGCAGCGGTCATGTCAACAGAAGAGGCTGTCTGCGGAGCACGGGACCCGCACACCCGCAATCATTAGCGGATTTACCGCCGGAGCTCTTAGTGGAAATCTTCTCTGTGCTTCCCGGAACGGCGCTGCCGAACGTCGCCCTCGTCTGCAAGAAATTCAAACAAATCCTCAGCACGGAGACCATCTGGAGGAGGCGGTGCATGGAGGGTAAATATAAGCTTTATTCCAAAGCGTTGAGTCACGTTCATGTGTAGATATGTGGAGCAGATCGGGTGAGATTCCTCCAGGTCAGGTGATTCTCTGCACAGCTGCGCCTCCTCGGAAATGTCCTCCATATAAAAGCATTCCTATTGATCTGTACGGGAACCGGGAAGGAAATGACCGTAAACAGAAAGACAAACAGACCGAGGCCTCTCTGCTGTTATTAGGCCCATGTCAGCCATTCTGTGCAGCAGCTGATAAGACTGCTGATGCAGGGCCGGAGCGAGCCTCCTGGGGGCCAGCGTTACTGTGGACTGCACTGTGGCCATGCCTCAGAATATTTGCACATGAATACTATGTAAAACATATAAAGATACAAAGGCCGCTCTCTGCAGATGATTCATCATTCCATATGGAGCAGCACTGCTGGAACAAGTAATGAAACTGTAGAAAAAAATATGAATTATTGAAAATGAGACTGAACCATACATCCTAAATTAAAGCACATGTTATTTTATGTCATGATAGATCTTTTCTCGTAAATCAATTTATTTATAATAAATATTAAGATATTTTATATCTGCAGCACCTTTCAAACAGTCAAAACTTAGTTAAATGTTAGAGTGTTTCGCAGAGTTGGAACAGGATTCAAATGTTTCAGGACTGAGACAGAATGTATAGACAGAGACGAATAATACAAAAACAGAAAGGCTGTTGAAGTGATTCAGACACATCACTGATGGTTCTGCACTGGATGAAATGACCACACAAAGATCCGGTATTGCAACAAAGCAGTTCTGTCCATTGATGGGCAACATTGCTCACTAAAGCCTGCTACACCCACATCCTTTCACAGTATGGATGCTGCCACATGAACGGTGCCGCACCATCTCTCCCAGCGAAAGAAAAATCCTTGATATTTGCTGATATTTACTGCTTCTGTCAGGTGGTAATATTGGATGCTGTCTCTGGAAAGTTGAAAGTTTTACTAAAGAACTTTGAACTTAAAATTAGCTTTTTAAATGTCCATCTGAGAGTCACATGGGTGCAAATCCACATAGAAAATGTCTATTTTCATTCCACCTTAAAATTATACTTAAAAAAACTACATTGGCTGCCATATTGGAAGTTTTCCTCCTAACATCAGCCTTTAAAGCTATTATTGGAATAATAAGAGTCGATTGATTGATAATAGTTAAATACTACCTGCAGTAAAACAAGCGGTGGAAACTTTCGGGATTTGTGGTCACCATTCTGCACTTTAACAAACTAAGTGAGATAGAAGCGGTGACCTTGTATGTTGTGTACTAAAAAGTTTCATAACAACAACATACCGGGCATTTTTAGTTAGCTAGCTGAAATCAAAGAATTCATCTTTTTATTCTTCATCTCTGGACTTTTGAGGAAACTTCAAATGCAGCTGCAGCTCTAAACAGTTCACTTCTGCCTCAGGCCGGCTGTGTGTTTCAGAAATGTTGTGATCGGGTTACAGTGTGGTCACATCTTGCTGGCTAGTTTACTGTTCTCTCAGTGTGATGACACGGGTTAGATTAGATCTACCATTATGTGTACGACAACGATTCACACTATGAATTCCATGAATATGAAGATATTTGATTACAGTGATCTGACTGCTAATACTGACACTTGATATTTTGTATGCAATACGTCACAGTAATAAATGTTTTTACTCTGCAGAGTTTGGTATGAAGGACGATCTGAGGAAGATGGAGGTGGGAGGGGTGTCCAGCCAGGATCTCTATGTTAAACGTGAGTTTGACCTGCTTTCATGTCACATATGAATCGATCCAATCAACTATTCTACCACCCGACATTTGCACCCTCATATTTTGTCGTGCCTTTGTGTCTGTTCCACTTTAAGTCAGACTGTTTTGTTTTTTTCATCTAGTCTCTCCCGTCTGTCCCTCTTCTGTTTATCACCAGAGCTATCAGGCTTATTTTGCGGTTTGAAATTACAGCTGCCACAAAACATGCCAGGCAAACCTGTGGCACGTGCTGTCTCTTTTCAAATAGATTATTTTGGCACACGACTGCATTCGTTAAATGGCTGCGTTGGACCGAGCTCCAGCTCGGGCCCTGGTGGCTGCTGTACACATACCTGTGTTGTGCCCGTCCAGGTGTCAACCCACGAGTGAAGTCTGGGCGCTTTATGAAGCTCCTCCCGGACTACGAGCACATGGACTATAAAGACGTGTACACACACCGTATGTACATAAGCCTCACGGTGGATGGCTGCAGCATGAGGGGTTGTGTGAGTGTGTGTGTGTGTGAGTGGAACTCGGTGTGTATGCATCATCCTGTGTGAACACTTCTCCTCGGCACTGTTTGCCTTCATATTAAAGGTGAAATGGGAGGCGGGATCATTTGGTGTGCTGTGTGTTGTTTAAAATCGACTGACAGGAACGTGGTCAGTTTCACAGACTCCGTCCTGACAGACAATGAGCAAACAGTTGAGTCTGCAGCTTTTAACATCTCTTCTTTTTGTGTTGTCTTCTTGTGTTTTTAACCATGCACAGTGTAGCTCATAGTAAACGATGGGTGTGATCATGTGGTGTGATGTTGTGCTCGTGTGTTGCAGTGCTTCACCCATACAGACATATCTTGGGCTTATGGCAGCCTGACATAGGACCTTATGGTGGATTGCTCAACGTTGTGGTAAGTGTTGTTTCTCAGTCAAGATATTTGCATAAAGTTGAGGAACACTTACCACACTTTCTAGTTTGTTGACTTCTTTTGTATTAAAAAACTACAAATCCTGCTCATGCAGCGCTGGCAGGAGACCTAACAAGAGTTTAAGGATCATTCATAAATTATTCACTCAGGTGGACGGGCTCTTCATCATTGGTTGGATGTATTTGCCACCTCACGACCCCCGCGTGGAAGATCCAATGAGAAGACGGCCGCTCTTCCGTATCCACATGTGGGAGAGCAAAAAGGCCACTGTGGAGTGTATGTACGGACACAAGGGTCCCCACAAAGGAGACATACAGGTACGGGCGCTCACACAGCACAGAAGCCTCTCTGTGCACTGGAGAATACTTTAACTTCAGGTTAGAAGCTAATGAAAGTAGGTCGTCCTTTAATATGTTTCATATTGTGTTAATTTTAGACCGTGAAGAAGGATGAATTTTCAACTAAATGTAACCAGACTGATCATCACCGCATGCCAGGGGGCAGACAGGAGGTGGGTCAAATCTGATACATGAAAACGGTTGATGACCTGTTTATAAATATAAATTTTGCTTATGTTCTGTACTTTGATAATAATTTGTATGTGTGTGTGTGTGTGTAGGAGTTCAGGACATGGCTGGAGGAAGAGTGGGGTCGGACGTTGGAAGAAATCTTCCACGAGCACATGCAGGAGCTCATCCTGATGAAGTTCATTTACACAAGTCAATATGAGTATGAGCCTCTTCCTTCCATCACACTGCTCAACCTCTGCAGCTGAAATACACAGTGTCAATGAGTGACTTATAGGTTAAACACCAGTGATGAGAATGCTCGTTGTCTTAAAAGATGGTTCTAATGTTTCTTGTGGATTCACGTGGAATCGGCCCACATACAGCTCTGTACATGTATGAACGCATGGAAGCTGTGAGTTCAGAAACCAGAAATCAATATTGGGTGGAAGTTTTTTTGACCAGTTGTCATATTCTACAAATGACAACATTTTTATTTGGAATGCAGCAGAAACATTGTCAGTAGTTCACTCAAACACAACTGAAACTAAGCTGTAGTTCTGATAGCCTGTTGGCAGAGGCTCCGATTAAAAGCTGTGGCTTTCACCTGCTTTCTGTCGACAGTAACTGCTTGACGTACCGGAGGATCTACCTGCCTCCCGCGATGCCCTCTGACCTGCTGCAGCCGGGCCTCTTCAAAGGCACCTATGGCAGCCACGGCTTGGAGATCGTCATGCTCAGTTTCCATGAGGCTTCCGCGCGAGCCACCAAGCTCACTGTAAGTTAGTGAATAATCACAATCGGAGGCTTAAAAAGAAACACATTTTTTAACTGACAGAAAAAAATATTCACACATTTCAGCCCTGCAATATAAAGAAATCGCAGGAGGAGTCCAATTCTCTGAACTTGATTTTCTATGGAAAGACTGTGAATCCTATAAAATCCTGTAAATATCCTCTGGGTCATCCTCCTCCTCTCTAACAACAAACTGTTCAGCTAAAATCCCTCTTAACATGGACACCTACACAACCAAGTCATTTTTGAATGGAACATTGACCCAGAGATGTAACACTGACCCAACAAACTGCTCTGCTAGTGGCACAGACTATAATTGTATTCCTTTTGCAGGGAGACCCCAATGTTCCTGCAGGACAGCTCACTTTGGATGTTGACCTGAGCCGGCCAGTGGTCCTCCCAGATTTAGAGCAGCAGCGCAACATAGAGGAGCTCTCCCGCCTGGTACTGGGGGTACACAAGGAGGTACAGAGAGAAGCAGAACAACAGGCCATGGTCACTTCTGCAACGGTCAGAGGTGCAGCCGAGGGAGCCTGCGGTAGCGACGGTGCGGCAGAAGGTGTGGAGGCAGACTGGGGTGTCTGTTCAGACAGCTGCCAGCCCGGCCCCAGCAACAGCACCACCAATCACCCTGAAGAGCAGCCTTTCGTCCTGCCCCTGGGGGTCACGGCTCGCAACGAGGTGTACCCTCGCACCTGCAGGCAATGGTAAGAACCTGGCTAAAGGGGCATTTGGAAAATGTCCATAGTCCACAATGTAGAGGTGGATTGATTGTAGCTGCCTTTGCCCCTGTAGCACACAGTGTGACTTTTGTTCCTGAGCTGTTAGAAGCTGTTGAAAGTTCATGGCCAACAAGCTGAAATCCTATCAGTCTCTAATGAATGCTGGTCAGTGTGCATGTTGAATGTTAGTGTATAGTTGAAGTTAATAGTTTTACAGATTTTAAATCATGTTGATGTTACACTGACATCTGTTCTCACACTGGTGTTCCTCCATTTCAGCTTCTACGGGACAGGCCTGATCGCCGGGCACGGCTTTACAAGTCCAGAGCGCACCCCGGGGCTCTTTGTGCTGTTTGATCAGGACCGTTTTGGTTTCATCTGGCTGGAGTTGAAGTCTTTCAGTCTGTACAGTCGCCTGACGGACCACCTAGCCCATGCTCACGCCCCAAACATGGAGCGATTTGAGGCCATGCTGCGCAACATGCAGTCCTGGACATCCTGATGCATCACGCTTTAAGTCTCCTCCCACTATAGGGTGCATAATAACAACCGTCGCACACAAATTCACCTCTGTCCTCTGCTGACAACGCTACTATCACGATAACTCGCAGGGTTCTATCTAGATCTGTTTCACACACATTGGGTTTTACTACTAATTAAGCTAGTTTTATCACCCCAAGCACTTTGAAAGGCCCCGAAGTCACCATTTATCATCTCAGCTCTGTATGACCATAACCCTCCAGTGCAGCATGATAACAGGTCACATTAACCTTTTTTTTATTTATTTATGTGTTCCCTGCAGGAGAAAAGGAATGATACTTCATACCACTTATTACAGATCAAACTGTACGTGCCTCTGATTCTAAAACATGTCTGTACTCGGTAGTGCTTGAAAAAGATAAAGGTGTCCAATGTATTCTACTATATAGTATTATACTGATTTTAGTGCCCAACATATTGAACTGCATGCTGCGTTTTAATTAGATTTAAGCGTATTACACACATAACCATTCTCTAAACATGTTTATTTTCAATGAAGCAGCATGCCCTGCTTTTTAGTTGCTTATTTTATTTATTTATTTTTTTTTGCTTTAGAGACATCATAATTTAAAGACAGCATCTCAGGTGTTTTTCTCTTTACGCCACATGTCAGTGAAAAACGGGGGAAAAGTATTGATGTGTATAACTAAAAGGTTTTATTGAATTGTCCAATAAAAACACTGAGTGAGTTTTACAACTGGGCAATTTTCTAATCATTGACAAGAGAGGATTTGCTGTCTTATCTAACACTGCAGCTCCATCAGCCGGCCTTTAGCCAGACTGATTTTTTTTGCCCTTTGTACTTAAGAGATATTGTTTTCAGTGATTCATCAGACATACACCCAACATAATATTATGTAAATTGGAAAGATGTATTGTACTGCAGTAGAATAACATAACCTATACATGAGCTGGATTAAATGGAAATTCGACAGTGTATGTGCTCATATAATGATGATGTTAAACACAAACATCTCTTACCTTCTGAAATGTATCGCATTCGTTGTTTGTTGAAATGGCTGACGTGCCGTTTGCCTGGCTTTATACCTGCAAAGCTGTTTTCCTCCAGTTATCCTGATTTATTTGGAACTTGAGACCAGGCTAGCTCAACATTCTACGAACCAACAGCTCAAAGTACCAAGTAAGTGTCTGTATGTCTCATTACGGCCTGATGGTGAAGCCCAGTAGCTTTCCTACTCCAAGTGCACTTTTCTGGGCAGTATAGAGAATCATTCAAAACCACTGGCCAGCACTTTTATATCAGACTGCAGCTTTACTAACATTTGCAAAAAAAAAGAAAGTGTCTGCTAAAACATTATTCATGTTTTTTTTGTTTTACATTCTCCCTCTGCTAATCAAATGATTTGCCTTTAAAATTTTTTGCTTTGTACTATTTTCAATGCCATGCATCTGATTTGGTGGAAACAAACTTAGTTTGACCTATTGAACTGCTCACATCAGACTTCAGGGAGCTTTTCAGCTTAAGCGCTCTTCTCAGTAATAAAAAAAAAAAAAAAAATACAAAACTGAAAACCTTTTTGTGAAATCTGTTTTTATGTGTATCCCATTGCTGTCACTCAAGTAAACTGTTCTCACCCACCATCTGAAATGATTCATCTGTCACTGCTGCTTTATTGAAGTGCCGCTGATGGTTAGTTATGGTTATGTGTAATAAAATCTGTAGCGCTTCACACACCCTGTGAGATACAGCAAACTACCGTTGTCAGCCCCTGTCCCCACAGCCCCTCCGTTGAGCCAGGAGTCATTGGGCCTTTAGTATCTTTGGTTGTCAGGCAGCCCCTTTTCCCATAGTGGTTTCATCGATCCGGGAGTCATCGGGCATATACAGGCCATGTTAATCGTTTCACATAAATCTTTTGTGTTTGTGTGTATGTGTGGAGAATGAAACTGGTAGATACAATCATAACTGGATAAGAACATTTGACACATCTTCAAAGATTTTTATTTTATATTTGAATTGAGATCATTAAAAGATAATATAAAAATTGTGTGCTCAGACAAATTGTGTGCTCAGACAGTATTTCCCTGCCATGGATTCATAAAGTATGTACACAGTGGCTATTGCATGTTTTACCCTGCTACAACACACATTGTTAAGGTTAAATGTGGAATTAAAAAAATCCTTTGAAGACACATTTTAAAAAGGATCTTTCCAAATTTCATACGTTATGTGCTTTGTATACTAAATACTTTGTTCAGATGTCATCACATTAGCTGAACAGTGGTTTCACAGTAAGTTTTGGATGACTTGCTGGTGGTTAAAGATGGAATCAAACAAAGAGGACGTGACTGTTCTACAGCTCGCTGTGCTCCTCTGTCGCTTGTTGCCGCTTCTCTGGGAGGGTCCGAGTCAGGAAGACAAACCGCTCCTTCTTCAAGTGCTGACCAGTTGACTGCTCCTTTGCACGAATTTCCAGGTACTTTTCTTCTACTCCGTACTTTGGCCAGTGGACAAGACTATCCCCATTAGGAGACCTTTACACACACACACACACGCACACACACACGCACACACACGCACACACACACACACACACGCACGCACACATTTTAGAAACAACTTTTGCCTTGTCTTCATGTATCTTAACTTATAATGACGGTTAATTCCTACCCTGTGCGAGCAAAGTTGCCCCAGTAGCTCATCATGGTTCTGCTCAACTGCTCCTCCTCTTCAGCGCACGGATCTAAAATGAAGTTGTCTGGTAAAACACTGCACAAGAGAAAACTGATGGTCCGCTGACATAGTGATTTTTATATTGCACTTACCCGTTAATGTGACATGTGAGGTTGTGAAGCACATCCCTAATACTGTAAAGATCTCATCTCCATGGTCACTCCCTACAAAGCTCGGCTTTTTTGCCTGCACGAATTTGGGGGAATGCCGATACTGGTACAGGTACGTGGGGGCGCCGGCATCTAGTTGTAGACAAATGGGTGTGATATAGCTTGTTTATGAGTGACATGGTGGTAAATATCAAAGCAACGCTGCGTAACTATTCTCACATAAACTAACAGATTTCAAATCATGTTGAAAATAGATTTGCATAGTCTTGTGTAAGCAAACCTCTGTGAGCATTAGCAGCCTTAATGGCTGGAATGTTGAATAGGATATCTCCAAGCAACTCAGTATAGCCATCTCTGTTTTTCACATGATCTTCACCGGTTCCAGTATATTCTTCTATGACCAAATCTCTCAAGGTTGCATCTTTGGGCTTGGGAAAATAAACAACACATCTGTCAGATAACTTAGAGCAATACAGAATGATAAAATACACTAATGTTGCAACACCAAGCAGTTTGTCTTACATAAGGGAAGAACATGTAAAGTATGTTCATGACATCCTCCCGACCAATTCCCTCTGTCCAGTTTGCAGGCGCGAAGACCTACAAGAAGACACAGTTGGAATGAACATTTCAGGCATGAGCAAAGCAAAAGCTTTTCATGGGCTCATTTGGAAATCTGTAACAATTTAGCATTCACACTTACAGCTGGAAGTAACCAGCCCCCTTCATCATCATTAACGCCAGTCATGAATGGTACAGTGAGGAGTTCATGTTTACTGAACAGCTCGTCCACAGGTTTTTTGAGGAAGTGTCCATCAATGTTGATGGCAAATCTCAATGTTGGATCCTTAAGAAAATAAAATGGGTAAAAGAACAAAAACATTAAGACAACTTAATAAGCAGCCACATATTAATTTATGAGTTTTGCATACAGTATCTCACCTGCGTGAGATTCACATAGATATTCAAATTGAGGTTTCTCATGCAATCAGCGATCTCCTCTGTGCTCTGGATGCTACAGCCAGATATGTTTGCTACCACCTGAGGACAACAATTTAGAAAAGACAAAGATGTTGTGATATTCTCAATTTTGTGTACCGAAGAAAGTTTACACACAGAAATTAAATACTGATGATTAACCTGTGCCATCGAAAGAGGATCATTTGTCAGGAGTACGTCCATTGCAGCAGTGCCACTCTCAGCGATGGCATGGTGGAGTAGGCCATTGGACAGCGGCGAGAGGAGCTGTTGATTCAGTAGACAGAAATAAAATGAGAGTTGTGTGTGCAGCAATGATTTAACTCTGCAATACCTGCAAAAACATCTTACCTGGAGAGAAACGCTCACTCCACCAGCAGACTCTCCCATTATGGTGACTAAATCTGGGTTTCCCCCAAAGTTGTGAATGTGCTCCTGGATCCACCTCAGAGCTTGGACCTGGTCCAGTAGGCCAAAGTTCCCTGACATGTGCTCATCTCCAGTGCTGAACACAACATACAATTATCGTCTGTCAGGCTACGTTTACACTAGCTGGTAAAAATTAAAAGTAACAGAATGTGATCATGGTATGTTCATTCTAACTATTATTATTTACCTGAGAAAGCCCAGAAATCCTAAGCGGTACTGGATCAGAACCACAACCACATCCTGGTATGCAGCCAGGGCGGAGCCATCATACATTGAAGCTGAGCCAATACCAAACCCTCCTCCGTGGATCCAGACCATGACCTGGTGAGGTGACGAAAGAACTTTTATACAAAGCATAAACGAACATTTTTACTTTATTCTACATCAAACTAAACAAAGACTTTAATCTGACTTTAATCAGAGATAACTCCTTTGCCGTCTGGTTCTAAATCAATCAATCAATCAAATTTTATTTGTATAGCCCAAAGTCGCAAAATACATTTTGCCTCGGAGGGCTTCACAATCTGTACAGGGAGTGACACCCTCTGTCGGTTCGAGTGAGGAAAACCTTGCCCACAAAAAACCCTTTTAACAGGGAAAAAAGTGGAAGAAACCTCAGGAAGAGCCACAGAGGAGGGATCCCTCTCCCAGGACGGACAGACGTGCAATAGATGTCACGTGTACAGTTAACAAGTCAACAGAAACATTCTGTATAATTACAATGAAAAATGACAATGGATTACAATGAATGATAAAATGATTACAGTAGCAGTGGAACCTGTGATAGAGATAGAGAGACACAGATGCACAGCAGCAGCAAATCATTAACTAAGTTACTATAAACTGTAATGGAGATCTGGTAACATTAATGACAGTAATAATATATGTAGTGGACGTCATGCAGGACCACAGCAGCAGTCACGATCCACGAGAACCTGCTGGACGAGAGAGCACAGAAACTCCGGGGAAGAAGTTTAGTTAGTAAGATGCATTAATGTACATGTATGACAGACATAGATGGTGGTGGTGATGGAGAGAGAGAGAGAGAGAGAGAGAGAGAGAGAGAGGGTTTTCAGTAAAGGGAGATGTGACTGCATCTTCAACCAATACCATGCCTGGCTAGGCATAACCCTGAAAGGAGGAGTCCCCCGGCAGTATAGTCCTATAGCAGCATAACTAAGGGATGACCTGAGCCAGCCCTAACTATAAGCTCTATCAAAAAGGAAAGTCTTAAGTTGACTCTTAAAAGTGTTGACCGTGTCTGCCTCCCGAACCCAAAATGGTAGTTTGTTCCACAGAAGAGGAGCTTGATAGCTGAAAGCTCTGGCTCCCAATCTACTTTTGGAAACTATAGGAACTACAAGGAACCCAGCATTCTGAGAGCGCAGTGTTCTAGAGGGGTAGTAAGGTACAATGAGCTCTTTTAGATATGATGGTGCCTGACCATGAAGAGCTTTGTATGTAAGGAGAAGAATTTTAAATTCTATTCTAGATTTAACAGGTAGCCAATGCAAGGAAGCCAAAATGGGAGAGATGTGATCTCTGATCTTGGTTCCTGTCAGAACACGTGCAGCAGCATTCTGAATTAGCTGCAAAGTCCTAAGAGACTTATTGGAGCAGCCTGATAACAATGAGTTACAATAGTCCAGCCTAGAAGTAACAAATGCGTGGACTAGTTTTTCTGCATCTGCTTGAGATACAATGCGTCTGATTTTGGCAATGTTACGTAAATGGAAGAATGCAGTCCTTGAAATTTGTTTCATGTGGACATTAAAGGACAAATCCTGATCAAAAACAACTCCAAGATTCTTTACGGTGGAGCTGGAGGCCAGGGTGATCCCATCTAAGGTAACTAAGTCTCTATAGAGAGAGTCTCTGATGTTTTTGGGTCCAATTACAAGAACTTCAGTTTTGTCTGAATTTAACATCAGAAAATTGAAGGTCATCCAACTTTTATATCTCTTTAAGGCATGCTTGGAGTTTAGTTAATTGATTGGTTTCATCAGGCTTGATCGATAAATATAATTGGGTGTCGTCAGCATAACAATGAAAATTAACGGAGTGATTCCTAATAATGTTCCCTAGAGGAAGCATATATAAACTGAATAGAAGTGGTCCGAGTACAGAACCTTGTGGGACTCCATGACAAACTTTGGTATGCATGGAGGATTCATCATTGACAAGAACAAACTGAGAACGATCTAAAAAATAAGACTTAAACCAGCTTAGGGCGGTTCCTTTGATGCCAATTTGATGTTCCAGTCTCTGTAAAAGAATTTGATGGTCAATGGTGTCAAATGCGGCACTAAGATCTAACAGGACAAGTACAGAGATGAGTCCTTTGTCTGATGCCATTAGGAGGTCGTTTGTAACTTTGACTAGTGCGGTCTCTGTGCTATGATGCACTCTAAATCCTGACTGAAAATCCTCATATAAACTGTTCTTATGGAGAAAGTCGCACAGCTGATTGGCTACAGCTTTCTCAAGTATCTTAGAGAGAAAGGGAAGGTTTGATATCGGTCTGTAATTGGCTAAAACCTCTGGATCTAGAGTGGGCTTTTTAAGAAGAGGTTTAATTACAGCTACTTTAAAGGACTGTGGTACATATCCTGATAATAAAGACAGGTTAATCATATCCAATAAAGAAGGGCTAACTAGAGGTAAAACATCCTTGACCAGCCTGGTTGGGATGGGATCTAAGAGACAGGTTGACGACTTAGATGAAGAAATTATTGAAGTTATTTGATGAAGGTCGATGGGAGAAAAACAGTCTAAATATATATCAGGTTTTACAGCTGTTTCCAAACTTGCTGTATCAGAATGCAGATCAGTGCCTGTTGAGGGCAAGAGGTGATGAATTTTGTCTCTAATAGTTATAATTTTATCATTAAAGAAGCTCATGAAGTCATTACTACTTAGACCTAAAGGAATAGATGGCTCAATAGAGCTGTGGCTCTCTGTTAGCCTGGCTACAGTGCTGAAGAGAAACCTGGGGTTGTTCTTATTTTCCTCTATTAATGAAGAGTAATAGGCTGCTCTGGCACTACGGAGAGCCTTCCTGTATGTTTTAAGATTATCTTGCCAGGCTAAACGAGATTCTTCCAGTTTAGTGGCACGCCATTTGTGTTCAGATTTACGTGCCTCTTGCTTTAAGTTGCGAGTCTGCTGGCTATACCATGGTGCTAACCTCCTTTGTTTAATTATCTTCTTTTTCAGAGGTGCAATAGAGTCTAGAGTTGTTCGTAATGAGCCTGTAGTACTATCAACCAGATGATCTATTTGTGAGGGGCTAAAGGAAGCAGACAAGTCCTCTGCTACATTGAGACAAGTCATTGAATTCAATACTGAGGGAATCACTTCCTTAAATTTGGCTACAGCACTATCAGATAAACATCTGCTGTAGGAGTTTCTGCCAGAAGGCCTATAGTCCAGTAATATGAACTCAAAGGTTATTAAAAAATGGTCTGACAGAAGAGGATTCTGTGGAAAGACTATTAGATGATCAATTTCAATGCCATATGAGAGAACAAGATCAAGAGTGTGGTTCAGACAATGAGTCGGTTTATTTACACTCTGACAGAAGCCGATTGAATCTAACAAAGAGATAAACGCAGTACTAAGACTATCATTGTGGTTGTCCACATGAATATTAAAATCACCTACAATAATTACTTTATCTGTTTTAAGGATCAAGCCTGATGCAAATTCTGCAAATTCAGATAAAAATTCAGAGTAAGGACCAGGAGCTCGATATACTGTAACAAATAGAATTGGCTGTAATGTTTTCCAGGTTGGGTGAGTAAGGCTAAGAACAAGACTTTCAAATGAATTATAATTTAGTTTAGGTTTAGGATTTATTAATAGACTTGAGTCAAATATGGCTCCAACTCCACCACCTCGACCAGTACTTCGAGGAATATGAGTATTACAATGACTGGGAGGAGTGGATTCATTTAAACTAACATATTCATCCTCCTGCAGCCAGGTTTCAGTAAGACAAAATAAATCAATATCATAATCAGATATTAATTCATTGACTAAAACAGCTTTAGAGGACAAAGACCTGATATTCAAGAGTCCACATTTAATTATCTTATTTTGGACTGCTGGGGATGTTGTTTTAATTTTTATTAGGTTTTTATGATGAGCTCCTCCTCTGTTTGTTTTATCTTTAAATAATGTAGGTGGACGGGGGACAGCCACAGTCTCTATACTAAAGGATTGGGTGGGTAGCTGCCCTAATGGAGGCGCAGAGAAGTGTGTAAGACTGCAGCTCTGCTTCCTGGTCTCAACTCTGGGTTGTCACGGTTTTGGTCGACTAATAAACTTGGCCATGTTTCTAGATATGAGAGCTGCTCCATCCAAAGTGGGATGGATGCCGTCTCTCCTAATCAGACTAGGTTTTCCCCAGAAAGGTGTCCAATTGTCTATGAAGCCCACATCGTTTGCTGGACACCACCTCGACAGCCAGCGGTGGAATGACGACATGCGGCTATACATGTCATCACTGGTCACATTGGGTAGGGGTCCAGAGAAAACTACGGAGTCCGACATCGTTTTGGCGTATGCACACACCGATGAAACATTCATTTTAGTGACCTCCGATTGGCGTAACTGGGTGTCATTGCCGCCAACGTGAATAACAATCTTACTGTATTTACGTTTATCCTTAGCCAGCAGTTTTAAATTAGATTCGATGTCGCCCGCTCTGGCCCCCGGGATGCATTTAACTATGGCCCCCGGTGTCGCTAACTTCACGTTTCGTAAAATGGAGCTGCCAATCACCAGAGTTGGCCTCTCAGCGGGTGTGTCGCTGAGTGGGGAATATCTGTTTGAAACGTGGAGCGGTTGGTGGTGTACCGTGGGCTTCAGTTTGGGGCTATGCCTCCTTCGGATAGTCACCCAGCCTCCCGGCTGCTCGGGGGTTGCCGGGGAACGGCTAGCTAAAGCTACCTTCGGTGGTACCGCTCCGGCTACAGGGGACTTGCTAACTATAGCAGCTACTGACTGTTCGGTGGTGCGGTACCGTGCCTCTAACTCACTGAGCCTCGCCTCCAAAGCTACAAATAAACTACATTTATTACAAGTACCGTTATCGCTAAAGGAGGACGAGGAGTAACTAAACATGAGGCACACAGGGCAGGAGAGAGCAGGAGAGGAGAGAGGAGGAGAGGAGAGAGATGCCATTGCTACAGTTAGGCTAGTTAGTGTGACTAACAGAAGCTGGTAAAACTATCGGATTTAAAGTGTTACTAAAGTTCAGAGACCTGTTCGTGCTCAAACAGAACAAGTCTAAGGATAGTGTAGAGATATGTAGATAATCACTGATGTGAGAAATATACGTAAAACTGTTTAAGTGAGCAGAGCAGAGAGCACCGTGGCAGTAACACCGATAACCGGAAGTGACAGAATACGCTTACCGCAAAGTGTCGCAAAAAGACCAGTCTGTAGGGGATGGCATAAATATGATGCCATCATTCATACATCCAAACCTGCAACAAAGGCTTCTTACTGGGAGCTTGGCATCATGAGCTCTGTTTGCAGGAGTGTAAATGTTGAGGTAAAGGCAGTCTTCTGAAATGTCTGGGAGTTCTACCACCACGCCACCCAGTTTTTCTAGCAGATCAAAGGTAAACTGTCTATGCTGAACACACCTGAAAAAGAGAAGTGTTTTATCAGTAAGTAGGACATCATAACTGGACATCACTTTCTCAAAGCGTGGTATGAAACAACTGAAGCATGTGAACGCAGCCTTACATTGGTGGCTGGCGGATGGCGTCCCTCACTCCTTCCCATCCCTGTACCGGCTGAGGAGCACTCAGTCTCAAAGCAGGGCCTACGGGTGGCTTGGCGAATGGGATACCCAGGAAGGCATGGACCCCGGACTCCTTCCCCTTTACGTTCACATAGCTACCTCTCAGGCTGCCGAGCTTTGTGTGGACTTCAGGTGCTGTCGGGATATTAGGGCTGAGTCAGAATCTTCATCATGTGACACTTCACCGTTTACCAATTCAATTTCTACATGTAAATATGTAAAATCCGTTGGTTGGTTGGTTGGTTGTAGGTTATGTTACAAGCAAGTGTTATTTGATTTCTGACATGTCAAACCATTTGAGAACACTTTCCCCCTCTCCAATTTTTAAGACAGACTTTATTGATCGACAACAGGGAAATTCACTTGTTACAGCAGCTCCCAATACACAAGGTGGATAAGACAAATACACATACATGATATATGGAAATACTAGATATAAAGAGATATGAGAGGTATATACACCTTTCCAGTGTACAGATATGCATGACGGATCATTTCGCAGAAATAATCGTGTTGGTTATGGAATACACTCACATTGATGTTTCACCTTGAGCTCTGGGGTAGTTTTAAAATGTTCCACTGGTCTGTTAATTCAGTTAATGATTCATCAAAATGTACTGATTAATCAATTAAAATAAAAAAACAAAATCAAAAATTGTTATTCTGTAACATTAAGGTAGCAAACTTTTTAGTTTGATACTTCATGCATTGTTCATGCACACCACTTTTGGTGGATCTAGTTCGACTGTAATGACAAACACACCCATTCAAACACCCATTCAGAGCTACACCCTAGTTCACCTGTGACCCACTGACCGCACTTATGCAATGCAATAAATGAAGAGATGAGACACCACACTGAGTGATTTATGCGCACACACACACACACACACACACACACACACAGACACAGGCCCACTACAGTCATGTTCCTGCACAGCATCACAGCAGTGAGTGTGTAGGTGAAAGTTACTGGATTGGTTTTTGTTCTACTCACCGGGCAGGTCTGCAGCAACATGGAGGAATAAGACAGAAAGACAGAGGAAGGTTTGCTTCACACGGAGCGCCATGGTGCTCTCTCTGCTGTGGACTACAACACTGTGTTGCCTCCTCCCCGCGAAGCTTCCTCTTTAACTTTAACCGAGGCAGGCGGTGCTCCACATTATGTTACGTAATGGCCTGCCTGCCTGCCTACTTGAGAGGCACCCGGCTGCAGACTTCCACTGTCAGGTCCTTACCTCCACTGTCAGGCCCGGAAGTGAGGACGTTTTTTGGGAGGTGGGGAGGACATTTTGAGAGGGTCATTTTCACCTGCCCTTTAAATTTGAGAGAGAGCATATGTACGAAAAGAAGAAGGAGAGTGAGCTTATTCTCCGAGTAGCGGTGAGTTTCTGATTTTTATTATCCACAGAAAGTAAATGCATGGTTTCTTGTGTTCTTCGTCAATATACGTAGGTGCCGTTGTAGTAGTCGTTATAGAAGTCATTAATGACGCAAATTACCGAATGTTACATGTCGGTTTGGGTTGTCGTTTTGAAGCTAAGTTAGATGACTTCAAAGTTTACTTTCACCAATGGTGGTTAGCATCAACACCTAAGGATTCTTAACTTTTTAGTGCATAACGTAAAGTAACTGTTCGCATTTGTTTGTGTGTAACGTTATGAAACATTTTTGTAAACTCTCCGTGCATTTGTTGGGCATAGTCACAAAGTTGAAAACATCTTTCTGAACTCACGGACGTGACCAACACGATGCAACACACCAGGATGTTTCCACGAGCTAATTAGTGATATCACCTGTTTAAGTGCACAAGTGGAATCAAAATGTGGCAGAACACATTTTTACTTTTAAGTGACGCTAGGCCCATTAAATTACCTCCACGAAGGGTCCCCCTCCACTTGCAACAGGAGGTAGCAGACAACCTGAAACAAATGCTTGACGGTGGCATCATTAGGCCCTCATGCAGTCCATGGGCGGCCCCCGTAGTCTTGGTGCGGAAAAAAGGGGGTGGGCTGCGTTTTTGTGTTGACTATAGGAAACTGAATGATGTCACTTGTAAGGATGCATATCCTCTCCCCAGGACAGACGATGCTCTCGACAGCTTGAGCCACGCCTGCTGGTTCTCCACTCTCGATTTAGCTAGTGGGTACTGGCAGGTGGAGGTTGATCCTAAGGATCGCCATAAAACTGCCTTCATAACACGCCAAGGGCTGTTTGAATTTAATGTTTTGAGCTTTGGTCTCTGTAATGCACCTAGCACATTTCAAAGACTCATGGACTTTCTCCTAGCAGACTTACAGTGGACAACTTGTCTGGTGTATTTAGACGACATCATTGTATTCGGGCGGACATTTCAGGAACATTTAGCTCGTCTTGATGAGGTGCTTGTAAGACTTCAGGAGGCTAATTTGAAAATTAAACCTTCCAAATGCAATCTGTTCTCTACTAGTACTTGGGGCATGTCATTTCTGCTGAGGGGGTGATGCCGGACCCTTCTAAGGTGGTTGCAGTAAGAGAGTGGCCTGTCCCAAGAAATCAGACTGAGGTTCAGAGTTTTGTAGGTTTGGCCTCCTATTATAGGCGTTTTGTGAAAGGCTTTGCAGATATAGCCCGCCTGTTGCACCGGCTCGTGGAAAAAGGGAAGCGTTTTCAGTGGACTGAAGATTGTCAGCGAGCATTTGAACAACTTAAAGCCTGTCTTATTACTGCCCCTGTGTTGGCCTATCCAGATCCCAGCAAAACATTTATTCTAGACACCGACGCTAGTGATGTGGGAATTGGGGCTGTTTTGTCACAAGAAGATGGGGGTCATGAACGAGTTGTGGCATATGCCAGTAGGGCGCTTACTAAACCAGAGCGCCGATATGCTACCACTAAGAAGGAGCTTTTGAGCATGGTCACTTTTACAAAACATTTCAAACATTACCTGCTAGGTAAAGAGTTTGTTCTTCGCACTGATCATAATTCCTTACGGTGGTTGCATAATTTCCAAGGGCTGGAGGGGCAGCTAGCTCGCTGGGTTGAGCAGCTTGCCAACTTCCAGTACAAAATTGTACATCGGCCAGGCAAGCTCCATGGAAATGCTGACGCTCTTTCGAGGTTGCCTAACTGTGGTGATGAGGGGGGGCTGAGTCAGGAGGTCCCAGACAGTAAGGGTGTTTCAAGGGTGTGTGCTGTGCAGGAAACTCCCCAGGTTCCCTCTAGTGAAAGCTGGGGCATTGATGAGCTAGGTCAGGCCCAAAGGGATGACGATGACTTGCGGCAGATCATTGCCTGTAAAAAACAGGGAGATTGTCATATGCCAGAGGACCCCAAATTACGGAAGTATGCCCCTGTGTGGGATCAGTTATACATACAAGACTCTAGGCTAGTGAGGATTCCCCCTGCATATACTGATGCTGCGTCCCAGGTACAGGTGGTTCTCCCTCGCACTTTGGTATCAAAGGTGTTGGCTCAGCTACATGGGGGTACCACCGGGGGCCACTTAGGAGTGCAGAAATTGCAGGGGAAGGTAAAAGAGCGTTTTTACTGGCCAGGGTGGTTTGGGGATGTGAAGCAGTGGGTAAAGGAGTGTGTAGATTGCTCCTCTCGTAAGACCCAGGGTAAACCCCTGTGTGCCCCTTTGCAGCTGTCAGTCACATCCAGACCCTTCGAGCGGGTGGCGTTAGACATATTGGGCCCCCTTCCAGAAACCCCTAGAAAAAATAGGTATGTCCTAGTGGTGGGGGATTATTTTTCCAAATGGACTGAGGCTTTCCCCCTTCCTAATCAGGAAGCGAGCAGTATTGCTAAGGTGCTGACAGAAGAATGGGTTTGTCGTTTTGGGGTCCCTCGGAGCATCCATTCGGACCAAGGTCGGAACCACATTATTTAGTGAACTGTGCAGGCTTCTACAAATCCACAAAACCCGTACATCTCCCTATCATGCTCAGTCTGATGGTCTGATAGAGCGTTTTAACCGCACACTGTTATCTATGCTGTCACTGTTTGTGGAGGATAATCAGTTAAACTGGGACACTTTGTTGCCTTATGTGATGCTGGCATACCGGAGCAGTGTTCATGCTAGCACGACATTTACCCCCTACAAAGTTTTGTTTGGGTGGGAAATTGTGTTGCCTATAGACATCATGCTGAACTTGGACTCTCAGGAACAGTTTTCCTCGGTTAATGATTATGTGTCCAGGCTTTCAGACACATTATCTACAGTTGTGGCTGCAGTCAGAAGACACCAGGCCAGGGCCTCAGAGAGACAGAAAAACTCCTATGATTTCAAGGCCAACTTTCAGTATTATTCAGTAGGGAGGGGAGCTAGTCTGGGTGCAGAATAAGGCTAGGAAGCGAGGACTGTGCCCCAAATTACAGAGAAAGTATAAGGGCCCTTTTCGGGTGATCGAAAGGGTGACGGATGTACTCTATAGGCTAGTGCTAGTGGAGGGAGGTCCTGAGTGTGTGGTGCATTTCAACAGACTTAAGCCCTATGTTTCTCCTTTGACAGAGACGAGTGCTCCAGATCCACCTCGGCGGGCTGGCCGATCCGACTGTCAGCCAGCCATACCTTTGAGACGACGGCGCCCAGAAGTCCAGCTTGGTGCTAGTTGGGTCCCTTATCGCCATCCCAGTCAGAACGTCCCCACTGGAGTGAGGGGGTCACTAGGAGGACAGGAAGCCCTGAATCCCGCCTCAAAGGATGTTGGGAGCCCACGGAGGGGGTCATCAGGGGTCCCAGTGGCGTCTGGATTAGACTCTCCCTCTGGTGTGGCTGTGTCCTGTCCGGGGCTGCAGGAACAACAATTTCCAGGAGGCGTGTCATCAGGTGAAGGGGGACGCCCAGTACGCCAGCGGAGACCACCTGTTTGGTCCAGTGATTATCAGATGTCACCGTAGGGACTCAGGGATGAGTCTTTTTTGCCAAGAGGGGGGAGAGTGTGGTGACATTAGGAGAGAGACCCGGTGGGTGACGTCAGAAGCAGGACTCCTTAATTATTGATGTGGTGCAGCTGGGAGAGATGGCGTGGGGAGAGAGAGTTTTGATAAGTGCGGGAGATGTGGCGTGGGGGGAGAGGAGCAACACGTTCGGCGACACGGTACTCTGCTAGCGGGGGAGGGTGTTGTTCGCAGTGATTTAGAGCTGCCGGCGATGATGAAGACAGGTGGAGGTGGTGGTTCCAGTGTCAGGAGGGGAGGCTGGTTGCCTCCTGTAGTTAGATCAGGGCCCTTTGTAGAGAGTGCCGTGCGGCCATCGCTCCCTGTGCGGCCGCCACAGCGCCCTCCTAGCCGCCAGCCAGTTCCTGTCCTCGCCGTCCAGCGAAGCCGCGAGCTAAGTATAATCCTTTATTTAACTTTGTATGTACTTGTTATTTAGTGTGTGTGCATAGGTCGGCCTATTTTTATATTTCATATGAAGTGGTGGGGGTGGTGGGGTTGCCGGGGCAGGAGCGACGGGTCTGCGGGTGGGCGGTCTCTGGGTGCCATATGCTACAGGTTAGCCGTGTGTGGGTGTTATATGGACCCTGTGTGCTGTGTTTAAAGCGTGCCTTAAAAGCTAGTGATACTAGCCTGATGTGTAGTGGGTTTTCATTCCGCGTGCTGTGTTGAAAGCGTGCCTTAGAAGCTAGTAAAGCTAGCCGATGTGTAGTGGATTGTCACTGAGTTATATTAGAGGCGAGCCTGTGGTTGTTGTGACCCTCCAGAAGGAAGCCTGCGCCCCCGACCGGCATCTCTCTGTCAGATCGGTGCCCCCACGTGTTTTATGAACTTTTGTTAATTATCAATAAAGATTATTTCCTATTGTACATAATCCCTGTCCATGTGTTTGTTCAGAGGTTCTGACATCCTTAGCTTTTATAGCTAAAGGTAAAAACCCGCCATATTACAATAGCTTAAGAGGAAATGTGTGCACTGGCGAAACAAAAGTTTACTATACAAATAAAAACAATATATACAATAGACCGGGAATGGATAGATTTTATGTCATATTGTTTACTAATTAATTCATTTGTGAGGAAAACGATTCAACCGGAAGTGCATTCGCAATTTTATTTTGAAATGTATCCCTTGCATTTCCGGGCCTGAGAGTAGAGGGGCCTGACTGTGGAGGTCTGCAGCCAGGACCTCTTGGGGGGCCTACTTGGAGAGTTTCCCACCACAGCCACAGGTAAGCAACAGGACACCAGACGAGCTGCTCCAGACCTGGACTGACATATTGACATGGCAAAGGCGGGAAAACAGGTGCAAACATGAAGCGTCTTGGTAACTAGTGGTGTATGATTCGCGATTCATCCGGATCTTTAACCCGGATCCTCTAACTGACTCGGGACTGACGAGTCATAATCTCCATTAACCCGGATCTGTACCATCCTACATCCGCCTAACAGCGGCCTAAATACAGCCACATATGCAAATTAAAACGATAAAATGCGCCATTCACTCCTCTCCTTTTAACCTGTACAATCTCATTACAACATGCCTTGCTAATATTGTTAACAATAAGTTCGTTTCCGGCGCTAAAATAGCTTCGGGAACATCGTAACTTCCTGCAGAGCAGACTCAGGTACAGAGCCGGAAACACCCGAGAATCAAAACAAAAGACTCGGGAGACTCATGAGACCCGCGGATCGCTCGCCGATCCGGCGGATCAAATGACTCAGACGACTCAGCGGATCAGCGTCTTCCTGCAGACTCAGACTCAGCAGCACAAACCCGGATTCAGATTCAGATTCAGACCGTACAGAGCCGGATACACCCGAGAATCAAAAGAACCAAAAGACTCAGGAGACTCAAAAGACTCCGGAGTCGACTGGATCTTTTCCTCCGTACAGCGCGAAACGAGGCAGATTCAGACTCGGATGGACTTCACGGAGTTGTGTCGTCAAAAGACTTCCTCCAGTCAAATATAAGAAGATAAATACAGCAATAAACAAGATGATAGAAACTTTATTTAAAACACAAACACTCGTTTCATGGAGCTGAGGCTAATATAGCTCAGAGCCTAAAAACAATGTGAGAGGGACCTAACGAAATTAACGTAATTAACGTAATTTTAGCTGCAGCATTATATGTTGTTATTAATGATGTTCTTATTCGCTGCAATTCATTTAACACAATTAAGTCTTAATAAACTTTAGAGGCTAGGCTAATACAGCCTAAACACTGTGAGAGGAGCATTATTTATATTTGTAGCATTATGTGTTAGTTTAATCCCGCGGTTCTCAAAGTGTGGGGCGCGCCCCACTGGTGGGGAATAGAGACGTGACAGGTGGGGCGCGCCAAACGGGAGGAAATTTTCCTTTTTATGCCTATCTTTATCCAGACATCCCAACTCTCTCGGAAGTTCCAGGAGTCTCCCGCATATTGATAGCGGCTCCCTGACGCCCGCAAATGAGATCCAATCTCCCGGAATCTGGAGCAAGACCGCGCACTAGGCTAGAGAGTGACTGCGCGTGTGTGTGTGTGTTTGTGTGACTATAAATGCAGCGCGTGTGAGAGCAAAGCGTCCTTATAGCTGTGTGTTGCCACTTATTAGACCGATCATCCCCCCCCCCACTGCGTATTCAGACAGGGAAACCGGCAACCGGTGGTGGGGGGGTGAGGGGAGCTGAGGTGGGTTGCTGTGGGCGTGTCTATACCTGCTGAATGTAACCGCTGTGAAACAATCAGGAAATAACTTTTTATTTCTCTGATTAATGACAGCTTCATCGAGGCCGGCGCTCGCTCTCTGTGTTGTTACTCTATGACTCTCGACCAAAGCGCTCTCTCTCTCTCTCTCTCTCTCTCTCTCTCTCTCTCTAATCATCGGTCACAAATTAAACTTCTTCGTGTCTCTATTTGAATTTAACTTGACTTTGACTTTAATTTAATTTAAAGTCGGACTCAGATTTAGAAGCTGGCAGGGGTGGAAAGTAACGAGTTACATTTACTCTCGTTACTGTAATTGAGTAGTTTTTTGTGTACTTGTACTTTTTTGAGTATTTTTTAAAATCAGTAATTTTACTTTTACTTAAGTACATATTGTTGGAAGTAATTTACTTCGCAACATTTGAAATAGCTTCCGTTACAAAGTAAAAAAAAAAAAAAAAGATCAACTAGCACTGCGTCTGCGTGCCAGTAACTGTCCATCTGATTGGCTCTGGACAACTGCAGCGCCAGAGGGTCAGAAACGTCGAGAAGTTTGTGCCACAGAGGAGCGGATGGAGAAGAGTGTGTGGATGGAGACAAGTGTAACGATGGAGAAGGGTCGAATTTGGAACACAGAGACACGCACGGAGATCGTGAGGTCAATCCGCGAATGACAACAATTTCATCATGCAATGTAAACTTTGTATGCCGAAAGATACGCAGCTATCCACCTACAAAAACTCTGCTTCCAACCTGCGCAAGCATGTACAGGTAAGATAACCTCACGTGAAGCTAAATAACTTTACATGCAATTAATCATGGAGCCATGCGATTAATAACTTTACTCAATCATGGTATGCTAACGTCAGTGTTAGCAGCCAGCTTTATAGTGCTAGTTAACGTTAGCTAACTTGGTAGTAAGCTAGTAAGTTTAATTTTAGAGTATGGTCTAGACCTGCTCTATGTGTAAAGTGCCTTGAGATGACTGTTGTTGTGATTTTGCGCTATATAAATAAAGATTGATTGATTGATTGATTGATTGATTGATATATTGGTGAATGTTTTTCATTCAGTAATCTTATATGCAGGATAAAACCAGGTGATCTGGGACCACACTTAAAGTCTGCCAGTGACCCATCAATGACATAGTCTACTCTTTCTACATGACACTTTGAAAAATATGAATTAATCTATTGATATAAAAAATATTTTAATTGTATGTTTTATGAAAACATGGTATTGATTATTTATATGATGATGTTTGTTTGTTTTTGTTCACAGAGGAAACATCCATCAAAGACGAAAGTCTACACTGACCTCGTGGCAGCACGCAAGCAGGTATGATTTGCGCTCTTCGGGGCAGCTTCTGTTAGAGGTCCCTAAGTCGCGATTTAAGCAGTGGGGCAACCGTTCTTTTGCCGTCGCTGCTCCCAGATTGTGGAACAAACTGCCCCCTGACATTCGCACCACTACTGATCCCAGCCTTTTTAAATCGAAACTTAAGACTCACTTTTTTAGATTGGCTTTTAACTCTGACTAGGGCAGTATTGTCAGCTGTACCTATTCTGTTTGCTCCTTTCTGTGTATTTCCTGGAAGGTGTTTTAATACTCTGCAGCGCTGTAGCACTTCAGCACTTTTAATTGCATTTGTGGTGTGTTGTATTATGTATTGTTTCATGGCCTTGTTGTAAAGCACTTTGGGTACCTTTCGGCTATTGTAAAGGGCTATACAAATAAATTTGATTTGATTTGATATGATTTGGATTATTGATGGGGGATGTATAAACTACATATAGTCAGTGTATCACCTACTGTAGATGCTGGTCACCTCACACACAGTTTGGAGAAGAGGAGTCTCCACTTCTTCAGCATAGAAGCAAAGCAGTGTACTGCTGTGCACAGGGCCAGCAGCAAAACATTTTTGCCACCTTTAAAAGGCTTAGTCCAATATCATACATGCAACAAAATAATGAGCCTGTCTACATGAGTGTAGAAAATGTTTTGGTTTTTGTAGTGGCAACATTATGATGAATTAAGTTGCCACATAAATGAAAGCCTAAATGTCTGATATATTCTGTGTGTTTTGTGTGTATTTGTCACTTAACACAGGTTTGGCCTATGTGAAGCATCACATTGAGCACATGACAGAGGATGAGATGGAGCATGTCGGCCACTCATCAGATGAGGACGATTTCTTCTCATCACTGAAGTCCAAAAAGTCAAAAGGCACAAGTGAGCTAGATGGGTCCCTTGCCTGTGTCTCAGACAAAATGGACCTACTGAACTCTTTTCCTCTCATCAAAAAGCTCTCTCTCAAACTCAACACTGGTCTGCCTGCTTCTGCTGCTTGTGAGCGCCTTTTCAGCTGTGCTGGACTGCTGTTCACTGCAAACCGAGCTAGAATGAACTCTACTAACTTTGAAAACCAGCTCCTGCTCAAACTAAATAGCAAGTGTTTCTGGAGTGTTTTCCAGATGTTTCCAGATGTTTCTGTTGGTTATCAGTGAAAAGACACAGAGCTGACGACTTTCACTTCAACTGAGTTTTGTTAACATTTATTTTCATATGTGGGATAATCTTGTTCTGCTTTTATGTCTTGATGAGCTAAAGACAGTTTCCTGTTGATTTTCTGTTCTTATACATTGAGATGTGAATGAAAGCTCAGGCATGAATCAAGTCATGATTATTTTGTAAAATTTGGATTTATTTGTGCAGTTCTTGATACATGTGTATCTCTGTACACTTGAATATGCTGCAGGTGTGTCGGTGCAACTTGAAAATACTATTTCTGAATATTATTTCTGACTCACCTGATGGTGCCGAGTCCTGAAAACCAGATAAAACAGATTCAAACTAAATAGCAAGTTCATTGAATAATTAAGGAGGAACTGTAATCTGGATCTATCTGTGATCTATGTGTTTGCTTTAATAAAAAGTGAGTTTGAGCTTTGTGTATGTTTTTGTACTTTTTTATTGCACCCCCCTTGCAAAATTCCCCCTTGTCCAAAGTGGGGAATGACTGAAAAAGTTTGAGAACCACTGGTTTAATCTGTCATCAATAATTATGGAGTTATATTCGCCACATTCCTATGATGTCATTTACTGTATTTACAGTTGAATTAGTGATGCTGACTGTGAGTTATGAGAATATAACACTGTATTTCTATCAGTTGAATATAATGCAGCTAAATAAAAACATTGTGAACTACTTACAGCCTCATAATTAATGTTAGAGAATTTTTAATAAGATGAAAATGCAAAGTTTTATTTCCTGCATCAAAATTTCAAATGCACAAACAGTAGACTGCCCTCCTCTTATAATTTTAATTTATTTAGCCTATTTGTAGTCTAAGACAGGTGGGCTTGTGTTTCACTGGTAGAATTTATATGTTTATGGACAAATGACTCAAATGACTCATAAGAATTAATTAGATTTAAGCGTATTACACACATAACCATTCTCTAAACATGTTTATTTTCAATGAAGCAGCATGCCCTGCTTTTTAGTTGCTTATTTTATTTTATTTTTTATTTTTTTGCTTTAGAGACATCATAATTTAAAGACAGCATCTGTTTGTTGAAATGGCTGACGTGCCGTTTGCCTGGCTTTATACCTGCAAAGCTGTTTTCCTCCAATTATCCTGATTTATTTGGAACTTGAGACCAGGCTAGCTCAACATTCTACGAACCAACAGCTCAAAGTACCAAGTAAGTGTCTGTATGTCTCATTACGGCCTGATGGTGAAGCCCAGTAGCTTTCCTACTCCAAGTGCACTTTTCTGGGCAGTATAGAGAATCATTCAAAACCACTGGCCAGCACTTTTATATCAGACTGCAGCTTTACTAACATTTGCAAAAAAAAAAGAAAGTGTCTGCTAAAACATTATTCATGTTTTTTTTGTTTTACATTCTCCCTCTGCTAATCAAATGATTTGCCTTTAAAAATTTTTGCTTTGTACTATTTTCAATGCCATGCACCTGATTTGGTGGAAACAAACTTAGTTTGACCTATTGAACTGCTCACATCAGACTTCAGGGAGCTTTTCAGCTTAAGCGCTCTTCTCAGTAATTAAAAAAAAAAAAATACAAAACTGAAAACCTTTTTGTGAAATCTGTTTTTATGTGTATCCCATTGCTGTCACTCAAGTAAACTGTTCTCACCCACCATCTGAAATGATTCATCTGTCACTGCTGCTTTATTGAAGTGCCGCTGATGGTTAGTTATGGTTATGTGTAATAAAATCTGTAGCGCTTCACACACCCTGTGAGATACAGCAAACTACCGTTGTCAGCCCCTGTCCCCACAGCCCCTCCGTTGAGCCAGGAGTCATTGGGCCTTTAGTATCTTTGGTTGTCAGGCAGCCCCTTTTCCCATAGTGGTTTCATCGATCCGGGAGTCATCGGGCATATACAGGCCATGTTAATCGTTTCACATAAATCTTTTGTGTTTGTGTGTATGTGTGGAGAATGAAACTGGTAGATACAATCATAACTGGATAAGAACATTTGACACATCTTCAAAGATTTTTATTTTATATTTGAATTGAGATCATTAAACGATAATATAAAAATTGTGTGCTCAGACAGTATTTCCCTGCCATGGATTCATAAAGTATGCACACAGTGGCTATTGCATGTTTTACCCTGCTACAACACACATTGTTAAGGTTAAATGTGGAATTAAAAAAATCCTTTGAAGACACATTTTAAAAAGGATCTTACTGCCCAAATTTCATACGTTATGTGCTTTGTATACTAAATACTTTGTTCAGATGTCATCACATTAGCTGAACAGTGGTTTCACAGTAAGTTTTGGATGACTTGCTGGTGGTTAAAGATGGAATCAAACAAAGAGGACGTGACTGTTCTACAGCTCGCTGTGCTCCTCTGTCGCTTGTTGGCGCTTCTCTGGGAGGGTCCGAGTCAGGAAGACAAACCGCTCCTTCTTCAAGTGCTGACCAGTTGACTGCTCCTTTACACGAATTTCCAGGTACTTTTCTTCTACTCCGTACTTTGGCCAGTGGATAAGATTGTCCCCATTAGGAGACCTTTACACACACACACACACACACACACACACACACACACACACACACACACATTTTAGAAACAACTTTTGCCTTGTCTTCATATTAGAGTTGTTCCGATTCCGATACCAGTATCGGAAATTGCTCTGATACTGCCGAAAATACTGGCATCGGTATCGGCGACTACTGGAGTCCAGGCACCGATCCGATACCACGTAATTTATTAAATTAGTAATCTATTTACTGGTTAGCTCCGTTAAGCTCTGGCACAGTTCTTCTTTGCTGCTCTTAAAACAGTGGCGCTGTGCTGCCTATATATACACATATATATATACTGCGATATAGATATAGATATATATATATATTCTAGATTTATTTATTTAGGTTGCTCTACTGTTTTTTATACTGTTCTATATAAAAATAAATTTAAAAATCAATGGCTTGAATTTGCTGTATTTATTCATGTTTTACAAAGGGTTTAACCTGAGCCAGGCCTTACCACAATGATAATCATATCACAGTCAAGCAGGCATAGTATGATATTTTTTTTTATAGCATACTGGTGTCGGATCGGTACTCGGTATCGGCCCATACTCACAGCATAAGTATCGGAATCGGTATTGGGAGGGAAAAAATGGTATCGGAACATCTCTACTTCATGTATCTTAACTTATAATGACGGTTAATTCCTACCCTGTGCGAGCAAAGTTGCCCCAGTAGCTCATCATGGTTCTGCTCAACTGCTCCTCCTCTTCAGCGCACGCATCTAAAATGAAGTTGTCTGGTAAAACACTGCACAAGAGAAAACTGATGGTCCGCTGACATAGTGATTTTTATATTGCACTTACCCGTTAATGTGACATGTGAGGTTGTGAAGCACATCCCTAATACTGTAAAGATCTCATCTCCATGGTCACTCCCTACAAAGCTCGGCCTGTTTGCCTGCACGAATTTGGGGGAATGCCGATACTGGTACAGGTACGTGGGGGCGCCGGCATCTAGTTGTAGACAAATGGGTGTGATATAGCTTGTTTATGAGTGACATGGTGGTAAATATTAAAGCAACGCTGTGTAACTATTCTCACATAAACTAACAGATTTCAAATCATGTGGAAAATAGATTTGCATAGTCTTGTGTAAGCAAACCTCTGTGAGCATTAGCAGCCTTAATGGTTGGAATGTTGAATAGGATATCTCCAAGCAACTCAGTATAGCCATCTCTGTTTTTCACACGATCTTCACCGGTTCCAGTATATTCTTCTATGACCAAATCTCTCAAGGTTGCATCTTTGGGCTTGGGAAAATAAACAACACATCTGTCAGATAACTTAGAGCAATACAGAATGATAAAATACACTAATGTTGCAACACCAGGCAGCTTGTCTTACATCAGGGAAGAACATGTAAAGTGCGTTCATGACGTCCTCCCGACCAATTCCCTCTGTCCAGTTTGCAGGCACGAAGAACTACAAAAAGACATAGTTGGAATGAACATTTCAGGCATGAGCAAAGCAAAAACTTTTCATTGGCTCATCTGGAAATCTGTAACAATTTAGCATTCACACTTACAGCTGGAAGTAACCAGCCCCCTTCATCATCATTAACGCCAGTCATGAATGGTACAGTGAGGAGTTCATGTTTACTGAACAGCTCGTCCACAGGTTTTTTGAGGAAGTGTCCATCAATGTTGATGGCAAATCTCAATGTTGGATCCTTAAGAGAATAAAATGGGTAAAAGAACAAAAACATTAAGACAACTTAATAAGCAGCCATATTAATTTATGAGTTTTGCATACAGTATCTCACCTGCGTGAGATTCACATAGGTATGCAAATTGAGGTTTCTCATGCAATCAGCGATCTCCTCTGTGCTCTCGATGCTACAGCCAGATATGTTTGCTACCACCTGAGGACAACAATTTAGAAAAGACAAAGATGTTGTGATATTCCCAATTTTGTGCACTGAAGAAAGTTTACACACAGAAATTAAATACTGATGATTAACCTGTGCCATCGGAAGAGGATCATCATTTGTCAGGAGTACGTCCATTGCAGCAGTGCCACTCTCAGCGATGGCACGGTGGAGTAGGCCATTGGACAGCGGCGAGAGGAGCTGTTGATTCAGTAGACAGAAATAAAATGAGAGTTGTGTGTGCAGCAATAATTTAACTCTGCAATACCTGCAAAAACATCTTACCTGGAGAGAAACGCTCACTCCACCAGCAGACTCTCCCATTATGGTGACTAAATCTGGGTTTCCCCCAAAGTTGTGAATGTGCTCCTGGATCCACCTCAGAGCTTGGACCTGGTCCAGTAGGCCAAAGTTCCCTGACATGTGCTCATCTCCAGTGCTGAACACAACATACAATTATCGTCTGTCAGGCTACGTTTACACTAGCTGGTAAAAATTAAAAGTAACAGAATGTGATCATGGTATGTTCATTCTAACTATTATTATTTACCTGAGAAAGCCCAGAAATCCTAAGCGGTACTGGATCAGAACCACAACCACATCCTGGTATGCAGCCAGGGCGGAGCCATCATACATTGAAACTGAGCCGATACCAAACCCTCCTCCGTGGATCCAGACCATGACCTGGTGAGGTGACGAAAGAACTTTTATACAAAGCATAAACGAACATTTTTACTTTATTCTACATCAAACTAAACAAAGACTTTAATCTGACTCTAATCAGAGATAACTCCTTTGCCGTCTGGTTCTAAATATGATGCCATCCGGTGCTTCCCCTAGAATTTTTTTCAGCAGCGGTGCTGCTATGTCCGTGTCCATGAGGATACAACGTCGACCTGTATTCATGCGAGTGAGAATAGTTTCAATTAAATGACCTTGCAATCGCATATATATGCATTGCATATATATCCATTGCATACATATCCAGAACTCTTCTGTAGTGGAGCTCAGCAGTGGGGCAGCCATTGATGCTCACACATATGCAAGTGGCCAGATGCTCTCCCTGTAGTCTGTTCTCAGGTCAGTCTTATAGAAATACAACAAATACAAATCATGAGGGTGAGGCCAGAAATCAATTAATAATGAATTCTATTAAGATTAACTATATTCAGCGTGGAAAAGTATCTAGGTCCTGCTCCTCGCACCTCTCCTTGCATCTTTCCTCGCTCCTCTCTCTGCTCCTCTTTGCGTCTCTCCCTGCTCCTTTCCTCGCTCCTCTCTCTGCTCCTCTTTGCATCTCTCCCTGCTCCTTTCCTCACTCCTCTCCCTGCTCCTCTCTCCGCTCCTTTCCTCACTCCCTGCATCACTCCCTGCTCCTCTCTCTGTTCCTTTCCTTATTCCTTTCCTCTCTCCTCTCTCTGCTCCTCTGGACTCACAGGTAGTAATGACAAGCAACTAATTAATGTAGCTAGCGCTACTTAGCAGCTAAAAAAACGTGCTGTTAACGTTAGCTTGAGAGGCTGTAGCATTTATTAACTGACAAACTACATTTTCTGCTAATCTCTCTCTCTACTGTTGCTGCTCCGTTCACTTTTACCACTTCACCGTCACTTTCTCTGCTCGCTCACTTGTTGGACACTGCCATAAGGAGCTATGCTACTCTACGTTACGCTAACGTTACGCTACCTATGCTACTCACTACTCTAACGTGTATAAACTTGAACATTTTTTACGTAGATGATGAAGAATGAGAAGAGGGTCCAACATGATTTGATGCGCTACTTAATGACTCAAAAGAAGTCCAAAATAACGTTGTGTGTTGTTGTGCTCACACAGTGCGAGTAAAAATCATTAGTGGCACATTGATATTAATGATCTTGTGAAACTTCAGCAGCGGCGCTCGTAATCTAGCAGCGGCGCTGCACCGCTACTGAATGAATATGGGGAAACACTGCCATCATTCATACATCCAAACCTGCAACAAAGGCTTCTTACTGGGAGCTTGGCATCATGAGCTCTGTTTGCAGGAGTGTAAATGTTGAGGTAAAGGCAGTCTTCTGAAATGTCTGGGACTTCTACCATCATGCCACCCACTTTTTCTAGCAGATCAAAGGTAAACTGTCTATGTTGAACACACCTGAAAAAGAGAAGTGTTTTATCAGTAAGTAGGACATCATAACTGGACATCACTTTCTCAAAGCGTGGTATGAAACAACTGAAGCATGTGAACGCAGCCTTACATTGGTGGCTGGCGGATGGCGTTCCTCACTCCTTCCCATCCCTGTACCGGCTGAGGAGCACTCAGTCTCAAAGCAGGGCCTACGGGTGGCTTGGCGAATGGGATACCCAGGAAGGCATGGACCCCGGACTCCTTCCCCTTTACGTTCACATAGCTACCTCTCAGGCTGCCGAGCTTTGTGTGGACTTCAGGTGCTGTCGGGATATTAGGGCTGAGTCAGAATCTTCATCATGTGACACTTCACCGTTTACCAATTCAATTTCTACATGTAAATATGTAAAATCCGTTGGTTGGTTGGTTGGTTGTAGGTTATGTTACAAGCAAGTGTTATTTGATTTCTGACATGTCAAACCATTTGAGAACACTTTCCCCCTCTCCAATTTTTAAGACAGACTTTATTGATCGACAACAGGGAAATTCACTTGTTACAGCAGCTCCCAATACACAAGGTGGATAAGACAAATACTCATACATGATATATGGAAATACTAGATATAAAGAGATATGAGAGGTATATACACCTTTCCAGTGTACAGATATGCATGACGGATCATTTCACAGAAATAATTGTGTTGGTTATGGAATACACTCACATTGATGTTTCACCTTGAGCTCTGGGGTAGTTTTAAAATGTTCCACTGGTCTGTTAATTCAGTTAATGATTCATCAAAATGTACTGATTAATCAATTAAAATAAAAAAACAAAACAAAAAATTGTTATTCTGTAACATTAAGGTAGCAAACTTTTTAGTTTGATACTTCATGCATTGTTCATGCACACCACTTTTGGTGGATCTAGTTCGACTGTAATGACAAACACACCCATTCAAACACCCATTCAGAGCTACACCCTAGTTCACCTGTGACCCACTGACCGTACTTATGCAATGCAATAAAAAACTTCCCCTTTAAGGAGACGAGACACCACACTGAGTGATTTATGCGCGCGCACACACACACACACACACACACACACACACACACACACACAGGCCCACTACACTCATGTTCCTGCACAGCATCACAGCAGTGAGTGTGTAGGTGAAAGTTACTGGATTGGTTTTCGTTCTACTCACCGGGCAGGTCTGCAGCAACATGGAGGAATAAGACAGAAAGACAGAGGAAGGTTTGCTTCACACGGAGCGCCATGGTGCTCTCTCTGCTGTGGACTACAACACTGTGTCGCCTCCTCCCCGCGAAGCTTCCTCTTTAACTTTAACCGAGGCAGGCGGTGCTCCACATTATGTTACGTAATAGCCTGCCTGCCTGCCTACTTGGAGAGTTTCCACCACAGCCACAGGTAAGCAACAGGACACCAGACGAGCTGCTCCAGACCAGGACTGACATATTGACATGGCAAAGGCGGGAAAACAGGTGCAAACATGAAGCGTCTTGGTAACAGTCATGGCGTAGTTTTCCTCTTTATGTTAATGACAACAACAGTTCTCCACTTTGAGTGGTCTGTCACTGAAGAGGGCGCTGTTTGTCTTCAGGAGACACAGTGGAGGTGTCCACATACAGTCTAATGTTACAGCAGAACTGTGTGGTGTATGAAGACAAACAGGCAGACAGATCACGCTGTGTTCATCTCCACTCCACCATAGACTGTAAACATGAAGCTCCCTCCTGCTCTCACCAACTGTTTGACCCAAGCTGCGACCTCTGAGGCTGTGAAGTGAAGCCAACACAGGAAGTACCACAAGCTGCAGTTCCCTCAAACGTCCACTTGAGGCTGGCTAAAGAATGAGTCAGTCTCCATAAGTCCCCATATTAAACATTTATACAGCCTGGTACAAAAAACCAGTTTTGTGTTTTGTACTGTATTTTTGTAGATCATATTTAGACATATTTGGATAAAACTTGTATTTGTTTTGTGATTACATTAACACAGAATGGGACAAGGACACTTGATTAATAGGTAGTTAAGGTGCAGTGGCAAGATGATGGTAATAGTGCTGATGATGGTAATGTTATTGTTAATAATAGTATATAATAATAATAACAATAATAATATCATATAATAATAACAACAACAACAATAATATTAATATATCTATAGAGTCATATATTTAGCCTGTGCAAGGTGTGCATACATACATAACTGTAATATATAATATGTACACATGTATAAATATATGTATATATATACACAAGATACGATATGATATGATATATAGTATAGTATATGTATAATATGTGCATAATAAATACTTGACTATACAAGATATACATACTATAAATAATATAGTATGAATATAAATATGTAAATAAAATGTGCAAAAAGATAAGAATATTGTATAAATATGATATATAATATCAATATGGTTTATATGAATATATCACATATGATATAAAGAATATACAATATAAACAAACCTAGATGATACATGTAACAAAGCTATGCAATCTCTACCAGTCTATATTTAAATAACAATAATATAATAATAATGATATAACATATAATAATTTCAGAGGCATTACTGAAATATTTTGGAGCAGCCTCGACTGCACCAGGACCATCTAAGTCAGCTGACATGACTGCTGCTCAGGGAACATCTTCAGACACTTCTACTCACTCCTCTGGTGTGACTGAAGCTCATACAGAGGTACCACAGACTTCTGCATCCTCCTCTGAAGTGAGCAGTGTGTGTGGTTGTACTGTGTCTTGGGGCCACAAACAAAGTCATGTTAAGGACTTATAAATTGCTAGGGCCGGCCCTGTGTAAGCTACTTTTAATATTATAATATGCTACTAGATATGCCTACGGGGGTGTCGTTTAGCCCAGTTGGTAGAGCATCCGTCCCGTGGCGGCCCAGGGTTTGAATCCGACCTGTGGCCCTTTCCCACATGTCATTCCCCATCTCTCTCTCCCCACATTTCCTGTCACTCTTCAAGCTGTCTCTGTCAAATAAAGCTCAAAAAGACCAAAAAATATCTTAAAAAAAAAAGATATGCCTACGATGTGAATTACATCCAAACCTTTCAGCTGCGAAAGCGCCCTGAAGCATTGACACAGGCTCTTCAAACAGATCACGTTTCGGCAAAGAGCTCCATGGCCTGTCTAAGATCTGCAGATAGTTTCTGCGTCTGTTCTTTGTTTTCCCTCACACCGCAAGCAAATCTAGCAAGAAAACACAGGAGGAGTTGTGAATAGTGTCCTTGCTGTTTGTTTGCAGTGCATTGGGGGACCCCTCTAGAACACTGCGCTCTCAGAATGCTGGGTTCCTTGTGGTTCCTATAGTTTCCAAAAGTAGATTGGGAGCCAGAGCTTTCAGCTATCAAGCTCATCTTCTGTGGAACAAACTACCAGAGCTTATAGTTAGGGCTGGCTCAGGTCAGCATGTTAATGCATCTTACTAACAAAACTTCTTCCCCGGAGTTTCTGTGCTCTCTCGTCCAGCAGGTTCTCATGGATCGTGACTGCTGCTGTGGTCCTGCATGACGTCCACTACATATATTATTACTGTCATTATTGTTACCATATCTCCATTACAGTTAAAGTTAATTTATAGTTAATTAATGACTTGCTGCTGCTGCGCATCTGTGCATCTGTGTCTCTCTAACTCTATCACAGGTTCCACTGCTACTGTAATCATTTCATCATTCATTGTAATTCATTGTACAGATTGTGAAGCCCTCCGAGGCAAAATGTATTTTGTGAATTTGGGCTATACAAATAAAATTTGATTTGATTTGATTTGATTTGATTTGATTTCTATACCATACATGTGTTCTATGATGGTTCAGAAACATTTTTAGTAGCTTTTGACAGACAAAAGTCCTGCTTTAACTGTATATTTGTTAATCTCAGTTTGATCCATTGCTATCTTAAATATTACCTTCCATTGAATGCCTGCTATTGATCATTTATTAAACATCAATGGGCTTTTTTTTGAGAAAAATACTTTTACTTTTGTAATATTTCAGTAATCTAACAGTACTTCCACTTGAATACACAACATCAGTACTCTTTCCACCACTGACAACTATAACTATATAAATATAAAAAGGGGTTATCATAGAAATGATTAACATAAAGTGCACTGCATGCTCTAATTTCATCACAGAGGTTAACTTCAGTGAGGCAGCTGCTGAAATGGCTGCTGCTCAGTGTGTTTATCTATTAGTGATTTCAGTTAAGTTCACTTTTAGTTTAGTCTGATGAAACATGAAGAAAGGAGACATATTGTGCAGGCGAGAGATACATGATTAATTATTTTAGTTAAATAAATGTAGTTTGGATTTGTTTGAGCTGCTGGTTGCACTTGGATGAACTGTCAAATCATTGGTGACAAATTTAAAAGCTCTCAGTACAGAAGGTGCGGAAATATCTTCAGGTTCATCTGCAGGAACACCTTTACAGTCTAAAGGTAGCACACACCTGCAGATATCCAGAGTGGTCAGTGCTTGATTTAATCAATGTTGGACTATGAGACATGGCTCAATATTCTTATTGCTTGCACTTCACCACCCTTGTTAGTAATGTTTTCAGCTGCTTTGTGTTTTTTCACTCTTACTGTCCCAACATTTGCCTATAAGTAGGGTGTAATGCATGTACAATATGTAGTGATATAAATACTGTACCATAACTGTTGGAAACTCAAAGTAAATCCACAGAATATACCACAACAGAATACACAAACCACTAATGTAATGTCAACACAAACATTTATTACAGGGTTGCTGTATTGTATTTCATCACATCAACCTCTACATGTTTGTTTTGTATCATACTCATGCATTCTTGGTCCAGAAATATTAAATTTCCCTTGTCTTATATAGTGTTGCTTCATATTATAAAGTACAGTACATGTATTGGAGAAGCAGCACAAACATTTGAAAATTACATCTCACTCACATATGTCATTTTAGAGGCTGTGTATCACCTTAGAAAAAATATTGCATCCAAAGTCTAAAACTGTTTGCTAAATTCACATTTGCATTCCTCTGATTAATTTAAAATTTCAGTCAGAGTCCAACAGGAACAAAAAGAGGACGTCCTTCTTTATCCTTCCTTCTGTTTGCCTTTGTTATTCATTACCTTTAAGTTAAAGATTGACATTTTAGAAGTTCTGCTGGTTGAATTTGATCATTTAAGGCCTGAAAGCAGCAGTGCAGCAGAATAAATGGAGGTTTTTAAATCATTGTATCTGTTCTGGAGAACATAAGTAGACCCAAAGTGCAAACACATCCATAGGCTGAGAATAGTTCAGAAATGTGTATTAGACAAAGTCAGATGGGTAAACTGCAGGGGGCAGGTGGGTGTCGGGTGGACAGGAGATCCAAACAGTGCACAGCTGGTGGCGGCAGATATCCAAGGGGATATCAGGGGTCCTGATTGTGTGTACTTCAAAAACTGAAATAGGTAGTTATCTATTGCTTCAACAACTGAAGTAGACAACGATCTAGCAGAGTTTGGAAGGTCGAACCAGTGTTATTTACTGCACCGTGATTGGCTGATGGGCTGCAGCTGGTTATCTGTTGCGTTATTCTTTCTCTTATTGCCTTTTCTTTTTTTCCACTTATTGCATGGTAGTGGAAATAATTAAACTATATTACTCTTTTCAGGCTGACGCTTAATCAAACATATGTTTCATATACTGAAGGCTATATTTAGGTTTTTATTTAAACACAGCAAGGCCATAATTTTAGCAACTGTAGCAGTGCAAAATCTACTGATACTCTGTGTGTGTATACTGTATGTCAGTGAACGTCAACTGGCGGCCCGCGGGCCCGTCAGAGCTTTCCATCTGGCCCCCAGAATATTACTGGATTCAGGAATAGCCAAGGGAAGAGGACAAAGTATGTTTCTACATTTTTATTTAAGTGAAATGAAACAAACGCCCTCTGAAGCCCGCCTCCAATCAAAAATGACGATAAACGCATTGCTCTTTTATTGTTTCACGTCTGTCAAAATTGTCCTTTCTTGGGCTCCATTTCCCCACACAATAGCACACTATTGCAGTGTTTCAATAATAAATTAAAGCTGCGAGCAGCGTTGAGGCGGACCGAGCCCCCACGCGACTCGGGCTGTGGCGCAACCGCGTCCCGTGCCGTCGGAACACGTGCCGTCGTAACACGTGTGGACCACGTCACGAAAGTGTCACGTCAGTCCAGTCCTAAGCCCACGTCAATGCACTCCCAAGCCCTCATGTGCAGAAGCTGTGGGAGAGCACTGCACGTTGTGACACATTTGAGAGACTGTGTCAGGGCGGGCTCAAGGCAGGACTCAGATGCAGAGCAGGTGTAAATTTAGTAAGCTTTATTCAGGACAGAAAAACAAACTAAAACTCTGACAAACAAAAGGGGCTCCAAAAGGGAGAAAACCAAACCTGACTCTAACAAACAAAAGACGCTCCAAAAAGGGAGGAAACAAAAACAGCAATATCTGAACTATCTAAACTGAAATACTATGGCTACAAAGCTACAAAATCAAAATCACTCTAACGAGGAAAAAACTCAAGGCGCAAAAGCAGGGCAATACTGTGGCTGTGGCAAAGAACAATGGTACGGGCTGGTATGACGAACAAATACGAACACACTGGCACAAGACAAGGGAAGACGCAGACTATTTAACACATGGAGGGAAGGGACCACCAGGTGCACACAATCGGTGATTAGGGAAGACAATCAGACAGGGGACACACCAGGAAGGGCAAGTGACCGCGGTGTGACAGTGCCCCCCCCTCTAGGACCGACATCCTGACGGTCCAGGTTGCTCAGGGTGATCCCGGTAAAAGTCATCAATGAGGGTATGGTCCACAATGTGTCTGGATGGAACCCATAGTCTTTCCTCAGGACCATAACCTTCCCAGTCTACCAGGAATTGTCTCCCCCGGCCTCGGCTGCGTATAGCCAACAGCTTCTTGACCTTGTAAACAGGGCCACCATCCACGATTTCAGGGGGTGGAGGTGGAGGGGCTGCAGGGACCAGGGGGCTGTCTTTCACGGGCTTTATCTGGCTGACATGAAAGGTGGGGTGGACACGCAGAGATCGGGGCAGGCGAAGGCGTACAGCAGCTGGACTGATGATCTGTGAGATGGGAAAGGGGCCCACGAACCGCGGTGCCAGCTTTTTGGACGGGACTTTGAGGTTCAGGTCTTTGGCCGAGAGCCACACTCTCTGGCCGGGCCGGTAGTTAGGCGCGGGTCTCCTCTTGCGGTCAGCCGCTCTCTTCACCCGATCGCCCTGTCTGATGAGGACCTGTCTTGCGGCTGCCCAGATGCGGCGGCAGCGGCGGAATAAGGCATGGGCGGAGGGAACTGACACCTCTGGCTCACAGTCTGAAAAGAGAGGCGGGTCGTAGCCAAACACACATTTAAAAGGGGTGAAACCTGTGGCAGATGTGGGGAGTGTATTATGTGCATACTCCACCCAGACCAAGTGTTTGCTCCATGTAGCGGGGTTCTGTGACACAAGGCACCGGAGGCCGGTTTCTAGCTGCTGGTTGAGCCGCTCGGTCTGGCCATTAGCCTCCGGATGATATCCCGACGTCAGGCTGGCTTTGGCTCCGATGAGCTTACAGAATTCCTTCCAGAATCTGGAAATGAACTGGGGCCCCCGGTCAGAAACAATGTCTCTTGGAAAACCGTGGATCTTGAATACATGATCGAGCATGACTTCTGCTGTTTCTCTGGCTGATGGGAGTTTAGGCAAAGCAATAAATCTAACCATCTTGGAAAAACGATCCACCACGGTCAGGACCGTGGTGTTACCTTGGGAGGCCGGGAGCCCCGTGACGAAATCCAGGGAGATGTCTGACCATGGACGGGAGGGAATGGGAAGCGGTTGGAGCAGGCCCATGCGTGATCCAGTGGAGGATTTATTGCGGGCACAGACCGAGCAAGCCTCGACGTACTCCCGGACCTCCGGCTCCATAGACGGCCACCAGAACCTCCGGGAGATGGCGAACATGGTCCGCCTGACTCCCGGATGACAGGAAAGCGGCGAGGTGTGAGCCCAATGGATCACCTGTGGGCGCAGATCAACCGGGACAAACAGCTTGTTTTCAGGGCACCCACTAGGTGGCGGGGCTACACCGTTGGCCAGCTTAACCGCCTCTTCTATTTGCCAAGTTACCGCTCCAACCACACAGGACAGTGGGAGGATGGGTTCAGGCTCCTTGGCTACAGGCACGGGGTCAAAGAGTCGTGACAGGACGTCCGGCTTGACGTTCCGGGACCCCGGCCTGTAAGAGAGGGAAAAAGAGAAGCGATTAAAAAATAGCGCCCACCTGGCCTGGCGAGAATTAAGTCTCTTAGCTTGACGTATGTACTCCAAGTTCTTGTGGTCCGTCCACACTAGGAACGGCTGGCTGGCCCCCTCTAACCAATGACGCCATTCTTCTAGAGCCACCTTGACTGCGAGCAGTTCTCTGTTTCCGACGTCATAATTCCTGCTGTCGTCGCTGTCGCTCCTCCCGTGAAAGTCGTGCGCGCCCCAGTTGCATGGCCTCTTCTCCTCTGTGTGTGGGGGAAAGAGAACGTGATCCCGATGGTGACTGGAGAGGAGATGGGCCTGCCGGTGCTGGAGTGGGGACTGCTGGGGTCCCAGGAGCGGTGGATGGACCTGACGTTTGGGTAAGATGATCCACAAGATCCTGCACTCTGCTTGAGAGGATGCTGAGATGTGCTGCCATGGTCGTCTGGAACTCTTCCTGACGAGATATGCGTGACTCCTGGTCCTGCAGGACCGCTGCCACCTGTTGTGTCCCTGCTGAGTCCATACTGGCCAGTGTGTACTGTCAGGGCGGGCTCAAGGCAGGACTCAGATGCAGAGCAGGTGTAAATTTAGTAAGCTTTATTCAGGACAGAAAAACAAACTAAAACTCTGACAAACAAAAGGGGCTCCAAAAGGGAGAAAACCAAACCTGACTCTAACAAACAAAAGACGCTCCAAAACGGAGGAAACAAAACCTGACGCTAACAAACAAAGGGCGCTCCAAAAAGGGAGGAAACAAAAACAGCAATATCTGAACTATCTAAACTAAAATACTATGGCTACAAAGCTACAAAATCAAAATCACTCTAACAAGGAAAAAACTCAAGGCGCAAAAGCAGGGCAATACTGTGGCTGTGGCAAAGAACAATGGTACGGGCTGGTATGACGAACAAATACGAACACACTGGCACAAGACAAGGGAAGACGCAGACTATTTAACACATGGAGGGAAGGGACCACCAGGTGCACACAATCGGTGATTAGGGAAGACAATCAGACAGGGGACACACCAGGAAGGGCAAGTGACCGCGGTGTGACAGACTGCAAAAGACTGAGCGGTCACCCAGATGTTGAATTGTTATGCAATGGCGCTATCTGCTGGGATGTAATTACACCAGCACGTGATTGCCAGCAGTGGGCCAGTATATGGAGCCAGCATAAAATTCGGTCAAAACGTCGACTTTGAGGCCACGCCCTGGACACGCCTTTCGACTTAGAGTCACGAAGAGCACCGTTTGGAATGAGCTCGACAAGATGAAAGTACTGACCAAGTTTGAAGCAGATCCGATAAAACCTGTAGGAGAAGTTAATTCAAATAGAAGCCTAAAATGACATCACAGTTTGACATTTGGTCAAAACAGCCGACTTTGAGCCCACGCCACGGACACGCGTTTTGACGTACAGTCACGAAGAGCACCGTTTGGAATGAGCTTGACAAGATGAAAGTACTTACCAATTTTGAGGGCGATCGGAGAAATCGTCTAGGAGGAGTTAAAGCTCAAAAGTGGCAAAAATTGAAAATTGAAATGAAAGTATCCGAGTTCCTGTGGGATTTTGAAGACTTCCTGTGGGAGTTGGGACATGGGTACAAGAGGGTTTTTTGTGCGCCTTGGCACGTTCTATGGGCCTACCAAGTTTCGTAGAAATCGGCGAAACGTGGCTCTGGGGCTGTTCTTTAAAGTTCCTGTAGGGGGCGCTACAACGACTAGAAACGCGATTTTTGGTACGTGAGCTCCAGGCACCAGTCTACACGTGTCCTGTGAATTTGATATTCCTAAGTATTACGGTTTGCGCAGAATGAGTTTTCGGTCACCAGAGCGGCACCTAGCGTCACGTGCTAATGTCATAACGTGCTTATATTTCAAAATGTCAACATAGTGTACATTAGTGTTTTTGTCAGTGCGGTCTCCAGAGTGTACGTACAAAGTTTTGTGCAAATCGGACAAACGTGCACGTAGAAACCCGGGAAAGTCATTTTCGCACATATCGCCCTCTAGCGGAAATTTTTAGCGGAATTTTTTTTTAGGCGGAAGTGGGCGTGGCCTATCTAGGGAGACTCAGCTACATCCCCCGAACGCGTGGATATGAGGTTTATGAATGTGCGACAAACGGTGCGGGAGTTATTAGCAGTATGAGAAATAGCGCCACCTAGTGGTCTTCCTAGTGACTGACTTGAATTGCGATGCGTAGAATATTGAATTTTTCACCAGGCACGTCGAATGTACCAAATAAAAATCATGCAATGTTCATGCTGAGGCAGTCGAAGCGTGGCGGAAAGCGCAGAAGTGTAATAATAAACGGACCAAATACAATAAGGACCTTACCAGGTTCCCTGGCTCGGTCCTTAATTACCAGGTTCCCTGGCTCGGTCCTTAATTATAATCTATATGCATCTATAATGCACATTATAGATCCTGTACTGGTCCCAGTACCAAAATGAATGGGTAAGATACAACTCAAAAGCCTGATGTGACTTCTATCTTCTCTATTCATTCTTCAGTCCTGCTCATAATTTGAACCCTGGTGTTGGCAGTCCCATGTCCAATAGAGATATTTAGCAATGTGTGTACAGTGGAGCCATAAGGTGATAAACTGGGGAACAAGTCATTTATTGGAAAAGGTGTCATTTTCTCTAACGATATGTTGCTACTACCTTTCATTCATGAGTACTCTCATTCCTCCTAGCTCCTTCTTTCCATCCATCTCTGTCATTTTTGAATCCCTCCATCCCCCTTTTACAGTGTTCCAGTGTGCAGTGGCTCTGTGGCTGCAGCCTTCTCTCATAATCTGTAAAGAATATCAGGACTCTGCTGCAGTCTGATCTGCTCTAGTGTTATTCGATACTTTACCATCAGAACAGGTCAGTGTTGAGGTGTGTGTGTGTGTGTGTGCGTGTGCGTGTGCGTGTGTGTGCGTGTGCATGTGTGTGTGTGAAATCCAAAAGTAGATCCCAACTTATATTTCACCCTGCACCAATCTGAACTTGACACTTGATCCTCATTGTTAATATATTCATGACATATATTTCTGTAAGCACATATTTGAAATCCAAGGGAAAATGTATTTTCTCTGTGTGTTCATATTAGATTTGACTGATGTATATCATCATCATCTCCCTCTATTTCTCCATCACCAAGCTCTTAATGCACTCAAATGGGGGTGACCTTCATACCAGATAGCAGCTAATGATGACTGGACTCTGCATGACACAGGTAAAAAAAGAACAACTTTCAAAGAGGTAAATACTAATGAAAACTCAGTTATGAATATTTTATTTCCATTCTGCTTCCTAAATGTAACACACCGCAGATGAATGGTGATGTCTGTTGTGAACATCCATCACAGTTTACAGTCCGACCTCCGGCTTCAGCTGTGACCCAATGTGTACCTCTAGGTGCACACAGCTTTTGCATGATGGACACTTTAATGTAATGATGCATATGAAGCATAGAGAATGACCCTTCCCCCCCGACTAATTAATGTGGATGGTTTAACAGAGATTGCATGGGTTCTGCTTAACTTCTTTTTGTATGTGTGCTGACTACTACTTTACGCACAAATTATACTGATGATGTCTGTACCTATCCTCTGTATACATTAGAGAGAGAGAGGGAGGGAGGGAGGGAGGGAGGGAGAGAGAGAGTAAGAGAGAGAGAAATGTGCAGAGCTGTTGTGTTGGGAGGAGGAGGAGGAGGAGAGGAAGTAGCTGTTAATGGTTGTTTGATCGATCAGAAGAGCAGCTGTTCCTATCCTGGAAACAGAGAGAGAGAGAGATAGAGAGAGAGTAGGACACCAAGGGCATTCACTGGATTCCTCTGAGAGAGAAGCATTCTTCTGCCTTACTGTGCGGAGACCGTAAAAGAGGAAAGAGTTCTTCATACCAACAGACCAGAACAGACAACTTTTTTGCTTTGGCCCTCCTGTAGACCAAGGACCACCACTTCAATAGCGATCATCTGCCCAGGATCACTTCTTGATAAATCTGGACCTTCTGTTAAGTAGACTGAAGAAAACTTCTTCAATGGACCCTGCTTCAGTAGACAGAGGATCATTCAATAGATAGATGAATTCTGCTTCATCAGGCCCAGCATCATTTTTTTAGTAGACCCAGAACTACCTCTTCATTAGACTCATGAAGGTTACTTCAGTACTCTTCAATACAACCTGGTCTTTGCTCAAGGAGACCACCTCTAAAATTTGCCTAGTTGTCCTGCTCCAGTAGATCCAGGACCACCTCTTCAGTTGTCCCAGAGTGACTGCTCCATCTGACCCAGGAACACATCTTAGTAGACCAAGGACTGCAAATCTAGTAGAACCAGGACCTCTTCCTCAATAGACGTCAGACTGCTACTGCAGGTACCATCTCTTCAATCAACCCAGGTCCACTCCAGTAAACCAGACCTGACATACTGCTCCAATTAACCAGCAGTAGCTGCAATATTGTCTTTTGTCGATCCAGAAAGCCAACAGCAGTGAAGCCAGCTGCAAGTTCTAGAACACAGCACAGGCCTAAAAATAATCCCAGTTACCTTTAGACATACGGGAAGCAAAGAGAACTTCAAATTTAGCTCCATCCAGAGTGGCCGCTGAGCCCCTCCTGCCTGTCCAGTCCATGCTGCTGTTTCTGGTAATGGACCCTGCTGAGGATGGGGAGAAGTTGGAAGACCAGTGGGAGAAATGGTACACTGATTCTTTATGTTCTTTAACTTACCATGAATAGCGCTACCCACTTTCTTCCTTTCACCATTCCTTACTATCCCATTCTTCTGCCACTACTTCTTTGCCTAAAAGTTGTTGAAGACTATAAATATTTTCAGAAGATATTTGGCTGCTGTTTAAAAACTGGTACTGGTGCCAGCTTGTTAATAGGTTTGTATATTTTCGAACTTATGGCTCCTCTTATTTCCATTTTTTTCTTTGTCCATATAACTGAGTTAAGGGTCTATGACATTCAATGTTTGGTACATTTTTATTTAAAAATTCATTAATTCATTAAAATAAATAAATAATTTTATTTTTTTTAAAAATACAGAATAAAGGAATGACCTTAATAGAAGACTGCACAGATGTATACATTCCAACTATAACTTTGTATGTATAAATTCCTAACCACACTGCTACTGGCAATAATTAGTAGCCAGAAGTTTAAAAATGTACTGTTTAAAAAGGTTCTGTGAACAAGCTGGCATTAATGAATGTTTTCTGACAATATTCATGGTCTTCCATTGTCACAGTGTTTGCCAGTGTTCAGTTTTGGAGTGTATGTGATGTGAACATTCCGCATTATAGATCCTATTCTGGTCCCAATACCAAAATGAATGAATAACATAGGACTCAAAAGCCTGGAGTAATTTCTTTGTGAGAAGTGAGAAACGTGGCTCGAATGGAAAAGATCTAGGACATTATGGATCTATTTTTTCTGTTAGACTATTTTCAAGATAAGATAGCAGCTGACAAAGTTTGGTTTTGGGGGTAGAATTTGTCAAATGTTAGAAACTGCCTAACATTAGCATACACGGACAATCTGAAGGTAAGAAAAGTTGAGTCTATTAAACTAGCTGGATTATCCTGGAACTACTTACATTATCCTGTGGTAAACTTGTCTCCATTGGCTTGCACCAGTACACACGAGCATAGACTTTAATGAAGATGCAGTCCACTGCAATGATGAGAGTCAGACAAAATATTCAACTGACATCAAGGTTTAGAAATCGCATGGTCCACTTAAGAGGTGTCTGACATGACATAACAATATTCTTCCAGGCTTTAATGTGAGAGATAAATTGTAATACTTACAGTTACAGGTAAGAAGGACATATGAATGTTTTCTTTTCTTCTGCTCCTCAGGTTGACTGATGACTTCAGTTTGAATGAATTTGAAGATGAAGACCTGTCTGAACTTACTGAGATGACAGATCAATACCACGATCAGGTAGGAGAGATGCACCATTTAGATATTTATAAAAATGTAACAAACATGGTGGCAGATGGTCAGTTTGGTAACCTTTGGTAAATATCTGACTAACTAGTCTTCAGTAAACACTAATTAGCATTAAGAAAATATTTATTTGGTCCAAATTTGATTCTGATTTTGTTCTATGGTCCTCACATTCTAACAGCATCAACAGAGTCAAAGCATTTTGTTGCGTGCCCGGTTGATCCGACATATTGTACTACCAAGTTAGACTTGAAACCAGTTTTTGTTGGTTTGCTGCATGCCTCAGTCTGCTAAACAAACCATGTGTCATTAACATAAACCATCCTAACATTTTCTGATACTTGCTTTCACCATAATGCTCATTTAATATTTTTGATTTGACCATTAAAAAGGGCAACAACATGCGCCTATTGCAGCGAACCGCTCACTCACAGGCAGAAAGAAATGAACATTAAATCAACTGTAATGTATTTGCGCATTTGATCAATCAGGAAGTACAGAAGCTGAGAATGTACCATGCTTGCAGTAATGTTTTAATGCTGTTTTAATGCTGAGATAGCAAAGCTCATTTTCCCGTGATAACTGGTTAATTTATCAGATTATCTCTAAAAAACAAATGTCACTTATCATGAAAAAAGTGCTCTCATCTGTGAAGTCGCAGCTGGCCTAGTTTTCTTCCTCAATGACAAGGACTGATCTGAATGTTTTCTCTAATGCAGAGACACAATGTAATTTCTGTCTTGGACCTTGATTGCAATACAGTCGATCAATAATGGATGCTACAGGACACTTTATCTTAAATCAGTTGCTACGGTTGTCAAGATGCTATCTATGCAAGCTGGCATTGCAATCCTCATCTCTGATCATTCTAATAAGAAATTAAGGTAAGTTAATAATAAATAGTTGATCACTACGCAAGCACAGCCAACCTCAGCTTCCACAATGAAGTGCTTGGATTGTTGTCTTTTAACTTAATATGTACGCAAGAAATGGGAAGGTGTAACATTGATATTGACATCTGATGCTTTTGGTCACCTTGCGCCTACATTTTAGCAAATATTTGACCACTTTTATGATACAATGTACAGCCTCAAGGACACCAAGAGCTGTGGAGAGAAATTAGAGATAGTCTTCCATGGCAGTCTGACAAACAGCTCTTTACATAGTGCCACTGATTAGATCAGTTCTCCCATGTAGTGTTGGGATCAGCTGATCATGTAATAGTAATGGTGATTGGTCAGTTTATTGGTAGTTATATCATAACTGAAGTTTGCACCAAAGTTGCCTTCTGATATCTGTGGAGGATTCACCATATTCACATGGCAGCCATTTTTTTGTGACATGGCCCTCATTGAAGGGTGGGAAGCTCCAATGTTGTAAGTGTGTTCAGGTTGCAGGTTGTATAAACGTAGGGAGTCTGACAAATCATTATCATTTCACTTCTCCCTGAATGATTGCTAACTGAAAAGACAATGGATGGTGAAAATACGGAGAGACATGGGGCCATATTTCAGGGTAAAACTACATATTTGATAACGCATTAGCTAACGTTAGACAACAGCTAATGTCAGCATTCAACCACTTCCTAGTGCCATTTACACGATATGATAGAAAAGGCCTAATGGCCTAAGGCCTAAGCATTTATTTAAGCCTAATAAATAAGAGCTCAGCATTGACTGAGCTGCTGTAACAGGTGGTCACTTTGGAGGTGCTATCTTGGCGGTGGACGCATTTGCCCTCTTGTAACGAGTGACACGTACACAGACACATGCATGTATTTTCACATGCATTTGCAAAAGTGGGATATATGCATGCACTACTTTTATACAACGTGCCACCTGAAACACAGCAGTACACTGTTTGAGCTTCCCACCCTGAACATGATGTCAGAGGAAAATGGCCGTTGTGCGAATGTGGCCAATATGGCGTGACTGTATTCCCATAATTTGACGTAGAATTTTACGAACAATTCTGGAAGTTATGCATGTTGCCTGTCACACCTCTTCGAAACTGGCAGATTTTAACTAGCTGACTGATTTGCTGGCCACAAGGCCGGCAGGGTGACTCACTGACTGATCTGTAGCATTTAAATTGACTGACTGGAATGTTAGCTAACATTGTAGCTTGCAGATTAAGTGACTGGTCCACTGTGTGATCTTTTGCCAAAGTAGTTTGCTGGTGGGTGGACTGACTAAATGACAAATGGTTTGTTCATTTTTGCTGACTGGCTCAGTAATCAGGTTTATTGATGGACTGAATTCCAGACTTGTTTGTTAGCTGCTGGCTAACTATGGATAAAGATGACTGGTTTGTTGGCTGTTGGCTGGTGGACTAAAAAAGTAGCCGACTGACTGTCTGTTTGTTGATTGCTTGGTTGGCTGGCCTGATGTTAATTGGTGGTTGAGTGGTTAAATGACTGGTTTGCTGGCTGCTTTGTTGACTTACAGACCAGAAGACTGTTTAGCTTGTTTACTGACTGGTCTGTTGCCTTTGTCTCTCCATGGGATCACTGTTACAGTATAATCTTATTTGACCGAGTTACGCGCGCGCACACACACACACACACACACACACACACACACACACACACACACTGTGTTTATTAGCTTTAGCTCACACAAAACGCCACAGGCAGATGAGCTGATGATGTCATGCCTTGCTCTTGGTTGGCTCTGACTTTCTCCTCCCCCTCTCCCTCTCTCCCCCCCTCCCTCTGCATCTCTGTCCCTCTCCTCCCTGCCTTCTTTGCTCTGTCAATCCTCGTTCACTCCATCTCTGTTCAACACCTCCCACCTCTCTGGCTCTCTGGCTCTCTCTCTCTCTCTCTCTCTCTCTCTCCCTCCTTCCTTCTGTCTCTCTATCCCTCCTCTCTGTTCCACTCTGCTCCTGCCAGGAAGATGATGGTGATGATGATGATGTGACACTGTGGCCGGCCAATGATCACGCGAGGAGTGAGTGGAAGGGGTGTGTCCAGAGGCAGAGCTTGGAGCTGATTGATGCTGAGAATACAGAGGAGGAAGAAGAGGCAGAGAGGGAGGCTGAGGAGGGTGAGGGAGGCCTTGTCCGAGCTGAGGAGCTCCTGCGCTGGCTTAATAAAGGAGGTGAAGAGGAGGAGGGAGGGAGGAAGCTGTCACCTGTCAGAGGGGGATCAACCTGTGCTGTCATGGACAAATATCGACCGAAGAGACCGACCACCCTGGCTCTGTTTCCACAGCTGCCACAAGCCGGCACCCAGGTAGGGAGGCTGGGAGGATCCCCTGTGTTTAAAATGAGCTTGGCAAATGGGTTAGTGTGTGTGATCATGGGTGGATCCTGGATCCTGTGTTTAGGATGATGCAGCAGTAACATCAGGCTGAATAAATGGGTTACTGTGGGTATGTGTGTGTGTGTGTGTGTGTGTGTGTGTGTGTGTGTGTGTGTGTGTGAGAGAGAGAGAGAGCGAGTGTGTGTATTTCCTTGGAGGATGCTGTCTTCAGAATGAGACAGCATTGGCTAGCTGTTTATCTGTGTATGTGTGTGCCGTTAGGTGTGTGCGCGTGTGTGTGTGTGTGCTGGCAGTGGGTCAAATCTTAAAATGGTTCAGCAGTGGCTTTATGTTGCTGTGTTGTTTCAGTAAATAGGTCCCTGTTTTGTGACAATATTCTTGGTGAATACCTCGATTATGAATAGGTGTATCATGAGTCAGTCATGTAGCTGCTTTATTTTTTTCCACAAGCAGCCAGGGGTTCAGTCACTTGCTCAAGGACACTTTGACAGAACACGGTGGCTGTCAAAGTGGGAATTTACCCAGATTGTGTTATTAAAATGAGAGCCTCTGAGCTGTTCCGCCATCTCATGAAATATTTATTTTAAAGATGGACCGGCCGTAGTAATATCTACTAGTAAGAGGACAGAAGAATATTTACAAAACCAAGACAAAAGAGGAATATCGAAGTGGATGATAGTTAGCCTTGGCTCCTTAGGCAGTGCTCAGTAATGAGTGCTCTCTGGAGGGAGACAGCAGTAGAAGTAGTAGTTCCTGGCGTATCCCTTTAAATGAGTTGTATCCTGTTTACTGTGTCAGTACAGATCAGAGGACAGTCATTTGACCATAAACTGGGTTTCCCTCCAGTTCGTTTCTATAAACACTTATCTGCATATTAATGTAGAATCTGTTGCCAAGGAGCCAAGATTTTGGCACGGGAAGCATTTTCTGGTTTCTGTTTGTAGTCCAAGTAGTATTGACCAATCACGTTTGAGCGGCCTTGCGTGCAGGTTTGGCAGTTTGTGTGGAGAGCAAAGGGGGCGGAACATGACGGGTGAAATGCCATCGCAGAATCCATCGATTGTCTGACAACGATTTAGCTCTTTATTAGCTTTTTTTAAAAAACATATGTGCATTCAAATGTGGCTGTCTATTTATAGATATTAGCCAAAATGTAATTCTTGTTTATCGAGTTGCTAATCGGACTGCGGAGGAAGTCTATCCACTGATAGCTGTTAATGTCTCCTGGTTACAGAAGCCCTGAAACATTTGCTGCAACTAGATGCTAAATCATGATCGACAATAAGCAATTCAGCATAGAGATGATGAAATGATTAAAACATCATTTTAAATTACTGTTGTTGTGACAGCTTTTGGGTACTAAGTCCCAAATAATAAAGACAATAGAAATATGGTATAGATGGTTAAATTTGGCCATATATTATTAAACAAACAAGACAGTAGGCTGGTGTTTTTTCTTTGAATGTAGTCAAATATTTAAATTTAAACCCTTATCAAATCTAGCCATATTTATTTTTGACATTTGTAAGTAACAGGAGTTGTTCAAACTAAAACATCTGTAATCACCTTTTCTAGCTGAGGAGGCAGAAACCTAATTATGTTTAAATTACTATTAAACCTTATTATAAGCTGTAGATGAGGTGAACAGCAGAGGATAAATTATGAAATGTTACTTAACAGAGCAGTAGCTGACATTGAAATAACACCTGTACCCTCCTGAGCTTCTTAGTAAGAAAGATCAGAAATAATATAAAGAACAGCTTATAGTTTTTATTTCCACTGGGTCAGACATGATAAAATATTTGCAAGTCTGGAAAGAGTCTGGCTCTGGAAAGGCAAAACTCTGGACTCTTCTTTCTTCAAGTCTTTACTAGTCAAAAATTTTATGAACTTCACAAACTTCCAAGAACTTTGAATTCACTCCATTTGCTCCACCAGCACTTCGTCCCCATGTGTATTGCAGCTCTTTAATTGCATTTAAAGAAACTGATTTGTTCAGAGGACATGACAGATTTTTTTTTTTTAGAAAAGGTAGCGAGACAGCTGAAATATTTCTAATAGCACCCGGGCTAATATTTTGTCAGCTTCATTCCTTGTGTTAATTGGTCTATTGGTGGTTCGATATTTCAAACTTACGAATCTATAACAAACACCATAAAACTCACGCCCTTGGTGAGTTTAACAAAGTTAAAGAAGTTTGGCATTCAAAAGTTTACCATCATAACTCATACATGCTCTCTTCTAATCTAATTTTCCAAAATCTGTAGCTGTAAAACATCTGTGCCACTTGGCCCTTTCTTTCCTGATAACTTTACTAGTATCGGCCTTGTGTGAAATAGTCTACATTAAAGCCCACAAACAAAATATTAGATAAAGATTGATTATAGCGTGAAATGCATGACGTACTGTTGCGGAAGGTTTTATTATTCCATGGCTGGAAGGTAGGCTAATCACATGGTGGATGCTAATGTGTTAGCATGAGTACTGACAGGAGGGGATTTTGTTGCTATTCTTCTTGCAAGATATTGGACACATTTGACCAATCAGTCGAGGGTCGAAGCATAGAGCGTGTTATACTGTACTAACAGTAAACGCATTTGTGATATTGGGCTATATAAATAAAATTGTCATGACTTGACATGTCATGTCATGTCATGACACAATAGGACAAAAATCTGCATGTATGCATCTGCATTCATGCAACAGATGTAACTACTACAAAAGAACGTGACATGATGACGTGCTTACACAAAACACACAGTAAAGTCAAGTGAAAATAGAGACTAACTAAATCATGTATACAGACCAGATGTGAAATGCATAAATATGTAGGCTTAGCTGCTCCTGTGAAGAGCTCCTATAGAAGTTAGGCAGTCGTCAGTAAGTAAAGATCAGTAATGATCTGACTGTAACAGATCACTCAACAGTCAATGATCCACTGTGAGCTGACAGAGTAGGAAGACGATGTGCTGACAGGCAGATATAGAAGGATGTTGTGTCTTCAGTTCAATCCTTCAGAAGCTGCATGCTGCTGAGAGTGCCTGCTGTCTTTAATACACCTGGGACGTGTGGATATAAAGGTACAGACACAGCTACAGGAGGGATTCAACAGTATTCTGCTGACTTTGTCAAGCGTGATAGATTGACTTGACTTAAAATAGCTTTTGCATATCTCTAAGTGAATACTTGGATTTTCATTTTTAATTTTGACTTTTTGAAAAAAACAGCTAGAAACCAAAGCAGGATAAATACACGGACACTGTATATGTGCAGTAACAGTAATGTAAGACAGATGCAGTATAAAGATAGATAACATTACCACAGCTTGAACAATAATATTCCCTCTGAGCAGCAAATGTTTGACCTCCTGATTCAGCTTCAAATGAAATATTGTCGTGTCTTCAGTCTGAACCCTTTCTGTAACGTTTACATCCATTCTTAATACTGTTGGATAGAAACAACAATTAGCATAATAATATTGACATAATAATGACATTGATTTGTATGAATATAGTCTATACGTTATACATTGACACACAGCTTTTAATATTTCTTGGTCAAAACATATTTTGCAATGAATCTGATTCAGGTTTATCCTATAAAGGAACAAATCATTTATATACTGTGAGATAATATAATGTTACTGCGTGTACGGCAGGATGAATTATATTATATATATATAATTATATGTCCCATATTATACATGTAATTACATATTCATACAGTAATGACATAGTATTGGAATCAGTACATAAACAGTGATCATGTCCTGAGTCCACGTGTCATCAGACACGTTGCATCTATTAATCAAACCTGCTGTATGCTGATGAGCCGTGTGATTGGCTGCTGTAAACCGTGTCCTCACTAACCTGTCCTGCTCTCCAGTTGGACTTAACATGTGTAAGCCCTGACTTTTGTATGTGTGTGTGTGTGTGTGAGTGTGTGTGTTAGGGAGGTGGCATCAGGCTGTTTTTGTGTGATTAAGATACATAAATGTAAGCAAACAGTCCCTGCACAAACAATAAGCAGAATAATGTTTAATGTTTGTATCAGCTAGATAGAAGTCCATTGAATTCAATGCCGGCGTCATTCGAACTGTCTAGAAACTGTCAGAACTGGACCAAAATAATCCACCTAAACACTGATGACTGAATCATAAACAGCATCTTGTCATCCCACATGGTTCCTTGCACCATTATTATGAAAGAAACAAATGTGATACAATGTGTTAATTAATAAGCATCAAAGGTGGCAGGTGGATTTTGTTTCTTTCAAACAGAGCCGGGCTAGTTATAGATAGATAGATACTTTATTGTCCTTTGCAGGAAATTTGTTTTCGCAGCCTATACATGACTTTTAGACATCCATACATAGATACACATACATACATACATACATAAATACACGGTGCATAGAGACATCACAGCATAGCGACAGGAATATATGTACAGTGCAGCACATTTCACATTTAACACATCACCAAACCCATCCAGCCCTCCCTGCCCTGTGTGTAGCACCCTCTACAGTGGTTACCGCGGTTTGTTTAAGGATGCTATAGCAGAAGGTTCAAAGCTCCTGCTATAGCGAGCACGTTTACAGGCCAGGGTCCTGTATCCTCGTCGAGATGGTAACATGACAAATGATGAATTGAGGGGGTGGCTGGGGTCGTGTGCTATGCTGAGTGCCCTGCGTGTAATGGCTGTGTTGTTGAGGCCCGAGAGGTTGGGGGTGCAGTTTTGTATTTACTGCACAGACATCCAACTGTAAACAAGAAAGTGCGTTTGAGCCATTCCTTCCAGCTAACTGCTCCCAGTACTCGCTACAGCCTCTGTGTCGACTGGAAATGATCGGACAAATACCTGTCATGGCTAACATGAACACAATGTCAGTGAATCGTGGAATAGGTTTTTTTCCCAACATGTTCTTCATCCTGTCACCTCTCAGATTTATCTTGTGAACCTTTGAGGGGAACACAAAGTTGTGAAGGTTGGTGTAATCATGAAAGTTGCAGCTATTTGCTAGTTTAGGGAAGCACAAACAATGTGTTCTGTTTTATTTCTATCGGGAAGTCTCGTGGGAAAACTAATGTTTATGTTACATTTCTAATGTTGATGTTATTTAAAAACCCAATACTGAGCACTTTCCTGCTGTTTCATTTGAAGTTTATAAGAAGATATATTTGTAGTTTTAAGTACCAGAACCATCTCGACAGAGTTTTTCTGTCTCCTCTTTCACTTCCCTCTGGAGCTTTAGTGACAAGAGGGCGCTTTGTGTTGGGTTTTGTCTCATTAATATTAATGATCCTCCTCTTTTCGGATTGGCTGGCTGTTTTCTGAGTAACACATAAGCTGTGTCCCAATTCAGGGACTGCATGCTTCAAAGGACGCGGCCTTCTCGGCCTTCGAAGGCGACTCCTTCTGAGAGGAGAGAGAGAGAGAACCATTTCCTGGTTGCGTCACCTGCCGTCAGTTGGTACTTTGTAACGTAGCCGTTGCCTGTCAGTTAGTCGTCAGTTGAGAAAACGAAGAAAAAACAGACAGAAGAAAGTATAAGAAAGAAGAAAGAATAAGACAGAAGAATGTATAACATATAATAGTGATAATCCTAAATGTAGCTCTTTATTCAATCCAATCGTTTAACTAGACTTTGCAGTTTTACAGTCTGGAAATAAAGCAGGGATAATAAAAGTAATAAAATATAAGTAATTAGTAAAAGTATAAGTAGTAATAAGTAAAAGTAATTAAATATAAAAACCCAATACATAAATGTAAATTCATCGCCGCTTGGTGTCGCCATTGTTATATTTTTCCCGGCACTGAACAGCGGCGCGCAAAGGATCTTGGGATATGGGAGGACACGAAGGATAGTTGCGGTGCATCCTCCAAAAAGAGGGAAAAGAAGGCAGCCTTCGCGCGGCGTTGTGACGTAATCGGCCTTCAAATGCGTGCTTCGAAGGATGCAGTCCCTGAATTGGGACACAGCTATGGACTGTAGGGCAGTGCTGGGGTGTGGCTGAGGGCGGTCACTGTACAGTTGTGACACTGCAACCTTCCCGAAATCCTGATGGCCCAGTTTTTGGAATATGGGCTTTGTACATTTCTGCGTGGATTGAGGGCTATATAGCACCTATAAATTGTTGCAATTGCAATAAATTGTTATCTACCATGCAGGCATTTATTATTTTCCATTTATTTCAGCACACAATGAAAACTGACTTATGGATGTGTTAAAGCAGCTGTATATGCAGACTCATCTGAACAACGGTGCATTCACGTGCTGAAATCTGAGATATGAAGAGTGTGCACTGACTTTGCTCTGCTATGGAAACCCTGTGGACACACAATAAATGGTAAATGTACTGTACTTATATATCTCCTTTCTAGTCTTCTGACCACTCAAAGCTCTTTTACACTACATATCTCATTCACCCATTCACACACATTCATACACTGATGGCATTAGCTGTCATGCAAGGTGCCAACTGCTCATCAGTTTGAGGAGCTAACCATTCATACACATTCACACACAGCTGGCACAGCCTTCGGGAGCAATTTGGGGTTCAGTATCTTGCCCAAGGACACTTCGACATGCAGACTGGAGGGGATCGAACCGGGGATCGAACCGCCGATCATCTGATTAGTGGACGACCCACTCTACCTCCGAACCACAGCCGCCCCAATAAGCAGACATGGACGTGCTGAAAAGGAGAATGTACATTTGAGAGCTCCGTACGTTACCCTACAGTGTGGTGTGATGCTGTTTGACACATGTCCTTTGGGTTTTGAAGGCATTGGTGGACATAAGATAGAGGATGCAACAGAAGACAGTAAGGCCCATGAAAGAAACTTTGAAATACACATCTAATAATAAATATAGCTCTTCTCTGTGGCCTCTGGGCGACTGGCTGCCTCCATACTGTTTACTGTTGTTAAAAGAGGAGGCTGTTAATTCTGCATCACAGGCAGCCACATTGATCTGTTATGTCTGCCCGAAAGTCATTTTAAGTTCACTTTGCACAGGAGGCGTCTGGTGTCTGGAAAGAGCTAATGACATGACAATGTCTGTTAACCAATAAGAAGTCCTCAGTTTGTTTTGGTAATATGGTATCGACAGTCAGCCCATATGAGGGGGTCAGTGCAGTGGAGTTGCATGCATAAGTTTGCATGCATACTATCACTTGGAGCGACAGAAAAACCTAAATATTTCAACCATTTATCCATTACTTTTAGCTGGCTACTTTGACCATTTAGTGTTGACAAATTAGTGGACCAATCAACAGACCCACAATAGCACCCATCAAAGCATGACATAACGTCTGTTTCCTGATATATTAAGCCAGGCATTAACGTTAAAGTACGTGTAAAGGCAATTCTGAAATTCTCAAAACACATTAAATATGTTGGAAAATAGTTGCTGAAAACATGTGAAAAGACTTTGAACGATATATTACTGAAATGTGGAGTTAGAGGTTAAAACAGTTTTTCACCAGTTTTCAGTCCAGGATTTTGTGGGCGGTCCTTAAAGGGTGGCTTGATGACACGCTGAGGCCACCCTGAGCATACCCCTGTACCCCTAGCAGAGAGATAGAGATGAATTCATCTCGCTCAGTGTTTCAAAGTTAGTCATGTCATTTTCTGAACTCATGTGACACGTTTCAGTCGCTTCAAAATGGCTGCTTGACTGCTCCAAGAGTGGGTGTGGCTTAAACGCATACAGAGGACACGCCCCCACAGTCCTGGAGCTGAGAATTCATTTTTACCTGATTCTGACACCAAATTTCATAAACCTGTCAATATTTTTAATCATTCAAATTTGGCTGGATGGTTAATAACACTTTCTTCTTTGGTCTGACAAACTCGGTACACATATTTATTCTTACTTTACACGGACTTTAACATGACAGAACATGATGCACAGCTCAGAGTCTCTTTTCCTCCACTTTTTCTACACCCTGGAACACCCTCTACACCCTTTCTCTATCTCTTTGTTCCTATCATCGTGTCTCATTATCATCTCTCTTTCTGTCTCTCTTTAATTAAATTCAGTGGCTGTTTCATTGGCCCGACATTCCTTAATGTGCAAAAGCACAATGTGATAAAATGAACAACAATACAATGTTCACAGGATGACTGTTCATCTATATAATATAACCATAATCACTGTTTTGTCATGGTCTTTTTTCGTCTATTTACTCTTTCAGCTTTGCCTTTGCTCCTCCAGGCCTGACCGTGATTGCCAGCAAATGATTGTTGTTGAAAGATCAAGATTTGGTCTTTTTCACATTCACAGTCAGTTAGTTTAACTGAATGCTCGCTTACTGTTTCCAATTTAACACCATCCAATAAATTCTGTTCAGTGAATGACCCTGTAGAAAAAAGGGACCATGTACAATATTAGACACAAATGTTACCATTTGATACGTTGCACCACAGTTAGCCTTAAATCTTCACAAATAGAACATCCACAGATTGAACTTAAGCAAACTAAAATCTGCAGAGAATAACAACTTGTCATAACTAAACCACAAAGCAGGTTGTTTCTCATTTGTCTTTCACAATAACCTATAAAACCTGTCAAATAACGATTCATTTAAGTGTTTTATGATCTGCCGCCTGTTGTGCATTCATCCTATTTTGAGGTAATATATGAGACTTAGTACATTAATATAGCAGCAGTTAGCTTTGCTATGTAAATATATGGTGGAGTAATGGTGTCCCACTCTATGTTGTGTTGTTCCCCAAGTGGGGTTGTGCTTCCCAGCCGCACATGCATATTAGTGCATGTGAGTCCCTCCTTGTGAGACTGTTGGTAACAAGCCAGCGTTAGTGACTGTCCAGATGAGTTGGTTCCTGTCCAGTTTGAACCAAGTTACAAAGTTACAATGGTAAAAGTGTTGTCTTTTGTCTGGTAGCAAGTGATAATGGCTGTTTTTGTTTAAACAAAATGAATCCTACTCTTTAACAAAAAGGTAGGTAGGATTTCTGAAATAATTATTTGTATTGTCACGTCTAACTTGATGAACTTAAGGGTTTATTCCAACCAAACAAGACTGTGGAAAGATTAGCAAAGATTGTTTAGGTGAGTTTTATTTAGTCTCTGTCCTGTTTGAAGTGTTTTATGATTATCTATGAGGTAAAATTAATAATTAGTCTGTCAAGTAGTAGTATAACATGTAGTGGCAGTATATTTTGTATGTATAACCTTTAAGTAACTGAGTGACTGATCTTTTAAATGTCATGTAAATGAGCTGACAAGATTGATCAGCATATTGTGACCCTGTAGGAGTTCTAAACAGCTCTGTGCATCTGTTTCTACTGTCATTAAAACAAGTGCAGTTGGCTCTCTCCTGGTTGTCACTCACACTGTGCACATTTACATTAAGTTAAGCCTCTCCCAACTTTCCCCTGTAGTGTTGCTGGGAACCTTTGGAGTTTATTGAGCTCAGTGGGCAGCACTGGGTTGCGTTGTCTGGTCCCATTCACAATGATTGCTGTCCCAGCATTTAAGAGTGTATGTGTAAGAGGTTAAGCAACAGTGTAACGTCATCACGCTACTTCTGCCTTTGTTAATTATAGTAGACAGCAGAGAGTCTGTCATGGCAGCAAGACGCAGTTTGTCCGGAAAACGTTAGCAGATCGTCTGAGGTGCTTTAAATGAAACCATTGCTAATGTTTTTCTTGGACAATCTCCAGTCTGATTAATGTCACATTGTTGTTGATTCGACACTGTTTGGGAGTTCATGTTTTTGGCTGGTAAATGATGAAAATGCTGCCAGCTTTCTGTCATTTAGGGGGGCAAACCCGTCGCCACAGAGTTAGACGAGAAGATTAACACCGCTCTGCCATTTGTACGCTAAATATGAAGCTACAACCAGCAACCAGTTAGCTTAGCTTAGCATAAAGAGTTAAGACATGGGGACACAGTTAGCCTGTGCGGTCCAAACTAAATTATATTGACAGGTGTTTCTAATATATTGTCCACCCATATTATTTACACAAGGGAACGGTCCTCAGTGTAATTCAATACAGCAATGCCACTAAAAGGACCAGCATTGAATCACCACCTATGAATACTTCACAAAGGTTTACCGAAGAGGATGCTGAGTGTCAGTGTGTCCCTGCTAAAAGTGACGAGAACAACAAGAAACTTGTTTGCCTTGAAAAGATATGAAGAGCTACGTCTGAAAATGATACATGCTCTGTGTGCACCCTGAAATCACCACAGAGTGTTACTGAGGGAGGATATTCATCGGAGAGTGGGGTGTGCTTTACACAGAGAGATGCTTTGATTCTCTGACTCACACACACACACACACAGACACACACACACACCGAGAGACTGAGTAACCATAGAAACAGAATGGGGTGTGAAACAGGGAAAGCAGATGCATGATGGGATGTCAGCAAGTGAGTCAGCGCTCTGTGTGGATGAGGCTGGACCATTACACACTTCCTGGTCGATGCTCCTCCTTCTTCCTGGCAATGATGTCGTCAGAGAGAGAGAGAGAGACAGAGAGAGAGAGAGAGAATGTGGTGAAATATTAAATATTAATATTATTATTAGTAATTCCCCTTTATTTCAGATGTTTTTTTATTTTGTGTGCGTGTGTGTGATTGCAAACTTGTCATATGCTGGACTATGGAGACTTGTTATATCTATACAACTGTTGTAGTCTGAGGGATGTGTGTGTGTGTGTGTGTGTGTGTGTGTGTGTTAGATGACCAAATCATCTAACAGTTGTGTCTTGTCCTCACACTGCTGCTCTGTCTTATTAACTCTGTCCAGGACTCCATCAACAACAACTCTTTAGGCAAGAAGGACAGCTGGAAGGACTCCCACTCTTCCTCCCCACACATCACAGGTATGGACACTACGTATGTGTGATTAGTCGATGAGTATTCACTACTTGCTGCTCAGCACCAGAAATACTAGTCAGTTAATCTAATTGGCAATATTTTATTCATGTATAATTCCAGTAAACAACAAAGGTCTTAAGTGGGACAAAGATTCTTGGGCATATTTGATCCAGAAAATGGCAATAAGGTATGCAGGCATATAAGCACTGCGATGTGTAACCACATTCAACACAGGCCTGTGGACATTAACCTGAATGGAGAGCATGCTGCTGGGGCCAGCACCACTTTCTCATCAGATGAGTAATCAGCAACAGCAACAGGATCTCGGTCCATCTTTGATCAGCTCTGCCTGGATTTACAGTTTAATCTTAGTTTTGCGAGTTTATGCATTGGATGGACCTGCACACAAATCAATCAGAGCAACGAAATGTGTCACGTGACACTCCTCTGTCAATCATATATAAAATAAATGGTTGTGATTTGCATTCAGAAACACATGTGACAGTGCTAATGAAACCAGTTTCGCACACAGCTTGCCCGTCAAAGGAGCACTACTTCACCTGTTAAATAAGTTATTTTTTTTCCAAACTTTGTTTATTGAGTTTTCAAACACATAATTGACAGTTATAAGAAAACAAGTATCAAGTTTTTCATTATTATTATTACAAAACTCAGACAAACAATAAACAAGACACTTGTATATAAAAAATATATATATAAAAACAAACAAACAAAAAACCCCACAAAAAACAGAGGAGAAAAGAAAAAGGGTAGGTCATCTATAAAAAATGATGAATTAGACAGTTACATAGATGGCAGTTATTAAAGTCACATTTCAGTGTACATTCACATACACCTGTACAAAGCATGTCATTAAAACAAATCAGACATGGTACAAAGGCTTGTTTGTCAGTCCGGGATGCTAGGAAAAGTCATTTTATTTGTGTACGCAAAAAATGGCCCCCATGTTTTCCTGAAAGCCTGATGTTTTTCGTGTTGCTAGAGTAGATTTCCCAAACCTGAGAAATCAACTCTGATGATGTCATCGCAGTTTATTTCTCTTGTGCTCTGAGACCACAAATTTACAACACAAAGCCTGTGTCACAAACATGGAGGTGCAGAATTATGGATTTATTTAGACATAGCCTAAATGTGCAATGTGACGTGACTTAATTGCAGAGGCAATGATGTATATATATATATGAAGAGAATGAAGAGAATATGTTCTTGAAATATGAAATATTTCAAATTTGTGTGTGGATTTTACTCTATTCCTGTAACTCGTACACAGGATAAATAACTTATTTTAGGCTACTTTGATAATCTCTTTGCAAATGTCTGGTTGCCTAATGCATAATCTGTTTGTTTGTGTGTGTGTGTGTGTGTGTGTGTGTTAAGGGGATCTAACACCATCGGCTATTCAACCAAAAGCAGAGGACAAAGTCCGGCACAGCACGCGCCGCCCGGCCCCAAAACCACCCATTGCCAATGGAGCCAACAGCAGAGCCAACACTCAGGCTTCTGCCACCAGCGCAGACACACGTGCTCGACCACGGGAAAAACAGGGCTCCGGGGCCACACACACACTGTCCTCCGGCACACAGAGGAATCAAAGGAGAGGAGTAGGAAGAGGTGGAGGAAAAGGAGTGACAGCAATGAGAGAGAGGAGCCTGGGCGACATCAGAGGAAAGGATGGAGTGACAGCGGGGAGGGAAGAAAGAAGAGGAAAGCTTTGTGAGGAGTCCAAGGCGAAGGAGAAAGAGAGAAATGGACATCAGAGGCCGAGGGAAGCAAATGGACTGAAAAGTCGAGGAGCTGATGGAAAGGGAAAAGCAGGTGCTAAAGGAGCTAACAGAGCAACGGGAATCAAGCCAAATAACATGCTGGCCAAAGAGGAAGTTTATCTGACAGCCATGGTGGTCCCGCGTACGCCTGTAGCACCAAGAAACCAGGACAAGACCGAAGACCAAGGTACTGAACCCACATTTAGAGGGCAGAGTAATTGGTATGATCTGAGGGAATATGTAGAGCTGATGATCATTCTCTCTGGGTGTTTACACATAGTTATCTGATCCATTGTTAATATAAAAACATGAATTGGTGTAGCTGAAGATCAGATAGTCACATGGACACAGATTACTGAGAAGAGAACATAATGTTAGTATAAAAGTCCAACTGTGATTGTAACCACGGTCTATTGCTGTCTCTCAATACAGATACTTCCCTTAGTAAACTTCTATGTAGTACACTGTGTACACTGTGTACTTCCTGGTGTAGTGCGTAGTTATGGTGGGGTGGTGTTGTCCCAATTCAAGTATGGCTGTCGTGAACTTATTGGAAAAGACGATCCCAACATTTTACCACTTTTTCTTATTTCCTTCCGAATTGCAACCATGTGGTGTATCAGCGCCAACATTTGACTAAAGATTAAATGTAAAACAGATGTACTATTTTGGTATATTATATTGTATATTGCTCTGCAACCGCTTCAGCTCCAGCAGCTTCCCCAGCCACCATTTGCATAATGCTGGTGGTCCCTCCCACTAAGTAATGGTGACCAAAATGGTGACCACTGAGGGCGAAACCAGCGTTCCACACTCTTTTTGACCGTTATGAGCACCATGCACCATCCGGGTACTCACAGTACTCTGACTTTTGACATACTTATGGACTCAAAATAGCATGTTTAAGTATGGTAGTATTAGAATTAACTACTAGCCATTGAGGGAAGTGAAAAGACCTTGAGCGGTGCTGTGAAATTAGTTACTTCTAATCTAATCATATCTGATCACAGACTAAGGGTATGTGAAAGTATGTGAAGTGGTGCACAAATACCTTGCAAACAACTCATGAATTGCTCTATTTACTCCTTATATCTACCCACCGTCCCTATGTTGTATTCTCAGGCCAAAACCATGACAGGACCCAGGACAACCCACCTGCCCTCTCCAGGTCCAGCAGTGAGGGAGGGTCAAACAGAATGTCCCTCAGTTCAGACACAGAGGGCCCCCCACCAGGGCCGCTGCATCCTTCTCTATGCCACCGAATCAACCCTGACATCAGTGAAGAAGAGGGGGAGGGAGATCCGACTCCCTGCATGAACATCCAGAATGGTCCGACCCACTGTCTTGCAGATAATGAAAAAATGGACTATACCAAGTCAGAGGTGGACGCATGGGGAGAAAAAGGTGACAATAACACTGGGGTGGATGGCACGAGCTCTGTCGCTCAGGGAGATCGTGCGGCTGCTCAGACTGTACCAACAAGTGAAGCTACAGCAGGGTTCAATTATGACTCTGTTAAATACACTCTGGTGGTCGATGAACATGCTCAGTTGGAGCTGGTCAGCCTAAAGACCTGCTTGCACGGTTACAATGAGCACAATGATGACAGTGATGCAGAGACGGTCTATCAGTCAGCCAATGAGGAGGAAGACCCAGAGTATGAGGAGGAGAGGAAGACGAAAGAGGAAGTGAGGAAGCAAGGTAATGAGCCTGACTCACTTTTAACATGGCTGAGCACATTTAAGCGTACAATGTAACAGTGGTGGAGTCTGTGGACATACATAGCTTTTCTGAAAATGTATACTTGAACAAACATTGATAAATTACTTACCATATTCACACAGCATCCATTTTCTCTGACATCCAGTGACGTCAATAGGAAAGGTGTGAATGAATTTGGAAATGTCAGCACACATTTTGGACACATTTATCTAAGCCTGGAAGTAAAACACACACTGGATGTACAGTAATTAAACCTCATACATGTTCTGGTTCAGTCTATGTGACTTTGTGCTTACTGGAACAAACACTGCAGTCAATAAGTGATGCCTTTAATATCAGATTGTGTAATACTATGAAACGATAACGTTAGCTTTTGTCTAAAATGGGTTAAGAAATATGTTGTTTTATGGCCACCTGCATTCACTATCCATTATCTTTATAGTTGTTGATCAGGTTTGATTGCACATACAGTAACAAGCGTAGTTGTAGTCAACTTGCCCAGTAATATCAGTAAATTTTCCTGGATTCACCGCTGCAGCTACTCAGGTCAGCTGAGCTTTCCACTATGTGCACCATAGACAGTATATAAATAATTTTTTTGTACCAGGCTGTAAACATGTTTATTTCTGCTGTGAAGTTGGACATTTTAACATGGGAGAGATTGACATGTTTGAGTTCCTCAAACTTCCACTTGAGGCTGGCTGCACTTTTTGCAAAAAATCAAACGTTGCACACTGTTAACCACTATCAAATAACTAAGGTAGGTCAAAGAGTCACTTTCACTGCTTCAGTGGATAGAGGCATTAGAATCACACAAATGTATCAAGTATAATTATGCTACAATAGATTTAATGTTTGCAGTAAACATCCCTAAAAATAATTGTTCCATCCGGATCAAGTTAATGAAAAATTAATTTAATAATTGAATTGCTGGAAAACAACTTTATCTTCTTTATCAAATATAGTAGGCACAGTTGAGGTTTTAAAACAATTCACTGTTTTAAACAAGCTATGGTAAACTCAGCTAGTGCTTTCACCAGTTTATTTCTGCCATATGGTGCAAGTATTAAATCATATATTTTGAGATTTGTTCAGACTATCTCTGTACTAAGTATCTAATTTCTCATATTTCATTTGCACAAAGAAATAACAGATTTTGAGACAGGCCCTGAAGACTTGTGTTTAAGTGATCTTAACAAGTGTTTTGGTATTTGTATGTAGAGCTTTGTGTCATCTGCATATCAACAGAAACAGATATGTCATCAAGGAAAAGATTAGAAGACCTAGTACTAAGCCTTGTGGAACACCACTGAACAGATAATGGTTAGAGCACCACACTTGTACTAGATGACTGTGCAGGTGTAACCTCAGGAGCAAAGATTGACGGAAGTTTAAATCAAACCTACACCATCTGTTTGCAGGGTTCATTGGTTCCTGCTGCTATCAGTTTAACTTTTCTTGTTTTCTGGTCCAAGAGAGGAGGAAAGAGGAGGAAAAGAGAAGAAAGGAGGAGGAAGAAACGAAGAGGAGGAGAGAAGAGGATGTGAAGAGGAGGAGGGAGGAGGAGATTAAGAGGAGGAGGGAAGTTGTAGCAAGGGTCTGCAAGCAGTCCAAGGTAACATCAACCACAACTTCAGAGGAAGACGAGTCTAATGGAGGAAGAGCAGGAGCTTCCAGAAGTAGGAAGTTCCTCAACCTGTTTGCCAACAACAGCAACCATTACAGTGCCACTGGTTTGTATATTCTACAAATATTTCTGTCTCCTGTGACACATCCTGTTCGTCTTTTAGACTGTCACTTCTATATTATATTATGTTATATCATATTGTATGGATAGTGAAGACAAATAGAGAGGTAATATATAGGTATAGTATAGGTAATACAGTTATCAGTATATGCATTAATGCCAGGACAAGAAATACATGATATAGTCTTGATTGAGTTGATGTGTTTATTAATCACCTCTACATGTATTTTTGCTTACAACTTTTTTTTACTTCAGTTACTTAGTTGCTACCTTTGTCAGTGCCACATATTTGAGGTCTTAAAGAAAAAAAACTTTAGGCTAAAATACCATATAAATGTTAAAAGAAAATACCTACCAAAAACACATAGGAAGAAGTGAAATTAGTTATTGATACCAGAGTATGGAGTGAAAAACCCTGATTTAGAGACATTGGTGGTTTATTAATAGTTTGTCATGGAGGCGGTGATGTTCTCTGAGCCACCATCTGGTGTGTCCTGATAATCACTGATTTGTCATTTTTTCGTGCTTTTCACCATTTGTCTTTCATGAGTTCAGTTAAGTAGAGATGATGTCCCCTGTAGTGTAGTGACTGCTTGTTTGTGGGTACATGTATTGCTATTGTCCGTTACAGTGACTAGTCGCTATAGGGCAGGAATAGAGTTTAGTGTTACATGAAGGACTCGAGACAATGAGCTATCCTCATAGACATGACCCGAGCAACAGCCCATTTTCCATCTTTGGCTGAGCTGAGGAGAAAAAAAAGATTTATTTGTGCTAGCCCATGTAAATTAAATTATACCAAATGAAGTTGCCATATCATCTAAACGTATCACTTAGGCATTCCTCCTCAGGACACAGAGCTGCAAAACAATAAATTAAAAAAAGTGACAGAAATCGTTGCCCTATGGCCCTGCCATGTGACACTGTAGCATCTAAACAAGCTGTTGCTGTTGTGTGAGGGCTCCAGGTGAGTCTTTTTAAGTTGTGGAAAAAAATGAATGACAAATAATATAATAACCTCATGAGATGACCTGTGAAAAAAAATCTCCACATACGCTTCCAAACTTCCAAACTTGTCATGTACGCCTTACATTGCACAACATTGCATATTATTATGCTATAGCATGAACCAATCTTAGCTAGGTAACATATAGACAGCAGTGTACGGGTTATGTGTTTCAGGTCATAACAACAGTCCCTCAAAACGTCTGTGCATGTCCCGAGCCATCACAGAAGGAAGTTGTAAAGTTAGTCTAGTAAAGTTCTACAAAGTGGAGACAAAGTCTCACAAGTGTTTTTATAGTTATCATAATACATCTCTACATTTTAATACTGAATACCTTAATCTGACAAGTGCTTCTCCTACTGTTGAGAAACAGCACTGGAACTTTTCAAATTAGTGAAGACGTGTGAGATCAGAGGTCTGTCTGGGACCAGGCTACATCTACTGACAAAAAGAAGCGTTCACTTAAAAAATTATCTGTTGAATTTTAAATTATTGGTTCATTCATTTTCAGGGTCCCAAAGTTGAAAGGGTGGGAATAACCGTGTGCATTTATGTCAGTTTCATAATACCACCAAAGTCAAAGGAGTCGCCAAAGTCAGCATTTTCCAAATCCTGCACTCATTGACTCTTAACTTTGTCATGGAGATGGCCATTTGGGCTTTCCATTCCTCAGTAGATGTTGATTTTTTTTCTTTAATAATGAAACAAAATACAAAATGCTGCTAAGTATAACATCAATGCTGTATCATTCAGGTGCTGGGTCATTTGGTCTGTTCTCCTGTGTTTTGGATGGAGTGGAGAGACAGCAGAGTCACAGAGCGGTCTACAGGTTAAAACATATGATTTCACACAGACTAATTGTGACTTGTCCAGATAAACACATAAGACTGAACTCTGTACATTTCTTAATGCCTTTTTTTTTTTAGGTTTGTGCCTCGTCATGCAGATGAGCTGTGCCTCGAGACGGATGACCCGGTGTTGATGCTGAATGAGTCTGAGGACCTGTGGTGTCAGGGTTACAACATGAGGACCGGAGCTACCGGCATATTCCCTGCCTTCTATGCTGTCAGGTTGGCCAAAGATATTAGCCAAGGTACGCTGCTTTGAGCTGGACTGTAAAAACCAAATATCACCATCAAAACAACTTTTTATAATTTGATGTTTCTCTCTCAGTCCAGAAAGACGGTTGTATAGAGCAGTTCCTGGTGCGATTCCTGGGTTCAGTTCAGGTCCCCATCCACAAAGGCAATGACGTGCTGTGTGCTGCAATGCAGAAGGTACATAAATACACACACTGTACAACAGAACACACCATGCAAAAAGCTGATTGTTGCGACTCACTTTTCTATGATGAGAGCCTTGACCGCTGTATTCCCATGGAAACCATGCTCACATAAGCATTAACTATAGGCACTCCTACTCATAATGCCTTGCTGGAATACCTGCCCCTAATCTGCCTCTGATTGGCTATACTCCTCCAGGTTTTCCAGTTTAACTGCTAAACATAACATTAGTCAAGCTATCCCAACCAGTCCTATGGCCTTCATTCACACCACGTGGTTTATAGCCATGCAGGTATTTTGGCTTATTCAGGTTTCGTTCAAGAGGAAAAATAAAAGAAGAAACTGTTCAGAATGAGGTCTCTGATGATCCTGAAGAACTGCAACGAACCAAATGAAATAGTGTGAGATTCTATTCATCTCCAGTGCGATGAGACGAAGGCGGAAATCTCAAAACCAAGACAAATAAGACAAAATCTATGTGAGACTTGGGTGAACTGTTCCTTTAACTGAGTCTGTTACATGACTGGAGCTGTACCTCGGAGCTAATCACTGTGTTTTCTCTAAATCCTTCACTGGCTCCAAATCCTTGTTAATCACATTACAGCACAGAGGTGGCTACTTTAGCTTTTGGCTTAGTGTGTAAAGGGACGTGTTCTCTCCTTTCACTTCATGTTCCACACTTTACTTTTTACTGTGCGACAGGTTCGCCTCACTTATATAAGACATAAGATGGGATTTCAGTGATTCCTGTGGTAAAATTGGCTCATTGTTGGAACACAAGTAAAGGTTCTGAATACTGATTGGGTGAATGATTGACCTCTGACAGTTGAGAAGTCTGCAAAACACACTAAAACTGCAAATGTCAAGTGTATGGTATTAATATCAGGAGTGTTAATGTGCAAAATTAGTTGTTAAAAGTCAATCAATCATATTTTCCCAGTTATTCTGCTTCAACAGAGAAAGGTTAGGTGAGTCAAAAATAAATCAGTGGATAACAAACAAGTACAGAGATACCACTAATGTGCTTCAATTATGTACTTATCTAAGATGAACAGACCACACTGTTTAATTTTTAACTGACAGACTCATTTACCACACATTTGGAGTAATTTCATGTCTTCATCTTCGAGCAATGTGAGTCAGTAAAGAGTGTAACAATACAAAACAAAGTCCAGTAGATAGAGCTTTGAAATAATTTTGGAAACAGCTCTGAGTTCAGCTCATCTGGAGGCACGGTGTTAAACTTTTTAGGCTTCAAATAAGTGTCTTGTCTTTATTTTTGTGAAACTGTTAAACTCAAAAGATCAATGAACAACAATGGAAGACAACATGCTCCCTCCCATGGAGAGAATATGGTTGGCAGAACATAGAGAGATATTTTATTACAGCAGCACAACAGAAATCTCAGGATACGAGATGTTGGAGACTGTGGAGGAAGTAAAGCCAATCATTTTCGTATTTTTTTGGGAATGCTCCTCTATTATTCCTTATTGGCAGGAATTAAAGAAAAGCATGGAGAACATTTTGAAAGCGGAACTTCCATTTACATTTTATGTTATGTACTTGAGAAAAGGGAACCAGAGAAATTCAATGAAATTTGGATAGAAATGAGGATATAAGTGAAAAATGTACTCATCTCTAATCTACTAAACTTTATGTTTAATTTTAAATTTATGCCTATTTATTTATTTACTCCCTGGTGTGAAGTATTTGTATATTCTGTATATCTGGAAAACATGTATGAGATATAAAATGCTGATGGGACAATGCTGAATGGAATTAATAAAAAAAGAGTTAATTACAAAAAAACAAAAAAACTGTTAAACTCACAGTAGACTAACTGAAGAGAAAAACGTACGCTCTCTGACAATCTGACATTCACACAGACTTCACACTGTGATTGGTCAGCTATGTGGGGGGTGAGAAAGGAGAGAAGTTTGAACTTTTTTCTCCAGCGTCATTTGAACAACTGTGTGCAACACTGAATAACTTCCATCTTCCTTCTTCTGCAGTTATATTTATTGACTGATTTCCTGATTGTTTGTCTTAACAGGTGGCATGTAACAGGCGGTTAGCAGGCCAGCCTCCCTCAGCCTGTGTGCTGGAGGTCAGTGTGAAGGGTGTGAAGATCAGTGTCCAGGACCAGTGTCACTCTGCTCACAGGGTATGTGCACTATTTTATCTACATATCCACCTTCACAACTGATGGAAAACCTGCCGCAGGTCATTGGGATGTAGGATGAGGATAATTTGCTGTAATAAGGTGTATAGCACACAACAGTGGCAATCAGCAGTAACTACAAGCTACTCCAAAAAGTTGACAGTGTAGTCAGTACTCTGAAACTTTGGATAAACATTCCAGGATTTGTTCAGGTTTAGCCAAACTCAGCATCCTCATACACACCGAGACAAACTGGACCTTCAAACTTTACATTTTATCCTGTCTGCCTCTGTGTCTCTTCAGGGAGACCAGTGTTTCCATTTCTTCCAGTTGAAGAACATCTCATTCTGTGGCTGTCATCCAAAACACAGCAAGTGAGTTGAACTACCTTTTTGTTCTAATCAATCTTCCCACAAACATGATGAATTTATTAAACTAATCTTAAATTGTGCCATTTCTCAGAGTCTGTTTAGTAGCATTTCATTCAATTCAGTTTCATTTCATTTATATAGCACCAAATCATAACACAAGTTATCTCCTGACATTTTCCATATAGAGCAGGTCAAGACTGTACTCTTACCCAACAATTCCCACCATGAGTTAGCACTTAGCAACAGTAGCAAGGAAAAAACTTCCTTTGAATGATTCATACTTTGTGTTCCACAGCGGGTTTGCGTTGGTGAATATTCGTAAACTTCTAAATTGTGAGTTTCCTGAGTGTGTGATTATTGCACTCTGCAGGTATTTTGGCTTCATCACCAAACATCCTGACCAACAGCGTTTTGCTTGTCATGTGATGATGTCAGAGACAACATTACATCCTCTGGCTGAGTCTGTAGGGTAAGACCTATTAAGTTATGTTATGTTTTATGTTCTGTACAGGTTTTCTGACTTGTCTGTAGTGGTATCTGTCCATGCACATGAACACACAGAAGTGTCATAGGCCAATTTGGCAACACCAAATATTGCAATCTCAGGAGCAGGGCTTATCTCCTTGTCACAGATGTAAGAAATCAATAAATCAGAAATTAAAGACTAAAACTGTATCAACTTTGGGCAAGCCCAGAACATGGCTCCATCCAAACTAGAGAGTGGTTGATGATTATACACCTAAACACATGTGCTATCATCTCTTCTGTTCTGTCAGTTCATTTTCTAATTTTCTCCTTTGGTGTCCCACAGGAGGGCATTCCAGCAGTATTACAAGGAACACATTGGTTACTCCTGTCCCACTGAAGACATCTTCATCGAATAACGCCTTTCCTCCATCCACGTTATGTACTGAATACTCACTTTGTGCTTGTAAGGCCTGGCCTTACACCACAAACTGGACCACAGATATATCTTTGTCAGAGTACTTGCATGGTGGATTTCTTTTCTTAGCTGCATCCAGTGATACAGCGAGCTTTTCCTCTCTTTCACCATGTCACAATATAAATACCTCTATGGATGGACAGGATCACATGAGATGTTCCGTACAGTGAGAACAAATGTAACATAAATCTACCCAAATTTATTTTATGGGCTAAAATGACTTATATGTAACTACACATAGATATTGGATGTAAAACCATATGTGCAGCCTTCAGGACTATGGAGTTAATTTAACGACAGAATGTTTATATCATCAATTTGTGAACTTGCAGTGACACTTTTGGTAACTGATTAACCATTTGAGTCATGTACCAAAAAACAGGAGTCTCTATGTAGGCACAGCAGTGCTTTTAACTACTGTAAATGCTAATGTCAGCATGCTAACATACACACAGTGACAATGTTTACCATTACATTCCATTTATTTACCATGTCAGCTAATATTTGCTAATTATTAATATTTATTTGTTAATTATTCCAAGATATGACAAGAAAATGAGCTCGAGATAATGGGATAAGTAACTTGTGATCTCAAGATAATATGGTTAAAAAAATATTTGCAAGCACGGCTGTTCTCAGCTTCTGTAAGTTTGCATACATACAGCAGTCATCATCATTTTTATTTCCCGTAACTGGTTTGTACTCATTTTGATGGTCACATGATCACTTCATCTTTAATCCCAGTTTGCAAACTTGTCATTTACTTCTATGTAGAAGTAAAATTGTGACAAAGTTCACTGACCAAAAGGAACATGTACGAACATCTTGCACATTTTTTAAATTATGCATGAATTCAAAAGTTAGGAAAAGTAGCATAACGTAGCCACTTATGTCAGATTTGTACTTAACGGATCGAGGTGAGCATCTCCTGTACATAACTACATCTATCTTTTTGACCAAAATGAAATGTATACACGCATTAGATCAGTCATGATTGGTAAACCAAGTGTTCACTTGAGTAAACAAGTATCTATTTAGTCCACAAACTAGAATTCCAGTTCCAGATATTTCCATGTGCATGCAACAGTTTCAGGTGAGACAAGCATTTCATTTTTTCAAAGGTGTTGCTGAATACAGCCACGTCAACTGCCTGAAAGGCAAGTATGTAAGCTTACAAACACACACACATGAGAATCTAAGAACAACACAAAAAGAAGGTAAATTTTCTGTCTTTAAATTAGCTTCATCCTTCACTTTAAGGGCAACAAAAGGCAGTGTTTTGAAGGAATATATAATGCAAATGGACTTGTTTCTTTGCACAAATTAGGACAGATTGATGTTTCCAAAAAATATGTAAGAAGAATTCTATATCTTATACCCCCCTGACTTGACAATCTACTGCTGAAGACCTTTGGAGTTGCTGTTAAGGTGCCTAATTTCTCTTTTTGCTGCTTGATGTTTCTTTTCTTTCAAATGTGGTTCCAAATACATGCAGGGTTTCACTGGTCGAGCGATTTCATAATTCATTTAACTCTCTGTAATAACGAGGCCCAAATGACGTTGTGCAATTAAGTATGTGTGTAGGAGTGGCTGGTGAGATGGTGGATCACTGTGCAAATCATGTCCAAGTCTGTCCACATCACTTTGAGCTCACACTTCTTTTGCATTGCCTGTTCAAATCTCGGACCAAAGTTGGGGTTGTCAATGTGGAAATAAACCTCCAGTTTTTTGGCTTAGATATGTTTCAAAGTAAATAATGAACAGATGGTCACGCACAGTGACGGACTCACAAATAATTATTACCCAACAATGTATTTACCCTCAGTTCTATGCAAGTTTTTAGCCTCTTATAGCTACGCACACTACCCTAATACATCTTGTTTCTAGCAGCAGGCAGCTATTCTCAGCTAAAAAGCTGAGCTACCAGCTCCAGCACTGAACAGAAGACAAAGTTAGAAACTAGCAGGTGAACATCCTGTATTATTTATCAGCTAATAAGTCAGATATTTTTCTCAGGAGGTGGAAACCAGTCCATGGCTAAAAAGAAGGCTTATATTTATATTTATCAGGTCATCTGAAACATGACTCAAAGTAATGTTGAAGAGACAAAGAGACAAACGCAATAGCCATAACTGCTTTTATGGCGTGGCAATGTTTCTTTCTGATGTGTCACTGCAGTGTCAAAATCAATCAATCAATTCAGCTTTGATATCCAGACGAATGGATTTGAGCAGGTCAATGGAAACGAATCCTGAAATGTTTTGTGTTCAAAAAACAGTGCCTACTTTATTTGAGTTTTTCTGGTGTGGTGATGGTGACCGTCTTCTGTATTAACTGCTGACTTCAGATGTCTCCAATCACAGAACCTAAAAGGAACACCCAGTCTCATTCAGATGAGTCATCATGTAGCTGGATATGACTTGGTACACCAAAGATGGCTGCCATGGAATGTTAAATAATGTCATTAAAGAGAGCTTATATTAGGTCAGCTAGGGTTTCGCTGGTATATGGAGCTGGTATTGCCTTTCAGTCAGTCATTCTGGTCCAATGCTGTTTGATTGTATATTTACTGTAGAACTACACCAATTTTTCTATGGGAAGATGTTCATGTAAGATTGCAATGCAACAGTCTGGTGAGATTATGCGAGTCTGTGTGAATAAAAATCATCATTAGGATTATAGTAGAATTAGTCCTAGCAATATTAATAGTCTTTGCTGATATTTTTATTGAGATTATTTTGTCCCTTGATCTAGCCTAGGGAGGATAAAAATGCAGGGCAAATGGTAAATACTTTTACATTTGAAATGCATGAAAATGGTTAAAGGAACTGTATATATATACAAGGCATGCAGCTTCTGTCTGAAAATAGTGGTATTGGTCTCCAAAACTTGTATCAGCTGAACCCTTTCCATAAGACAAAATTTTTTTTTTAAGTCACTCATGCGACAGGAATTTTACATCAAATTATAAGCAGACAAGAAATCCACTATGATGAATTACAAATTTTAGGTCTTAAGTCTGTTGCTGTTTGATTTTTACACAGGAGCACAAGTAAAAGAAAATCAATGGCAATGTGGAAGAAATTTTAGTCCTCATTTAAAAGTGCTCATGTAACGTGTGTCCACCATATGTTCAGTTCCATGCCAGCCATCTGACGTGGAAGGTCACAGGAAGTTGATGTTCCACCAGAAAGTGTCCTTGTGTCCTTTCCATGTATTCCACTTTCTACCACCATGGTGATCTACTGTACATGACTCATCCATATATATCCATCCTGTATAAAAACTGTATGTATGTATGTTTGTACAGGAGTCATTATTGTATGCTGTTGGTTTGACCAAAACCTGGGTGTAACGCCGCATGATATCGATGTTGTAAAATGAAGACACAGAAGATGCACAGATTGGTGGTAATGGTGGTGGTTATTCTTGTCAATAAATCACATTTACAACTGCACTTACAATACATGTTTTTAGTAGGAACGAAATTACCTTTTTATATTGAGTGTAAGTTTGTTACATAGTAACCACATTAACACACGCTAAGTATTATAGTATTTATAAAACAACAACAGAAGCATAAAGACGTTAAGACGTTAAGACACGACAAACCAAAGACATAAAAAAAATAGATGAATAATGGGGTGAATAGGTGGAGGTATCATTCATAGTTAGCAGGCACGTGCACGAAAAATAGATGTTCGGCAGACTCCATACGCAGTCGATGAATGGACAAACGTTACTAGGCGGACTAGTTTCTTTTTCAACCAATCAGTGGAGGGTATCTATGACGTATTCTAGCCAATCAAAGGACTCTGTGGTCTTGTGGGGGAGGGACAACAGAGAGAGAGAGCTGTGTGCGTAGAACAGAGTGTGACAGAGGGCCCAAAGTGACTGCAAAGTGACAGAATAACTTCATAAATACTATTTTTATTGAATGACAGGTTCCCCTCAACTTTCTGGAGGGTCTTTGCTTTGCTAAGTGGCATGCCTGAGGAAAATGAGGCAAAAACGCATAGGCCTTTTTTATTGAAAGGGCATTATTTTATTGTTCTTCACATATTTGGTTGAAAAACTGCATATGTCTGTCAGGCAAAGGGATTGAAAAATAATGTTTTCATTCAAAAACTCTTCACTAGTACTGTTTGAGGTGTGGTTTTTGAAATTCTTTAGTGTATTGTAGATTTTTCACTCATACTTCCTTTATAAGCACATTACAGCGGTATTTGTTTGTGTTTTGAGCACCTGCCCTTCCAAAGGCCTCTGCACGGCCCTGATAGTTAGCAATGTCAAGCAAGCATATTTTGTGTTATTTTGTTAATTTGAGTTGGCCTATTTGGGTTGGGAATATCTGAGAGAGGACGGTGATGAAGAGAGGAAGCAGCTCTGGATGGACTGGAATGGGAGACAGAATTAGCTCAACTTTACCAATTTCCATGTTATCCCTAGAGGCAATTTGAACTCTGTATTAAACCCAGACCTCGATCACTTCTCCATGTCATCCTCCCACAAATGGACTTACATATATTTTGTTAACATTTCTGGTCTCTTCTATCACCCTTATTTTTCAAAATGATCTCTGAAATTATACTGCTTTGATTACACTTATCACTTAACCAAACAAAGACCCTAAACACATTGCTCCAACTACCACTCTCAGAAAACAAATGCAAATTATTCAACAAGTCATCATTACTTTTTGCACTTTCCAAAGAACCACTCGCATCAATCATGACACAGCATGGCGGCGTTTCAGGCATTAAAATCAATTAACATGATCGTGAAAATCAGTTTATACGCTGATGACATCTTGTTATATCTAACAAATCCCTCTGGCAGGTTGGAGATGCAACACACAACTCAATCCATCAAACACTTCCATGTCCACGATATACAGTATTTAAACTAGTTTTTTCTCATTACTATATAGCATAAAAAATGGATAGATAAAATAAACTGCCACTCTGTTTAATTGGCCATTTCCAATTCATCCCACCAGCATCAATATATCAATATATCCAACACTTGATAATCCCAATTCTGTCTGTCTTGACATTGAACAGATGCAACTCTAACTGCCTCATGAAAAGCAAATTAAATACTACTAGTACATACCATAGAGACCATAAAGGAGAAAACTGATATCCATAACTTACACAAATTCACTTCTTACTAAAACTATGTTCATTTCAACCTCCACATCGCAAATCAATACAAGGTCAATGGTATCCTATGGACAATAACACCTGTAACAGATGACTATTTCCATGCATTCTGGCTCTGCACACCTGTTGGGTGGTTGTGATCTAAGGTCATGGAAAAGTTGCCCGAGATCCTCATCCTCGTCACAATATTTCCAAATCATCGTCATTTCATTTTAGTAACCACATTTTATACATGATTCTTGACTGTATTTTTTTTACTCATCTCCTGTGTCCCCCAAACTTTGTGGAATACTGAGTCTCTTGACGAGCCCATTTAACATCTCTAAAGTATCTCACTGAGTCCGATGTCAGTCAGCAGTCACCAACAGAAATCATCCAAATAAAGCATCAAGGTTAGATCTTTATATATAGTTACATCTTTATTATTCACAGTGTGAGCAAGGATCTTCATACATGTAACATCACATTCACATATTAAGCTTAATGTCATTATTTTCATCAATAAAAAAGTAATAAATAAATGAGTGCAGTGAATACAATTCATGCTTGAGCTGTTCACTGTGCAGGTCATGAACAAGCAGAAGGAGGAACTCTGTCCAGTGTTGTGGCCGACCTGTTAACAGCAGCAGGAACAGTGTGATGAAAAATTAATAGGAGAGGTTAGTTTGCTAACATAAAGTGCAGCTTTCTATATATATATATATATATATGATAAGGAGCAGCTACAGTACCTACTTACTCTTATAGTTGTTTAGTTTAGTGATGCTGTGGTATAAATGCCTTTTCAGAGACTTCTCTGTCTTTAAGTGCTAACTACAGTGTGATTGCTAAATGTGGTTATACTACTCATTACTGGCAAAAAATAAATAAAAATGATATCACTACCAACCAACACTGAGGGGAATACAAACATACAGCAGCCGCAGAGCAGTGGCATGTTGTGGGACTTTATCAAGACCAGACATAGAAGGAACAATAGTGATTCAGAGTGCTGCTCTGCATTCATAGGTGTTCTGATTATCATTTCAGTCAGTCCCTCACTGCTTTTCTGGGCGCCAATGCTGGAGAAAAAGAAGATGGCGTAGTCTGTCTCGGGGTGGAGTGATCACCGATGTGCACTTATCCACTACTAGAAGTTTTCATATGTACCAAACAGCCACAGTGTGTTCTGGACTCGACGTGTCACGGAGTGGTAGATGGTTAGAGGTCAGTTTTCAGAGGAGTCGGTCTCTTCCGTCGAGCCGTCGCTTTCCACCTCCATCTTCCTCCTGTGGTGGATGTTCCTCCTGGGGGAGGCCTTCCTCTGCACTTCCTTCAGTCCCCCCACAGCACTGCCACTGCTGTTGCTGCCAGGGCTCACTGAGATCTGGGCGATTCTGAACAACAAAAAGAGATGTAAAGAAGAGAACGAAGGAGAGGAGAAGAAAAAAGAAAGCAAAGAAAACAGGAAGTAAAGAGCAAATAAAGAGAAGAGGTGTGACGAACACAGCCTGTACAGTATACAGTATACTCTATGTGCTTGTTGATACAGGTGTGTGTGTGTGTGTCTATGTGTGTGTGTGTTCTCTCACAGTTTGTCCAGTTCCTGGTCCATCTCTGGGTCAATGAGCAGCTCTGCCTTGCTGGGGAGCGCTCCTGCAGGAAGACAACATGTTTTGCTGTTGATGTTTTTACAGCATGTACTGCCCTCATCATACGCGCTGTAATCAGTTTGGCAGTCAGTCAATCATACAAAGCCTAATCAGCAATGTGCAGCTTTAAACATGTACAAATAAATAACTTAAATATGCCAATTCAATCCCTCATATGAATTAAATGTCATGGCTTTTTACTGTTTTTCTTTTTACTGCTTACAGGTTTTATGTATTTATTGTTTCACATCAATTATATGTATGAACTTTAAATAGCCCAGGAGCAATGCAGTCTTTTATAATTGGTTACACGGTAAACTTAAAACGTCACAAAATATAATTTTATACAAACAAATAATCACCCACAATCATAGATAACCATAAATCAAATCAATGGGATAAAAACAGCTCTCAGGACTAGGCTCAGCTGACTCCCTGCTAACTGGTCACATGACTCTTCCCTCTACTAACATCCTGCAATTCTCGAAGTGACCACGAGGAGACTCAACAACTTAGTCATAAAAGAACGCAGCGCATTAACTGACTCAGCGTTTCTGTCTCATCACTTTCATCAACCACTACGACCATCTGTTTGCCAGACAAGCTCTAATAATTTGTACAAGAGCTGCTCAGCACCAAACAGCTGGCAGACACAGTTAAAAACTAACTTTTTCTCAGGAGTTGAAGGAGAGTTAAAGAGAGTTAATATTGATCAGGTGGACACAAATGAACGATAGAGTTGCTGTGTCTGCTTGATGTGTATACAAGCAAATGTTTGCCAAGTTCACCATAATGACTTTATAATGTGATCATAAGCTGGGTGTGGTGTTTTCAGTTTGTAAAATAAATGAATGCAGCTTACTCTGAAGATGTTGTGAAAATGTTGTGTCCTGGTTGTGTCGTTACAAGAAGCTGCTGCTGTAAATTCAAACATGCCTTTCAGCAGTTCAGATAATTCTATTATGAAATAGATATTTACTTTATCACTAATCCTTACACATTAAGCAGCCACACCCTCTCTCTGAATATACATCACTTCTACAGAGGAGGGGAGAACACAGACGATATGCTGAATATGAAGAGGGGAGACTGAAAGTGTGCTTTAGGTTACAGAGATGTGTGTGCACATTGTGGTTTTGTTATTAACGGTAAAAGTACACACAATACTACATTTTTCAGTATTTATGAGTCGAGGTACAAGTTGGTTGATTCTCGCAGTAAATAGACATGTTTCATCTCAAGCCAAAAGCTAATGCTAAAGCTAATGTGTCTATCTCTCTGACTGGAGGCCCGATGCAGATGAGGAGCTGACATACAGCTATTAAGGAAGATTTTTTGTTGCCATCCTCCTAAACTTTACACAACATACAGTATGTCATTTTAACAACATCTTGGATGTGGTAGCAGTAACAGCAAGCAGCAAGTACTGTGTGATGTTAAACCTACCAATAGTTTGGTTGATGGTCTCATGTTTAGCCAGGCTCATTAAGAAGCTGTAGTAAGACACTTTGTCAGTCTGTTCCAGTGCTTCCCTCATACAGGACCTGGGAGGATGACTACACACACACACACACACACACACACACACACACACACACACACACACACAGTCCAGGCAGCTTGGTTAACAAACTGAGCTAACATTAGCTAACAGCAGCTACAGTTGTCAGCAGTTTATTTCACTGTCCATCAGGAAACTGTAAATCATAGAGAGTTGAGGCGGAGCAGCCGGAGGACATCAGAGGGAAAACCAGAAAACATTTTCTCCATAAAATATGATCCAGTTTCACCAAAATCAGTCAAATAGTTGGTGGTGTGTGACTTAGTGTCGTAAAGCGTTAGACACTTCCCGTGAGAGATTGAACCCAGATCACACAAACTAGATATAGTGCAGAAACAGGCATTTGGGGCACAGAGTGGGAATGGCAGAGACACCATTGACCATTTATAAGTCAGCAAAATGATTTAACATCTTTTATTTTATTGGAGAAAATGTTGCTTTAAATTATGTTGTCAAGTCCTCATTGATTTGTCAACATGTTAACGTGCCAACGTGTTCTTAATGTGTAATTAACACATCAAAGTTTCACATTCATGTGTTGATAAGTTGTCAGCAACATGCTGACAATGTGTAAATTCAGATGTCGGTTTCACCTGTTTTTGACCTCTCTGGCCTCCCACATTCTGGCAGTCATGTCTTTTCTTGTAAATAATATAAACACTATAATATCAAAGAGCAGATTTCTGGAGAGCGTGTGGTCTTGGTGAGTGAGGACTGGAATGTGTGTGTGTGTGTGTGTGTGTGTGTGTGTGTGTGTGTTTTACCTGCGTTTAAACCTGTCACAGAGGGCGTCTATACACTGAGCAAGAGTGGATGGCTCCACCCCGTCCTGCTGCTGCTCCTCCCTGTCATTGTCCTCTGCAGCCACAGAGGGGAGCTGCTCGATGGAGGTGGACGTGGGGACGATGACGGTGTTAGGACTCTTCCCCGATAAAAGATCCTGGTAGATCATCAGTACGCTGTCCAGGAACTCTACAGACACATGGAGTAACAGGCAGCTGGAAGTCAGGTGGTTTCTGTTTTATTTAGCTTTTGGTTTGGTTTAGCTTTTAGTCATTTGTACCTTGGTAGTAGAACTGCAGCTGGAAGGCGTAAAGGAAATCAGAGAAAGACATCAGACAGTCTATGGCATCGTCCATCAGAACAATCCTACAGGACAAAGAAAGAACAACAGTTACCAACAGTCATGGTACAAACAATTAAAACATTTGGACCAAAGACAGCTCCAGGTATGGACACACTTCCTGTTGAAATTGGCTCTTTATTCATTCAAATGACAAGATTCAAAATGGACTGTGGGAGGAATGAACGCATGAATCTTCCCACAAAATTAAAATGCCTTCCAAAGTTCTTGCATTGCAACTAATGCCATCAGTGTATGAATGTGTGTGAATGGGTGAATGAGATATGTAGTGTAAAAGAGCTTTGAGTGGTCAAAAAGACTAGAAATGTGCTATATAAGTACAGTCCATTTGTCATTTTTCGTGAACTCTTGCACTGAAGAGTGTGTCAGTGTACTGACCTGGCTGCACTCTGCACCATCTCTGCTGGGAAGTCTGGACACAGTAACTGCAGCAGAGACCTGTACTCCAGCATGGACAGTAAGTCTGGAACACAACGAGACATAAAGCTCATGTTACAGAATATACTCTACATCAGTGAACCACCATGTTTAAGAAAGTCAAACCACATTTTTTTTCATCAATAAATAAATTAACATTCAGGCAAATAATGACAGTACACCACTGTGTATTTGATGTGACTTCCTGTTATTGATTCACTTAAAGGGATAGTTTGAACTTGAACCTATTGTGGTCAGCGCATCTCCAGTTTGGAGAATCTGAGCTGTGCACTGCTGTGGACAGGATCAGCAGAAAAAAATGTGTTTTACCTACATATATGTGTTTGTTGTATGCTTTACTGAGAATATTTTCACTGCTTCACTTTGCTGTCAAACAGCCTTTTTCTGTGCCGTAGAACTTCTATGTTCCTACGATAAATCCCAGCTGTGCCACATACTGTAATACACCACAGATCAGCTGTTTGGGTCCAAAACTTAGAGGGATCACTGCTGCCGTGATCAGTTTCTGCCGTAACTCTGATCCAAACAGCTGACCTGCTGCGTAATACAGTGCACAGCGCCCTTGGGCTTATGCAAAGGAATATGTAAATATGCTCACTGTCGCTTACACTTTAACAGATATTAATCGGATATTAAAAAGGGCCAGTGTGTCACATTTAGGAAGCTCGGTTTACAGAATATGACATAAATTAAATAAAATATCTAGAACTCTGTTTTCATTGGTGTGCAATCAACCTGAAAATAAGAATGATGTTTTTTGTCAGCTTAGAATGAGCCTTTTATATCTACAAACACTGCTCCTTTAAACGCTCTGTAATAACTAGGACTTTTGTGCTATAACATAAACGTAGAGAGCCCAGAGCCATGTATTTAGTGCTGCATTTAGCTCACCTCCACTCTTGCCGACCTGTCTGTAGCATCTCCAGAAGACTCTGATGAAGGAGACTCTGTTATGAGGAGTGGCTCTGATGTAGTTATACTCTCTGAAGAGGACGTGGTTACTGTTCTTCACACTGCTGAAACTACACACACACACACACACGATTATAAAAGGAAGCACAATTCCACCCTACTCCAACATCAACTATCTCAGCTAGCGTGACTGTCTCACATCTAGTTACATCCTCAGCACAAACAGAGAGAGGCGAGTGTGCGTCACTGGTGTCCTATCACGTTCACAAAGGAAGGATCCAAGGAAGCACTGCTTATTTTTTATTCCTTTCATTATTCCAACCCTTTACACACTGGAGTGTGTTCAGATATACAAATGTGTCTTGTTAGCTAAATGTGATCATATATTAGCACTGGTTTACAATAGAAATCAGCAACTGCAGTGGTAATTGAATGGATCTGTGTAGAGGACAAGCTGTTTTGAGTGGTCTGCAATATAAAAATGGATATGTCATGTCAAATGTTTGTTTTAGCCTCCCAAGCCCCCTCAGCATAGACAGATAGATAGATAGATTAATAGATTAATAGATAGACAGATAGATGACTTTAATAATCCCTGAAGGGAAATTAGGACATCAAAGCAGCCAAGTATACTTAAATACAATACTTGCCCATTAGTGGGACAAGGACACTTAAAAAAGCAGCTAGATAAGGTGCAAATGAGTTGTAGTGGCAAGATGATGGTAATAGTACTGATGATATGATGGTAATACAGGGGTCGACAATATAAATGGCCCGGTGGCCCGGACGTACTTTTAAAACCGTCCGGGCCACCAGAACGCTCCAAGCACTGGCCCGGTGGGGCCAGTGAAAAATATGCCTTGAAAAAAAAGATATTTGGTAAAAAACAAACAAACAAAAAAACCCCCTAAAAAAATCAAATTTCACATTAAATCCCTGTGGTACTGTGTTTTGCAATGACTTCTGTGAAATTGTCTCGGTTATTACCGCTAACACATAGTGTTACGTGATCCCGATCAAAGACAGACAGCGCTGTGCTCTCCCTGGGACGTAAACACACCACCTGCACAGCCCGCTCTTTCCCGCGTAACGCGTACCGCTCGCTCACTGCTGCTGACTGTTGACACGGAGTTTCTCTTCCCGACATCAGTAATGTTTCTAAAACCCCCAGTACCCGGGCAAAAAACAAAAAGAAAAGAAAAGAAAGGCACCAGAGGAGTTGAGAGAGAGTGACAGGAATTATGAAAAGAAAAGGGCAAGAAAGTTCCAGCCTCAGTGGCGAGACCGCTGGAATTGGCTCGCATACGACGAGGAAAAGAATGAGGTGTATTGCGAACTATGCAGGGCAATGCCCACCTTTGCAGACAAGTAAGTTAAAGAAAAGTTGAAGTGTTTGAACAGAAGTGTATGATAACGCATTGCTGTGTAACTACGGAGGCTTGAAAACGCAGATCTGACACGTGTCCCATTTGTGACACACTGTAGATCGGCGTTTGAATTATTATTGTTATTATTAGGGGTGCACGATAATTATCGGGCCGATAACAGGAAATTATTTCGTCGTTCCGATAAGTCCGATATCATGACGAATAGCCCCGATAACATTTATAATTTTGTCAGCACGGCAGTGCCCCGCTCCCACTATGAGACCTGAATGGCCTGCAGTGAATGCTGCGTTCAAGTTACGTTGTCATAATCAGCAAAACTCTTTCTGACTGGGAAAATTCAAGAATACCCCCTCATGTCGGAAAAGAACTCGTTAACTTGGTAGTTGCTGACTTGAATTGATATCCACAGTATTTTTCCACATAAAACACATAAACACTAGAAACATGAAAACAGGGAATTTTCACTGTTTTTCATGGGACCATTAAGCGTGTATTTAAATTGACTGCCGCTTTGCACAGAATACTACGGTACTTTGTTTCATGACGTAATTCCCAAGAGGCTGCCTTGTGGGCGGCTGTGCGACACACACAGGGAGCAGAGCAGACAGCGGAGCAGCGTTGTACACAAAATGCCGAAGCGAAAGTGCAGCTTCACAGATGAACTGCAAAAAATGTTTTACCACGTACCGCCCCGGTCGGGGACAAGTGGGAGGCTGAGTGCATCGTGTACAAAGCTGGCACATATGTTTCAGTGTATAACCCTCTGAGGACGGATTGTGCAGATCCGCCCAAAAAGTCTAAAGTTTTACATATCGGTTATCGGTATCGGTTTTTAAAAAAAGTTATCGTGCATCCCTAGTTATTATATTATTATTAATAACTTGGAATTATTATGATACAATTATTTTAATAATCTAATGATAAACACTTGCTTTATAGAACTTATAGTAGCTAGTTTTTTTATATTTATGATGAATACAGGCAGGAGATGTTAGATATGTTCGATTCCTGGGCCAGTGGTTACAATGGTGGGGCCAGTGATCTTCAAAAGCCCGGAGGGCCAGTGGCAAATTTCCCTTATTGTCTACCCCTGTAATGTTATTGTTAATAACAGTATATCATAATAATAAAAACATCTTCCCAGGCCTGTGCCCTACAGAGGACCCCTCCTTGTAAAAGTGAATGAATGATGTGTTGTGTGACTTACTATTCTGCAAAGTAGCGGATCACCCCGAACTGGGTATATTCCTCCTTATGCTCCAGCAGCTGGGTCACTGCGTCACTCAGGTAAAACAACACGTTACTGTCCGCTATGAGGAAGAGACACACATGCAGTCAGCTGATAGATAATAAATCAATGCATTCATTGGCCGTACACTGATTTTGAGACAAACCGACTGTCGAGTGAACATACGCACAAAGGTGGAGCTAACGTTAACACTGCGCGGCTAACATACCGAGGTATTCTTCCACGGGGACGGTGGAGTTAAACCGGTTCATTGTGCTCGTGCTCTCCGGAGATAACGTTGAAATGAACATTGATAAAGTTCAGGTGAAGCTTTAATGGCCGGCCTGTCCAGTTAGCTGAATGACTTCATGTGTGAGACTGTGCTGGCTGTGAGCTCGTCCTGTCTGACATGGAGGACTGTCACTGCTATGGAAACAGCGGGATGTTGTGAGTTACATTCATTAAATGCCTCCGAACAACGCAGCACACAAAGGTTCCTCTGCACACAATACTACAACTACTACTATCACTTCTACTGTTACTACTAATAATGATAATAATAATTATAATGATAATTATAAATAAATATTTTAATGTGTATTTAATTTAAATTTGTAAATATTATGTTGTCAGTTAAAATACAATTAAGAAATCATAGAATTATTCATCATAGGGTTAAAGGTCCAGTGTGTAGAATTTTATTGCATCTAGTGGTGTAATCGCTGCATTGCAATCCCTCACATCACAAGCCAAGTCAACTTTATTGTCAATGCTGCCATATGTACAGGACATACAGAGAATGGTGCAAACAGCAATAGACATGAATATAAAATATAAATATATACAAGTTTAAAGATATGTAAGAATAATATGGCAAATATAGAAAGATATTCACAGTGTAGATCTAAGTATAAAGAGTATGCACAGTATAGACAGTGTTATAGACGATGTTTCAATATGGTGGCCTTCATGGAAGAGGACCCGCTTCCACTGTACATATAAAAGTATCATTTTTAAGTAACAAAAATAATAAAGATTCTTATTATACATGCATGAAAGCATAGTTATGAATATTATATTCCATGTCTGCCTTATTCTAAAAATAAAGGCCCAAAATCTTGCACATTTGACCTTTAAAGGTACAATATGTAAGATATTTACTTTATCCCTTAGTTCCGTGTTCGACATCCGGGGTTGCCAGGTATGAAACAAATTTGCGGCAAACACAGCACACTACAACGATGGAAGCAAGCAAGCGCAGCAGTTTGACAGAGTTGGACACTAACCTAAGAAGCCTTGTCCTTTTTCAAAGAAACTTAGCGACCTGAAACGTTCAAAAACACAGATAAATATTGGAGATATTCAGTCTTACATATTGTACCTTTAATACCTAAAGCAGTATCCTAAATTGCATAATAATAATGATAATAATACATAATTAATAAATATTAGGTCAGAAACATTACAACTCTTATATCCAAACCTCAGTTTGTTGCCTCCTACTTGAGGGAGGATTTTAAAATAAGGTTGTTATTGTGAACTTTCAAAGTATTTCTCTTTGGCACAGTCTACTTTCCAAAATTAATAATATTTAGTTTAATAACAGCAACATCATCTCTAACGTGGCTCTTGTTTTCTTCATGGTACACAGTAAATACTCTGTACAAGCAGGTACTTATATTTACATCGTTTCTTGAAGTTTGGGTAGCAAATATTAAATGTAACCTTTTTTTATTATTATTATATTATTCAGAAAAACAGTATGTGGTAATTGTCTACTGAGTCTGTGCCTGTGAAATTAGACTTAACATGTCTCTGCCTGGTCTCTCGCTGTATATTTATTTAAATGTAATAGGCATTACAAAACAAGGCATTACAAAAAGGCATTACAAAAAAGGCATTACAAAATAGACCAGTAATAGAAAGAGTTTCATAGTTAGGGGCAGGGCTTGAGTTCAGTGTAGCCAATCAGATCTTTTTCAATGATACACGATACATGAAATAGTCCAATGAGCAAAGGAATTTCATATCTTGGGGGCGGACCAAAGTTCAAATGCAGCCAATCATTGGCTTCGTCTGATGACAACCACGGAAGCTCATTAAATTATCGCTAATGAATAAATAGTAAATGCGTGAAGCCATTGATTTGGAAACACGTTTATATACACGAGTGTGCGGCGCGTGCTGTGTTCCCTAGTCTGTATTTAACAGTTCACGCACTGAGACTATATAAAGTCTATGAGTCGACACAGGAGTGATGTAGTCAGGGTGGTGCCGCTGTCTCCGCCCTCCACTGTCTCTCCGCCCTTGGAGGTTTTTCAAAAAACTGCAACAAGTTGGACGCAGGCAGCAGTGACGCATCCGGAAACTGGCGTACATTTGTGTCTAAAATAAGAGCGCGAAATTTCTCAATTGAACAGAAAGACGCAGAAATAATTGAAACCGTATTCCACGATGTTAACTCACGTCAGATGTTAACTAACACAGATGACATGAACTAAATGCAGTTGTCGCGGTAACCGAAAAACATCGCGTCGGCTGTCGGTTTTATTTTGAAACGGAAGTCATGGTTTGTCTTCACGCTGTCAACGCTTGTATAAAGCTCGACCGGGTTTCACTGTAGTAGTGATCCCACTATCAACCCCATCCAACTGGACAGCCAGCATCGATTTGTCTCCGAGAGACGCAAACAGGTATCATATAATACAAAATCAGTTATTTATTTTATCTAAAGCTCGTGTTTGACCCTGACTTAGCATGCTAAGCTTCTCTGTGTCTGCAGCTGTTGTGGTGAACTGCGTTGTCAGGCCTGGCTGGCTGTGTTGGCGCGGATGAAAGGTTAGCTCGTTCTAAGCAGCTAACGGCGGCTACTGACCGCTAGCAAACAATGAGGCCCCGCTGTGTGGACATTTACTGGACCTAATACGTTTATACCGTATGTGATAACAGGCTACATATAACAACGCGACCTGTACGTATTTCTCGCCGGAGCGGCTTTGAGCAGAAGGAGCGGGTTAACGTGCTAACGTAGCAACTGTTAGTGTCGTTGCCAAGTTAGCTAGTCAATGGCGCTCATCTTGACTAGCTAACCAACGACAGCTAGTCAAGATGATGATGATGATGATGACCACTCCCTGACCGAGCGAACTGAAAACAGCATTTATGACAATTAGTGAAGTGGTTAGGTGATGGCACGGCTTGCAAACGTTTGTTAACCTAATCGGTTATGACGGGCTGCGTTTGAGGGTGCAGTCTAGTTTCTGAGTGCACGGAGGATAGCTGTGCGTCTGTCTGTCTGGGTATGTGGACCCACATTTGAAGTGTTTAGTTAACCCGGTCTAAATTCCGTGACACTTGCAGCCTTCATGTGTTCATTCTTGTACGCAGTTCAAAATTTCAGTCAGTTCTGGCGGTTTGCTGCAGCCGCCCTCGTTCATACACTCATAGCTGTCATAGTGAAGAAACACAATATATAACTGGGATTACCCGCTGTAATGTATTGACATATCAGTGTTGTAATAGTGACAAGTTTTCGTCTGTGGTTTTGGTTATGATGTTGTACTTAAATGTTTTGTCATAGTTCACTGATAATGAACATTACTGATGAGACTAGTGCTTTATGTCCATGCAAAGACTGTGAGTGCCTACTTTTCTAAATACCTAGGTCACATTGAAGTAAGTTTTTAAAGTGTATTTGGTGCTCTGCATCCAGGAGTCTGCTCTAATTTTTGTGTCATACGTGTGTAACAAGTGTTGTGAAGTTTTAAGGATACTGTTGTGGAATAATCTGGCCCAAAAACTACTTGAAAGCATTGCATATGTAAAGACTGGCTCCAAGCTGACGGTACTCTGCAGAGATGTGGCTGATGCCCTTAGCCTGTTTACTAGACTGAGTTGGATCAATATGAAATATGAACCTATAGCCCTTCCCTGAATGTGCATTAGACAATCACGTGCTCGGGCTTTCAAGTGAAAGTGAGCGACAGCAACTGAAGAAGTGACTTTACACTTCTTTTTATTGACAAAAGTATCTCTGAAGCACTCTTACAGGACTAGAACTGTTACCCTGTGTTACCCTGAAGTAGTGTTGTTGTCGTCACATGTATCATTGGTCGGGCTCTGGTTTAAATCTTCTTGTGTTTGCTTGTTTTGATGGAAAAATGGAAAGTGCTCTTATGTTCCACTTTTCCTTTGAGTCACTTGATAAAGTTTGAAAATCACTGATCTTGTTTGCTGTACATGAGGGAATAAAATATCATGTTTATTTGCATACAGCAGCAGAGTATGCTGTGAGGATGGTGTTATGTATGGGCTGGACCCCCTGACAATTTGGAAATTGCAGTAAGCCATTGCAGGGCCAGTTATGGGTATCAATAGTATATAAAGATGATATATTGTTCCTCCAGCTGTAAACCACAGATGAAATGCACAACATGTAATTCTGTCTCAGTAATGCTTTTTTTTTTTTTTTTTTTTCTCCAGTTGAGTACCTTTGGGGAAGCGCGCCCCCCCGACCGGCCACCATGGGGGACGATAGTGAGTGGATGAAGCTTCCCATTGACCAGAAATGTGAACACAAGGTAACTGATTTACTGTCCCCAATGTCCTCTCTGCAGTTGACTTCAAATCAAGTAATGACAGGAGATCTTTGTAATATTATATTTGGTCATATCTCCTCCAAAGAATACGCGAGGGCTCTCAGGGCTCACCATGACTGTTTTTTCATTTACCTGCCCAAATGAAACGAGACGATTTTTCTACCTGCCCCTGTACATATTGTTTTTATTTATTAGCACTTATCAAATGGCAATTAACTTTAATATTTGCTGTCATGTTTAATTTGAGCACCCAGCTCAGTAACCATGAAGAGCAGTCCTTAAAATGATCTTTTGTGCTTACAAACGTTGTCTTTATATGCCGCCATTTACTTGCGTGTGCCCAGTCAGTGCTGCACATGTGAGGTTTAGTATCGGCCGATACCGATCCGATACAGAAAAACAGTGCAGAATTACGGGAACAAACGGTATGTCTCATTGTGTGGAAAAGACTGGGATCATTCTTTTGTGCAAGGCAACATCAGACTTGACTTAAACAGTTCTTTCCTGTTTTTTAAAAACAAATAAACATAAATGTACTGAATTACTTATTTATTTAATAACTGTGGACCAGTACAACAATCTTAAAAAAAAAACAATAGCTTCACAAGCTTGATAGACATTCAAAATAAACAGTCAGTTCTTTGTAATGGTTTAGTTTAGTGCAAAAATGATTTTAACATCCAACACAAAAGTGGAAATTTTTCACCTCTTTCCTTCATCTCCTTCAAAGTTAGCTGCTTCATACCGCCTCCGTTTTGTTTACTCAGTTCAATGAACTCTGCGTGCTCTCTGGCATGAAATTTCTGTAGGTGCTTGATTAAGTTGGTTGTGTTATAACTTGAAGTTTTACCACCGCCCCTCAGAACATTTACTGCGCAGGTATTGCAAGTAGCCGTCGAGTTTGTTGGCTGAGGTAGTGTGAAAAAGTTCCAGATAGCCGATCCTTTCGCTCGCTCCATTTTGAAAACAAAGTGGGCTTCCGCACGGCGTGTTGCTTGCGTATGACGTCACTCACAGCGCACAGCATAGAATTAGACTGAATAGATCGGCCGATATGTATCGGCCAATTGTCATCGATACCTGATCTAGAATTTTCTTCAATAATTGGGACTGATACGATACCAATATCGGATCGGTACATCCCTAGTTATTGCATTGTTTTAAATATTGTTATAGCATAAATGATAGCTATGTTTAGTCGCAGGTAATGTTCAACATTTTCAGCCACACAGCGCTCAATCTGATCAGGCATTAGTGACGTTTGGAAGTATTTCAACAACATGAACCTGCACTGCATATCACATTGTATGCAATATTAAATGACTAGTCTGCCTACTAACCGGACACGGATAAGAAGCATAGTATGAGCTGTTGTGATGCCATCAGAGCAAAGAAGATTAGCTGGCTCCTGTTAGGTATTGTTTGGTTTGTTTTTTTTGTGAATATTTATGTGAACATGAAAATTACTTAAAATTCCCATTCCTAGTATTTTACTGCAGCTCAACTTAAGGCTGTATTTATTGAACATTACAATAACATCATTAATTTCTGAGCTTCACTATGAATTAAACCAGCGCGTGCATGTACAGTGTCTGCCTGATAATCCTTCTTCCCAAAAGGGTTTAACTAACTCATAAATCTAATCCAAGTCTCACTAGAGCCCTGTGAACCAATCAAGCGTGACTTCAGTCTTAATATGATATACTATAAGCATCTTAACAGCAAACAATACAATGCCATCTAATTCTTTAGTTATTTTTAGTGTTTGGTTTTGCTTTGCATCAGATGACCTCCCAGCTAGTTTCTGCTGCTTTATACAGTGCAGTAGCATCTGACATTCTGCCTGGATGGTTAAAGGGCATGTGTTTATGAAATAAAATCACCTTCAGTGTTTGTGCACATACATTTTGGTATCTGGAGCGGCGAGCTTACAAAGACAACCCAGCCAGGAGCTCCCCCTCCTACGTAAGGAGCCGGCTCATGAGAATTAAGGCTCTACCCACAGCTTGAAAACTAACCCCCTGCTAAGTTTAACTGGTCTCTAATGCTACATAGAGGATCATACATGGGGGGGCTACAGTAATCACTTAACTAGTTCTTGCTTGACTGCCGTTTCATATCGGACTCCCTAACCCTGCTCACGCCTGTGCTGAATCGGTGTTGATTCAGCCGCTTGGACATCTCCTCCTACTTCAACCCCTGTATACATGAGCAAGTTCTAAATTAATGCACAGAATCTATTTTAGTGTATGAAATACAAATATATATAAGCACAAATAATTATTTTGATATTAAAAAAAAAAAAAAAAAAAAAACTACTTCCAGCATGTATTGTTAAACTTCCTGATCACGTGAGCCACAGAGTTAAATTTAGACTCCACAGCCAAATGCGATCAGTGTTAAAATGGAACCATAGCAAGAAGAATAATAAGCAGACTGACCACAGGCTAAACTCAATTTCCTGTGCTGCTGTCATGTAACATTACTGAATGCTCTTTTTAAATGCTGAAGGCCTTTTAGTCTGTACACCATCAAACCACAACGTCAACTCAGCCTCTTTGGCAGGCCTTTGCTTAAAACTCCCAAATGAACCCAGGAAGAAAAGCCAGCAAACAACTTGTCTAGTGTACACTGGACAAAGAACAACATACTGTATGATGGCCACATTCAGCCACTATGGATGTAGGTCACCTCTCATTCATTATACAGACGTCCTTCTTCCCACTGGGAATGGAAAGACATTTGTGTCCATGTTTCTTTCTTCTGAGCATGGCTGACTAGTTTAGACAAACTCAGTTGATTTAACTTTGTACACCACCCTTTCAGTTCTTCACCCTTTTCTGTCTGTTCCTCTTCTTCAGGTGTGGAAAGCCCGTCTGAACGGTTATGAAGAAGCTCTGAAATTGTTCCAGAGGATAGAAGACGAGAAGAGTCCAGAGTGGGGGAAGTACCTAGGACTGATAAAGAAGTTTGTCACTGACTCTAATGCCGTGGCTCAGCTTAAAGGCCTGGAGGCTGCCCTGGCCTTCATTGAGAATGCCCATGTAGCTGGCAAGTAAGTGAACAATTTCAACAAGAATTACATCTGCAAGTTTGTTTCAGAGGTGGGTGGGTGTTGTTTAAGGTACCAGCCAGACAATGAAATACAGTCCAGTCGGGTTATTTAGAGGTTTATCAGATGCCGGTACACCAGAACAGTGCATAAGTTTGCAATCATCACAGACATGAATTTACACCTTGTGTAAATCATCATGGTAGCAACTGTTTGATTTCTCATTATAACAAATTGTGAAGTAAAGAATAAAAAATATGGTGTAGTCCACGAGGAATGTAAAATCAGTTTCTCCAGCTGCTCCCAGGTCTTTGAACAGCTTCCTCCTTTTGAAGTGAGTAACTGTACATTAATGTTGTGTGCTTTGTTAAAATGAACTTTATGAAATTAGGCAGGTAAAGTATTGTTCATGAACGAGTATCAAAGCTGGTATCGGGAATGATACCCAGCCTTAGGCCCAGCTGTTCCCAGCTGCACTGACAGTACAACCCCACCCACCATTTACGTGTAAGACAATAGTTACAAAGGCAGTGGAAGTGATCAACCTAAATCAAATGCAGCTATTATTATATTAGTGCTGTCTGTCAAGTCAAAAGGACCACTGTGTGACTGGTCTGAGCACAATGGAGCAGCCACACCTAAGCAGGCGACCTCTGAAGTCTGTGTGGCCGCAGTGTTGGTAGTCAGAACTAACCAGCTCTGCACATTAATGCACCACGTTGAGAGTTTCTGTACCCGTATGTACAGGCCTAATGTTACACGATGAGAGACGCTCCTGCTGTAATATAGCACAGCCTGAACAGCATGTAAGCGTGTGTTGTGTTTACTGACACAGAAGAGAATGGATCGCTGTTTGTGGCATCTCTCCCTCTGTGTCTGTGAAAACTATAATACTTAACCAGGCCGCATGAGGTTAGAAACAAGTCTCCAGCCACTGTTCAGAGCTGCAGTTCTGACAAAGTAACAATGCAAAAACCATTCACAACTGAACATCATTATAATCCATAAGCGACAGATAAAAATCATAAAAACAGAAGTCAGTCTCCTGATTCAGATTTTTCTTTTAAAGAACTCCAAATGACAGCATAAACATTTTAGTACATTTCCTTTTAATGAAAAATTGTATGTGTTGTAAACTACTGATGGAGACAGGTCAGTACCACCTTATTTTAGTTTTTACTCACAAACTGCTTTAATCTGCGCACCTTGAATATTTCTTTGCTCCTCCATCACAGTAAACTGAACATCTTTGGACAGAACAAGACATTTGAGGAAACACTGATCAGCAGTTTATTATTTTTCTGATGTTTAATGTACTGAACAACTAATTGATTATTTGAGAAAATTATCAACAGATTAATCAATAATGAAATAATAGTTCATTTTCAGCCCTGTCTTGCAGTGATTTGTCATCTGCTTTTCTACTCAGCAGTGATTTTTCGGCTGTTTTTGTGATTTTTAATTTCCAAGATCTGAACGTAATTACTACTGTTTGATAGACGGTTTTCAGTCTGTATGTAAATGGATGTCAGTAATGTGAAATAAACATGTTTGGCAATAAAATCCAGATGTCTCTGACCTTTGGAAACGCCCACATATGTGAACCTTGGTCATAAGACTGCATCCATATGTTTGTCCAGTGTGTCCTCACAGGGTGTGTTTGTATGTATGTGCTTTGCTATACAGGACGACAGGAGAGGTGGTGTCGGGCGTGGTGACCAAAGTGTTCAACCAGCCAAAGGCCCGAGCTAAGGAGCTGGGCACAGACATCTGTCTGATGTACATTGAGATAGAGAAGGCTGAGGTGGTTCAAGATGAGCTCCTCAAAGGACTGGACAACAAGAACCCCAAGATAGTGGTGGCTTGCATCGAGGCACTCAGGAAGGCTCTCAGGTCAGTGCTAGACTCAGGGTTGACCACACGCAAGAAAACCTTCATGTAAACACATAAACACACTATGTTGTGTCAGTGACACTAACCATTTATCACCTCTTGGTTGGTCGTCATCTTCCCACAGTGAGTTTGGATCGAAGATCGTGACGTTGAAGCCTGTAGTGAAGGTTTTACCCAAACAGTTTGAGTCCAGAGAGAAGGCGGTGAGAGACGAAGCAAAGCTTCTTGCTGTGGAGATTTATAAATGGATCAGAGATGCCCTGAGACCTCCACTGCAAAACATTAACTCTGTGCAGGTGGGTCACACTCAACATCATTACACATACTCACCCACTCTTAATACTCGGCTTTGAGAATCAAGTTAAACAATGGCTGTTTGCTCTGTCCATGCAGCTGAAGGAGCTGGAGGAGGAGTGGGTGAAGCTGCCTTCATCTCCTCCCAAGCAAAGCCGGTTCTTGCGCTCACAGCAGGACATGAAGGCAAAGTTTGAACAGCAACAAGCCCAAGGAGCAGATCAGTCTGATGGTAGGTTTGACTGCTTACTGAACTGGTCATTCATTCATTCATACAAAAGTTCCTTTGCTGAGTTACGACCCGGTACCATCTCTTTCTGTTCCTCTTTCAGGAGAGGATGATGCGGGAACGGTAGCAGCAGTGGATCCTTATGAACTGCTGGAAGCTGTGGAGATTCTGTCCAAGATGCCCAAAGACTTCTTTGAGAAAATAGTAAGCTTATCTAACTATGCAGATGACTCTGTGTTAACTGGCCCAGCCTCCTCTTGGGTTGCCTCCTAAGGTATCCAAAGACAAAGTTCTTAGTGACTTGCTTAGTTTAGTTTCCACTACCCAAACTCTCAGAACTGGAAAAATGATAAGTGTGCAGTGTGTAACTTTTTTGTAATGAAGCTTTTGAGCCCTAAATGTTGCCCCATGTGACGTTGTGTTTCTGCAGGAAGCTAAAAAGTGGCAGGAGAGAAAAGAAGCCCTGGAGGCTGTCGAGGCTCTGACCAAGAATCCCAAACTAGAGAATGGAGACTATGGAGACCTCGTCAGAGCACTGAAAAAGGTACTTTGTACATTTTCACACAACGACATGTAAAACGAGCCATCAAAGTTTCTTTGGTCGAGGGGATCTTTACGTTGTGCGCTGACTAGTTTTATGTTACAGGTTGTGGGGAAAGATGCTAATGTGATGCTGGTGTCAGTGGCAGCTAAATGTCTGGCTGGATTGGCCGCTGGTCTCAGGAAGAAGTTTGGCACATATGCAGGACAAGTAAGTTAAAGGAATCACTTCATATTATGACCGCCATATTGTTACTTTTTCTAACACAACAAAGAAGCGTCATTCATCATTTTATCAGCTGATTTCTGCCATGACTATTCAAATGTTGACTTGTGCAATGATATACAACAGTCTCACTCAAGTAAAACCGCTGAATCACAGTACTGTTCCGTATTTTAAAGTCACTGATTGCTGCTAAATTAGAGTTATGTGTGTGTTTAGGTGGTTCCAACTATTCTGGAGAAGTTCAAGGAGAAGAAGCCTCAGGTTGTCCAGGCCCTCCAGGAGGCAATTGACGCCATCTTCCTCACTGTAAGTATAGTCTCAATACTTCCATGAAATATTTAGTAGTGAGCAGGTCTTCTTGAACCATCCAATGAAATGTGAAAGAGCAGAAGTAATGGAAGGCGTAGCTACTGTGACGAAAACAAGCCCAGGAAGGGCAAAAACACAGACTGTGTGAGGTTCTCTGATCTCTTTCCACCTCTGGATTGTGTGGCTTCTGTAGGATGTGGACCTCTGTGGACAGGTCTGAACATGCACATTCGGCTGAGAGTCAGTGCTCCTTAATATGCACACACTTTCACTTAAAATAAATCCACAAAGGCTGTTCTTATACATGAAATGATTCCAGCAGAAACCGTACAGGCACCAGGAGCTTGTACACAGGCTCAGTCTCAGCCCAGTTATTAAGTGTTTACTGAGTGGACGCAGTGCCAGTGTCTCTCCCTCTGTTTAAGAGACTTTCGCACAAACCTATTGGTGTATTTCACTCTCTGTGTGTGTTTGTCATCACGGCAAAATGTGCTCCTGGAGATTTTCAGATTTTTAGAATCACGACCTCCACAGAATAATCAGGTTGGTGTTTAATCCAGTTCAATTTATCTGTTGTAGGATTGTAGTGAAATGTATCTATTATTAATCTAGTCAACTGGCTTTAATGAGTTTGAGATGAATTGAATCAAATCACTCTACAAAATCTAACATAAGCTGTGTTTTCCATTTTAATCTCTGTCATGCATATAGTGTTTTTGTTTAAACTTTATTTAGTGGATGAAATTCACTTTTCTACACCGTTGAACCAGAGTCCTGAACAAGTCCTCCTCACATTACTGTTGAAGCCGTTGTATTGCATTCTTTCTACGTCAGTTTTATTTGATATCCTCGTGCTGTAAATCCTGAAAGATTTGAAAGCTGAAAAACATCCCAGGTGGGCGTGCCCTTGAACACCTTTGTCACCTTTTGCACCTCTGCTTAATGATGCATCCATTAATAGAGGAAATAATTGTCAGACTAATTGATGATGAAAATAATCAGTAGTTGCCAGTAAGATTTGGAAGGCGTACTTTACCTAATGCTCTCTTAATGTCCACCAAAAAAAATCATCTTTTGGTAGGCTTGGCGTGATGGGCTTCTACAGCCTCACATATCAACTGCTGCTATTTATAGAACACTTTACTAACTCTCCAGTCCAGCTTCTAATGCGTTTCAGAACACACCCTGATCTAAGACAGATACATTGATGGATTATGTTCCTGTAGTTCATACAGTATCATATTCATCCCGACATCTTTTTTCCAGACCACTCTCCAGAACCTGTCGGAGGACGTCCTGGGTGTGATGGACAATAAGAACCCTTCCATTAAGCAGCAGGCCTCTCTGTTTCTGGCCCGCTCCTTCAGACACTGCACACAGGCCACACTGCCCAAGAGTGTCCTCAAACCCTTCTGTGCTGCTCTCCTCAAGGTACACATAACACCGGCTCACGATGTCTTCACTGTCACTACATTTCCCTTTTTTAAATGTGCTGTTTTTTTTACAATGTACCTGCACTTTTCTCTTTAATCTTAGCAAGTGAATGACTCGGCTCCAGAGGTGCGTGATGCTGCCTTTGAAGCGTTGGGGACGGCCATGAAAGTGGTGGGAGAGAAAGCTGTGAACCCTTTCCTGGCTGACTTGGATAAACTCAAACTGGATAAGGTACGGATCAGTAGAAGGAGGGAGGGAATAGAAACACTCATCATGGATGAGAAGATCAATTCAAACCTGTTTTTATCATCAATAACTGCTAACCGCTGTCCTCCTATCATTTGTCTCAACAGATAAAGGAGTCTGCTGATAAAGTGGAGCTTCCTGGGAAAAAGAGTGGAGGAGGTGGTGGTGCTAGTGGTGGAGGGGTGGACAAGAAGCCAGCAGCTAAAGCTCCTCCTGCTGCCGAAGCTCCTTCCAAGTCCTCTGCTCCACCCAGGAAGGCTCAAACTGCTACCAAGGTATACTCAGAGCAGTTTATTTATATATTGGTTTACAGACCAAATGACTTCTAACTGTTCACAGTTGTACTTGAAACACGGTGTGTCTCTTTTCTGCAGGCGGCAGCAGGTCCACCTAAAAAAGGAAAAGCAACCAATACAGCCGGTGGCAAAAACAAGAAGGCTGCTGAGAATAAAGACATCGCAGAGACTGAACTGTCTGTAAGTCATACATTTATCTTTCACATGGAGCTTGTGCATGCAGTATAGATCCCAATACACCACTAACCCCACCCACCTTTTTTCATCAGACTACTGGTGTTTTTGTCTTCAAATGTGATTTGGACTACAAAACAGAACACTTCTCGCGTGTTTATAGAGATGAGTTACTGTTGTAGCTGTCTCTCTTTCTGTAATAGAAATCCAAGAGTTTTCTCTTATCTTAGGGTTAACCATCTCACTTAACCTACTTTCTGAAACATGGCAAGGATCTATTCCGTCATGAAGAGCACTGGCTTTCTCATTGCTCTGATTCAGTGAGTCTGAAACGGTGACAGCAATGATGAATGATCTGCCACCTACGTCCTCTCCATTCTTAACACCAATGAGTTGTTTCTGTGTGCCGCTGTCGTAATTTCTGCTGATTTAAATGTTGTCTGTGTGTTGTCATGTCAGCCTGAGGTGTGTGAGGACCTGGCAGCAGGTGTACTTCCTGCCTCCTGTCTACAACAGCTGGACTCGTCAAACTGGAAGGAGAGACTGGCCAGCATGGAGGAGTTTCAGAGGGTGAAGTCTTTTTCTTTCTTCCCTGAGTGTGTGAATGTATGACCGATTCTTTCATCAATCACTTTGATCTGTTTGGTATTAAAATCATCCTCACAAGACACAAATTAACTAACAAATAACTTAATAACTATTTTGACAATCAGTAGTTTGTTTCCAGCTTCTTAATGTGACAGTGTATCAGTGTTGAAGAAACCCATGTTGTTTGAACCCGGTTGAGTTTTCAGTGAGAAAATACTCTGTTGAAATGTGTTGAAGCCTGGCGTGTCACTAAGCTGTTAATAATCAATAATGTGCAGGAATGTTAATCCATGCTTTCATTTCTGCCTCTAGGCTGTTGAGACCATGGATAAGGCCGTGATGCCCTGCCAGGCCTTAGTCAGGATGTTGGCCAAGAAACCGGGCTGGAAGGAGACCAACTTCCAGGTAATTGTCTCAGTTACAGCAGCTGATGTTTCACTGACTCTGTCTTGAAGCGATGTGGAAACATCGCCTCCACAGTCTTCCTTACTTGGTGATCAATTTGTATGAGTCCATAAACCAGGTTGTGATTAGAGTGTTTTTAAATTTATAGAAATGATGTATGAGCCCAAATGTTTAACTTGGTATTATGTAAATATATCAACCCAGGCGTCGACAATATAAATGGCCCGGTGGCCCGGACGTACTTTTAAAGTCTAATTTCACATTAAATCCCTGTGGTACTGTGTTTTGCAATGACTTCTGTGAAATTGTCTCGGTTATTACCGCTAACACATAGTGTTACGTGATCCCGATCAAAGACAGACAGCGCTGTGCTCTCCCTGGGACGTAAACACACCACCTGCACAGCCCGCTCTTTCCCGCGTAACGCATACCGCTCGCTCACTGCTGCTGACTGTTGACACGGAGTTTCTCTTCCCGACATCAGTAATGTTTCTAAAACCCCCAGTACCCGGGCAAAAAACAAAAAGAAAAGAAAAGAAAGGCACCAGAGGAGTTGAGAGAGAGTGACAGGAATTATGAAAAGAAAAGGGCAAGAAAGTTCCAGCCTCAGTGGCGAGACCGCTGGAATTGGCTGGGAAATGACGAGGAAAAGAATGAGGTGTATTGCGAACTATGCAGGGCAATGCCCACCTTTGCAGACAAGTAAGTTAAAGAAAAGTTGAAGTGTTTGAACAGAAGTGTATGATAACGCATTGCTGTGTAACTACGGAGGCTTGAAAACGCAGATCTGCAAGCACACGTGTCCCATTTGTGACATACTGTAGATCGGCGTTTGAATTATTATTGTTATTATATTATTATTAATAACTTGGAATTATTATGATACAATTATTTAAATAATCTAATGATAAACACTTGCTTTATAGAAATTATAGTAGCTAGTTTTTTATATTTATGATGAATACAGGCAGGAGATGTTAGATATGTGCCCGGAGGGCCAGTGGCAAATTTCCCTTATTGTCTACCCCTGCAACATCAAACTGTAGTTTCTACTCAGCGCAGGGCATTCCCAGCAGGGAGCTCACAAACTGAGCAGACTGACTGAAAAGATGATTATTATTTATTTTTTTTAGAGTTGGTTCCGTTGGTCTGCGATCACTAACTAACAATGTTTCATTTCATTTAGTAAAAGTCTGCGGCGGTGCTGAACCAGATGTCATGAAAGGAGTGATTGGCTGCATCCGTTCTAATGTGGTGCTCTCGTCTCCCTGTGCAGGTGATGCAGATGAAACTGCACATCGTGGCTCTCATAGCCGAGAGAGGACAGTTCTCAAAGACATCAGCCTCCGTGGTTTTGGATGGTTTGGTGGACAAGGTTGGAGACGTCAAATGTGGTGGGAATGCCAAAGAGGGACTGACTGCTATTGGACAAGCCTGCTCACTACCGTGGACTGCAGAACAGGTTTTTAGCCCTTTTCTCTGGACAGAAGAACTCTTAATCTTTCAGTGTCAGTAGATGTTGATGATGGGTATGCTGGATTTATTTATTTTATTTTGTTGTCAGGTTGTGTCTATGGCGTTTGCGCAGAAGAACCCCAAAAATCAAGCAGAGACTCTCAACTGGCTGGCAAATGCCATGAAGGAGTTCGGCTTTGCCGGGTAATTTCCAATCTTTATCCGAAAAGATTGGAAATCGAAAATTTTCGATTCACTCAGTTTTTAAGGAAAATGGGAAGTTATTTCTGCATGTCAGGGGCATCTGTTGACCTTTGACCTCTCCTCTCTCCAGTATCAACGTGAAGGGTTTCATCAATAATGTGAAGACCGCGCTTGGAGCGACTAACCCCGCTGTTCGGACGGCGGCCATCACCCTGCTAGGAGTCATGTACCTCTACATGGGAGCTCCGCTGCGCATGTTCTTTGAAGACGAGAAGCCTGCTCTCCTCTCACAGATAGATTCTGAGTTTGAGAAGGTAGGCACTCTCTGCGTGGATCAGAGAATAGAAGTTATTTTATTTTCCATTGTTGCAAGATTCACTGCTCACAGTACACAAGGTAGATAAGAAAAATATAAAGGTTAAAATGGAGAATCAAAGATTTACTGGAAATAAAAAAAATTACTATTCCTTTTCATGGGCATCTCACCATTTATTGATCCTGACAATAAGGCCTGTAGAGGAAATGACACATGGAAAATAAAATGAGACGTGTGCGTGTCTCCCTCACAGATGCAGGGCCAGTCTCCACCAGCTCCAATCCGATTCACCAAGAAGGCGATGGCGGCAGCAGCAGAGGAGGATGGTGATGATGGAGACGAGCAGGAAGAAGATGGTGGTGGAGGAGGAGGACAGGACATCATGGACCTACTGCCCAGAACAGATATCAGGTAGCCAAACACAAAGAAACAAAAGGATTAAACTTCTTCCAGCCTTATCACTGACTGATTTATTGTTCTCAGAAATGAGTGGATTCCTCTCAGTGAATGAGAACAGAGTATCTATGGACAATTTATTTACATCATATTTAACTATGTAGAAGGTGATTTGCTTTATTAATCCCTCAATGGGGAAACTCCATTTCACTCAATGTTTCCACACATAGGCACAAAATATAACCGTACACACACAGGGCTTATAGACATGGAAATGTGGAGTGATGGACAGCCACACAGTGGTTTAGGGATTCAGTGCCCTCAGCAGTGCACAGGAGGTGAACTGGCCTGCCTCTGGTTCCTACAGACTGAGCTACTGCCGCTCCACAACAACAACAACAATTTGAAACAACAGGATTAAAAAGCACTGTGTGCTGTGCTCAGTCTAATACCAGATTAGACCGGACAAGTCCAAGTCAAGAGTCCTATTCCAAGACTAAAGTAGCTTTGACCACCCTGTCTTTATTTATGTGCACAGTATTGTACCTGATTTCTCTCTTCCCCCTGTCTTTAAGTGATAAGATCACATCCGATCTGGTGTCTAAAATTGAGGATAAGAACTGGAAGATCAGAAAGGAGGGACTAGATGAGACTGCAGCCATCATCTCTGAGGCCAAGTTCATCACAGCCAACATCGGAGAGCTGCCACTGGCCCTGAAAGGACGACTTGGCGATTCCAACAAGATCCTGGTTAGTTAGAGAGCATGCCTGTCTTCACCATCCAGATCTCGTTTGACTATAGAGAGGGATAAAAGAACTACTTCTCACAATAACGACATGGAAATGTTTGTTCTTCAGGTCCAACAGACCCTGACCATCCTGCAGCAGCTGGCTACAGCCATGGGACCTGGACTCAAGCAGCATGTCAAAGCACTAGGAATCCCTGTCATCACTGTACTGGGAGACAGCAAGGTAACACACACGCATCAGCAATGCACACAACCCACAGTAACGCAGAACGCACACTCGGCAGCAAAGGCGATGCAGTGTTTGTTATAAATGAAAAGGGTCAAATAAATGGCATGAAGAGGCATGACGATGTGTTGATCCGGGACAGTGTCACATCCCTGACTGTATGGTGATGATGGACATGTCTCTCTGTTCCTCTGCAGCCTAATGTAAGGGCAGCTGCCATGACCACCCTGCAGGCCTGGGTGGAACACACCGGCATGAAGGATTGGCTGGAAGGAGAAGACCTATCAGAGGAGCTGAAGAGGGAGAATCCCTTCCTACGGCAGGAAGTACGCACAGATACACAAACTCTCGACTTCACTCTTCTTCAGAAAGTAGAAAGTGAAATACAGACATGATACTGATCAGAGACCCATAAAATCTCTTCATCACGCAGTTGCTAGGCTGGTTAGCAGAGAAGCTGCCCACCCTGAGGACAGTACCTGGAGATGTGATGCTGTGTGTCCCTCATCTCTACACCTGCCTGGAGGACAGAAACGGAGACGTGAGGAAGAAGGCTCAGGATGCCCTGCCCACCTTCATGATGCACCTGGGCTACGAGAAGATGGTCAAGGCTACGGGGAAACTCAAAGTACTGAATCCACCCCAATCGCACTATGACTAACAAATGACTAAATCAGTTTTAGTGGACATTTCATTGCCTGACCCTACCTAGCTGCAGTGTTCATTAAATCCTTGTGTAAGCAGAAAAAATGGTCAACAGTGGTGAGCCTGTAATGCTAAGTAGGCTAATAAGTTGTTAATATCAGCAGTTGAAGCAGGTTTTTATTTTGCTAGTTTAATGTTCCTGTCCTCTCACTTGCCTCAGAAGAACAAGGAGTTGACAAACAGCTGTAGAGCCAGAGCCAGTAATTTGCACTAATTAATGATGTCTCCCTACAGCCTGCCTCTAAGGATCAGGTGGTAGCCATGTTGGAAAAGGCCAGGGCAGTGATGCCAGCTAAACCTGCTGCTCCTGCCAAAGCTGCTGGGGCAAAGGGCTCTGCAGAGACGAGCAGAGCAGCTTCAGGTATGTATGACCTCACCTTTAGACCTATTACATCCTCAGTTCCAAACCATATCGGTGAATGTCCTCATACAGACATATTACCTCCTCCAATGAACGTCGCCTGGCTCTGCCACCCGTACACTCAGGGCAATCCAGACTTTTCTTATCTGTTGTTTCCCGTTGGTGGAACGTGCTAACAGTTCCTTCCAGATCAGATTTAAAAAAAAAAAAAAAAACTCTTGTAGACCCAGCTCTTCAGAGAGGACCTCCTCTCCAACACTACCAACAACTGGACATGCACTAACACTTTCTTATCACACTGTACCTTGATTGTTTCCCTTCTCTGTAAGTCGCTTTGGATAAAAGGGTCAGCTAAATTACTAAATGTAAATATCTGTCGTCAGAGTATCTTAAAAAAATTGTTATTAGTTTCAAAACATACTAAATTTATCCAGCTGCCATGTTTATGGTCCCCTTATTCACTCATTTGGTCCCCAAGTGTCTGCTCCTCTACCCATAAATCGCAGGGTTCAATCCCTGTCCCCGGGCAACACTCTGAATCCCAATTTGTATTTATTTTTTTCCCCCCTGTATTACGTGAACCTCTTCCCTGCAGCCTCGAGGTCTCAGGCAGCTAGTGACGACGTTGACAGTAAACCTGAAGTGAAGAAGGTTCGAGGAGGAGCGGCTGCTAAGAAGGTACGTCTGTCTGGATCAACTCCTGTTTTTGTGTTTTGTTTTTTGTTTTTTTTTGCAGTGTGCACACAGGAACACAAGTGTTGATATTTTGGTGCTCTTTGTACTGCCTAATAAATCTTCTAGCTGTCTGCCCAAAGATTTATGGTGCGTACAGACTGGGTTTCTATTCATTCTGGAGAGAGAATGTAGAGAGATGTGTTCAGTTTTGGGTGTGATTTCAATTCATACATTCACAATTTGACGCTTGAAAAAAGATCTGTCACTGTAAATGTTCACACATCCACCATTTGTAGTCGTCAGTCGTACAAATCAGACATGTACATTTTACGTTGTTTCCTTTTTTTCTGTGCACACATTGGGCTTTTATGAGTCATTCCATGACCGTGAAGTGTAAACATGATGTGGTTTTTCTACTCACCTAGCCTCCCTCCCCTCCTGAGGAACCTGTCCCTCCCCCTCCCTCCAAGGACAAGGACAGTAATGCTAGTAAAAAGCCCCCCAGCAAAGGGAAGGCTGCTGGCAGTCAACAGGTAGATGTGTAGCAAGGGGTCTGTCCTCATGATGAAACTTGGCCGAGAATAGCCTGACAGATGTTAACCCCTGTCCAGCTTCTGCCTTGACCTGATCGGGTCTCGGCTCAGTCTAATCCTGTCTCTAATCACTAACACTGCCAATGAATATACAGCTGTACAATCAAATGCACATGGACACAGTTGTTGGGTGAATGGAGGTCAGCAAACGACGTGCTGACTTGACATAAATAAAAAGAGTGTACGCATGTCTACAGAGGTCACATGTCACTTTGAGGTTTCAGGTCACTCCACTGCATGAGTGTGTGTTTCATGTTCGGAATAATCTCACATCAGCGTTTCTTGCACTCTGTTTGTGTATTAACATGCACTGAGATCATAACTGCCCCTCTGTCTCCTGTTTGTACTGACTGACTGTCACCTGATACACACTGCCAATTACAAATGACACAAAATAAAACATTAGAAAACCTGATTACACAGTCAGACAGCTCATTGGTTGACTCGCTCGCCGTAAACACTTTGTCACCTCCCCTCTCAGGGTGCAGCTGGGAAGAAGCCTGCAGCCAAAAGCGTGAAGGATGAGGAAGACAAGTCGGGGCCGATCTTCACACTCATCCCCAACGCTAAGGAACAGAGGATCAAGGAGGAGAAGCAGCTGAAGGTACCCGACTGAAGAACATGTCATGATTCCAGTAGTTCAATATGGGAGAGGTTATTAAGTGCAGGAGTGTATCCACAGCGTGTAATAACATGAATTACTGTAGTGCATTACCTGCAATTTAAAAAGGCACGGTCATAATAACACATCGTTTTCCAAATGCGCACTGTAAAAATCTACATATTGGTACACTATTGTGCACATGATAAGGGTGAGAATAACTCTTCCTCCTCATATTCACACTCAGTTGCTAGTTTGAAAAGTCCATCTGTTGAAGATGAGATCGATCTGCATATAGTAATGCAATTCCTAAATTATATGGTGCACATCAGAGCGGATGTTTCTCTGATTAATAGTCTTGTGCAAATCAAATTTCTTGTGAGTGTAAAGGTAGTGCAGGAACCACAAGCACATGAATGTAGGTACCCCGCCTCCCAGCGAGTCAAACAGTTGGTCTAAACTGGAGACTGAGTCGACTTAAACTGAATGACAACTGAAAAACCGCCCTTTGTTACATGAAGAGTGGTCTACTGACAGAAGTTCAACTCAAACTGTTTTCTAGATTTTGAAGTGGAACTTCATGACTCCTCGAGACGAGTATGTGGAGCAGCTGAAAACTCAGATGTCCACCTGCTTTGCTAAGTGGCTGCAGGATGAGCTCTTTCACTTTGACTTCCAGAGACATGTCAAGGCCATAGGTGTAATGATTGAGGTAAGGGGTCGCTCTTATTTCTGAGAGCGTTGATTATTACGACAGGCTAGTTTTAGTAATGAAGCTCGCATGCGTGGTTGTATTCGACAGAGGTTGGAGAGTGAGAGCGAAGCCACCATCGGCTGTCTGGACCTGATCCTGAAGTGGTTTACCTTGAGGTTCTTTGACACCAACACTACAGTCCTGATGAAGGTGTTGGAGTATCTAAAGCTGCTGTTTGCCATGCTGAACAGAGAGAACTATCACCTGACTGAATATGAGGCCAACTCCTTCGCCCCCTACCTCATACTCAAGGTGAGCACAAACTCTAAAAAAAAAGAAAGCTTTACAACGGCTTGTTTTTATTGTTCACTCAGTTTGTTTTCCTTCCTCCTTCAGGTTGGAGAGTCAAAGGATGTGGTCCGCAAAGATGTTCGGGCCATACTGACCATGCTGTGTAAGGTTTACCCTGCATCCAAGGTCTTCCCTCTCCTAATGGATGGAACAAAGTCCAAGAACTCCAAACAGAGAGCTGGTAGGTCTCTACAGAGGGTGAGCTAACTGGGTCAAGTTGCACCAATCTCTGTCCAGACCTGTTGTATTAAAAGCCTCTTTGACAGAGAGTTATAGCATGGCTGATAGCATTACGTCGCCGTGCCGGATCTCCGGTGTATTGGCACGACTGCGTGCCGGATCTCCGGAGTGCCGCCGTTGACTGCAAAAAAAAAAAAGAAGGAAAGAGTGCGCGCCCTTTGGTTCGGCCAGATTTATCTAGAGATTTCTCTAAATCCAATAGAAGCACAGCTTTCATTCTAGGCCTACTAACCAATCAGTAGTAGGGCGGGGCGGGACTTAGGCTGGGTGTTGACACTCAGGTGCTTCACGTGTCGTTGACCAGTCGAAAGTGAGCCTAACCCACAGGATGGACCGCAGGTTCATGAAGCCTGGGGATGACACTAAAGATGTCGAGAAGGGTATCAAAAATAAATGCCGCTGGGCGTGGATGGAGGAGGTTGGAAGTGATGGCAAGCCCTTTGGGAGCTGGTGCCAGAAGCTTCGGGAGGCAGGTGCGTGCTTCTGCACGGTGTGTGCAAGGCGTGTCATGTATGGATCTAGTGGCAAAAAAGTGCTGCCACCTACTGACCTGTCTTTGTATTGCTGTAGTGTAATCTGTAGTCAGAGTATGCAAAGAGCAATGTGGTAATATGGCAGATAGCCTAAGTGACAATATACTTAATAGATAGTATTAGCCTTCCAAATAATGTGTATAATAATGTATATATGTTATATGTTGAATTGCGCCGAAAAAGTTCAGGATTTTTTTTCCACTATCAGCCCTGTTATTGGGAGGCAGCAGGGTTTATGTGGTTTCCTTTCTGTCTTCAGAATGTCTGGAGGAGTTAGGTTGTTTGATAGAAGGCTATGGGATGAATGTATGCCAACCGACTCCTGCCAAGTCTTTGAAGGAGATTGCCGTTCACATTGGTGACAGAGACACATCTGTCCGCAACGCTGCCCTGAACACCGTGGTAGCTGTCTACAACGTCTGTGGGGACCAAGTCTACAAACTAATAGGAAACGTGAGTTTGAGATGATGCTTTATACTTTGTAGGATGTCAGTTTGTACAGAGTATGTTTTGGGTCTTATGACGACGTGCTCTCCTCCCTCCCTGTCCTTTCCAGTTGTCAGAGAAAGAAATGAGCATGCTCGAGGAGAGAATTAAGCGTTCAGCCAAGAAGACTCCTGCAGCTCCTGCCAAGCAGAGTGCGACAGAGAGGCCTCAAAGAGAGCCAACTAACCCCAATGCCACCTTCCTTCGCAAGCCAGCACAGGAAGACCCCAACAAACTCAAGTAGGTCACCTCTGACTCGAGGCTGCAGCATATGTTAACCTCACATCAAAAAACAGCGAGGAGGCTGATGAAATGAGCCATTCATTTCTAAAGTGCGTTCTTGAAATGATCGCAGCTTTAAATAGATGAAATGGATCAACATAACTCATTCAATATTATTTATATTACAGAAACATGCATACAAACTTAATAAGACAGCCAAGTGACGCAGTCGTTTAGCATTGTCTTGACAATAAATGCACAGCAGTCCTCTGATTTTTATCTTACAGTGCCAATATAAAAGCATATTTACTCTCTTCACTGCTTTTTCATGTTTGTTTTACAATGTCCAATCACAGACTTTTAGACATGGACAATGTGTAAAACAAATCTCTGTGAGCATGTTAGCATCAGTTTCTGTAACACGAGGTAGTTTGTTAGATCCAGCTGTTTATTTCTGGGGTGACAGCATTGCACAAATAAACCTCATTTTTATATATCAATGTTAAACATTAACCTCCTTGCAGATGTGAAACTAGACATGGCCTTACATGGTGATATTTCTAGGGATGCACCGATGCATCGGCTGAACATCGGCATCGGCCTCCTTAACTGCCATCGGCAAATAAAGATGACATTCACCGATGATTATATGTTGATTTACATGTTGCATGAACGCTGTGCTGAGGAGAAACATTTCTTTTTTCCTTTTTTTTAAAAAAAAGTTTTTTGGAGGCTCCGAAACCCCACTGCACACGTCTCTGGCACATCACATACGTGCCGCGGTTTTGGTCCGTCCTGCACGCGACTTCAAACCCCACCGGGAGAGTTTCAGAAGCGAGCGTTTAGCCCGCCAGACTTTGTTTACTTGCTCAGATTTGGCCATTTTCCTGGTGTATGTTCTTCTAAATATGCTTCTACATGTGTAAATATGTTTCGCTTTTGTCTGTATTTGCGACCGGCAGTTTGCACGGGATATTTTATTTTGAAAATCCACCGGATTCTCTATGCTTTTTCTGTGTCTGGCTTCCGCCCGCTCAAGGTGCTCTGTGTAGATTGATGCGTGCTGCTCACGTCAAGTGTCAAAAATAGAACAGACGCGTATTCAACGCGTAGCCAAGCGTAGAGACGCTTCTGGGACGCTTCGAGAAAGATCCACGTTATGCAGTTTGCAATACATGTAACAAAGAAAAAACATCGGCATCGGCGAAGTTGTTATTTTAAACATCGGTATCGGCCCAGAATTTCACAGTCTGTGCATCCCTAGATATTTCTATTTCTGATTGAGTTTAATTGTGATAAGAAAAGCCTACACACCAAACCGTACTGCTGATCTAATAACAAATGGATGAATGGAGAAGAACAAATGTCAAAGTGAATAAACCTGGTAGAAGGTGTAAAGTGAAGCTGTCTATAATGCTGCTATAATTATAATTTCTAAAATGGGTTTGATTGAATAATTTGAGCTTGGTTATAAATGCCTGCAGAAATAACGCGAAGCTATTCTTGCGTTCACACTGATACAGTTCAACTCTTAAAATGAAGTCGTGTAGCCAGATGTGAAATGTCTTCAATATATTAAAACTTCTCCAGCAGTTTTTCATAAGCATGTCATCCATCCTATCAACCATCCACCTCTTTAATGTGTCAGCTCTAGGACACGCTGTGGGACTGTTGGACTCAAACGATTGTGTTCTACTCACGACTAATCTGTCCTTCTCTTTCTGTCTTGTTTTACTGAGTCATTGCATGTTGGGTTGCTCTCACAGACACTGGCACATACAATCCTTCCCACTGTGTCTGTGAAACCAACCTCGGTGTGGAAGTGTCTGTGGCTGGCTGGCTGGTGGGCTGGCTGCCTGTCTTTCTCTTTTTAAAGGGGAAATATGTCACGTTTTATGTGGCTGTCCAGTCAGTGCTGATGGTACAGTAAGTGTAGTCATTTGAAGATATAAATATATTGACAGAGAAATGGCTGTAAAAATCTGTTGTTCTTCCAGCACCTGCAGTGTTTCCCCTAGAATTTTTTTCAGCAGCGGTGCTGCTATGTCCGTGTCCATGAGAATACGACGTCGGCCCGTATTCATGCAGTGAGAATAGTTTCAATTAATATATATACACACATACATATATATCTCCAGAGCTCTTCTGTAGTGGAGATCAGCAGTGGGGCAGCCATTGATGCTCACATGTATGCAAGTGGCCAGGTGCTCTCCCTGTAGTCTGTTCTCAGAAATCAATTAATAATGAATTTTAAGATTAACTATATTCAGCTCTCTAGGTCCTGCTCCTCTCTTTGCATCTCTCCTCACTCCTCTCTTCACTCCTCTCTCTGCTCCTCTTTGCATCTCTCCCTGCTCCTTTCCTCACTCCTCTCTCTCCTCCTCTGGACTCACACGGGTAGTAATGACAAGCAGCTAATTAATGTAGCTAGCGCTACTTAGCAGCTAAAAAACGTACTGTTAACGTTAGCTTGAGAGGCTGTAGCATTTATTAACTGACAAACTACATTTTCTGCTAATCTCTCTCTCTGCTGTCGCTGCTCCGTTCACTTTTACCACTTCACCGTCACTTTCTCTGCTCGCTCACTTGTTGCACACTGCCATAAGGAGCTACGCTACTCTACGTTACGCTAACGTTACGCTAACATTACTCTACCTACGCTCCTCACTACTCTAACGCAACTTGAACGTTAACTTACGTAGATGTCCTTTGAAGAATGAGAAGAGGGTCCGACATGATTTGCTGCGCTAGTTAATGACTCAAAACAAGTCCAAAATAACGTTGTGTGTTGTTGTGCTCACACAGTGCGAGTAAAAATCATTAGTGGCGCATTGATATTAATGATCTTGTGAAATTTCAGCAGCGGCGCTCGTAATCTAGCAGCGGCGCTGTGCCGCTACTGAATGAATATAGGGGAAACACTGACCTGCTCTGTCATGTGACACATACAGTGACCTAGTTTGTATCAGAAGAACTACAGGCGACTTCAGCGTGGAGCTTGAAGCTAACGTGTTTAAAAGAAACACTCAAACTGCAGGAATTTATTTACTTGGCAACATTCAGCAGCTTCCTGCAGCTCACAGAGCTTGCTCATTGGACACGGGCATCAGATGCTCACGCGCAATGCATCCTGGTACACGAAGGCACTGCATGTCAATATAGCACATACTGACTACATTTTACTGAATACATTCAACACTGATTGGACATCCACATGAAAAGGTGGTGGATGTTCCCTTTGACCCTTCATCTTTCTTCCTGTGTGATTTCCTCCTCTCTGCTCTGCCTGCCTTCCGTTCTGGAGCAGAATAATGTATCGCACGTATAGGATGTGAGTACCTCCTCCTCCTCCTCGTCGCTTGCCGTCCCCCTCTTGTCCACATTATAACAGTAACTCCACTCTGAATGCAGCCTAATCATCCATAACACTAATGAACAAAAAAATTTGAGCTTTAGTCGTGCTTCTTGACATGATAGGCTGTCGTGGTCTGTTCTTCTTCCCCGCTGTCACGTGATGTCAATCAGACTAATGTTCAACATGTCCTGCTGTCATTCTTTTAAATACGGTTCATTCTGCTGCACCACCTCTGTATGTTGTGCATACTGGACCTGGAAATGTGATAAAGTGGACCCAATCCTGCCAGCTCCAATCCTGCCAGCTATATATATATATATATATATATATATATATATATATATATATATATATATATATATATAAATAAATAAATATAAATATAAATATAAATATAAATATAAATATAAATATAAATATATATATATATATATATAAATAAATAAATAAATAAATAAATAAAAAAAATCTTTTTCAGTGCTACAGGGATTGGTTGGCTTTAATTCAGTTTATTTAGCCTGATGTAATTATGTCTTTAAAGAAAAATAATAATGTTAAATAATGAGGTGAAGTAATGGCAGTTTGAGTCACTGTATTAGTTTGTTTAATGTGTGTCTAATTTCCTGTGTTTGTGTCGCAGAATTGTCAGTTTAGTAAGCTGTCATCAAGCTAAAAGCAGAATTCGTTTTTTGTTTTGTGCCGATGATAAATGAAGTATTCATCATTAATGTGGCCGACACGCATTGAAGGAAATGTTGTTTTTTTCTTTTCAGTGTGTGTTTGTTGATTTTCCTTTCTGAAGGATACAAATGCTGAATGTTGTTTTCAGATCAGTGCTGATTAGCTCCAGTCCTGACTTTGGTCAGTTCACACACTTGAATACTTTAATATTGTTGTGCCAAACAGATCTTCAGTACACTCAAAGATAAACCCACTGAACTGAATTTGGAAGTTATTTTCAAACATGTTTAACCCTCTGATACATCCACATATTGTCAGAGAGCTTGTGTTGCTCAGGACTGGAGAGAAAAGGCACTGATCGATAATTCACTGGACTAAATGTACTGTCCTGTCCGCTCTCTTCCTCCCTCCATCCAGCCAAGCCCGTCAGAACGCCCAGCTCAGCGAGTCCTCCCACCCGTCCATCCCCAAGGAGTTCCAGTTAGACTTGGACATGATCGAGATGGACCAGAGCCGAGTCTGCGAGTTGCCTGACCTCGTCCAACACAAGCTGGACGAGCTCCTGGAGCCCATCATGATCCCCGAACCCAAGTAAGTCCACTCAGACGTTGTAGCGGATACTTAGCTCAGATAAAGTGACATCTCGTGATTAATGTTTGTTTGTTTTTTGTGTTGAAAGGATGCGCTCTGTGTCTCCACACTTTGACGACCTCCACAACAGCACAGCCTCCACCATCAACTTTGTCATCTCTCAGGTGGCGAGTGGTGACATTAACACCAGCATACAGGCATTGGCACAGGTATAACACACACTCACACACACCTGTTCTCACTCTTATTACTACAGAGACATGGTGTCATTATTATCTGTACACTTTACTTCATCACTTCACTCATGAAGGGATGCTTTTAATGTGGTGATAATTCTCTGTAGGTTCATCTCTGTGAGCAACACCGCTCACGTTGTCATGATACATTGTTATTTCAACCTAAAAGCCACGATAACGAATAGTTTTAGAATAAAAGTGTGTGCTTTGTCCCTGCAGATCGATGAGGTGCTGCGGCAGGAGGACAAAGCAGAAGTCATGTCGGGACACATCGATCAGTTCCTCATCGCTACCTTCATGCAGCTGAGGCTCATCTACAGCACGCACATGGCTGATGACCGGCTAGACAAGAAGGACATCATCAAACTGTACAGCTGCATCATTGGAAACATGCTGTCTGTGAGTCCCTGCCTCGTACGCTGACATGACACACCGCTTACAACAACCACACTGGTGAGGATTAGAAGACTCTAACTCTGCACCACCTCTTGTCTCCTCCTGTCAGCTGTTCTCCATGGAGGCCCTGGCCAGAGAGGCATCTATGGGTGTTTTGAAGGACCTTATGCACGGTCTGATAACCCTGATGCTGGACGGCAGAGTGGAGGACATAGAAGACGGACAGCAGCTCATCAGATCAGTCAACCTGCTGGTTATCAGAGTTCTGGAGAGGTCTGACCAGACCAACATGATCAGGTCAGTATTATTGTGACTCTTGAGCCTCCCTACAACTCCTTTTATGAGCCTTCTTAGTTGACTCCTTCTCTTCCTGCCTCTTTGTGCGCAGTGCTCTGCTGGTTCTGCTTCAGGACAGTTTGGTCACGACAGCTGGCCCCCCCATGTTCTCTGAACTGGTCATGAAGGTAAGGACGTGTTCTGATACGCTCTGTTTAAATGGACAGCAAGGTCAGAAATACAGAATACTGACTTTCTGTGTGTGTTCAGTGTCTGTGGAGGATGATTCGCTTCCTCCCGGAGACCATCAACAGCATCAACCTCGACCGGATCTTACTGGACGTCCACAACTTCATGAAGGTTTTCCCCAAAGAGAAACTGAAGCAGCTCAAGAGTGACGTCCCTCACAGAACCCTCAAGACTCTGTTACACACACTCTGCAAGCTCACTGGGGCTAAGGTAACACACACACACACGCCATGTATTTAATCATGATCTGAGCATCATTTCATCGCATATCCTGGGTCAGAGTTATTTAGTCCTTATTGAATGTGTTTCCTGTGTGAATGCACTGAACAGATCCTGGACCACCTATCAATGATAGAGAATCGTAATGAGTCTGAGTTGGAGGCCCATCTGAGGCGGGTGGTCAAACACTCTGGAAACTTGTCAGGACTCAAGAACGACCGCGGCAACGAGAAGGGCTGTCTGCGCACGGTGAGCAACACAACACACACCTCGGTGTCCTTTTTAAAGGTCTATCAAGAACTTGCACAAACTCAGTCACCTCTCGTCTTCAGGATGACTGTAACTAAGCGCAGAATTGATGACGATGTAACGAGGATTTGTCCTTTCTGTTTTGTTCCCAGGAGGATCGGATGTCAAAGGCTAAGGTCAGCGACATTCTGTCGGAGATCTTTAAGAAGATCGGCTCGAAGGAGAACACTAAAGAGGTCAGCTCCATGAAACGCCTTCAAATCAAACAACAAAGAGCCTGAAAAACATGAAGCAGCGTGACAATAATTTGTGCCGTCATCTTCTCAGGGTTTGACGGAATTGTACGAGTACAAACAGAAGTACTCTGACGCGGACCTGGAGCCGTTCCTCAAAAACACATCCCAGTTCTTCCAGAGCTACGTGGAGAGAGGCCTTCGTATGATCGAGTCCGAGAGAGAGGGCAAGGCTCGCATCCAGACCTCAGCAGGTACAACTGGAAAATGTCACTATGCACGCTGGTCAGAATAAAGTCAGCTGTGTGTGTGTGTGTGTGTGTGTGTGTGTGTTAATATACATGTATATGTTTGTGTGGGTAGTGATCCCTCAGCATGGCATGGACTCCAGTCTGAGCAGTAACAATGAAGAGCTGAAACCAGCGGTCTACTACGAGAGACTGAAGATCCTCCGACAGAGACAAGGCCTGGAAAACACCGGCAGGGTAAGTGCTATGTTGTTTTTTTGTACCCATCCGACTGTTTGAGGGTTATGAATTTCTTATACACATTCAGGGTCTGATCGATACATTAGTGTTTTTCAGTTAACATATTTAGGGGGAAAAAAATCAGTTTCCAACATGGTGGGCATTTATAAAATCAACCTAACACCCAAGCAGTAAAAGTGGACGTGCTGTTGATTACATTGAGGCTTAAAGTAATGCATAATTAACAGTTGTGCAGCAGTCTCAGTGAAGTAAACGTGTTTCTGCTGGAACAGGTTCAGTATCAGTGAACTTTAAAGGTACAATATGTCAGATTGTGCAGAATACTGATATCAAGCTGTTAAAAATGGACACCGCAGCTCAAATTCAAAATACAGGAGTCGTCTCCCCCCAGCATTCTCGGGCAGTAAGAGCCGAGTAGGTCCCACTGTTTACCGATAATGATTACATGACGTGATTTCAATACTTGAACTCAGTGACTTTAGAACTTCCCACAGCGGCGTTGTAGGTAGTGTCTTTGGAAACTTTACGAAGGAAATAATTGATGAATTTATTTGTGGAAAAGTCACCATGACCTGCCCAGTCCTCCACACCGACACTACGGTACGGTGAACTGAACTGAACCGGTGTCCCGAAAAAAAACAGCCTCTGCCTCCCGCAGTGAGAGCTGGGTAGGTCGGTAACTTTTACAAAGTCTTTGTCACTTTCCACGATGCACTGTGGGTCAGGATCTCTGTCATGACACAATCTTACAGCGTCCATGAGATTAAACATAGAGGGATGATGATGGTGGAGATATTTTTTGATTCATAAAGGAAATCAGGTGGAAACCCACTGAAAAAACAAACAGGCACTCTGGGTCCTTTTGGGCTCTAAATATCTTTATCTACAATATTTACCGTGTTTTACCACGTGTCTGCTCATGGAGCTTCTTAGGTCAGGCAGAATCTAACGTTCACTCCGTTGATCCACTTTGTTTGCTTCCATGGCTGTAGTACGTTTCATACCTGGCAACCTGGAGCTTCAACATGACATATTGTACCTTTTTTAAGACTGAACAGCAGCATCCCAGAGTAACGTTCACTGTATGTAGCAGAAGTTGACGCCTCTCTCCATTTACAGCAGGGTGTCGGAGGAAGCGAGGACGAGCCTCAGCAGCGACCTCCCATCTCCTCCCTGCTGTCCTCCAAGCCGTCAGTGGCCTCCTCCACCGACATGCTCCACAGCAAGCTGTCTCAGCTCAAAGAGTCCAGAGAGCTGTACCAACAGGAACACAACGCACACTCCCACTCCCCAACGCACACACACACCCGCTCAGCCTCGCCAGCGACCAACCTGGACGACCTGAAGAAGCGTCTGGAGAGAATAAAGAGCAACCGGCAGTAAAGGAGCGCCGCGTCAACCGCCTCATCTCATCCGCAAAGCCTGTGGAGTTCAGCTGGTAGAAAATCCAACCTTTTTAAACTCACTCTGTGTTTCTATTCTTACTCTGGAAAATGGAAATAAAAAAAAAAGCACTTTGACACTAAAGTCCACCCCTCTGAATCAACAAACCAGGTAGCAACAGAACCTGACTCCACCCACTGTGCCTGTACGTTATTAGAAATCAAACGCACCCTAATCTGATTGTAATCAAGTGCATTCGGATTCAACTAAGGCTGTGACTGGGATTTTTAGCCTCTACACACACAAACACACACATCAGTGTTTATAGCTACTATCCCAACTTGACAGACGTTCTGTTTAGATGTTTTTGTTCTCCAGTGTCAAAAATCATCAGGGCAAAAAGAAAAAAAATCAGAATCCAGAGTGTAGGACTGAGTTTTGATGTTGTGTGTACAGGATCACTTAGTCAGCCGTAGTTCTCAGTCTGTACAGTTTCATCTTGATGAACCAACTGTCACACCCCCCCTCCCTGTCCTTTAGCCTTCTCTATCAGGGTGCCCCCTCCACCCTCCTGTGTACACTTCACTATGTTATAATGATGAAATAGTGAACTCCTCCTCCTCTGTTTTAGTATCACGGCACAAAATGTTTGTACATATTTAAAAGTTGTTAACCACTTAACTGTTATGAAGCGCTTCTCACGTGGCTGCAGGGGAAAAAAAAACAGCAAATGTCAAGAAATGTTCTGTTTTGTTTTTTTTTCCTGACTCGCTGCTGCTGCTGTGTTCAGATGGAGAAGCACTGCTGTAAAGAGCTGAAGTCAGACTGTCAGCTGTGTGAATGCACCATGTGACCGCCCCCTTGTGGTTGAACACTGTCATATCAGTGATTTCCCCTGAAGTCCTGTTTGCACTGAGGCCGTTGAGTGATTTGTAATGATCGCAGAATTGTTCACAAAATTCCAAATGAGTCGCTGTTGATTGGCGACGAGGCTCGACGTCTCAGTGCGGACTGGGATCAGAGCTGCAGCACTCAAATCAACAAAGTGTCTGATTTCTGTCAATTTCATACATTTTTGCTGCCACGTAATGAGTTGAAGTGCATTTCCACAGTGACACCAAGCCCTCTGTCTTTGTTCTACCTCTGATGGGGTTCAAACTGACGGGGCCCTGTCAGCCACAGCTGTATGCTGATGTTGAAGGAAGCTTGTCTTGTCTGTTTTTAACCTGGTGGTTCGGTCAGGGTTACACAGGGAATCTGTCCAGTCCAGATTTCATTCTGAAGAAGTGGCACAAGTAAGCGCATCCTGACGTCATTTTTTTTTTTTTCAGCCAATCAGGGACTGAGAACCTGTCCCCTTTTAACAGCCAGCTGAGCTGCTTCATTCAGGAAATTTGGACCAAGCAGAGCCGTGTCCAGGTGTGTTTTAGGTTGTGTGTTGGATCGTGCTGTGGGTTGTAAATACTGTATGTAATGTCCTCATTAACACCTCCCTTCAGTTATTTAACAGCAGCCACTCTGTTGTGTTTGTAGGCTTTAAGAGCATGGCATGAAGTCTGTGATTGTTTTAATTTCTCATGTAAATAAAGTTTACATTAATAAAACTGCTCTTTAAGTCATTGTTTTTCCTATGAAGACGACGACGATGATGTTGATCTGTTCTGTAGCCGAATGTTGAGTAAAGAAAACCATAAATAACATTTGTTTTTGTATTTAATTCAAATGTCAGTACTAGTCTTCTATTGTTGCTCTCCAGCTTTCCTTGTATAATCCATAGTGGAAAATGGCAATAAAGTCTTGTTTTGTTTTTTTTAACAATCCATCTTTGAGTTTGCTGATTATTCTTTTTTTAAACAGATGTTTCTTTTCATCTGGGGGCTGTTGTGTCACAGTTTAAAACTGATCCAGCTAAACTGTCATCTGAAATTTAAGTTCATTATTCTAAAAAAAGCTCATGAAGGAAAGCCATTTCATATTTTTGTCTTTGTACACCAGAAGAACAGAAGTGTCACGTTTGGTTCTTGAGCTGCAACTTTTTCAGCTTAAATGTTTCTGAGCTCAGACGTTGTTACTTTGAAATGGATCCATGCTTCTGTCTTCCATTATTGTAATAATTAGCTGAGGAGCTGCACAGAATACATTTATGAAATATTGTGTCCAAACAGCAGCTCAGCTAAATGTTCCCAGAAACGCATCACACTGTAGCACCTGTCAAATGCCACGGCCAGTGTTTATTTTGTCTGTTCTGGACTACTGTAGAAACACGGCGGTTCAACACGTGACTCAGTGACAGTGGACCTGCAGCGTCTGCAGATCTAAAAATCTCATTCTAAGGAAACAAAAATAAAACGATTCTTATTTTCAGGTGATGAAACACTAATGAAAACAGTTATGAATATTAGATTCTGTAAGTAGAGCCCCGTAAATGGTAAATGGACTGTATTTATATAACGCCTTTCTACTCTTCTGACCACACAAAGCTCTTTTACACTACATATCTCATTCACACACATTCATACACTGATGGCACAGCCTTCAGGAGCAATTTGGGCTTCAGTATCTTGCCCAAGGACACTTCGACATGCAGACTGGAGGAGCCGGGGATTGAACCGCTGATGATCTGATTATTGGACGACCCGCTCTACCTCTAACACACTGAATTTGTAAAAAGTAATTACATAACACTTATTATAATAAAATCATAAACAATGTCACTTCATATGAGATGTAAAGTCTACTGAACTCTTGATGTGCAGCAGGTTAAACTTCAGATACAGCGACCTGTAGTGGGATTTAGCTGATTCAGGACATGTCAGCTGGGCATCATCAAATCACAGCTCAGCTAATGATGTAATGTTTAGTTTGAAATATGTTCACCTCCATGACATAATTTTCAGGATACCTAAATAAATGAGACTTTTCCAAATTTATTTGAGAAAATATAAAGAATACAAATATGTAAAAGAACCATTTTATATTTAAGAATTTCAACAAACAAACATTTCAATCTACAAATATCTAAAAGAGCTCAGTATATCTATCATTCACTGTATATATACATATACTGAACTACATATAAAAGTCATATAAACAACACTGTACAGAAATATGGCACTGAGGGGAAAAGAGAAGTTTCAAGCACTTCTGGTGTTTTCTTCTGTTTACCAACTGCTTTCTTTGTCCTGCCATCCTTCACAGCTTGACAGCGTCTCATTTGAGTGGACTGAAAAAATAATGTCTGAATCTTCTATGAAACTGTGATTTCTTCTCCGTCTGACTCGGAGAGCTCTGACTGTTTGCTGGATTCTGACGGAGAAGGACTGTGATGATGATGGTGGTGGTGGTGAAGATGTGACTCCTGGCTGTCCAGCTGTACTTGGCTGGTAGGTCTGTCCAGTCTGTGGCAGTAGGTGCTGCCTACATCAGTAAGGTCTGGGTGGGGGTTGGTTTTGGTGGGGAGGGTCTGCTGGCGACAGCCCCCTGTTGACAGCAGCTCCCTCTCCTTGGAGTTCCTCCATTTCATCCTGCGGTTCTGGAACCAGATCTTCACCTTCACAGTACACAGAAAAAACAGTGCATCAACATGACTGACGTCCTCACCACTACTAACCTCATCACAGCTGTTTTTGGTACAAATGCACAGAAAATGTCTCTGATCTAACCTTCTGGGGTCCAAACAATCAACCACACAAGCGCCAGGAGACAGGACCTCAGAGGGTTCAATGCACTGCAGTATAAGAGCAATGGAGCATAAATAGATCATCTTTGGTGTGTACCTGGGAGTCTTTCAGTCCCAGTTTACTGGCCAGTTTCTTCCTGTCTGGTTTGCTGATGTATTTCTGCTTCTGGAAAGTTCTCTCCAGGGCCTTCCTCTGGAGGTCTGAGAATACAGCCCGCCGCAGCATGCCCCTCCTGGGCTTCCCTCTGGGGGCCAGAGGCCATGAAAACGTTCCGGGCACGGGAACTACAGACGAGGAAGCTGGAGAGACAAAAAAGAGAGTCGACATTTAAATAGCCGGCTCCGTTTGATTGGATTTTGTGGACAAACACTGGACTGTGGATTGTTGATGCATCCTGTCACTGGCTAAGTGAATGAAATTTGTTAAGGCCCTTGAGGCCCCTGTGCTCAACAGCTGGACTTTTCCAGGTGCTGTTGTCAAAGGTCTGAGGTCCCCCAGTGAATGATAAGTTCTAATTTCTGTTAAAAAAAATAACTTCCTGGTACAAAGAACAGAATTCTAGTGGTGCTGCATTGAATCTTCGATGTATTCGATGATTATTCCAACAGTCACAACCCCAGAGAGTTGTCAGGTTGGTGTTCACTGATTTTGATTGATTTGGCTTATTTTTATTAAACTATTAATTATTTTATTTGTATTATTTTTTATTTTATTTTATTATTTTTATTTCTATTTATTATTCTTCAATTTAGAGTCATATTGTCATATGGTTACATGCTTTACATCTCCATCCAGGTTAAATTCTTTAACAATTCATTAAACATTAATAAATGAGCAATTACTATAAAACTTAAAATTCAAAATATAATATAATATAATATAATATAATATAATATAATATAATTTAAATTATGTCCTCTGGTAAGGTAAATTGTTTTTAATATATCTTTAGTCTGACATGTTATAACGTGTTATAAAAATCTGCGATGTTTCCATTTTATTTGATATTAAACATAAAATTTACATTGTGGATTGAATTCATTCATTTTCTCAGCGTCTTAGTAGAAGGGCAGTTTGAATAGATACAAGTTTAAATTTCAGTGATGACCAGTGGCTTTTATGCTGATTCATGTTGAGTTCTGCTCAACGTGGATTTTTGTGAAAATATTCTACATCCGTCAGTGTTTCCCTCATCGTCACACAGGCTCCCTGACGCTGCCCGTAATATACTTGTTCTGCCTGAAATCTGCCGTTTAAAAGCCCAATTTGTCCAGCGGTGGAAACAGAGCCTATGCTAATTAGATGGCCCTTTCCAAAGCTCGGCTCACACTGCCTCTAATGAAGCATGAAGTGGGATTGTATGGGCTGCAAATGCATAGAGAAAGGTGATTGTGTTGTAATGAATTGAGTGGAAAAGGCCGTCGACAGGCCAGTATATTACAGGCCCATTAAAGACAGGTCAGCATAATGTAGAGCTGTTAGAGAGGCTTCACTCAAGAGCTCAGCCCTGTTCACACCGTCACACACACACACACACACACACACCTACCTGCGTCTCAGGGTTACTACAGAAACTCTGAGTAAATATGCAACACACAGCTCAGAAAATTAATCAAAATTGTGTGTGTGTGTGTGTGTGTGTGTGTGTGTGTGCGTGTGTGTGTGTGTGTGTGTGGTTTTGGCTCCTATTGGTCATGGTGCTGGGAGCTTTGTGGGCAGGCAGAGGGGCTTGGTGGGAAAACGACAGCGCGTGAAGAGGCCCTGAGTTCCTGAGCTGGGAAGATACCCGCCTCACATTTAGACCATGACAAACGGCACTAATATATTTAGAGCGTGACAAACTGGACTAATTTGTAGATTAGGACAACTGGTGCTAATGTCAGCAGTCAGTGCGTCGCCTAAATAGGCCTTCAAATTGGCGGAGCTGATTCCACGCTGTCCAGGGTATTCCCATGCTAAAAGGCTGATGACGTCTCTGAACGTCCGGCTGAGATGTCAGCTGGTAAACTGTGTGTGTGTTTTCACACACAATTTCAGAATGTGTGAAATCCAAACTTTTTGGACTGACCGTGCAAATATGCCAAAATTGTACATTTGACGGTTTGTTCAGTTTGAACATTTTAATACACAGAAGTCTCCTGTGGACGATTCATATCATTATCTGTGAATTAACTCATTAATATCCATCCATCCATCCATCCATCCATCCATCCATCCATCCATCAGTAGCTATAACCACTTATCCTTTAGAGGGAGGAGGGGACTGGAGCTGATCCTAGCTGAATCTGGACATCCTAAACAGGTCGCCAGTCAATCACAGGATTAATCAATGAATATGTTCACTGTCAGGCACATGTGGTGACACCATGACTTATTTACCAATATTACAAGCATGTTACTTCTTAATCCTAGTTATTTAACAGGCATTATTGTATGGCTTCTGTTTAGTAACATTTATATACTAGAGTAACACTGACCTGTAAATGAGCATGAACATGGAATTCACAGTTTCCAAACAGCTTTTGGATGTATTATTTTAGTCTAATGACCACAGTTTTAATCTTTTAGGCTGAAAAATGTTGTGATGCTGTTTGTTTGCTCATCACTGACATGTTGGCTGAGGAAGAGGAAAATGGAATTCCACTGACTGAGGAGATTTTGTTGCAGACCAAAGTGCAGAAAGTGAGCTGTGAAAAGCAAAGTAACAGTTGAGTCATCCAGGGTGTCACTATTGAAACACTGATTCTACCTTTCTTTACACATCATCCTATTTCCTCTCTGTTTTTTCTTTCAAAGGATAAAGGGAAAACTATGTATTTAATAATATGAGTATTTGGGTTCCTCCAAACAGAACATAGATAGATAGATAGATAGATAGATAAATAGATAGATAGATAGATAGATAGATAGATCCACCAACCTGTGAAGTAGGAAGCTCTGATGAAAGGATGGAGGCCTCCGTCAAAGAAAGGCAGCGGGAGGGACTTTGCCTGAAAACTCTGGACTGAGGAGCAAACAGAGAAAACAAACTGACTTCACATCTGTTCAAAGCAGGAGAAACAATGTATATACAGTACAGACCAAAAGTTTGGACACACTTTCCCATTCTCTTAAATGAGAAAGTGTGTCCAAACTTTTGGTCTGTACTGTATATATATATATATATAGTATAATAATTCTCTATATATTTATATATATGCATATCAGAAATGTAAGGAATTCATTACACTGTGTGTCAGTTTGTCAAGAACAGACAGCCTTATAATAAATAAATGTATGAATAAATATGCAATAAATAAATATTTCGTTATATCTGATCATGTACTGTAACAGTAGCTGTAGTTCTGTCATATTAATCACAGGCTGACCATCATCACACTCACCGCTCCGTGTGGACGGCGCCAGTATCGCACTGACACCGAACTTGAGGTAGCCGGAGTCCGGGCAGTCAGTCTGCGGAGAGCCGGGACCACCGTGGCTCTGGTGGCTGGAGCACTGAAGCCCAGACCGCTCTATGCTGGGTCCCACCGTCCGGGCTGAAACGTCCGGCCCCTGGATAAACGGCAGAATGTCCCCGGGGCTTCTGGAAGAGAAAGCCCGGTGTATGTAGCTGACAGGCTGGCTTAACCGGAGAAGATCTTCCACTAGGAAGCCTGAAGGGAGTGACCGGTTGAGGGGCGAGGGGAGAGCCGCAGGAGGACGCAGTAAGCCCGGGTAGAGAGGAGGCGGCAGAGCGCTGCAGGGAAACATCATGTTGATGGAAAAACCCAAACAACACACACTCTGTACTCTGTGAGCTCTGATGGAGAGGTTTTATACAAGGCAGTCACTACTGCACAGAAACAGACACACACACGCGCGCGCGCGCGCACAAATTCAAGCCCGAGCGGTGGGCTGTGGGTGGTGGGCTTCACGAGGCTCTTTGAACACAAAGTTCAGGGTGAGGGGATTGGTCAACGGTCCTCTGATTCAGCTGTGATTGGAGCTCCGACATACACCGTGATCTGACCGCAGACCTGCTGCTCAGAGCGGGTTCATTTTTCATTTTTTATTTCATGTTTTCATTCATGAAAAATGAGACAGAAACGACTTGAAAGCATCCTGGAGTGATCTAGAGGAGACCACCATGAGACCACAACCTACACATCAAGTCACACACAATCATCATCTCATCATCCACATGAATGTCAGGACTTAACATGATAAATGATATCTCACATAAATAAATATTTATATTCTAATATTTTCACCATCATCATCAACAACACCTCGTACTGTCAGCAGTGGGGTGTGTCTGTGGGGTGAGGTGGCATTTTCCGCTTAAAACGATTTGCAGAGAGAGAGACTTAAAGTCAGCTTTGTTCTGATCGCCTTTGATCACGTTGATCGTCTCAGTGTCTCCCGTTGACTTCAATGAGTGTAAAATGAGTCAAAGTTCAGAATCAAACAGAACACCCACTGCCCCTGAACGCCCCAGGCTCACTTCAATGGACGAAGTCGTCATCGAAATGATGTCAGAGGAGAGAGTCCGAGAAAAACATGAAAAACAGATTTTTAAGTTTTCAGAAAGTTTATGTAGAAATATGCAAATGAGGCAGACACAAAGTGATATTATGATATTATATAGATTAGATGTGATATTATATATATATATATATATATATATATATATATATATATATATATGCTACAATGATTATAATAAACATTATTTATATATTTACAACAGCCCTGATCTCCTCACAGCTCAGTCCACAGTCTAATAATCATGAATGTAGAGTTTAGACATCTTCTTTCCACTAGTCTGATCACAGTAGATCTGTTTTACTGATGTTTATATGATCTACCTTCAGTGCACAGTGGCAGAGAGCAGCCAGTACACTAAATATCTGGACCAGTTATTTGAATTTGAGTTTACTCCTAATTTAGGTGACGTGACGCGAGGAGTCATATTCCATGAGGTGTTTTCTCTTTAAGCTTTTGTCTTTAAACCAAAATGACAAACTCTTCTCTAGTTAGCAAAAACAAACCCAGCGTTACAGATTTGTCAGACATCACCCTGACCTTTGACCTTTTCCTAAAAGCAGAGAATCATAAACTCACAGGATTTTTATGGAATATGTCGGTTGTGTTTATAAAGTGCAGTTGATGAGCTTCAGATAGACAAAGGTGAGCAATGGACAAAGGAGCTTTTCTTTCTCTTTTTGAGATTTGGTCGAGGACTCGAGGGGCACAAGATGTGAGTCCCTCAGGGCCTCGATAAGACCTGTGACTAATGGCATTCTAGCACGTGCTGCTCTCCCTCTGTGGTCATCTTCCATGTAGCCTATTTTTCTGAAACAAGCGTCATTTCTCACACTCTGTCTGCAGGCTTCAGGACACAGGAAGCTCTGAATAATCTGAACTGTGATCTGAGGTCCGAGCTCTCTGCCCGGAGCACTCTTTAAGTTACAACCAGAGGAGCTTATTTTACTCAAACAAACAGGAATGACAGCAGTTATGTAACATATGCCTTTATGTCCTTTAGCTCTGCAGCACCCAGAACAAAACACACTTGCACTGCCATGAATTACAGTTAAATAAACTAATAACTTATTAATTCAGTACTTCAGATGACAATATGAAAGGCCAACATATTATATATATATATATGTATGTATGTGCATATATATATATATATATATATATATATATATATATATATATATATATATTCACACTTTGGGTTTTATTTGTGTAGTTTTGTGAATATAATTACTAACATAAGACAACAGAGGTGAATAGAAGTGACTGCACAAAATAAAAATACATTTCTAAACTTCAATAGCAACTTTTCTTTCAACAGTTTTTTATTGGAACTTCTCACATTCTATTTTATTATTCTATTATTATTCAGAGATGCTGTTTCTGATTTTGTTTCACGTGAATTTGTTCAACGATTAAACAATAAACTATCAATCAAACAATACAACGTAATGCTTCAAAACAATCTGTGGAAATGTGCCTAAACAACAACTCACTGGAAGAAAGAAAATCCATTTTATTATTTTATTAATTACTTATTTTTTTATTTTCAGTAGACTGTCCTGTAGAAAAAAAGGGAACAAATATTAAAATATATGAACAATTTTAAACCTCATGAAAAAATAAAAACAAACCATAAAACATAATTTACTCAGTTGTCCAGACTTTACAGATATCATTTGACTGGTGGTCTCAGGCTCCAGCAGCATCACTCAGCTGTCAGTTGAGAAGCTTCGGTGAACAGCAGCACTCATTTTTAAGGAATTCGAGTTAACTGAACTGAGTACGCACTCTGATCGCCCCCTGGTTCAAATCTACATGCATTTAAATGCATCTCACTTCGGTGTAATCTTGTAAACTCATTTTGGAGGAGTCATGATGAACTGATCCACTCTTCAACAAAAGGAGGCAATCATTAAATGTGCCGCAGATTTGCTGAGTGGCAGTCATGCCGGGAAATACGACACCTTAACCAAAACCCCTCTCACAAGGAGAGAGAGAAAGCATTTTATTCCTTCAGAAAATCCCTCTATTGTATTGAAGTGGAGCAGATGGTTCCCTGGGAGGGAATATGGGCATCAGCAGAACTAATTTCTCCTCCTGGTCCGACAGACAGACCGGCCTGTTGCTCGATTCTTAACCAGCACAACAGCTGTTGGTGAATTAAACACCAGTTAAGACTCATTTTAAAGCTATTAGCCTCTTGAAGTCTTACAAGATGAACCCTCCCTCAACTGATTACACATGCAAAGAGGGGAAAACAACCAAGGCCGTGTCTATGGTGACGTAATAACCAGTTAAGACTCATGTCAGTGCCTTAAGCCGCCAAGTCTTAATGAACATAAAACAAATAAGCAGACAAAATGTCGATGCATATGAACTGCAAAACACTTTGATGAATAGAAGCAGGACTCCATAGAGTCAAAATGATGCTCATGAATGTTCCACAGGAAACTGTCCTTTTCCACATTCCACCAACACTGCCAGTGTTTATTATCAGCATTCAATTAAAAATAATAAAATCATTTAATATTGTAAAATTGAAGTCATTACTTAACAATAATATTTACACTATGACTAAGCAAAGCTTCATTTTAGATTTTCTGTGATTATGCAGTTCAAGAAATATTATTAAAGGCTAACAAAGGAAAACTACTTGAACTGCACATTGGTAGATTTGTTTCAGCTATGATGGATAATTTTTTTTTTTATTTTTAATATGAAAAATAAAATAGAATATGAAATAAGAATATGATAAATGTTTGGGGTTCTTATTTCTTACATTTTGATTCCATCATAAAGCAGTAATAATTCATTACATTTGTCGGTTATAGCATTAGACATAAAACCAAAAGTAAAGCATGCTAACCTGCTATGCCAGCCCAGCTTGTATATTTTGATTTGCTCCTGCACAAAAGAGAAGAAAACAAAAGATAAATTGTGTAGAGTACAGTAATTAATAATTAGTGTGCATATATTAATCACTACATGTTTGCACACCTTAGTGATTCATACTTTGAATTTAATGATTTCTGTGCATGAAGAGAAGATAATTATAGTAGTATAATGTAAAACAATATTTATATTTCAACTTCATGTCTGAGGGATAACCAATATATATATACTGTATATATACAGTATATGTGTTCAACTGAAGTGTCTCATTTAAATTTCCAGTGATTTGTGCTTTGCGCTGCATTAGGCCACAGTCATACAACTGTGCAGCTAATTGACAGTTGAGCTGACCAGAGTTGGTAAGAAAAATCTAATGTAGCATCACAACTGTATAAAAAGTGCAGAAAAGGATGAATTCATTTGTTCATATTAATACTAACAACATTAATATGAAGTGTACTTCAGTATAGTCACATCAGTACCGCAACGAACACGAGAGAGTGATCCGGGCGGATGGTAAAAAGGTAACATGTCACTGTGAAAACTGTGTTCTGATTGGATAGTTATCTCAGTAAATGAAAAGCCAATCTATGTCCTCTCTCTCTCTCTGTCTCTCTGTCTCTCTGTCTGTCTGTCTCTCTCTCTCTCTCTCTCTCTCTGTCTGTCTGTGTCTCTCTCGACCGCAGCGTCTGTTTCCAGGCAGTGTGGAACAGAGTGGATTAGTGGGGCCTTCGATGTTGAAGTGCGGCAAAGAGCATTAAAGCCATATTAACTTTCCATTAAACATCACCTCACTCTGTCGAGGGAGAGAGAGACACAGCCCTGGGACAAAGCTGCACAGAGAGAGAGAGACAGTGTGTGTGTGTGTGTGTGTGTGTGTGTGTGTGTGTGTGTGTGTGTGTGTGTGTGCGTGTGTGTGTGTGTGTGTGTGTGTGGCACCTGTTCTCTTGTTCACTTCACTGTAAGGGAACAGTGCTGATTGAATGACGTTACAATGTTACATTTAGACTCACTGTAGTTTTGTCATGTTTAATATCACTCCTGCAGTCTGTGAAGTCTTTGTTAATGTTTCCAAAAATGATTTAACAACCCATAACTTAAGAAAAGAATACCTTATTCTCTGTGAGGGGCAGGTTTATTTTACTGTAATGGAATAAGCTTTTGTTTGTTTCAAGAATTCTCTTCTAAGATTATTGCTTTAGTCTGGGGTAAACAAAGAAAGTTTTAAAACTGCTCTAATCAATGATTGTTACATGATGTAATGTGAAATGTGTCACTCAGTGGAATACCAGAAAGAAATATCACTAACTCTGCTGTTGTGTTTGAAGGTCTTTCAACTCCATGTTCTGGTTTTATGGCCTTCCTTTATGATTCAGTCTCACCTTTATCATCAACCTAGTTTTCAGCAGCAGGAGGCGTCTGTTTTCAGCCTGATAATCCTGCTGTAAACTACCTGCCAAGAACTAGATACTTTTCTGGTGGAGACCAAACCAGAGCTGAAATGAGATGAGGAGGGACATGTTTCTTTAGATTATGTGGTTTTTTAGACACATTGAATCTAAAACGTTGCGCTTTGGTCCAGACTGAAATATCTCAAGATGGAGACCTTTAAACACAGACAACATGGTCCTCAGAGGATTAACCCTAATGATGAACCCTTCCTTTGGTGCCACCAGCAGGGAAAAGTTTCCACTTATATATTAACCTCTTGTGGACACAAACTGGCACAAACTTTGGTACAGACATTAATGACTCCAGATCATCAGAAGTCTTTATGATTTTGGCCACGCTTTGACTTTTCTCCTAGCATCACCATGATGTAGACAGTAGTGCTTTTCAATGAAGTGTCAACTACGCTGTTAACAAAGTGTGACGTCTGGGTGGCTTCTGAACCCGACCACAGTGGGGCTGGTGGGGTTTCCAACATTGACTAGAACGGCCGTGCATAGCTGTGGCGGCCACGGCACACACGGAACGCGCTGCATCCCTGACCGGTGGAATTTTGCTTGGATCGTGCTCTCTGTGGCTGAAATTCTTTGTAAACTCTCCACCATCATTATTACTTCACTGTTGTTGAATTATTCAAATCAAATCAAATCAAATTTTATTTGTATAGCCCAAAGTCGCAAAATACATTTTGCCTCGGAGGGCTTCACAATCTGTACAGGGAGTGACACCCTCTGTCCTTAGACCCTCGGTTCGAGTGAGGAGTCACAAGTTCAACTTGACTAAAGTTTCATTTTCATTCTATGAAAGTGATATTGTGTGCATTCAGTGCATGCGGTTCAGGCTCACACAAGAAATCTCAAGAGAAAAAACCTTTCCCACAATTGAATATTAATTTCTACAATTTAATCTGTTGTTTTTGTTTTTTTTTTACTTTTCAATTATATATTCATTATATTCAAATTTAGAATATTTGTTGTTGGCCCATATCTCCGTAACATCTGAATGTTAGCATTGTTTGTTAGCATGCTGATATTTTGTTTTGTTTCTATTCACTATGGTGCTGTTTATTCTGAATAAATGCCTGGGAATTTTTGGCCAAACGGATGAAAGTGAACTGTATTGGCAATCTAATAAAAAAATAAAATAAAGCTCTGATACTAAAGTTTTGTGTTGTTTGTTTTAAATCTCCTTCACAGCTGTAAAGCAATATGAGATTTTCCAAACAGAATGTCTGGACGCTTAAATGAACATCACTGTAACGTAGCCGCTCACCAACGACCAGCCCCCATGAATTTTCATCAAGCCGCGTGAGAGTGTAAGAATGTCCTCAGCAGATTGAATCTGTACAATAAAAGTAAAACTTGACTGAAGCGATTAGCCCGTGTTGCTGACAAATATGAGAAATTGCTTGCCTCAGTGTCCCCATCACTGCCTCGGGACACTTGTGACATAGAGCACGCTCACTGAATGCTCATTAGTTGTAGATTGGTCATGGGAGCTCAGAGCAACACATTGCTGTGCTAACAATCTTTCCCATTATAAGAGCTTCCATTCTTCCATTCACAGCCCATTCTGCTCTAATCTTATTGGAGTCTCATAATGTTCTGCGGCCCTTCAGCGGGAGGCTTAAAGCACCTGGCAGGTTGTTAAGAGGGGAGCTTGTAAATGCCTGTGGTTAAAATGGGCTCTGGGGCCCAAACACAAGCCAAGCACTGCTGGGGAAGAGGAGGAGGGGGACCGATTTGGTTGTCAAGTCCAGTTTACATTTTTGTCAGTTTTGTCAGTGCAGTGGGGAAAAAGTAAGTGTTGCTTCAGTTTGCTTACTTCTGTTTTTTCCTTGTGCTAGTCAGACGGTGCTTTGGACCAGGTGTCCCGAGCAAGAATATTCAGGTTTAGGAACCACATACTAAATGACTCCATATGTTTCAACAGCAGTCAAAGTTTGCTGTACTGTATATTTGTCTTAGCTTAACAGCGACTGTAATACGTTTTTTTTAATTTTTTTTAAAGGATGTAATAATAATGTGAAAGAGGTTGAATTATCACCTGAAAATGCAGCTTCCCAAGAGGTTTTGCAGAACTTTATAGTGAATTTGAGCTCATTGTTGAGCTGCTGGTTCTGCAACTTTACTGTTTTGGTTAACTCTCATTGCTCTAATACACTTTTCCTGCCAGAGCAGGAAGAGGTTTACAGTGAAAAAGCTCTAAAAAGCCACTGTACACTAACTGCCCAGCAGCAGACAGACACATTTAGGGACTACCCAGATAGCAGACCAATATTGAATCAACATTGAATCAAGGCCGATGCATCAATGAAACTGTCATTGAATCAACGTGGTTCAACATTGAAATATAACAATATAACAATAATATTGATTTTTCATCAGGTTTGCACCCTGAAATCATGCTATTTCAATGATGAAAAATAGATCAAGACAGACATGAAATCAATGTTAGTTCAACTTAAAATCTTCATTGCTGTTTCATCATTGAACCAACATTGAAATAACATTAATTAAACCAATCTCCAGATAGCAGACCAACATTGAATCAGCATTATATCAATGTTGCCTTTATCACTAATTATTCAACCTCAACCAAAATGATAATCCTGATGGAATTTCAACATTGAATCAATATTGCCATGCTATCTTGGTAGCCAGTGAACATAGTGGAGCTTTTAATTAAATTCAATTCAATTGTATTTATAGTCTATACAGACCATGTCTAGACCATACTCTTTATAATATTATGTACAGAGACAAAAAATTGCCACCCTGAGCAAGCACTTAGCAACAGTGACAAGGAGGAACTTCCTCTAAGAGGTGGTTGAGTTCAGAATTTAGCAGCTAAAGAGTCAGATATTACCTTCAGGAGTTGGTAGAGGCAAAAGACAGAGCCAAAAGAGAGTGAATACTGGACTGAAACAAGACTCCATGTGGAAAATGATATTGCTTCATAACTGCTGAACTGTTTGCTAACCATAATTCACCTTATCAACTGAGAAAATGATGATGATGTGTTAGTGTTCACAACGCGTTTCTACTGTCCCAAAATTGACAAACAAATGAGTTATTGCAGGTTTAAATCTAATGTTATTGGTTTGCATTTATGGTGATGATAGGGCCTATACTTTTTTGTGATATACAGTATTTATTTCCATGCAGGGCACAAAATTAGTGCCAGCTAAGAGACAAATTAAGGTTACTGGTAGGTCTGCTCATCAGCCATAAAAACAATGTTAAACAATTGTGTGACTGGTAACATTTGAACTCGAGCCATTTAGCTGGTTTGGACAAAAAAGTTCAATGCTGTTTCCATGAGTAACATATTTTGCATCATCTGTTAAACATCTAAACATTCTAATAACTCAAATTCCAAAAAATCCACACAGAGCAAGTCTAGACTGTATTCTTTATGATATTATTTACAGAGACCAACAATTCCACCACTCCTTCCTTCCAAACTTCCTTTAACAGGCAGAAACCTCGAGCAGAACCAAGCTCACTGGTGGACAGTCATCTACTACGATCAAATATATATATTGAACATTGCTGTTTGTTTGCTGTTTCACTTTTTACTGGCCTAATGAAAACCAGAGGGCAGATGTATAAATGATGTGTACCACACATAAACTGGTATTGATAAAAGCAGAAAGTGCAGTGATCTGATGAAGGAGGACATGAAATATAACATGCGAGTACCTTTATGATAAGACATTGTTGAGGTCACTTCATTTTATTGTTGCAGTCTACACAGCATTCAAAGGCACAGTAATTAACTTCATTTTAGATTAGACTGTGCATACGCATTTCTGTCTTTGTGTTTTCATACAGCTTTGGTTGTGAATCTGGCCCACAAGCTCGAGACCAACATCTGTGACTTCATGGCTGCAATACCATAGAGTTGGTGGATATCATGTATTAGGTAGATGACGTATTGCTGCAATAGTAAAAATATGCAAACTCACAAATGGTGGTTCCACTTTATTATTACTTTACTATTATTATTATTATTACATCAATGAGTGGCATCAGGACTTTGGCTCTCTATAAAGACCTTGTGGAGCTCCAGGGCTCCTTTTGAGAGTCACTAAAAAACAAGTCTTTTTTGGGGCTGAAAGTAGTCAGAATTATTCCAAAATACACGGTGCACTGCTATTCCTACATTCAACATAGATTGTTCAATCATACGTTGCGAGATCATCAACAATCATCCTCTATGGACCTAAAACTGATTTGACTGCGGTTATCACTTGCATGTAAAATGTGCGTGATGAAACTTCACAGAATTTCTTTCCAGTGCTGTGTGTATATTATTATATCAATAGCTATTCATTCCCTTGGCTAGCTTGGGTCTTTTGGGTAGTTCAGAGGGGTTTTTTAGAGAGCCTGGGGAAGCACCTCATCCAAAGGCCTGGATTAAGCTGGGCCGGTGGGTTGAGCATAGGGTTGAGGGCAGAGACTCATTGCTAGCTGAGGTGAAGAGACCAAGGTTTATGCTAGGCTTGAAGATGAATAAGGCCAGTCTTATTTCTGAGGCAGGCTGAATACAAGGACGCCAGCACAGCACTGCATGGCTAGCAGGTATTGAGGCGGGCCACGCCACATAATTGGATTGAACGCTGGCCACGGTATTTATGTCACTTCTCGTCTTGTCAATCCCATAACAGGCATGGCAACGGCGTGGGGATCTCCCATGGTGACGGGACTTTGCCTTATTCAGATTGAATGGAGAGAAAAGAGCCAAGCCTCATTTAATTCACGTTTAATTCTCACTCAAACCGTTTTAAGGGCTGATGTTATTTGCATAACAGGGGAAAAAAAATAGACTCTGCCTTTTCAGTGTCCCTGTGTGTGTGTGTGTGTGTGTGTGAGAGAGAGGGAGAGAGAGAGAGAGAGAGAGAGAGAGAGAGAGAGCGAGATAGAAAGACAGAGGGTGAACAGGAACAGTGTTGTAATTGAAAGTGTATAGTAGGCTTATATATGCATATGCTGAGGGACAAGCGTTCTCACACGGATCAGCAGACAGAGAGTTTCTGTTGCAGCACACTCATGCGTACCGCTGTTTATTTATACATTCAAATCATTTATGTGATGGCATCTCAACACAGTTACATCTCTCCATTGTTAGACCTCCACACTGAACTAATACAAAACTATTTTAGCCAAAGAAACTCCATCATGTAATCAATGTGATATTTAGTTAAATGAATCATTTTAACATTCACTAATTTAGCAACAGATTTGCATGTTTAAACCGAAGTTCATCAGCTTTCATTAGAAATGTATTATTTAAAATGCGGTTTTAAATGTGACCAGTGATGACATGTATAGCCGCATGTTGTCATTCCACCGCTGGCTGTCGAGGTGGTGTCCAGCAAACGATGTGGGCTTCATAGACAATTGGACACCTTTCTGGGGAAAACCAGGTCTGATTAGGAGAGACGGCATCCATCCCACTTTGGATGGAGCAGCTCTCATGTCTAGAAATATGGCCAAGTTTATTAGTCGACCAAAACCGTGACAACCCAGAGTTGAGACCAGGAAGCAGAGCTGCAGTCTTACACGCTTCTCTGCGCCTCCATTAGGGCAGCCACCCACCCAGTCCTTTAGTATAGAGACTGTGTCTGTCCCCCGTCCACCTACATTATTTAAAGATAAAACAAACAGAGGAGGAGCTCATCATAAAAACATCATAAAAATTAAAACAACATCCCCAGCAGTCCAAAATAAGATAATTAAATGTGGACTCTTGAATATCAGGTCTTTGTCCTCTAAAGCTGTTTTAGTCAATGAATTAATATCTGATTATGATATTGATTTATTTTGTCTTACTGAAACCTGGCTGCAGGAGGATGAATATGTTAGCTTAAATGAATCCACTCCTCCCAGTCATTGTAATACTCATATTCCTCGAAGTACTGGTCGAGGTGGTGGAGTTGGAGCCATATTTGACTCAAGTCTATTAATAAATTAATAAACCTAAACTAAATTATAATTCATTTGAAAGTCTTGTTCTTAGCCTTACTCACCCAACCTGGAAAACATTACAGCCAATTCTATTTGTTATAGTATATCGTGCTCCTGGTCCTTACTCTGAATTTTTATCTGAAATTGCAGAATTTGCATCAGGCTTGATCCTTAAAACAGATAAAGTAATTATTGTAGGTGATTTTAATATTCATGTGGACAACCACAATGATAGTCTTAGTACTGCGTTTATCTCTTTGTTAGATTCAATTGGCTTCTGACTGAGTGTAAATAAACCGACTCATTGTCTGAACCACACTCTTGATCTTGTTCTCTCATATGGCATTGAAATTGATCATCTAATAGTCTTTCCACAGAATCCTCTTCTGTCTGACCATTTTTAATAACCTTTGAGTTCATATTACTGGACTATAAGCCTTTTGGCAGAAACTCCTACAGCAGATGTTTATCTGATAGTGCTGTAGCCAAATTTAAGGAAGTGATTCCTTCAGTATTGAATTCAATGACTTGTCTCAATATAGCAGAGGACTTGTCTGCTTTCTTTAGTCCCTCACAAATAGATCATCTGGTTGATAGTACTACAGGCTCATTACGAACAACTCTAGACTCTATTGCACCTCTGAAAAAGAAGATAATTAAACAAAGGAGGTTAGCACCATGGTATAACCAGCAGACTCGCAACTTAAAGCAAGAGGCACGTAATTCTGAACGCAAATGGCGTGCCACTAAACTGGAAGAATCTCGTTTAGTCTGGCCAGATAATCTTAAAACATACAGGAAGGCTCTCTGTAGTGCCAGAGCAGCCTACTACTCTTCATTAACAGAGGAAAATAAGAACAACCCCAGGTTTCTTTTCAGCACTGTAGCCAGGCTAACAGAGAGCCACAGCTCTATTGAGTCATCTATTCCTTTAGGTCTAAGTAGTAATGACTTCATGAGCTTCTTTAATGATAAAATTATAACTATTAGAGACAAAATTCATCACCTCTTGCCCTCAACAGGCACTGATCTGCATTCTGATACAGCAAGTTTGGAAACAGCTGTAAAACCAGATATATATTTAGACTGTTTTTCTCCCATCCATTCCTTCATCAAATAACTTCAATAATTTCTTCATCTAAGTCGTCAACCTGTCTCTTAGATCCCATCCCAACCAGGCTGGTCAAGGATGTTTTACCTCTAGTTAGCCCTTCTTTATTGGATATGATTAATCTGTCTTTATTATCAGGATATGTACCACAGTCCTTTAAAGTAGCTGTAATTAAACCTCTTCTTAAAAAGCCCACTCTAGATCCAATTACAGACCGATATCAAACCTTCCCTTTCTTTCTAAGATACTTGAGAAAGCTGTAGCCAATCAACTGTGTGACTTTCTCCATAAGGAGGATTTTCAGTCAGGATTTAGAGTGCATCATAGCACAGAGACCGCACTAGTCAAAGTTACAAACAACCTCCTAATGGCATCAGACAAAGGACTCATCTCTGTACTTGTCCTGTTAGATCTTAGTGCTGCATTTGACACCATTGACCATCAAATTCTTTTACAGAGACTGGAACATCAAACTGGCATCAAAGGAACCGCCCTAAGCTGGTTTAAGTCTTATTTTTTAGATCGTTCTCAGTTTGTTCTTGTCAATGATGAATCCTCCATGCATACCAAAGTTTGTCATGGAGTCCCACAAGGTTCTGTAGTTGGACCACTTCTATTCAGTTTATATATGCTTCCTCTAGGGAACATTATTAGTTTGAGTAAATTCTTCTCCTTACATACAAAGCTCTTCATGGTCAGACACCATCATATCTAAAAGAGCTCATAGTACCTTACTACCCCTCTAGAACACTGCGCTCTCAGAATGCTGGGTTCCTTGTAGTTCCTATAGTTTCCAAAAGTAGATTGGGAGCCAGAGCTTTCAGCTATCAAGCTCCTCTTCTGTGGAACAAACTACCATTTTGGGTTCGGGAGGCAGACACGGTCAACACTTTTAAGAGTAAACTTAAGACTTTCCTTTTTGATAGAGCTTATAGTTAGGGCTGGCTCAGGTCATCCCTTAGTTATGCTGCTATAGGACTAAACTGCCAGGGGACTCCCCCTTTCAGGGTTATGCCTAGCCAGGCATGGTATTGGTTGAAGATGCAGTCACATCTCCCTTTACTGAAAACCCTCTCTCTCTCTCTGTCTCTCTCTCTCTCTCACCATCACCACCACCATCTGTAAACATACATGTCTGTCATACATGTACATTAATGCATCTTACTAACTAAACTTCTTCCCCGGAGTTTCTGTGCTCTCTCGTCCAGCAGGTTCTCGTGGATCGTGACTGTTGCTGTGGTCCTGCATGACGTCCACTACATATTATTACTGTCATTAATGTTACCATATCTCCATTACAGTTTATAGTAACTTAGTTAATGATTTACTGCTGCTGTGCATCTGTGTCTCTCTATCTCTATCACAGGTTCTACTGCTACTGTAATCATTTTATCATTCATTGTAATCCATTGTCATTTTTCATTGTAATTGTACAAAATGTTTCTGCTGACTTGTTGACTGTACACGTGACATCTATTGCACGTCTGTCCGTCCTGGGAGAGGGATCCCTCCTCTGTGGCTCTTCCTGAGGTTTCTTCCACTTTTTTCCCTGTTAATAGGGTTTTTTGTGGGCAAGTTTTTCCTCACTCGAACCGAGGGTCCAAGGACAGAGGGTGTCACTCCCTGTACAGATTGTGAAGCCCTCCAAGGCAAAATGTGTTTTGCGACTTTGGGCTATACAAATAAAATTTGATTTGATTTGAAAATACAGAGACTGAATTTCTCTGCAGTTGGTGAAATTGTGTCCTTTGTGTTTTATACACATTTGTGCTGTTTGTGGTGCCCCCTATGGGTTGATGGTATGGTTTATTCCATTAACACAGCCTGAAGGAGTTTAATGATTATTGGACAAACGGTTAATTAGTTATGTTGTCTTTAGTGCTGCTGTTGTGAAGACAGTTTTGAGACTAACTGAGTTGAGATTAATGGGTTAGCGACTCTGTTGAGTCTAAAGTTAGCTTTCAAAGTCACCACGGTGTTTCTCTTTTAGTGTAGATCACCTGCCCTGGAAGAGGTTCTGCTCAGAGTTTCAGATTTTAAATCAGCATGATATTCTCAGCTGTTTGCTTCAGGTGATATGAACATTTGAAATGTTCCACAGCAGATACAGACTACTTTGTATAATGTTTGTACGCTTGCTCCTGATTGGCTGGTACTGCAGCAAATAGAACAAGATTAGAAAATAGATTAGTGTATTGGTATTCATCACAGATAATATTTAATAAATAAAGTTTATTTCAATTTGATTTTTCAGACCCGGGAATAATGTTTAAATCTGCTGTATCAAGTTTAAAGATGAAGAGCTCTACAATGTGCAGCTGTCACATTAGAGACAGACAGGAGGCACCGAGAATCCACTGAGGGATAAAATAAATATATTAACTACTACTCATAATTACTGTATCATTTTTTCTATTTTTTCTATTTTGTTTTATATTTTCAATATTTAAGATTTTTTCCAAACACTGAATTTTATTATTATTTTTTACTTTATGTAAGTGTGCAGACCTGATTTAATAAAGAAAGTTGATGCCAAACTTGTTTCACTGCTTCCTTCCAGTGGTTTTGTGCTCAAACAGAGTTCCACATATTTAAATGAAAAGTCTGATATATACAGAAATTTAGATTTCAAAATGTTGCCCAGGTATCTGTATTGTCATAAAGTTACAAAGAATAAGAGCACATGCTTTTAAAGCATGAGTAAAATGAGTAAAATATTGTCCAGAGATCACACTGGGGCTGAATAGAGATCCTCAACCTCAATTGTTAACTACAATACTTCACTAAGTAAAAAGAGAAAATCCCAAACGAGCGCTGATGACTGAGTGAAGCTCAGTCATCAGCGCTCGTTTGCCTAGCTGGTATATTTGAAGAAAAATTATGCACCTGTAATACTAGATTGAGCCAAAACATAATGAAACACACTAATATCAGCAAAGTTACTGACTTCACATACTGTATAAGGTTAACGAATGAAGCTAACACATTACAAATAAACAGATTATTATGTCTTCTTTTGAATTTGAAGATTCAGCAGTGTCAAACCTAACAAGCTTTAAAGATTCTTCCATCTAATCACCACTTGAATCCCAGACAGCAGACCAACACTGAATCAACATTGCATCAATGTTGATGCATCAACAAAACTGTTGTCGAGGCGTATCTCTGTTCTTTGACCAAAGTGGTAAAAACAATCAAATCTCATTCAGTCATCTTTGTTTTAGGTTTTACTTTTATTCATTCTTGACTAAGGCAATAGATTTCAATTTAACCAACTCAAAATCATAAGAATAATACGGAATAATAATCACCTAAGAAAACAGACTGGCTATTATAAATAAATAAATAAATGAATACATAGAAATGGTTACGTCTGTCTGGAAGGCAGACAGATGAAAATTGTCCTCCCTCTGCCTCTACGGCTCTCTTTAAACCTGACCCGTCGTCTGTCTGCCCCCCACCCCTCTCTTCTCCTCTCAGGACTAATCCCTGGTTCAACCTTTGATTTTAACTTCAACTTTCTCCCTTGATCCTGCCGTCTGCCCAAGCAGAGAGAGTGAGAGAGAGGGATGGAGGGAAGAGGGATAAAGTGGCTAGTCAGCTTCCTGCTGCTTCTCTCTTGTTCTTTGTTGGCTTTCGGCCCTTTAGCTTGGCTCTTTGCTCCCTGCATGTGCACACAGGAATACACACACGCACATGTTATGATACACGCAGTCTACACATGTATATTCGTGTGTGTGGTTTGATCTGGTTTCCTGGTGGACTCTATTGTGGTCGGGGCAGGAAACAGCTAATCCAGTCAGATCCAACCCAGTCAGGGCTCTGCTGCTCATATAATCTGACTGGCAGGAGCTCCACACTGAGAAATAGAAATAAATCAAAATCTATCACTCACGTCTCGAGCGGGGCTGGATTCTGCTGAGAGATTAAAACATTTTTAATTTAAGTTATTGTGTGAAGTAAGGTGAGACAGTAACTGTCCAACAAAACACACAAAAGGTATTTTAATTGAAAATATTATGATAGCTTTACTGATTTATTAGCTTGAATGAATAAAAAAAAAAGTTATTATTTTCATTTCTATTAAATAAGTAGAGCTTTGCAAATAATAAAAAATAAAGTGAATAAACAGTTATATGCATATTCACTCAAAGAGTGAGTAAATAGTTAACATGTCACTTTTTTATGGCCTTTTTCATTTTGGCTTGTCATCATAAGAAAAGTGTTATAATAATACAATGCAAGTGTTATATAATAATAATAATAACATTAACAAATGCTCCGTTGTATTGGTGCCACAGTTAGCCAGGATGAACAATGCCAGGAAGAGAGGCAGCTAAATGGAATTCAGCCATCAGCCATGTGATTATTTACACACACTGTGCTTTTACTTCACATGTCACCATAACCTATAATGTATATGATGACATCATCAGGGTCGTTTCCTCAACCTGACAAAGCTTTTTTTGAGTTCATCGTGCAGAACGTCACATAGGGAGTTTCTCTGTGCTCACCTAAAGTTAAAGGGGACATCTTGTGTCCAGCACTTAAACCCAAACTTTAATGAGGGAGAAGAAGAAAATGTACTTCAGTTTTTTGAGTTTATTGTTTATTTTGTAGAAACACTTTATCAACTGAATTCAAAAGAGTTTTTTTTTAGGCGAGACACATCAAGCAATAACATGTTTTATTTCATGCACAGGTCAAGTTCGACATTTTTTGGCATCACTTTGTCTTTTTGTGTATGTAATCACCAAAGATTAATATTGCATAATGCCTCATTTGCATATTTAGACAACAATATTTCAGAAAACTTCTTTATTTGTCTTCACTTTGTCTGTTTGTGTCTGTAGATTCACCAATTGTTAACATTACATAATGCCTCATTATCATACAAAAAAATTAATTGTCTTAATGTAAGTAATCAACTATTTTTTTTATGTCTGTTGGCAGTATTTTCTGATTCATGGAGTGATAAAAAGAAATCCAAAATTCTCACTGTAAATCATTTGGCTCTTAAACATCAAATCAACAAATTCTATTTAATTTTGTTCTGGTATGTTGGCATGCATCATTTGCATGTTTAAACATTAAATGAATGGTCTAACAGGAGTAAATCAGTCAGTTGGTCAATAACGATGGACACTGGCAATAAAAAGTGTATAAATGAAAATAAGTTATTAAAGGAAGAGAGTGGTTATGACACTGTGCAGTTCATGCTCATGCAGTGTTTGAACATTTGTCGTCCTCTCAGCAGCAGCAGTGACTTCCTGAGGTCAAAAAAAAAAAAAGACCACATGGTCTCGATGTGGGCAGAACATTTTAATTCATTTTAACTTAAGATATTCAAATTGTTCAAATGACTCATTTCAATATCCATTATAAGAAAAACAAACACGTTTTCATATTACAAGCAGACTGACAGTCGCACAGACAAATCACCATTACTGCTACAAGCAGAGCGTCATGTCCTTCAGCATTAAAGAAACGTGCACATAAAGAAAAGGATAAAAACATTTTCATTTCCTGTCTGAAGACTGTGTCCAGCCATTCTTTCTCATACAGCGAGTGTGCACAGAGACACACACACACGTGCACACACACCAGATTATGGTCATGGTGCCCAGCGTGAGTGCTATTCATTCTACTTCCTATTTCAGCTTTGTTTGATAATTTCACATGGACCAAAGTCATCAGCCCACGCAAAACACCCTGCGCACACACACACACACACACACACACACACACACACACACACTTGCTCACTCACACACTAGAATAAAGGATCAGCCAGGAGGATATCCCCATTTCTTCCATATCAGGGCTCCTTTGAAAGCTTCAACTGAGCTGAATGAGAAGTTTCTCTGAAGCCATTCACCTCAATGATCTGCTCTGATCTACTCACAATCAACCATATCTGTCATACATGGCTAGGTCTGAGACCCAGGAGAGGGTGGGGGGTAGGGGAGGGGGTCATAGAAACAGAAAGAAATAATACAAGTAAGAAAGAAAAAAGGAAAAAAGAAAGATGTGTCAACTCATGCAAATCAATATGGTATGGCCACTCTCTCTCTTTCTCTCTCTCTCTCTCTTGAACACACACACACACACACACACACACACATGCACACAGCTGTTAGAAAGTCAACAGTGAGTGGTGGAACACAGGAACGGCCATTTAGTTCTGCCTTTTTCACAACCAGACAGTAATGATATCATTTTACCATGGACATTACCAGCATGAACACACACACACACACGCGCGCACACACACACGCCCACAGTGAGTGAGTTGGTGTGATTTCATGAGGGTCTGTCTAATGTCTAAATCCAGCTGCCCCTGAGGTCCAGGTGCTTCTACGCTTCAGTGCTTGTCAAAGTTTCCACCTGACTTCAAAACTTCAATGAAATTTAATGTATTTTGAATATTTTCTGACCTGTAGGCTCAACATGGACTAAAACAGAAGCAGAAGTATCTCCATTGAACTACCACGTCCAGTAATCACAAGCTGTGAAAATGTCCAGGCTACATGCAGAAAGTAAACCTTGTTCAGCGTGTTGCTGTGATCGTCTGGGTTACTGTGTTTTAATCAAAGACATGGCTGCTGCATTACTCTTCTTTCTCCTCTTACAACTCCCTGACAAATACATCAGCTTGGTCGGTGGCCCTGTGCTTCAAACTGGGACGCTGCAGGTACCCCTCGAGCCTCATCACCAGGGCTCCATGCCATCTGTGATCAAGTTAGCAACAATTAATATGCAACGTCTGGTCAAGATAAAGCTTCACGTTGAATGAGTTTAAACAGTCACAGTTTGGTTGATTTTAGGAACCAAAACTTTTTGTTTAAGTTTAGGAAAAGATTGTGATTTGAGTTAACACGAGTGTTCAACACAACGCAATGCAACGCAACGCAATGCAACGCAACGTGATATGGTGCAATGTGAATTTAAAAGAAGTCATTGTTGACTTGTGGAACATGGAACACAACAAGAGTCTCCTGGGTGAAAATCATGTGTATGTTTGTCACATTAAGTCACCCAAATGTGCACTTCCTTGCTCACATACCATGTCACCTAACTTCAACAGCACATTAAAGACCGGCTTGTCCAGAAAGGTTAGCTACAGCATCATGTGTAGGGTGACTGACCACGCTGCCATATTTGATGACTTTGCGAACAAGCTGGTTTTGCATTATTTTTAAGTAATCATGTTGCATGGTGTGCATTACATAATATAGATAAATACAATAATCATAGTCCTGCATGTATATCTTGTACTCTCTTCTGTCTGTGATCAAATACATTTGATATCTCTGCCCATGATAGTGATGTTATGTGGGGATGTTTTTCAGCATTTCGACCACTTCCTGAAAACATTCCTAAATGTGTTGATGATTTGTTCCAGAGTGATGATGTTTCCATCAATGTCTCTACCTTCTCTAGGCTTTGCAGCCTGCAGCACCATAGGCATGGGCAGGACCTCTGACATTTAATTTGCAGTAAAGGAGTGAGCCTAGGATGTCTGAAATGAGTATTTGTTTATCTTGTACTGATCATTTACCTCTCGATCTCACTGAGGAGGACGAGGCGTGAGCAGCTTTCTTCTGAATCACAGTGCCAGAAAGGAAAAAGGTGAAAGTTTGTAGTTAAATCGAGAGAAATTCAGGAGACTTGTGACTCTCAGAGAAAAACACCAGTCATATGGTTCAGCAAATACGCATCAAAATCTTATAAAAGTTGGGACGCTATGATCTGTGACTATATTTGCTAAACTTCAGATATTTTCGGCCGCAACAAAACATTTCTTCTTCCTCCTGAGGGGCAGCTCAGCTGAAGAGAGCAAATGGGCTGTTGCTCGGGCAACTTTAGCCCGGCCTCATGCACATCCTTGTGTGTGTGTGAGAGAGAAAGTGGTGTGTGTGTGTGTGTGTGTGTGTGGCCTGCCCTCTCTACATCTCTAATCCTTGTAATAGAATGAAAATCATGAAAAGCCCTCTAGCCTGGCCAGCCTGCTCCACTTCACCATATGTCCCATAGCGCTACATTCTCCTCAAATGATTATTCCCATCATTCACTTAAGAACCCCTCTGTCCTTTCCTTCCTCCCATCCATCCATCCATCCATTTATTCATTCACATCTTTTTTTTGTTGAGATAATTTTTGCTATTTCAATTGAAAAGAGAGAAAACTGGAGGGCAATCCTACGTGATGTATGTTTACAGATGGTGGTGGTGATGGTGAGAGAGATAGAGAGAGAGAGAGAGAGAGAGAGAGAGAGAGAGGAGCTCATGAAAAGTCAGATTAGTTAAACATCTAATCCACAGCACACAGCACTCAACTCTGTTCAGGAAGATTTTCAACTTTTCACCATCCATTATGTTTGTTTGTTTGGCTCAGCTGAATTCATTTCAGTTTGATACAAACTAATCACAAATTAAGCTGCTTCCCTGCATCAGCCGGTCCTGGTTTACTCATGGACCTAAGGTAAATGTCGATGCATGTTCCTGCAGTGAAGTTAATGAAGTTAGTGTGTTTGTGAAGTTAGTATGTTTGTGTTTGACAGTGTGTTCTGCCATGATCCCATAGTTTCACATGCATGTATAACCAGCAAAGGTGTTAAACACTCGGTGACACCATCGTTAGAAACAAATTCAAAACAATTTGACAGTGCAGAGAAAAAAAACAGCTGTGACTTCCTGTCGTAGTTGCTGAATTCATCCAAAACTGATGCAGAATTTCAGAGTAAATTGATCTCTTGTTCTTCTCTCGTGTGTTTTTCTCAACACCATAATCTTTAGCTTGCACTCGCTTAACAGAATTTCCAGCTCTGTGACGAAACTCAAATTACTGGCCAGTAACTACACAGCAAATTTTCACACTTGAAATGAAAAAACAATTAGCTGGTAATTTGTCCAATTAGTGCAAAAAAATTGCTCTATGAAAAAGCATAACCAGACTCATAATTAATTTGCCATAAATAATAACAAATTAGCAAATAATTAGACTGAAGGAAAAATAGCTGCCAAGTCATGCTTCCTTAAATAACCAGTAAATATTCTTGTCACTGTCACTTACTAAAAGATCAACATGAATCAATGTAAATGTGGTGGTTGGGCTGCACAAACCACCTATCAACAAAATATGTGGCTTTTTTATTCTAAAGAATATTGTAAGTAATCAGTTTATTATGTATTGCTGTGAGATTCTCTGCTTTTATATTCATATAATTATGCGCTGGTATTAAGTGTAAAAAGTTCCTGTGATACATGTTAGACATTTATAGCAGGATAACAGCTGGATATTTAGATAGATAGATAGATAGATAGATAGATAGATAGATAGATAGATAGATAGATAGATAGATAGATAGATAGATAGATAGATAGATAGATAGATAGATAGATAGATAGATAGATAGATAGATAGATAGATAGATAGATAGAGTACTTTATTTATCCCTGAAGGGAAATTCTTTCGTTGCAGCAGCATTATAAAATATAGATAAGAAAAATATACATATGGACTCCTGCAATAACTTGTGCAAAATATGTCCATCAGCTCAACTGTTCCAGAATGAGTCTCCTCTCTCTGCACAGAGGGAGTCATTATACAGAGTTATGGCAGTTGGTAGGAATGACTTCCTGTAGCCACTGTGTGTTCTTACAGTGGAGCTGCAGGAGTCTCCGACTGAAACTGCTCTGTTGTTTAAGCAGGAGGTCATGTAGTGGATGGGAGTTGTTGTCCATAATACTGAGCAGTTTGTGGAGCATCCTTTTTTCCACAACCAGCTGCAGGGGCTCCAGAGCAGTCCCCAGCACAGAGCCAGCCTTCTTGATCAGATTGTTCAGTTTTTTTCTGTAGCTGGCTCTGATGCTGCTGCCCCAACAGATGGCTGCAAAGAAGACTGCACTCACAACAACAGACTGATAAAACATCTCCAACATCTTACTGCACACATTAAAGGACCTGAGCTTCCTCAGGAAGTAGAGTCTGTTCTGTCCCTTCCTGTAGACAGCCTCAGTGTTGCATCTCCAGTCCAGTCTGTTATCCAGGTGCACGCCCAAGTACTTGTAGTCCTGCACCACCTCCACCTCCTCACCCATGATGGAAACTGTGCTCAGGTCAGACCTAGTCCTCCTGAAGTCCACAATCATCTCCCTCATTTTGGCCACATTCAAGACGAGGTGGTTGCTCCTACTCCACGCCACAAAGCGATCCACCACATCCTTGTACTCAGTCTCCATCCCATCACTGATACACCCCACAACTGCAGAGTCATCTGAGAATTTCTGCAGATGACAGTCCTCAGAGTGGTGCTGAAAGTCTGAGGTGTACAGTGTGAAGAGGAAAGGTGAGAGTACAGTCCTCTGCGGTGCTCCCGTGTTGCTAACCACCCGATCAGACACACAACCCTTCAGCCTCACAAACTCTGGTCTGTCCGGTAGTCAGGTAGTCAGTTACCCAGGAGATTGTGGAGGTATCCACCTGCATCACCTGGAGCTTCTCCCTCATCAGCAGTGTAGGCTGGATCATGTTGAAGGTACTGGAGAAATCAAAGAACATGATCCTCACAGTGTTGCCAGCTCTATCCAGGTGAGAGAGGGCCCGCTGAAGCAGGTAGATGATCGCGTCCTCAACACCAACCGAGGGGCGGTAGGCAAACTGCAGCGGGTCTAGGGAGGTGGTCACCTGAGGTCTCAGATGGGCTAAAACCAGTCTCTGCAGGACTTTCATGACATGAGACGTCAAGGCAACTGGTCTGTAGTCATTGAGCACAGCTGGATGCGACTTCTTGGGTACCGGAACAAGGCAGGATGTCTTCCACAGCACCGGAACCTTCTCCTGCATCAGACTCAGGTTGAATAGGTGCTGTAGAACCCCGCATAGCTGGTCCGCGCAGGCCTTCAGGACTCTGGGGCTGATACCATCCGGGCCTGCAGCTTTGTTCCGTCATAGTCTTTCCAGCTGTCTTTTCACCTGGCTGCTGGAAACAGTAAGGCGGGTGGGGGAGGTGACGAGGAGCTCAGAGATCCCGGATGTGTGGGATGGCGTTGATGGGGAAATGTTTAGGAGGTTTATTGTGGGGGTCGGGAGATATGCAGGGTCATCAGTCTGGTCATCAGAGGTGGGAGAGAAAAGGGTGTGGGAGAGAAGAGGGTGTGGGGTCTGTGTGGCTACGGGAGGGGTGAACTGAGGCTCCTGTAGGTCCACTGAATCTGTTAAAAAACACATTTAGTTCATTGGCTCTGTCCAGGCTTCCCTCAGGCTGACTCCCCTTCGCCTTGAATCCAGTGATGGTCCTTATTCCTGACCACACATCCCTGACGTTGTTTTCCTGGAGCTTTCGCTCCAGCTTCTCCCGATATGCCGCCTTGCCTTCCCTCAGCTTTCTTTTCAGCTCCCTCTGGACGCTCCTCAGTAGCTCCCGGTCCCCGTCCCTGAAGGCTCTCTTCTTCCTGTTCAGCAGCTCCTTCAGGTCGCTGGTGATCCAGGGCTTGTTGTTCGGAAAGCATCGCACCCTGCTGGTGGGTACGATGCTGTCGACACAGAAGTTGATGTACTCTGTGATGCAGTCGGTCATGGCATTGATGTCCTCACCATGGGGCTCACACAGTACATCCCAATCTGTGGCCTCAAAACAACCTTGCAGGGACTCATCAGCTTCCTGTGACCACCTCCTAACTGTACAGGCTGCTTCTGAACAATGAGTGTGTATCTGGAGGTGAGAAGTACCAGATTGTGATCAGATCTGCCAAGGGGGGGAAGGACAGTGGAGTTGTATGCCTCCTTAATATTAGCATACATTAAGTCCAAGGTTTTATTGTCTCTGGAGGGGCAGGTCACAAACTGTTGAAAGGTTGGGAGTGTAGCAGAGAGAGTGGTGTGGTTGAAATCACCACATTTACAATAGATAAACATTTTCCAGCAGCTATGGAACATTGAAAAACGTTGGTTACTCCTGCACATGCGTTGTCTCTAAAATTATTACCAAAGAAAACACTCTCAAGATGTTTTATTTTATTGTGATACAATAAATAGATTATTTATATATTTATATTTCATAGTCTTCTCCTGAAGTTTAGGTGCGGTGTGGTTACATTCTGATCATTTTAAATCCAGAGAGTGTTGTTGAAGTTTCTAATATTGTGGAATGACTTTACTCAACACTGTAAAACCTGCAATGAAAGCCACATCACCATCTTCCCCTTTCTGTTTGCCTCTCACCTGTAGCCTGATGAAAGTTTTTCTATAAGGCCATCAAAGCCCTGCTAAGCCACGCAGAGCTCTATACATAGAAGCCTCGGCCACCAGAGTGCCCGGCTGATTATTCACCTCAAGTGCTGCCGCTGCAGCAGTTCTTTGAAGTCTCACATTCATCCATCTCTTTCTCCTCTCTCCCTTCTCCATCACAGTCTCTGTCTTGCTCATGACTAATACCATAATGATGTTAAGAGGCAGAGGAGGAGGGGATTTAAATTAGAGCGCCGTCTTTCTCTCTCATTGTATTTAATGGCTCTTATTGTTCGAGCTGTCAGGTCACAAGGGATCCCCGGAGGAACGATAGGGCCATTCCGTCTGCCACTCCGAAGAAAAGATGAAGGGAGAAGTGGATCAGGAGAAGGAGCAGGGGCAGTGTAAGTGGGGTAAGACCGAAGTAGAGATGTGAGGGGCACAAAGAGAGTGCCAGCGATAAGTATCCGGACTCCTTTCTTGGATTATAATTAAAACGCCCTGAGGAATTCTAAACAAGCCTCTTCTTTCTTTCTCTCACTTCAGAGCTTGTGTTGGAAAGCTCGTCTGGGTTATAATGGGAGAGGGACCACAGAGGAGTCGAAGAGGACGATACTGAAAGCAAATGAGAGGCTGTTTACAGATGAAGCCATTCCAATTCCTCGTTAATCAATTAACTCATTCATGGTTAATGAAAAGACTAATTAACTCCTGTTAAAAAGGCCATGGGAGGCTTGTGAAGGAGAAGTGCTGAGAGGTCTCTGAAAAATAACCAAAACAATAGTACGAGCAAATCAGCCTTTTAAAAATTAGACTCTGCTCATTTTAAGTGTTTTAATATGAAAGGTGAGTGAAAACATGTGAAGTGTTTTCCTTTCTGTTTTTGTCTCCTTTCTCATTCAAATCACTCTGCTGTCACCTTTAATCCTGCAAATGTGGTGTTTCCTTTCCTTTCTCTAGAATGACATGAGAAAGAATGTTGGTTTGGCTTTGCCAGCACAGAAAATGTCATGTAGCATTTCATGATGTAAGTCTACACCAGTATCTCCATCTGTGAAAAATAATTACCCACCACTTTGTTAATTTGCTCAGATTTTTTTGTCATTTCTCCTGGTTAATGTGTTTCTATCATGTAAGTAAGTAATTCGGTCACGTAGTTTCAATCAGGACAATCAGGAGTACAGGTTTTATTTTTAAATTTGACACATTCTCTATGCTGTCTCTGTGTCTATCTCCCTGCCAGCTCAATCTGCTCTGTGCTGCTTCTTGTGGCATCCATCAAGTATAGATCAGCTGTATATTCTGCAAAGCGTAGAGCAGTATCACCTGTATCACCACAAACAGTGCAGCCACGGCACAGCTGGAACACGTTGCAGCCGTGCCCGGTGGATTGAGTCGTTATTCTTACTAAGTAACTGCAGTGACACCTCTGTGGTGTAGATGATGATGCCGCTACAACATGGCCCCCTAATGTCTTGAACAAGCAGTATGTAGAACATACAGAGTTGTATGATGAATGTTTCCTTTTTTGATCATGCACCCTATGGATGTCAGATTCACTCAGAGTCTCAACAGATTGAGTTGAGGTAGAGTTGTAAATGGTTAAGCTTTACGTGTGACTGAGTGTTCACACAACACAGTCTGGACTGAAAAGGAAACTTTTATGCACATGAAGGCCTTTCCAGAAGCACAAATGCAAATGGCTGATGACAGATAAGTAGTGCACGAGTGCTGAGTTACTGACACCAGAAGGTTGAACCAAAGTTAACCAGGACTCTCTGCAGGCTCTGGTAGAGGGTATGAGTGATTCTTAGGGCTACAGTCATCTATGTCCAGGCCTCACTGATTACTGTACAAAAGCACAACTTTAGAACTTTATTCACTGATTTTGGTCAAACTGGGTCAGATCTTATACACAATATATTTGCTGCTTTTCCCTCTGATGTTGTCTGGCTGCTCTACTTCAAATTTACAGAGTTTCCTGATGGACAGATAGCTTTATCAAATCAAATCAAATCAAATTTTATTTGTATAGCCCAAAGTCCTAAAATACATTTGCCTCGGAGGGCTTTACAATCTGTACAGGGAGAAACTTGCCCACAAAAAACCCTTTTAACAGGGAAAAAAGTGGAAGAAACCTCAGGAAGAGCCACAGAGGAGGGATCCCTCTCCCAGGATGGACAGACGTGCAATAGATGTCACGTGTGCAGAACAAATCAACACAAACATATTGTACAATTACAATGAATGATAGAATGACAATGAATTACAATGAATGATAAATGATTACAGTAGCAGTGGAACCTGTGATAGAGATAGAGAGACACAGATGCACAGCAGTAGCAAGTCATTAGTTATCTATAAACTAACTATAAACTGTAATGGAGATATGGTAGCAATAATGATAGTAATAATATATGTAGTGGATGTCGTGCAGGACCACAGCAGCAGCCATGATCCATGAGAACCTGCTGGACGAGAGAGCACAGAAACTCCAGGGAAGAAGTTTAGTTAGTAATTAGCTAGCAGCTAGTTAGCATTAACATGCATCAATGAGACATGTATGTTTATAGATGGTGGTGGTAATGGTGATGGGGAGAGAGAGAGAGAGAGAGAGAGAGAGAGAGAGAGAGAGAGAGAGAGAGAGAGAGAGAGGAAGAGAGAGAGAGAGAGAGTTTTCAGTAAAGGGAGATGTGACTGCATCTTCAACCAATACTGTGCCTGACTAGGCATAACCCTGACAGAGACGGATAGAGAGAGAGAGAGAGAGAGAGAGAGAGAGAGAGAGTTTTCAGTAAAGGGAGATGTGACTGCATCTTCAACCAATACTGTGCCTGACTAGGCATAACCCTGACAGAGACAGATAGAGAGAGAGAGGGAGAGAGAGAGAGAGAGAGAGAGAGAGAGGGGGGGGGGGGGGGGGGGAGTCCCCCGGCAGTCTAGTCCTATAGCAGCATAACTAAGGGATGACCTGAGCCAGACCTAGCTATGAGCTCTATCAAAAAGTAAAGTCTTAAGTCTACTCTTAAAAGTGTGAATGAATTACAATGAATTACAATGAATGATCAAATGATTACAGAAGCAGTGGAACCTGTGATAGAGATAGAGAGACACAGAGAGAGATATGGTAACAATAATGACAGTAATAATATATGTAGTGGACGTCATGCAGGACCACAGCAGCATCCACGATCCATGAGAACTTGCTGGACGAGAGAGCACAGAAACTCCAGGGAAGAAATTTAGTTAGTAACATGCATTAATGAGACATGTATGTTTACAGATGGGAAGAGAGTTTCTTCCACCTTTTTTCCCTGTCAAAGGGTTTTTTGTGGGCAAGTTTTTCCTCACTTGAACCAAGGGTCTAAGGACAGAGGGTGTCACTCCCTGTACAGATTGTAAAGCCCTCAGAGGCAAAATGTGTTTTGTGAATTTGGGCTATACGAATAAAATTTGATGATGATGATGGTTGTCTTTCTCTCCTCCTCTAAATGTGCTGCTCACTTCCTTGGAAAAACACAGTGAGAAGAGAGGTTAGTGGGAGTGGGTCACAGTTGGATTTAAGTAACCAGGCTTCTTTCAGTGAGAGAGAGAAACTATAAAAGAGGCAGCGAGGCATGCTGGAGGACAGGGAGTGATCCGCTGGCTTCTTCTACCTGAGAGGAAACACAGGACACACATACACACACACACACACACACACACACACACACACACACACACACACACACACACACACCAATGGGCTGTCCAGTGCAGCTGAGAGAGCCTGTGAGTGGGGCAATAACAATGGGCCCTTGAGGATATAGGGTGACCCCTAGGAGTCTATAATTCAGAAAGGGGTTAGTCTATCATTCACACACTCTCACACAAACACACACACACACTGAACAGATTCACAGGGGCAAGACAGGCAGTTCATTATCACTAAGGGGAAGAGGGAGGGAGGAGGAGAGAGGAGAGATAGGAGGAGGGCTGAAAGAAGGGGAAGGAGGGTGAATAAAAAGGAGAAAAAAAAGGCGTAAATAGATTTTCAGTGATTTCAACAGCCAAATAAGCTTCAGTTTCTACATTAACAACATTAGAAGTAACAAACAATAAGGACGTCTGTGGGAACTTGTATAATAGAAAAAGAAAACAAATAGGATATATTTTAGGGTGTAAACAAATCCTTGAAAATCCAAACCACCAAAATATAAACACAACCCAATTTTCATGAGCTGAAGTAAAAGATCTAAGACATCCTCTGCACACAAAAAGTTCATTTCTTTCTCATTTTGTCCACAAATCTGTGCTAGTGAGCACTTCTTTAGAGTTTCCTTTTATTGTGACAGTCCGAGACTCACCTGTGTCATAGTGCTGCTGTTTAATCGGCACCTCAATGTGTCACACCTGTCAGGCGGATGGATTGTTTCAAATCAAATCTCTGATTTGATAGAACAAAGTCTTTTGCGTGCAATTCAATTAAATTTTATTTATATAACGCTTATGACACTTTTCATGCATCTAATATTATTTACAGAGACCAACACTTCCACTATGAGCAAACACTTGGCGACGGTGGCGAGGAAAAACTTCCTTTTAACAGGCAGAAACCTCGGGCAGAGCCAAGCTCATTGGTAGACAGTCATCCACCACGACTGGTTGAGTTAAAGATAGAGAGGGGCAGATAGAGAGAGAGGGGGGGATAGACAGATAAATAGAGAGAGATAGAGAGAGACAGAGAGAGATAGAGAGACACAGATGCACAGCAGCAGCAAAACATTAACTAACTATAAACTGTAATGGAGATATGGTAACAATAATGACAGTAATAACATATGTAGTGGACGTCGTGCAGGACCACAGCAGCAGCCATGATCCATGAGAACCTGCTGGACGAGAGAGCACAGAAACCCCGGGGAAGAAGTTTAGTTAGTAACATGCATTAACATGTATTAATGAGACATGTATGTTTACAGATGAAGATGGTGATGGTGATGGAGGGAGAGAGAGAGAGAGAGAGAGAGAGAGAGAGAGGGAGAGGGAGAGAGAGAGAGGGAGAGAGAGAGAGAGAGGGAGAGAGAGGGAGAGAGAGAGAAGGTTTGAGTAGAGTTTTCAGTAAAGGGAGATGTGACTACATCTTCAAACAATACCTTGCCTGACTAGGCATAACCCTGAAAAAGAGAGAGAAGGAGAGATAGAGAGAGAGAGAGAGAGTGAGAGAGAGAGAGAGAGAGAGAGAGAGAGAGGAGGGAGGGGGAGTCCCCCGGTAGTCTAGTCCTATAGCAGCATAACTAAGGGATGACCTGAGCCAGCCCTAACTATAAGCTCTATCAAAAAGGAAAATCTTAAGTCTACTCTTAAAAGTGTTGACCGTGTCTGCCTCCCGAACCCAAAATGGTAGTTTGTTCCACAGAAGAGGAGCTTGATAGCTGAAAGCTCTGGCTCCCAATCTACTTTTGGAAACTATAGGAACTACAAGGAACCCAGCATTCTGAGACTGTAGTGTTCTAGAGGGGTAGTAAGGTATTCTGAGCTCTTTAAGATATGATGGTGCCTGACCATGAAGAGCTTTGTATGTAAGGAGAAGAATTTTAAATTCTATTCTAGATTTAACAGGTAGCCAATGCAAAGAAACCAAAATGGGAGAGATGTGATCTCTGATCTTGGTTCAGAGAAGATGTCTTAGATCTTTTACTTCAACTTCAAAAATGGGAGCAAAAACAAAAGTGCTGTTTATATTTCATAGTCATGAGTTCATGAGAGTTCATGGTCTGTGGACTTTTAGTGTTTACTGAACTGCACCAACAGCCAGTCACCGGTCACCATACTGCACATATGAAGAAGACTAATGCTGTGTCTCAATTCAGATTCTTCCACTAGTACGCTTCTATAGTAGTACACTTTATACTTCCTGGTGTAGTGCACTCATTTCAGCAGGATAGTGTTGTCTCAATTTGAGCACAGCTGTTTTGCTCTTACAGGAAATGACATTTGCAACATTTTATCACTTCTTCTTCTTCACCAGAGCATTAGCGCCAACATTTGACTACCAGAATATAAATATAAAACATATATTCTACTTATATTTTTATATTGATGTATTCACCGCAACTGCTTCAGCTCCAGCAGCATCCTCGATCACCATTTGCCGGTTGTCCCTTCTTGCTACGTAGCCAAAATGGTGACCACTGAGGGCGAGAAGTGTCCAGCGTTCCACACTCAACTTATACTTATCCATCCAGCTACTCCCAGTACACTTGACTTTTGAAAATAGCAAGCATTCTTTTAAACTCTAAACACTTTACCAACATGAAGATCACAACAGTTAATCAGAAATACACAAATTCAACCAAAACACTCTCACAACAGGAAAAGTTCACCCATTACACAATGACCTAAAACACAGTAACAGCAGTATTAATAATAATAATCAATAATTAATTATCTTTAAAGTCACTTTTATTTTATTTTGGCACAAATCAAAACATTTTTACAAAAAAAGGCATATCTATTATATATATATATTATCACTCACTCACCAATACCACCACCATCTGTAAACATACATGTCTCATTAATGCATGTTAATGCATCTTACTAACTAAACTTCTTCCCTGGAGTTTCTGTGCTCTCTCGTCCAGCAGGTTCTCATGGATCGTGGCTGCTGCTGTGGTCCTGCAAGACGTCCACTACATATATTATTACTGTCATTATTGTTACCATATCTCCATTACAGTTTATAGTTAGTTAATGATTTGCTGCTGCTGTGCATCTGTGTCTCTCTATCTCTATCACAGGTTCCACTGCTACTGTAATCATTTTATCATTCATTGTAATTCATTGTCATTTTATCATTCATTGTTGTACAATATGTTTGTGTTGATCTGTTCTGTACACGTGACATCTATTGCACGTCTGTCCGTCCTGGGAGAGGGATCCCTCCTCTGTGACTCTTCCTGAGGTTTCTTCCACTTTTTTCCCTGTTAAAAGGGTTTTTTGTGGGCAAGTTTTCCTCACTCGAACCGAGGGTCTAAGGACAGAGGGTGTCACTCCCTGTACAGATTGTAAAGCCCTCCGAGGCAAAATGTGTTTTGTGACTTTGGGCAATACAAATAAAATTTGATTTGATTTGATTTGATTATTGTATTTGTTATAGAAATGCTTCAATAGGCTTTATTTCCCTATTTATTTCCATATTTAGTAATGTCATGCAGTACAGCACAGACGTATATACAAAAAGTATATGTCCACTGTGACAATAGGCAGTTTCTTGCTAATTTTATAAAACATACCAACTTTATAACACAAATATGGTGGTCATGCTGAGGCTGATTCGTCCTAGGATATTAGGATAGACGGAAGAATCAAATACAGATTAGATTAGATTAGATAATACTTTGTTCATCCCACAACAGGGAAATTTACTTATTACAGCAGCAGAGTGTAAAATACACTGAATTAAAGTAGAAAGGGCAAAACACAACTAACAGACAGAAGTATCTTATAACCTACACAATAAACAACAAAACAAACAACCGGCAAACAACAGACAATGTGCAAAAACAAGTACTGAAGGTAAAAGTGTGATGATATAAAAAGTATTGCAATGTAAGTCTTGTGATTGTTTAACCTCAAACACACACACACACACACACACACACACACACACACACACACACACACACACGCGTGCGCACACACACGCACACACACACACACATGCACACACACAGTATGGTTAAATGACGGTGAGTTGCATGTGTAACACATCACCTACATGCAGCAACAGAAGGTTTCTGGTATCTGTGTGTGTGTGTGTGTGTGTGTGTGTGTGTGTTTACATGGTTACTAGTGTCTCTCTGTGTTAGAAGATACCACACAGAGCTGTGACTAAAGGAGCAAAATACAGACATTTCACACAGACACACACACATAGCACACACACACACACACACACACACACACACACACACACACACACACACACACACACACACACACACAGCAGTT